>CP092864.1:85476100-86150123 GCA_030710605.1 Cordylochernes scorpioides | reverse complement strand
AACGTGTGGCGAAGCACAACCAATGGGATGAAACCCTTTGTCTCGCTAACGTTTATTTCTATCTAACTGGCACTGCTCTCAAATGGTATGAAAACAACGAGGAAAGCATCCAGACATGGACGGAGTTCATGTCACAATTAGAAAATGTATTTGGAAAAAATGAAAGCTCAAGACTGCGAGCTGAGAAAACACTCAAAACTCGCGCACAATTAAAAGGAGAAAGCACCGAATATTACATCCAAGACGTCCTGCGCCTTTGCAAAGAGGTAGATCCACAAATGAATGAGGAAGATAAAATATCCCATCTGATGAAAGGGATAGCTGAGGAGCTCTACCAGGCACTTCTCCCAAGGGATGTGCATAACACTGAGCAATTCGTCACCGAATGTCGCCGCATTGAAAGCCTACACTGTAAGCGAGTGACCCCAACCAAATACGAGCGACTACAAAATGTGGCATCTCTCAGTGATCATGATGACAGGGCAGATCTGTCATCTATGATCAGGCAAATTGTTCGTGAGGAGGTACAGCGGGCATTAGGCTCTGCTCGAGAGGAACCAAAAATTTCTACCATCGAAGATATAGTAAAGGAGGAGATTGGAAGAACCCTGGCGCCAATCACAAAGCCTAGGAGAAGTTCCCCACAAAAGGAAAGACCCCGAGAGTTTTATAATAATAGATATGTGGCCCAAACGATAAGACCGCAGCAGCCAAAACAAGTAAACGGAAGACGCGATACCAACGAATGGCGAACCACGGAAGGTAAGCCAATCTGTTTCCACTGCGGACGCCCTGGCCACGTCGTGCGCTACTGCCGTGACAGGAGGAGAGAATATGAAGAAGAACAAACTTGGAATTACAAACAGAGAGATAGGCTAGAACCTAGAACATTCTATAATTCTCGGAGCAGCTAAGAGCCCAAAGACGACCTGCCAAGAGAAAATAGACGCCGCTACCGAAGCCCCTTTCCTTACACTGGCCGAAAAGGACAATATTCGTCTCCTGATAGAAGACCCAGCCAGTCGCCTCGCCGTTCCCGTCAGGAAAACTAGAAGATGCGTCCTATTTTGGAGGTAAGGCCGCAAAATTTATAAATCCTCCCTTATCGACCACATTAGAATTAAAAGAAAATTACATAGACATTAAAATAGAAGGAAAAATGACGCGTGCCCTCGTCGACTCAGGAGCCTCATATTCTGTCATTTCTGAGAGGTTCAGACTCAAACTAAGAAAAATAATGTTTGCCGAAACTGACGTCACATTACGAGTAGACAACGGTAAAATTGTAAGACCAAAAGAAGGAATTGGAATATAGAATCGAACCCGCCTCTATTCAGTTAATAGAAGTAGCAAGTCGTGACATTCCTAATGACGCAATTGTGGTGGCAGAATGTCGAAAAGAGCTATTGCTGGAAAGAGAACTAACGGCTCCCTCCTCTGTCATTTCACTTACCAATAACCGAGGTAAACTTTGGGTGGTGAATTGGAGTCCATATCCGAAACTAATCCCACAGGGGATGCATGTAGCCGATAGTGCTGTCATCGAAGATAGTCAATTATGTACTCTCGCTGATTGTAACCAAGTTGAAACAGAGGCGGAACATTCTGAAGACCCAAAAATCTCGGAATTTTTTATAGATGATTCACTTGATGAATCTCAAAAAGAAAAATTAAGAAATTTGTTAAAAAACTATACGGATATTTTCGAATTTAGTAAAAGAAAACAATTCAAGGACGTCAATGTTAAACACCGAATTAACACTAGAGACCACCTACCGACCAAACAAAGACCTTACCGAGTTGCACCAAGAGAACGCCAAATTATTCAGGATGAGGTAAACAAGATGGAAAAACTTGACATCATTCAGCCCTCTGAAAGTCCGTGGGCCTCATCTGTAGTATTGATAAGAAAAAAGGATGGAAGCTGGAGATTCTGCGTCGATTACCGCCGCCTTAACAAAATAACAAAAAAGGATGTCTACCCTCTCCCAAGGATCGACGAAACTTTAGACTGCTTACGGGGAGCTAGTTTTTATTCTTCCATGGACCTCCAATCAGGGTACTGGCAAATCGACGTAGAAGAATCGGACCGTGAGAAGACAGCATTTATAACTCCAGATGGACTGTACGAGTTCAAAGTAATGCCATTTGGGTTATGTAATGCTCCAGCTACCTTCGAACGAATGATAGATAATCTTCTGAAGGGTCTTAAGTGGACCATTTGCTTGTGTTACCTCGACGACATCATCGTTTTTTCAGATGGCTTTGAAGAACATCTAAGACGCCTTCAACTTGTATTAAATTGCCTTAAGAAAGCCGGATTATGTCTCAATTCCAAGAAATGCAAGTTTGGTGCAAAAACTATCACGGTTCTTGGACATGAGGTGAGTGAAAATGGAATTCGTCCCGACCAAGAAAAGATACGAGCAGTCCGCGAAGTCATTGAAGGAAGTTAGAAGTTTTCTTGGCCTTTCATCCTACTATCGCCGCTTCATACCCAATTATGCCCACGTAGCCCAACCCTTGAATGACCTTTTGAAGAAAGACTCAGCATTTAATTGGAACCAGGAAGAGCAAAATGCATTTGAAGCTCTCAAGTCAGCGTTAATTTCCGAACCCGCTCTTGGACATTTTGATTACTCGTCCCCAACCGAAATACACACTGACGCAAGCAACTACGGAATAGGAGCAGTATTAGTACAGATACAAAAGGGAAAGGAAAGAGCCATTGCTTATGCATCCAGAACCTTAAATAAGGCAGAAAAAAATTATTCAACCACAGAAAGGGAATGCCTTGCCATCATTTGGGCTATCAATAAATTCCGACCATATGTCTTTGGACAAGCGTTCACTATTGTTACAGACCACCACTCTTTGTGCTGGCTGACCAACCTCAAAGACCCATGTGGGAGGTTAGCAAGATGGGCACTTCGGCTGCAAGAGTTTGACGTCACTGTCGTGTATAAGAGCGGAAGGAAACATCAGGACGGAGACTGCTTATCAAGAAGTCCATTAGAATACAGTGAAGATATGGAGGAAGATATTCCAAGCATAGTGACTTTGCAGAACTTTAGCGAAGAGCAGATGAATGATCAAGCTATTAGAAAAATCGCTGACAAATTACAAAGTTCTCCTAATAATTCCTTTGTAAAAATCGATAACACGCTCTACAGAAAAAATTATGATCCAATGGGGAAACCATGGCTTTTGGTGGTTCCACGCCATTTAAGGCAGGAATTACTGAAAAATTTCCATGATTCACCCACGGCTGGTCACCTCGGATTTACTAAAACCTATGACCGAATAAGAAAAAGTATTACTGGCCCGGAATGTATAGAACGGTTAGAAGGTATGTGGCACACTGTTCAGATTGTCAGAGGCGTAAACATCAGCCCCAACTCCCCTCAGGGCACTTACAGCCAATACCTGTTCCTGAAGTTGCCTTTGAAAAGGTAGGAATGGATCTCCTGGGGAGATTTCCAACATCAGAAGGTGGCAACCGTTGGATTATTGTATGTACGGACTACCTAACGAAATATGCGATAACTAAAGCTCTACCCACAAGTGAATCCATGGAAGTCGCCAAATTCTTCATTGAAGATGTCATCTTAAAGCACGGCGCGCCGAGGGAATTAATCACGGATAGAGGAAGGAACTTCACATCTTCAATGATAAGTGACCTGAACAACCAGTGCAGAATAACCCATCGGAAGACGACCGCCTATCACCCCCAGACAAACGGACTCACGGAGAGGTTGAATAAGACCATAGCAGACATGCTGTCCATGTATATAGATGTCAACCATAAAGATTGGGACAGGATTCTTCCATTCGTTACATTTGCATACAACGCAGCAAAACAAGAGTCTACTGGGTTCACCCCATTTTTCCTTGTACACGGGCGTGAAGCCGAGACTCCACTTGACGTGTTATTCCCCAAGTTATTGCCAGAAGACGACGATTTCATCCAAACTCTAGGGGCAAGAGCCGAAGAAGCACGAAAACTGGCACGTATCCACTCCATGAGATCTCAAGGTAGCAATAAACATCGCTATGACGCCCATCACAGAAATATAATTTATCAGCCTGGAGATCTTGTATGGATCTTTATTCCTGTGCGTAAAGTGGGATATTCGGAAAAACTAATGAGACGTTACTTCGGCCCATACAAAGTAACCCGAAAAATATCTGATGTGACCTATGAAGTTGAAACATTCGGAAACCAGCAAGGTCGTCGTAAAACAAAAGATTTAGTTCACATTTGTAGGATGAAACCTTATTTAAACCCAGAGGACCAGGAGGACCAGCTAGAAGAGGACCCAGAAGATGACTCGACAAACTTCCAGGAAGAAGACATCCCCACTGAACGAACACAACAACCACAGAACCGCGAAGATATCTCAGGCCCTATCACCCGTTCTCGAGCCTTGAGACTGAGGATGTAAGTCTCCTTCTGAGCATCGGGTCGATGCTCTTTATAGGAGGAGGCTATGTGGCGAAGAAATATTTTATTATTTAATTTAATATTATTCAATGAAAATATATTCAACAGATTATAAAAAAATATATTAATCTGTTTTTGTGAAATCATCTTAAAATATTTCTTTGCTTACTTGCTTAAGATTCTCTAGCTGTAAATAGTGTTGGGGTTGAGTTGTTAATAATTGTCGACTTGTCGCCGTGACGTCATCAATAAACACCTTTACATCTTAGGATATTTCAAGGCTTGATTTCTACGCTACAATATAATACAAAATGGTAAATATGGTAAAATGAATCGTACAAGGAAAATAATATCTTATTGCATAAAAGATGAGAGGAGAAAGAAGAAGTTAGTTTCTTGACTGAACGTATAATGTGACGCTAAGGTTGAAAAAGGGAAAGGGGGTATCTGAGCATGTTTCTGCAAAGTAGTATCCCAAGCATTCTGCAATGCAATGCGAACTTGTTTAAGTGAGGCATTGTTTTCATTAACAGAAGGCCTAAGATATTCCGTCTGCATCATTAGCTCAGACAGTGAAAAGGTAGAGGTAAGAGGGATCCCTGTTGTCCATAATGATTGTGCCCGATTGAATTATGAAAAAAAAGTGAAAATTAAAAAAAAATGGTGAATTGAAATGATGAGTCGGGCGACGAGAAAAAAAAAATAAAAAGATCGCGCTGGCTATCCTGAACTCACTATTGGGAATGGTATAGCGAGGAAGGATTGTTCCAGTCGGATTAATCAATGAAAAAAACAAAAATGTTCGGGGAACTGGAATCCCTTGGAAGGTAGTTGGAGGTTTGAAGGATGCGGAAAAGGGGGGGGGTGGATGTAAGAGATTTATTGATGTCAATTTTGATTGTGACCGACTTGTGTGGTGAAAAGAAAAAGTTGAAAAATTAAAAAATGATGAGCCGGACGATGAGTATTGCGTTTTCACCGCCACTCTGTGTTGTGACGACGATCTAAATTCTATAGAGGTAGTTACTCACCTCTATTCTTGGTCGGCGGGGTTGAAGGTTCAAAATTAAGGCGTCGCTGTTTATAGCACTATTAAAATATTAGACGAAAACAGGAGGGAAATTATATTTATTACAATTTAAGAAAATAAGTAAAGTATTATTTAATTAATTATATATTTAAATATTTACACTAAAAGAATCGGAGATCAGGGCAAATTCTAGCGTTCGAAAAAGTTGTTTACAAGTTCTTCTGTTATTGTTTTCTCATTTTGCCGCTGCATCCCCGTAGCCGCTTCCGCCGGCCTCCCATTGGCTGCTTCGGACGGCTTCTTTTCCAACATTTCTCCCACCTTTGAGTTGGCGTCTCGACGACTCAAACATGGAAAGGAAAAGTTCAGTAGATCCAATCGGTTGGGTCTCTTGATGGGCCGTCCGTAACTTGACACAACATTCGGGGTATCAATGTGATGTTGCTCTTGTTGTAAAGTCAAAGGGTCCTCTTCAGTTGTCAATCGAACTTCTTGTGTGGGAGATCGCTCCGTTAGAGGGTCTCGACATCTTATCTCGGGCGTTATCTCTAAATTGTAGAGTTTTTGAATAGGTCGTATTTTATCACCTGATGAAGTTTTCACTTTCGCAACCCTCACAAGTCCGTCTTTTCCTGGATAGAGTTGGATTATTCTGGCTAACGGCCAGTGTAGTCTCTTTAAACTCTCTTGTCCAATGAGTACCATGTCTCCCACCTTGAATGGTATGGTAGTCTTCAGGCGTCTCGTTTCTTGTCTCAGGAATCCAAAATATTCGATACGAAATCGTTCTCTAAGATCTTCTCGTACACGTTTGATATATTGATATTTGCGGGAGAGAGTCTGGTTATCAATCAAGTCCAGGTCTGGAACGCCAACCTCTCTGACCTCATGTAAGAACAACGAAGGTGTCAATGGAGCGAGATCCCCACTTTCTTCCGTTAGGTAGGTCAGAGGGCGTGTGTTCATCAAGCTTTCGACGTCACACATTACCGTGGACAGTTCTTCATATCCCAAGGAGGTTTGACCGAGAATCCTAAAGAGCAATTGTTTCATCATTCCAATCAAACGCTCCCACCATCCACCCCACCAAGGAGCACCAGGCGGTATGAATTTCCAGGTGATGTTTTTCAATGTGGGATCACATTTTAATCTCGAAAAATCAATCTTCTTTAAAGCATTAGCCATACCTCTGAAATTAGTCCCGTTATCCGAATACACAATCAATGGTCGGCCTCTTCGAGCAATAAATCGGCGGAAAGCTTGGAGGAAGGCTTCCATAGACAAAGATGTCACAAGTTCCAGATGAACTCCTCTATACACTGCACATGTGAAGATGACAATCCATGCTTTCTTCTTATTCTTTAAGATGAGATGCCCAGTTAGTTCAACTCCTGCTATTTCGAAAACTGCAGCATCTCGGTCTTCTTCCTTTATTCCAATTTGTAAAAATGCTTTCTCAATATCGGAAGAGACACCTACTTCATATTTCCGGAATTTATTTAAAAGTCTTGGTATAATTTCTATCAAATTGGGTCCCTTATCCAGACAGTCATTCAGGGAAAGTTTATCTCTCTTCCGGGCCGACGCATTAAATACTGGCCTTATTCTAGAAGTTTGACTGTTCCTTTTATACACTGGTCGATGTGGCAGGTAGTGTACACCATCTAGTTTATCCTCTCTGGCATACTCGATTATCCCCTGATTCATCCAGTCTTCAAAGATCTGTCCATACTCATTCATGTCTCCAACTTCTTCAAGTTTTCTTCTTACAGAACTTAGTTGGTTTTCGGCTAGGTCTCTATTCGAAGGAATCCTTTCCTTGTCTTGCACCCAGGGTAAAGCTACCTCATAGCGCCCCTCGATATCTCGCGTCGTGGTGTGGGCGAAATGTTCCTCCATTTCAGCTGGTAATGACTGAGTCTTCTTCTCAACCTCCGCGTCAGAGACTCCAACTGCATCTAATTTCCACAAGTTTTCTAGATCCAAAGATAGAAGTGTGGTCACGCAAAGGGAGCTGGTGTCATCTCTCACCTCCGTTGGAGGAATCTTTCCCATCACAGTCCATCCTAGTTTGGTACGGATTGCCACCAGTCCAGATGAGATTCTTCTCTGAGCATCGGTTAGCAATCTCCCGGCGATGTCTGCCCCTATAAGGACTTCTATACGGTCTCTCATCAAATCAGACACGTCGAGTTCTTCACTCCCTTCTAAAAATGATCTAGGACACACCGGAGGTATGCTTCCACAGATAAGGGGTTGACCTAGTGCTTCAAACTCACAGCGATAGGAATTATTGATGTCAGATAAATGAATGGTATAGACCTCATGTTCAACTACGTCGGTACTCGATCCTCCAAACAAGGAATGCCGGAAGAACTCTCTCCTTAATTGTTCATATTCCATTTCCATTGCTGTGCTATGTAAAATATATGATCTTTGGGATCCGGTGTCTATTATAGCCCGTGCCGTCTTCTCCGTTCTGTTCCCTTTGAGGATCACTCTCAAAGTAGGCAACAAGACGTCTGGGGAGGTTGATAAGTTGGCGAGAGTTTCATCTTGCACCGTTGGAGACTTGGAAGATCCACCTCTATCTAAAATCAGTTTTGTGCACATGACATCCAGGTGGGAAGACATGTTGCAGATCGAACAACGGACTACATTTCTGCAAAATTTACTTAAATGAGAAGGCCGAAGACATTTATAACAAACGCCTTTTTTCCTCATGAGTGATCTCTTTTCGTTTAAACTCATATTAGCTGCAAAGTCACACTTAGGGCTTCCATGGTTGTCTTTACCACAAAATACACATTCATTCGATTTGTGAACTGAATTTAAAAGTTCTGAAGCTGTCGCAATTGGTTTTTCATTGTAGAATCTTGTCTTTGGATGTTTGTTTACTAAATTAGGTTTAGAAGTTGATTCATTCCCGGTACCGATTTCGTTTCTAAAACTCCTCTCCCGTGCAGTTAATTGTCTTTCTAGAAAGGTGATCAAGTCATTAATTACGTAACCTGTCGGGAGTTCTTTGTTCAATTCTAAATTAAGGTCTGCAGGTAGAAGCTTTATTATTATCGGGCATAACAGTTGTCCGTAAACATCAATGGACACGTTTAGTGACTAGAGACTTCTTATTTGAACAGAAAGGTTGTCAAAAAGTTCGCGGAAGGTTCTTACATCGCTTGACGTTTTGAGTGGTCTCATTGACAACAAATTGTTCATATGTTGGCTAATCAAAATGTCTTCTCGCCCAAATCTGTCTTTAAGCAATTTTATAGCTTTCTCATAATTGTCCGCAGATAAAGCGAAACCTTCGACTGTGTTTAGTGCAGTTCCGCCGAGATGTGACTTCAGATAGTTAAATTTATCGATCGGGTTCAGTGAGTTGTTCTGGTGTATAGCTGTATCAAAAGAATTCCAGAACGTCAGCCATTCACTAAAGTTTCCATAAAATTTCGATATCGTCAATTTCGGAAGTTTCACAGTCGTGCAGGAAGGTACATAATGTCTCATTTCATTTTCATCTATTCGTGAGTTCGAATTCGGTATATTTTCGCCATGAAAATCTGATTGGCGAATCTTTTTATTTGCCCTAAATCTCCAAGTAATATATTTCTCTCGATATTCCTCTACGCCCTGTAATTCCTTCTCTAAATCGTCAGTTTCAAGAAGCGTTTCTATTTCGTGATCCACTAATTTAAGTTCGTTAAATGATTCATTCAATTGTTCTAATAATTCTTCAAGATCAATTCTAATTAGCGTGTCAAGTCCACTTTCAATCTTATTACATGTTTTCGTTAAATATGATCTGTTAATAGCACGCTTCTTTTTTAAACGTAGAATTAATTCTTCCGCCATCTTGTAAACAAAGCGGCAAGTAGGGTTAGCTAGAGAGTTCCAAAATGGTCAGCTTAAAATGATTTTTTTTTTCTAGAATTTTCCTTCAACAGTCCCGGCTGGGATGCCAAAAATATTGCGTTTTCACCGCCACTCTGTGTTGTGACGACGATCTAAATTCTATAGAGGTAGTTACTCACCTCTATTCTTGGTCGGCGGGGTTGAAGGTTCAAAATTAAGGCGTCGCTGTTTATAGCACTATTAAAATATTAGACGAAAACAGGAGGGAAATTATATTTATTACAATTTAAGAAAATAAGTAAAGTATTATTTAATTAATTATATATTTAAATATTTACACTAAAAGAATCGGAGATCAGGGCAAATTCTAGCGTTCGAAAAAGTTGTTTACAAGTTCTTCTGTTATTGTTTTCTCATTTTGCCGCTGCATCCCCGTAGCCGCTTCCGCCGGCCTCCCATTGGCTGCTTCGGACGGCTTCTTTTCCAACAATGAGAGAAAAAAAATCTAACTGGGTCTCCTGAGCTCACTATTGGGAATGATATAGCGAGGAAGTGTCTTCTAGTTAGTGTAATCAATAAAAAAAAAAAAGAAAATGGCTGACGAACAATAATATCTTGATGGATGTAAAAGTTGAGAGGAAAGGTTCATGGGATAGAGTTAGAGATTGTAAGGGAAGCGTCAAAAATAACATTTTGAAAATCTATTAAGAAAAATAAAATGATAAAGGTTTTATCTGTTTAAGAAATATTATAAATATTGTTAGATGTAGTTTTTTTTAATGGTGCCTAAAATTGTTGAAGTTGTAAAATTATAAGTCTAAACATGATGAAAAAAGAAAATAAAAATATTAAAGGTAATAATATATAACGGGTTGATTGGTAGTTGATGGCATTAATGTTGATGGTTAATAAACAAAATGATATTATCGTTTAATAGTGAAATGTTTTATCTACATCTGTAAGTTAAAAAACAAAGTCCAACACCACAAAGCTAGTAAAACTATTAAATGGGAAATAATTTGAGGCACAAATTAGTTACTAGAATAAAAATAAAGATAAAGGGGAGAGAGTAGTGGTGACACACTGATATAATAATATAAAACTACAAAAAATATATAAGAGGAGTACATAGGAAGGATAAATTTAAAGTAAACACACACAATAGCGAAAGTAAAAATTTGGGAAAGTTGGTATACTATTTACAGTTTTTTGTTACTTAAGCTGCCTTGAGTATTTACAACATAGTTTCAGGGATTTAATACAGGAAGGAGGAGAAGTAGAGATAATAACAGTAAAATAAAATATAAAATAAAATTGACTTAAGCAAAAGTGACGCAGTGAGGAATAAAGGAAGAAGGTCTAAATTGGTTTCTGCAAAGGACATCTCAGGAGTCCTGCCCTGCAATACGAGCTTAGAAGCGAAGTATTGTTTTCAGGGTTCAGCAATCTCAAGATGCTCTGTAAGTAGCATTAGATCAGATGGCAAAAGGCGTGAAGATCGAAGGAGAGGTAGGTAATGGGAGAATATGGGAAAGATTTTTTTTTTCTGAGAGAGGTTAAAAAGAGATGGTGGCTCAAGAGCTGCGCTGCTGTCGGTGATTGAGCTCTACCAGATGAAAAATAAAATTAACGAAAAATGAGTGGGCGCATCGTGCTGATGATGGCCTGGGTCGAGCGTTAGAGAAAAAAAAATCTCGCTGGTTACTCAAGCTCTCCGTGTGGAGTTAACATGGGGAGGAAGAGTGTACCAGGTCGATGAATCATTAAAAAATAAAAATTAAAAAAGGTTGACGAGCAGGAGTCTCAGGAACCGTTGAAGAGGTTAGAGGGTGGAGGTAGATTGTGAAAACAGGGCTCGACTGTTTCCATTGATTGATTGAACCCGGGTTTAAGGAAAAAAGAATGAAATAAAGAATGCTGGGACGGTGACCCGGGTGTAAATAAAAAAAATAATAAGCCATGGATTTTCCTGAACACACCATCAGGATGGGATGGCGAGGAAGGAGTAGTCCACTGGGACAAATCAATAAAAAAAATCGGCAAACAGGAACTCTGCGATGGACGAGGGGTGGTTAGAACGAAGGCATAGAAGGCCAATGGAAAATGATCAAGAGACGAGAGAAGTATGGAAGGCAGAGTTGGAAGGATCAAGATATAAGAAGGGACAGTTAGTATAAGGCGTCACTGTTAAAATAAAATTTTTAAGTTAAATTAGCTTAGACGTAGGCCATGGAAAATTAAAACAAATGATGTCAAAGAATATAAGGTTTCAGGTGATGTTTATATAGGTTGGATAATGGTTTTAACTGTTTAGGGATGGAAGGAAAAGAAATATCTCAATGTAAAAGAAATATGCTAAAATATATGGATTTATTCTAAAATATAAAATGGCACACATCAAGGATCGTAAAAATATAAATGAATAAGATTTTAAAATATAGTAAGTATTTAGGTTAGTGTGTTCCCCACGTGATGCAATGCTTATAAACGCAAATTAGACGATGTTTGGAAAAGTCAAAAGTGGTAAATAAATTGAAATGCCATTATGATTTGTTTTTTTATTATTTTTTCATAATTATAATTTCAGAGACGTCTCACATGGTGAGAGAGAGAAAAAGGAAAACGAACTTATCAAAAGTAGTAAAATGTTACAAATAAACTTATAATGGATATCTGAAGGTTTAGAGTGACGCAGTGGTAAAAAGAGGGGAAGCCTGAGTTGAATTTTGTAATGGCGTTCGGCAATGCAATACGTGCCTGTGTAAGTGATGTATTGTTTTCATTGACCGAACTGCTAAGACTTTTCATAATCAACATTAGATCAGACAGGGGAGGTAGGTAAGTTGAAAGTGGAGAAGTGGAAAAGGTGGAGTCAAGAGTTGCCTGTTGCCAATGATTGAGCTCGGATTAAAATTGAAAAAAAAAGTAATAAAATGGTAAAAATGATGGTTTTACTGATGATCCGAGCGTTGAGAAAAAAAAAACTCGAATTGGTCGCCTGAGCTCACTGTTGGGAAATGTACAGCGAGGAAGGTAGAGTCAGCTGGTTGAATCAAAATAAAAAAAAATAAAAGTTTGTTTGGCGAGCAGGAGACTCTTGACTGCGGGAAATATGGAAGGTAAGGAAGGTTAAGGGTACTGTTGCCAATGATTATTGAACAACCCGACATAGTTGAATGTAATGAATGATGTTGTCGGGTGATGGATAAAAAAAAAAAGAAATCTTTGGATTTCCTGAACTCGTTATCGGGAATTGTATACCGAGGAAGGATGGTCCAATAGATGAATTAATTAAAAAAAAATAAAATGGGTGGCAACAGGAACCCTATGGGAGACTATGAGGTTGAGAGGAGATGGGTTAAGGAGGTGTGAGTAAGTGGTATAGGATGGGAAGATAGGATTGAGAGAGAGAGGCGTCAATATGAGAAAATAATAATAATCTAATAAAAAATAATGGTATCAGAAATAAGACGATCTTAAGGTATTTTTAAAAATATATAATATATAAATAATATATTTATGTAACATGGATTGTTTGCCAGACTTTCAGGACCTAGATTTCGCTAATTTTATTAGAATAGATGGGGGGACAAGTGATTAAATGGTTCGGAAAATCGATGAGCTATACTTTTTTCTATTGGACTAAACACGTTGGGATATAAATGTCGGAAAGGATCTATTATTCTATTTATTTTTAGAGGTTCTATATATATATATATATATATATATATAATTTGGGTGGTGAAATATAGAGGACCTCTTCATTATAATATTGTAATTTATTTACATGCACAGTATCGTTATCATTACCTGTAATCCTATTGGATCTATTTATACGTACGACATTATCAGAAATTATTTCAGTAATTTTATATGGACCTGTAAAGTGGTATCAATTTACCGCTATCTGGATGATGGTACGCCTTGACTAACCCTATATCGCCTACATCCATTGTGGGGTTTTGTGTTTATTATCATACCTAACTTTTAATTTGGCGTGCCTATCAGTTGTACGTTGTACTTATATTTCTCTACTATCTACTATACTGAGATTTATATCATTACATAACTCGGGGAATTATATTATACATCATAAAGATATGGGAAAACCTGTTACATTATAGGCGTATAATTATATTTATTAGTAATTATCTTGATTAACTTCGTCCACGAGGTTCTGGGATTCTCTAGGTGAAATAACCTTAGTTTCCCAGTAAGTTTTGCGTTAAGATGTTCAGACAAATCGTTAGATTGGAGATTATTAGCGATGATTAGGTTTAGAAAAATTATAAAATAATGAATTTACGAAATTTTTCTAAGAGAAAAGGTTATGGCATGGGTACAACATTCGGTAGAGTTTCGTAAATAACAATTTAACACAGGCAGGAATGAAATGCAATGGGGTATGGAAATTTTATGGTATGATATTAGTTTCCGAATATTACATTTATAGATGTATTTGTAATTGTGGGAAAAATGGGAGGCACATTTTGAGATTAGATAATTTAAAATTGATATTTATAAAAATACAAATCTAGGACTAGTTTTTAAAACTTTTAAATATTGAGAAATATTAATTGGAATAGTAATAGGTCAAGTAAAATAAAGAGCGTAATAAATTTAATTATTAATACTATGGCCATAAATAAGGTATTAAAAAAAACCACACAAATAAGTTTAGAAAGTATGATTAGAGTAATTAAAATATAATATATTTTTTTAAATATAAAAATGAGAGAAATAAATGAATTGAAATTTAAAAGTTGCTTAAAATAAAGTAAAAATTGATAAATGAGGGTGTACAAGATTTAAAATTTGAATTGAAATGCTATAAAAATGGTAAAATAATGAACTTGATGGATTTATAATAATAATGTTTTTGCTATTAAAATGGTATCGAATAATTAATTCAGAGCAAACGGAGATATTGTCACATTAAATAGTTCTGTAGAGAAATTTCTCCTACCAGATAGATATCTTGAATGGGTCTTGTGGAGTGGGTTGCGATGAGGCTTGGTGATCTTTTTTGCGGTGGTTGCCATGGGACATCGTCGATGCTGGTTGGCGGGACAATGCCAGGATTTCTCGATGAATCTTTGTCTGCCTGTTCGAGCTGATGGAGGAAGATGTTCGTGGAGCAGGAGATGTTGATGGGGGCGATGATGACCTGCTCGATGCGAGGTGCAGCTAGTCCTCGCATGGCGTCTTTTAGGCGGCTTACTAGGTCTTCGCAGTGGGGTTGCATGTTGGTGAGGGCATCCGCGACGTATTCGTCTCCAGCCTCCGTCATCCTCTGCATGCTGCTATCCTCAGTTATCCTGTCGACTTTAACGCGTTCTGTAGTAATCCCGACCAAGCCGGCGTGGAATGTACTGGGCAGTCGTGGTCGTGGGTGCGTGATGGGATTCCCTCACGGGGACAGCAAGGGACAGAGGCAGGTCTAGATGGTAGCTCCAAGAGGTAGAGGTAGACCACGGACGAAGGCAGTTGAACCACGGGCGCCGCGGATGACCTAAGCTACTCACGGATAGAAGGGGGGGGGGGGGGTGAGAGTTCCGACCGACTGTATAACGGCGTCAATCTGAAAACAACTACTTTTGTCTCTTTTCTGGGCCTTTTTATATTGGACTCCCGCATATGGCGGAGAGTCCTGATTGGCTCTTGTAATCACGCCACTTTCTTGGTGCTGGGTCATTGTCGCCGTCTGGTTTATGGCGTCGTCTGGTCTATCTTTACTTCTTTGTTTATTTGTCACTTCCATTGTTACAAGGTCGATACATATTTTTATATAGATATGGGGTTATAATAAATATCAGAAGAAGGTTGTGAATTATCTAACTCAAAATATACTACATATATATTCCTTTTTCCATTTAGGTATAAATCAAAATTAGGATATTTACAATAACCCTTTCTTATTCACAAATTAATTTCTTGTATATAATATTTTGATATATATAGATAATAAAAAGCATATATTAGATTTAAAAAAGGGATATATATATATTTATAATATATAATATAGATACACATGCATACACTTTTATCTCTCTCTTATTTGGCACTAGTGTCCTTAGCGGGACACTATTTAAAATTAAAATAAATTTAAACGCTATATTTAGTTGATTTCCTCTCACCATTTAGATTCATGTTCTCTAAAACTTAGACTATGAATACGTTCATGATATACAGATTGTGATTAACCATATAAATCCAGGATTTTAGCCAATATAACGGTAAATTAGAATGTTTTTGAATAACTCCGGTGTTGATTCTAACTTTAACCTATCTTACCTAAACCTGAACACACACTATAAATAAGTTAAATAACACCCTGAATGAAATAAATATTTAAAATTGTATTTGTTAAGAAAAGAAAATTATTAATATCAAACAGGTAACGCTTACTGCTTAGCGACGTAAACAATGCGGTGCACTAGAAAATATTATTCTACCCACCATACATGATACTTGTGATGACTAAGGCAGCCTCTGAAACATAAATATATTAATTTATATTATAGTAGAATGTCTTTGGTTATCGTATGGATACATGGATCTGAAGTGCTTCTGCCAAGGATTTCCACGGATCTTGGAACTTTGCCCCTAGTAGCGGCGTGAAGAGCGGCTTTGTCATCATATCGTCTATTGGAACATCGTCATCTTGAGAAGAAGACTTCGACACGGTAGTAAATTCCTGGAGCCAGTCTTTGAAAATATAGATCATATCACCCAGGGCTTCAAAGTCTTCTCGGCGATATTCAGTTTGTCTTTCTCAATCTACCCAGCATCTCTACCATAATGTAACGTAGAAAATTAGTGAAAACAAACTTCAGGATGAAATAGCATTTTATTTAAGGCACAATTACAGCATAAATTAAAAAAATAATGAGACAAGTTTTCAGAGTAGGTAATTATAAATATAAAATTAACATTATTTTCATAAAATGATTAATATTCGATACAATATAATTTCAGAGTGCATGTTATGCTGATAATATATATATACCGGAGCATACATACAATTAGCTTGTACATATACCATATTCCCAGTCAATGTTTAGCTATATATGAGTGAATATTCTAAATGATCTTCGTTAAAAATATTAACTACCATATATACCTATCTCTTATCATATATTCAAATTTTTCAATAATTCCGAAAAATGTTCGTATGTTGATAATAGACATTTTAAATCCTTTGTTTGAAAAAACTGTCCCACTCCTAATTTGGTAAATAATCAATAACACAGAGGAAGTTGCCCAAATTTTCAAACCCGGATTTTCTATTCAACACACACGCTACTTGCCAAATTAGATTTGAACTAGAATGCTAAACGAAACAAAAGTTTGGATTTAATTCAAGATTCTTAGAATGCCTTTAAAAATTAAACGGCTTACTTCATTAAAAGAAAGTATACCTAGTTTAAACTAGAAAACTTGTTTGCTAAAGAGGAATGTTTTAATTTAATAATTTATCTCATTGTGTTTGATTTGTAAATTGTTGATTGTACGTGTTTTCTAACTTATTTCATTTTGGAAATCCTTTTAAATCCCTTTATAAACTTTACTGATATAGCCAAATTGCTTTATTAAAAGTGTAATCTATATGGTAGATAAAATGTTAATCAGCATTTATAATAAGCCAAATATATATATCCGATAAAACAATCCCTTGAATCAATATTAAAATGAGAACATTAAGCCTCCAGGGAAAAGTTTCTTTTTAAATATATTTTATTTGAAAATTTCTCAAGCAAAAAGCTCATCTACGGGGTAAAATATCTTACATCATTAAAACGCCAATAAAAATGATTTAAAATTGAATAAAGTTCTTTTGTTGTTTACATTTGTTTCAATTCAGAATCAACGCGGGCTTCTGTTGCGCGTTCTTTTGAATTTGCTATTCCAAGGCGATATCTTCACTTGGGGGTTATGGATTGGATAGAATCAATCATATCTAGAAAGAAAAATAGCATTAACAAAAGAATAGATAACAGAATTTATAACATAATATTTCCTGAACCCACCCCATAACCCCCAAGTGAAGTTATCGCCTTGGAATAGGGAACTAGAAAGCACGCGCAACAGAAGCCCGCGTTGATTCTGCATTGAAACAAATGTAAACAACAAAAGCACTTTATTTAATTTTAAATCTTATTTTATTGACGTTTTGATGATTAAATATTTTCGTAGAAGGGCTTTCTTGCCCGAAAGCTTGAGAGATTTTTAAATAAAAAATATTTTAAAAATAAACTTTTTCCTGGAGGCTTAATGTTCTTGTTTTAATGATATATATATATTAATGGTAAATCATTTCACAAAGTTGCTTAAATATGACACTTTAACCCACTACCTTATTATTCTCTAGACACCTGTTTCTCATTATTATTATTATTCCCTATTAACTTTTTCTATTCTAATTAATTCAGTGAAACCGTACTGTGGGTAAAATGTAAGATTTGGCATGAGTATTGACATGATAAAACTGTTGTTCATTTCTCATTGACACGGCCCCTGAAATTAAAATGATCATATCCGTCGTATTTCTATTAGAAACATGTGAATTCCCAAGAAGACGCATAATCGATCTAATAATGTTACCAACTAAAGGCAACTAAGAAGGAAATATTGTTCATACTTGTTAAGCATCTTCTGATCATCTTACAACATAACCTTACATGATGGACACTGCCATATATTGTAATAAAATAAATTTTGAATTTACAAATATTCGTCTACAGAACCTTTTTCGTGGTTCATAAAGAAATCTCAACATCGTACGCGTATCGGGTTACTGACCTCGTCCTATATATCAACAACCATTAATGTGGCCATAAGGCTTTCTGTTTTAGCCAATGAAGAAGTAATTTGTTTGGATCAGATTTTGTGTGTGTTTAAAACATTTCAATTATATTTGATTTTTATAATATTGCAATATTTTATATATTATTAATCGTCTAGGTTAATTAATGCAATTATATTATAAGCCACGCAGGTCAGGACCAACTACTTGAAGTTTGTATTTGGTTAACTTTCCTTCTGCGATCATTTTATCTACCTATCCTGATTGACTCTACTGGTATGACCTTAGCAATAACATATGGAATAGATTCATTTATTATATTTATCGGAAGACGTACTATTTTACAGGTAGAAAAATGCTCATATAGATCTTTCTAATAAATCAGGTATTGATGATCTTCAAAATTAACAACAAATCTTTATTAGAACACATTTTCTCAAATATTTAATAATTTCCACATAAAAAAAAAAAAAACATTTAGAATTGTAATAACATTTTTAAAATTCATTTGTTTTCCAAATTTAAAAAATAACAAATATATATATAAACAATATTCTATATTTAAATATTGAGTAAATGCCCCCCCCCCCCCCCCCCGTTTAATTGAAACTACATTAAAATATATATTATATACATGTGTATATTTAATGGGCTGGTCAAATATTTTTGTAACAAGCTAAATCAACCTTTAGCTGATTTTTGTTTTCACTAGAAGGCGCTATTCCATATAAAATGCTCATGTGATCGATCAGAAAATACCTTTATATATATACTAGCGGATGTACCCGGCTTCGCCCAGGTTTTTCTCGAGGAAATGTTTGTAGTCTAGTAATAAGAAAATATACTACACCTAAAAACTATCAGAGAAAAGAGAAACCATGGAAGGTTAACAGAAAAATGCTTACAATGGATGTTATGTTTACGATATCAAGTTAAATAAAAACAAAGATAAAATTTGCATATGTTGGTCACTATAAATTTGCATATTTGTTAGGCGAAATTAGAAACATGATAAAACAATTGGGTATTTAAAAACAAATGTAGAAATAAAAGTTGAAGTATAATAAACAATGTTAAAGAATAGTTTTAATTATTAATCAAGATTGTGTGTGAATATGTGAGAAAGATGTAATATCGTTGTTGTTTTCTTGGCCGACTGTTTTACATATGGTGTTGTCTTAAAATTGCTTGTTTTGAATATTTTTTAGATTGAGATTATTAGCTAGTATGTAAAAAAATTAACTCTGTTGAAATTTAATTTTGTATTTATATATAAATAAAATTAACTCTGTTGATTTTTTTTGGTATTTAATCGATAACAGCGAAGTTACGCATGTTAATGTTAGGAAATATATTTTGATGTTAAGCAAAACCTGCTCCATCTCGTTTTACATAAATGTTGAAAATTTGGTTTAAATTGATGCATTGTAACGAAAGTTTTTAGTGATGTCCACTTATGAAATTTCCATTTTATTAATATAGATTAAAAACAAATTAGGCATATTCTGACTACTAACATCAGTGTTTTTATATGTTTGTGTACAGGATATGCCTCTAATTCATTTTTAATATCACACCTGACCTTTTATATTTTTCATTTCTTTATTATGTTTCACACAGACACACACACATATATATTTAAACAATGGATTCTGTTCAATGATCTCGGTGACACTATATTTCAACCCCTAGTACCTTCTCTGTAAGCCTCTCTCCGAGAGAGGGAAGTTGATAATGGCCTTATCGTTCTATAGTCGGAGGTCATAGTATATGTTATAGAATAAAATATAAACAAACACATCGAGAAATCCACTATTATAAATATCGTTGGTAAGACAAAGGATAGGTATTCACCAAGTGGAGGTATAATATATATATATATAATATCCAAATTTATATTCAATATATTACCCATATATATATTTATATAAAATAAAAATATAAAGCTAAGCAGTGATCCATCACTATACCTCTATATTCCCCCTCTGAATGTCAATGCAGCTTCTATAGAAAGAAATAAGAAAAATAATATTTCTGAAACGTTGAGATTTCCGTCAGAGCCACCGCCACATCCTGCCACTGTATTGATTTCTTCGTCGTTGTTGTTGTTGATTCACTCCATTTGTCGCAGCTTAATGTAGCAGCATATGCTGGGCTTTAAACCAATATCCACTTCATAATGGCGCCTAGTTCGGTATCTTAACATTTCTTTAATCTGGACAAACATTTGAAGGTATATATTGGAATGAGAAATATTTATTTTATATTGTACAGTTATTCTCTATTCAAATATTTATAAATATTTTTTTATTTACACAGCATAATATAAAGTTTTATTAAAAGTAGTATTTAAATCGAAAAATTCCATTATCTCACAAACAAAAGTCGAGGTATTAAATATTTGCAAATTTAATTAATAATGGAATAAAAACCGTTATCCCCCTTGATATTAAAATTCAATATTGGCATTTTATTCTACTTCAAATTACGAAATTTATATATTATATTTGCTATGTACCTTTCTTTATTTAATATCACAAGTTCGGATAGTTCATAGCTAAATGCTCTTATACAAATATCCTATGGGAAAACTAACATACAGGGATATTATATAAAAGAAAGACTGAAATTCATTTTGTTCTGAAAGGTGGTAATGAAACCTTGGTAAATTCTATCTATTAGCACAACTTATACTTCTTAGGGTAGCTCGCTCATTCGTCCGGACGACCAATCGGCATCAGAAGGTTTACCTTGCCGTCAGCCGTCGACGGCTGCCAACGCCTTATTTATTCAAATTGAAGAAAATTGCAATATTCTTCTAAAAATATATTTATAAACTTTACGCAATAAGTTTCTTTATTACAAATATAAATTGCAGCTTTCAAGTTCTCGCTCTTCAACAGGCGGAAGTACAATTGAGAGTGAGCACGATGTGCGAAATTTACTGAATGATGGCTATTTATACATTTGATTTGAGATATGCGAGATATAAATAATGATGGCTATTTATACTTGATTCGGGCTCTGAGATATCTATTATTCTGTTTATACCTTACATATTGCTTGCCATAACAACGATAGAAAAGGAATGCGGGTGCAAGGAGTAGAAGCGGAACAATGGGCAAAACTATAATACAGGCTTTATAAAACATATGTAAATATTGATATTAGAACGTATATCGGATTGTGATTAGAACTTCTTACATCTTTTTGACTTCAAATAAAATGCTAAAATAATATAAAATAGTACTAGTGATTTGTATTTATAATATCTATTTGAAAAAAAAAATTGATATATAACATAGAGGTTTTGTTTCATATTTTTAGAATGCGCATTTATTTAATTATCAACTCTATCATAAAGATTTATTTTTTCACGCTAATCTATTCGTTCAGAGGTCATCAGTGGATACGGATAGATTGAATTTCTTTATAGCATTTAAAAATATATTTCAATTGCTTTTATTTATACCTTATATACATTATAGGCAATGGTAGTTTGATGTTGGAGGGAATCTCAATTAATGATTCAATGATTAAAATATGATAAGTAATGATTTATAAAGGCTGGAGAGTGATAGTGGCTCTAAGGTGATTCAGTGCATGTTGGTAAATGAAGTTGAAACACGGTCTTTGATTATACAATAGTGAGGTATAATAATGAATATATTCATAAAGGATGAGTTTCTTTATTTGAAAAATTAATTCGAGCTTTCGGGCGCAAGCTGCCCTTCTACAGGAATAATATTTACAATTTCAATTAATCATGTATTTACAGTTATATATATTTTATTTAAATGGTTTCTCGCTTTGGTCTTGCATAGCGTGAGTGGATCCCATGCCCGCGCGATTTAGTTCAAATCAAAGAAAAGCCCTGATAAAGAGAGGCGTGTTGCCCCTAGAAATACTAGCCGATCAACAATTTATATCCAGTATATGCCATATATTTATCTATACATATATATAAGCTATTTTTTGCATATTCAGGATTATTTATGAAGTTTTATATTTTATTATTTAAGAAAAATTATTGCTATGTAAATTAGTCAATTGGTTCATATTATTATATGCAAAATTGTTAAGTGGTGTGGTTAAGAGAAATCGGATATTTCTATTTTAGTTTTTGGACCAGCCTATCATATGTCTCTGGAATATCTATGTGTCTATTTATGCTATTATATTTTGTTGAAATCAGTGCTTCCAGTATTAATCTTTTGTATTTACTATTTATGTTTGTATAATGAATATTAGGGTTTGCTAGGTTGAAATCGTGATCTGTGTTTCTGATATGTTGTACTATTAGAGATTTGGGGTCTTTGTTTTTAATATTTCTTCTATGTTCGTCTATTCTGTCTTTTATATGTCTGCCTGTTTCACCTACATATACATTATTACATTGGTTGCATGGTATGGAATATACGGCTTTGCTATTGTATAGTTTTGTCATAGGAATACTGTTTCTTGTAATGGGGTTTCTTATTATGGTTGCTATACTCGGGTTGCTTTCATAATATGTTCTTATACCGTGTTTGCTTAAAATTCTGGCTATATTGGCACTACTATGGGAATAGGGAAATATACATATTGATTTATAAACTTGGTTATTTCTTATAAGAGAGGGATTATGGAAATGTCTTAATATAAAGTTTTTCGGATAACCACTAGAAGTGAGTTTATTGATCAAAAATTGGGTTTCTGTATCTTTTGAGAGTTGGGTGGAACAATGTGTATATATTCGTTTTGAGAGGGTTTTTACAGTGTTGATCTTGTGACTGAGGGGGCAATAAGAGGAAAAGTGTATATAATCTGGAGTGGAGTTTGGTTTATGGTATATTTCTGTTGTATATTGGTTTTGTGTTTTTAGTATAAGTACATCTAGAAATGGTAAGGTCTTATTGTTTTCTGTTTCTATGGTAAAATCAATATCATTATGTATGGACTTTAGTTGGGTAAAAATGGTATCTATTTTGGTAGAGTTGGCTATACAAAAGATGTCGTCTATGTATCTCTGCCAGATGATGATATCTGTGGGAAAAAGGTTGGTTATTGTTTTATCTATTTTTCTCATTACTATTTCTGCCAAAGGTGAAGAGAGGGGACTTCCCATGGGGGAGCCCTTGGTTTGTCTATAAAAATTACTATTGAAGGAGAATATGTTGTATTGTAGGCTGAGCTTAACTAATGATATAATTTTAGAAGAAGTAACTGGAGGAATATTGTTTAATGCTAAAAATTCTATTGTGTTATCTATTATTAGACGGTGTGGTAGGCTTGGGTACATATTAACTACGTCAAAAGATATCATGGTGCTGTTAGGAGAGGGGGGGAGGCTGTGTATATTTTCTATAAATTTTGGTATGGATGTGATGGATGTGGTGGTAGGATTATCTTTTAGAATGGGGATAAGGAAGTTTGCTAGGAACTTAGCTAAGGGGGCTATAGGAGACATATGATAGGCTATGATAGGGCGATAGTGAGGTATACAAGTAATTATAAATCTGATCACCAATGGGTTTCAGCTATTTTTCTAATCAAAGCTGGGATTGAATATTCGGTAGTTAAGTTTTGTAAATATAAAATAGATCTCTACAGTTATAAGAACGCATAGTTTTGGCACTATTCGACTTTAACAACGGATTTGATACAAATCTAATAATTATATTAGAAATATATCATTATTTTAGAATCAAAAATGAATTTACGATAATTTCCTTGTTTAAAAAACATTATATACATTTCTACAAAGATAAACAACAGTTTCAGACACTATGCCAAAATACAGAGTTGGATTTGCACTGACATTATTTGCTTTGTAATAAACATTGGATTTATAATTATTTCAATATAAGAGAGAGAGAGAGAGCAGATATACAATTTTAAGTATAATGGGACAATAAGTTTAGACGAATTAAGAAAATAAATTATTCCATTAACTTGTGTATCTTATAAGATAAATTTGATTTTAGATATATTTTCAATTATAACCATGCCTCAAAAATATTACTATATCTCAATACTAAAGAACTTTATAGAAGAGAATTTGATTTAAAAATAACTGATATATATAAATATTATTATAAATATATGTATATATATTATCTTTAATTTAATTTTTCATTATCCCTATTACACGCGATGACGGACATGGCGTGTATTAGTTAGTGACTGCTTGTGCTCCGAATGCAGCACATGTCAATATATGTAGAAAGCAGTTTGATTTTTAAACCTAAGGTTATGCAATAGGCCCGTGGGAATTCTTGTGCTAAACTAGTGGGTCTAGACTTTTACAAGAATATCAAGTCATTGAGACAATTTTTTCTTCATAAAATGTGTCCAGTGCGGGATTCGATCCTGGATCTTATACCACCCGTACACCAAACCTTTTCTTCTGAAATGACTATTTGAAATATATTCCTGATAGGAGAATAATTTCCTAGGAGCTATTAAAATCGATTTAATCTGATTTCAAAATGAATTTCATTAAAATATATATTTCTTTAATATTACTTTAAAAGGTTTAGAAACTTTTGTGAAATAAGGCATGAAATGATATACCAACAATGGATATGCCTAAATGTCTGAATCCTATAGCACCATTCTTTTATCCCTATAATGACATTGATATGTCACTGCTTCTGACCAAGATGGCGAGAAATTAGAATTGCTACACAACGTTAAACGTTAAATTGACCTAGATAAAAGTTAGCCTGTTTAAGACCTTAGAGCGAGTCTAAGTGTTTCCTCCTTACCTAGAGCTTCTATAAGTTATATTGAAAACATTGTATGTGAGAAAACTGGAACTTTGAGATCATAAAAAGGTTTATTTAGACTGGCGAGTCCATAAACATCACAGGTAAAGGCAATGGGAACTACTGATATTGACATGTTTACCTGGATTACTTACTTACTCGTACCTTACTCTGGTGTAAGATACAAACGTACAATACGTACATCAATACGATTTGGTGAATTAAAATCTAATTTCACATGTAATATGTTGAGAGATTTATTTTTAATAGCAATGAGGTATTCGTCATATATAAAGTTATACTGAATATACGAAATATATACAACTAAAATCATATAAATTTGTATATAGATAAATTTCCAATTTAAAGTCAACACAGTCCTTATTTCAGTTTATATCATCGAAAATACTCCTGAACTTCGTATTTTACAGAACCAATTGAAATACATTATATTGTCTTATTATTAAAAATTCGTTAAATCCTTTTTATTTTGAAATAAAAGATACGTTTTATGCCCTGAGGAGTGCCATCATCAAAAAAAAAAAAAAAAAACGTTATAAAATATGGGATTTTTTTCCAATATCATTCAATACGTAATTAGGAAAGAGCCAAATTCTAATTATTGATTGGAATCTGGAGCTGTCACAGTCCAATCTGAAAGGACTATCTGAAGCCTTCTCTCTCGCCACTTAAACGGTTTTTCCTCAAATTGATTCAGACATCCAATTAAGAAGGCAATATTGAATGACATTTATCAACGTCTATCTAAGATGGAACTGTTGATTCATCTTGTACTCCCCTGTGGATTTATTTCTGGCCAAATTCACTTCAGATTGATTTATAAAAGTTTAGTTTTAACGCTGATAACTTCAATTGTATTTTATATATTGATCTAAATTCTCAGTGTGACCTTCTTTTATAATTCTTGATACAAATTCCACGTTATCTACTTGTAAGTTTATTTATTCTCTTCTTTTTGTATGTGTGTAGAAAACAAGTGGCTACAACCATTGTTACATAGAATTATTCATATTTGGACACAAGTTCAAATATAATGTAAAGGTACTTAATAATGATTGGATTAAGAATTAATAATATATTATAAAATGTGTTATATATAATATTACTAGACGAATGGCCCGGGCAACGCCCGTGTTTTACCCGATTGAATGTTTTTATTCAAATACTATTTGTTACAATTATAAATTGGAGCCGTGGATGTCACTCTTGTGAAACGTCCCGCTCCAAACTTTACATGTACATTAGGTCAGCTGGTATTACCCCTCATTTTCACCGCTAGAGGCGCGAGCGAATTGACTTTTTGTAAATATACATTTATTTATTTATTTATGCTTATGAGGTGATACAGCAGCGTATTTACAATTAGAGAGGAGACAAAATGAATTAAATCTAGAAAAAAGAAGTGAGGACATATCGGTCATTGAAGTCTGAGAGGCAAGGCCTTCAGCCAGTTCAGGGCTTCCGGGGTTACAGAATGGAGATTGGAGATTCCTCCATTGAATTTGTACAGCGGGCAGTCATCTAGTATATGGGACATTGATTGTGGGACGTTGCAGGCACAATTTGGATCTTTGGTGTAGCCCCATAACTTCATCAGCTCTGTACACCTTCCCTGACCTGTCCTAAAGCGGTTTAGAAGCACGCATTCTCGTCGAGGGAGGGAAAAACCTGGGATCTTGACACTTGGGCTTGTGATGAGGTTCTTGTTTGGGATATCGGAGCTGATCCAGGAATTTGTCCATGCTTCTGAGATATTAACATTTTGGGAGAGAAGTTGGTTTCCTCTGGACCATATCGGCTTCCTTGATTTTAGTCTATGTTTTGGGGGAGACTGTAGGATAGGGTTAATTTCGAGGTCGGGGGTATACATAATTATAAAGATAGAAGCTTCTATAGAAGATAATGATCATAATGATGATGCGCGCGCATCCGTGACAGAGATGAGGAATTGTTGAGGAAAGACGGTCGTGACTATATATGTTGATAATAATATAATAATAATTATTATTATTATTATCATTAGATAATGATATAATGATCATAATGATGATGCGCGCGCATCCGTGACATGTCGACAGACGGTCGTGACTATATATGTTGATAATAAAATAATAAAATAATAATAATAATAATATAATAATAATTATTATTATTATTATCATTAGATAATGATAATGATCATAATGATGATGCGCGCGCATTCGTGACATGAGGAATTGAGGAATTGATTGAGGAAAGACAGTCGTGACTATATATGTTGATATATAAAAATATATTATTTAGGATTAATGATGTTGTTATTACTTTATACAAGAGGAAAGGCATTAATGATAATTTTTTGAATCACAATATCTTAATAAATAGGTTTTTGTGGGTTGTACAAATTGCTGGACTTTAATATTTTAGAAGTATATATTGTGGATGAAAATTTACATTGATTATAGTTTTTCTGAAAATTATTTTATGTTTTATTGTTAAATATAAAATATTGTTGTATTTATTCTTTCATATATGTAAATAATCCATTATACAATGTGCAATTGGTTATTTTTGCTCCAATAGAAGGCGCTCTGCCATCTAAAAAGCACATGTGCTCGTGGTCAGAAAATCCCTTCTTTATTTTCAATATCAACACCTGCCCCACTTATCTTTTATTTTCTTCTATTGTTTTTTCATATATATATATATATATATGGTAAATTAAACCAACAACCCCATATTGTATATAACTTATAACAAGATTTTCATGTTGTATAATAGAAACACATCTGTAAATGATTATACGCATTATTGACATGTGTCATTACATCATCATATGTGATGTACTTTGTACAAACTGAAGATAAATAAATTAAACTCTGTAATATATTAAGAGTTGAGCTAAAGCGAAAGGTCTAAAACGTCTAAAATCGAGATAGATTTAGAATTCCCAAAACAACAAGGTCTGAAGATGGAAACTGCTACGGCGCCAGTTTAGAATTTCGCCAGACGATCCACGCTCTTCGCATCTGCTGAAATGCAATACTCCCTTTCTCGGAAAAGATATAAAAGGCCCCCGTCTCAGCCAAAAATACAGTCACTTCACAATCAGCGGAAACCCTCGTCGGTTGTCACCCAGGTCCTCCTCATCGACCATGTAGACCAGTAAGAACTCTTCTATCTCCATCTTTCGCTCCTAGCTCAACTTTTATCTGTTCACGGAACTTTCCTAGTGCAACTTTTTCTTCGTTTTTTGTGTATAGAGATTCCCAAGCTTTCCACTCTGCCTCGACCATGACTGTCTGTACTTTGTGAGAACTTTTAAAGGTCTTCCAAGGTGCAGAGAGGTACTGGAAAACTCCACATCCTGACTGTTCCTCTCGGTCAACACAGTATAGCGAGAGTGACAGGGACTCACACCATAGATTTAGTCGACTGGACACCTCACCACACATTCTAGTCGACAGGATCTCATCACATTATAGTCGACAGGTTTCTACAAGAGTCGGCAGGAACACATCAAATAATTTAGTCGTCAGGATTACATCATCATCATTATATATATATATATATATTAGTATTTTTTATTTTATTTTTTAACAGAGAATCAATTTAGATTTTTATATTTTGTTACTCAGTAAACTTCCCTCTTTGCTTATTTTGTATTTTATCAATTATAGCCTGTTCTTGCCTTAAAAATAATTGCTGTGTCATCTTGTTGTTTATCCTCCCTAATTTTTCACGTGACACTATATATATTGGGGTAGAATTATTCGAATACATTATTTTTCCATACATTGTTCTTTCTCGATGCATTATTCTTTTTTGTATTTTTATAATTAATGTCTGTAGGTTTTGGCTCTAAGTATAATTAAGGAATAAGTATGTTGAAAACCATTGAATTATATGAACAAACACATTTATATAACACCACATTTTCTGGTCATTTATCAAAACGTTTGTTTTGTATTCTCATTATTGAGCGCCAATTATTCTCTCCTACTATACCACTTTTATCATTTTCAAAATATATATATATAATATAAAATTGTTAGTATTATCTAAAATATTTTCCGAAAAATTGTAGAGATATTTTAAGATAGTCAAAAAATTCCGCATATTATAATTTGATAAGAAATTTCGGCCACCACACACACACACACAACAATAAATATTTTATTTTTAATGAGAAAGTAGAGAAGTGAATTACGTCAAGAGGTGAACCAAATTTAAATTAATCTTGTTAATAACGTCAGTTTTATACTCCTATTAAATAAATTGACTCCTCGAGTTACCCCGTTCAATTTATCACCACGTCATTATTTTGTGAAATTCCTAAACAAGGAATTTCTCAAAATTAAGTTTATCTCGATAAGCTTCCAAGTAATTATGTCGTGACATTATAATTAAATTGTGGCCTTCATTACTACCATTTAGGTTCAGATAAATTTCGAAGCTATTTAACAAATTGATGAAATGCTCTGGGGTAAAATGAGGCTCTTTTAAACCAAAAACAAATTCTGTATTAATTGCATATCATTTATTAATAAAGATATGCGTTAAAATCAGTAAGAAAACTTAAATTGAAAATCAATAAAATTCAACTTGTAATAGAAATAATTGAAAAATTTGTTACAGGTGATAACAATTCTAATTGATTGAGGTTTGGAACACTGCTCTTACAGTATAGAGACATTTTAAATAACATTTGCTTCATAAGAATGAATATACATTGAAAAATTGAAATCTTATTTGAACATAATTAATAAAATATGAGTTTATTTATCTTTGATAACGTCTCATCTTCGCACAGTGTCGTGTCTCCTCTTTGAACCATCACTGTACAGTAGTATAATCCATTTTGTTAAACAATTTATTGATCCGGTTCGAGATCATATGTGATCGTTCATTTCTTATTCTTAGAGTACACCAGAGACTCAATCTATGACCCAAATCTTCGGAACAAATAAACTTACGAGAAATTGACTGCGTATTGATCCTACGCCACATAAAGGATACTCTCAGTTTGAAGTGTTGTTTGACTATCTCGCTCTAGCTTAGTATAGAAACCACTATTCCCGGAATCCCGCTTGAAGTAAGGAATTATTTAGGAACGATAACTTATATTGTTCAGAATTTATGATATACGTCGGCTTGCCAATTATTAGATATTCGATTTGGTGTGAACCGATCGCAATCTTCGCCAAGAATTTTCCTCCAAAATGAACGTCATAAGGAGTAGAAGAGGGAGCGGGTTGTAATAGCCTTCCTCTATTGATTCGGGGGTAGGGAAGATTAGTATATATATGAAACATCGTCCAGAATGGAGTAATGATTAGAATATTTGAACAACAACCTTACATATTTCGTTCTGTCAAAGTGATCTGGATTTCTTTTGTTTCTGGAATTAATTCCTTTCTATTATAACTTCATGGTTCTTACAGCATTTATGAAAGAATGTATGTTTTGACTCTTGAATCTAATCTTCATACCATTTTTTTACGTTCGTTTAAACCTTAGATTTATTCCCTAATGCCCTCGATAATTTCCCCCAAAATCGCACGGAAACATATTCGATATGCTGTATTAGATATTAGAGAGGATATTTTTCTCTAGAAAATTCCATACTTTCTATTCCATCCCAAAACAAAATTTAGCTTTGTAAAATTTGTACATATTCACATCTCTACATATTTCTCGATTCCAATCCGATTTTTCACCCAATTATTTGAACTAAAAATTAGTATTCACACAAGTAAACATATCCTATTGTATGAGGCTCAATTTTCTCATGCTTTCAAATAGAATATGCCATATACTCAGAAGTTCCAAATTACAGAACAATAACCTCACACACACAGAGAAAACCCTAAATATTTTTTAATTCAGGAAATGTTTGGGTAATTTCAATGTACCTAAAAAAATACAATACATTTCTTACTTTTAATAACTTGCGAACATATTTTAATGAACATGTTTACTTTAAATAAAGCGTTCTTGAATAGAAAGAATATTTTGATTTTTGACTCATAACCTGCACCACGTTGACGATTTGCAACAGCCAAATAATCAAACAAATAATTAGTGGTTAATTTCCTGAGATAGAAAATCAGTCTTCAGTGTGTTGATATTTTTCAGATCAGCAAGTTTAGTTGTAGGACCAAGAGTTCTCCAATATAAATTATAACTCTGATTTTCTTTATCACTACTTTTAACTTTCGTTTAAGCATATATTTATATTTAATGCTTCAAAGCTACATTTAGAAACCTTGCTACAATGAGATGAATCATTTCTCCGAGGTCTAGGCCCTTATAAATGCAAGAAAGGAAAAACGCAGAAACATCATGCATATACCCCAAAATAAACTTTGCCAAATTCAAACAAAAGGTAAACCCTTTTAAATTGGACGACTCCCTATACTGAAAAAAGGCCATAATTTAAACTCTAGGCGTATATAATTTACTTTATTTGAACTGGCCACAGCTTTGAAAGCCATTCTCTTTTCGCAGAAAAGTTCGGAAATAAATCTCTACTTTAGTACGTTTATGATGGAAGAGAAACATTTACCCCACATATCAACATCGTTCATCCTTAAATTCCCTTAAAAATTTTTATAATACTATATATTATATTATTTGGAAATATAATTTATATTTTTTTCAAATGAAAAACTTATGTCTACAACATTTTTATATATATCTTCTTATATAAAAAAGTCAATGTCTGTTGTCTGTTTCGCGATAAACTCAAACACTACTGAACCAATTGGTACCAAATTTTGAATATCGCTTTTTATAAACCTGAGGAAAATTATTGGCTACATTTCGATTAATATTTTTGGCTATTTATTTTTTCATTTGAAAAACTTCTTTACGCATGTAAATACGAGGCGAAGTAACAACACCAGGTCAATTGAGCGACCAATGAGCGTTCAGCATTTTTTTTTTTTCAAGTTGCTTGCGTACTATTTTTTAAAATATATTTTTATACACGAGTATTACTTTTTTTCACAAAAGTATTGAATATTGAGAGAGAAATTTATATTACTAGCTAAGTTATGGTAAGTGAACACAATGCAATTAAAAAAAAAAATTACAAAATTAGCGTTACTGTGTGTAAATGATGGTTTTCTTATTTTTATTAATTTTTTTCTGGCCTTTGATTTTTTTGTATTTCTTTTTAAAAAATCGTTTAAAATACAGTCGCAGTCATTAGCAAACATGTTTGTCTAATTTCCATGTGTTCTTTTATTTTTTACCGAAAAATATTGACATGCGAGTATTTTGGATTCATTTTTTTATAAACCTATTTTTTTCTTATTCTTACTGAGGTGATGGGCATCGCAGTCAAGATCCATCGCAGTCGCTCATTCAACTCAGGCAATTTCAAGGTTTAATGCACTGGGGCAGGTACCTCGGGGGTTGGGTGGAAAAGCTGCCATCTATTTAAACTATATTGATTTTGAAACAACTAAATGGTTTGCAAAAAATAATTAAATCAAATACCTAGACATTAATATAATACAACATTAATTATTGCTATTCTATATATTGCACTTCTATTATTTATTATTGATGTACTTTCAGTATAAAGGAAATTGCACTCGGGGAAATTCTCGGGCGAAGCCGGGTCATTCTTCTAGTATAAATATACTAGACGAATGGCCCGGGCAACGCCCGGGTTTTACCCGAGTGCGTATATATTTAAAAACGTTTTAATTCAAATACTATTCGTTACAATTATAAATTGGCGCCATGGATGTCACTCTTGTGAAACGTCCCGTTCCAAACTGTAGGTTTTTAAAATGTTTTAATTAAAATACTATTCGTTACAATTATAAATTGGCGTCGTGGATGTCTCTCTTGTGAAACGTCCCGCCCCAAACTGTGTGTGTCTTGAAAATATAAAAATAAAAATGTGAATTTTCATAAAGATTTCATCATGTCGATTTTATTTTTTTTGCATTTCACCTACTAAATTGATAGAGATAATTACATTTGCAACATGATCTTTGGTATATTGACTAAATAGAAAACTGCATAATAATAAATTAACTTTATATTAACTTTATGAACGGAAAGTCGTGGGTTCGATTCCCATCCCTTGACACTTTTTTTATTTTATCCATTCTGACCAAAATCTATCCGTGAACTTCACACAGTGAACTTCACACAGACAGAATAAGGCAATTACATAAGTAGATAATAATAATTATTATTATCATTAGATAATGATAATGATCATAATGATGATGCGCGCGTTGATGACCAAAATCTATCCGTGAACTTCACACAGACAGAATAAGGCAATTATATAAGTAGATAACAATCGACTCTCGATAATTTGAAACTCGTTAATTTGAATCTCTCGATAATTGTTTTCCGGTTCCGTGAAAATCACTCGTTTGTTTAATCGGTCCCGTTGGTTAATTAAAGTTCAAGGAATAATATCTTGCTACAAATGGATATTTGCGAATAACTGTACAAATGTTTAGAGTAATAAATCGCGAATTTTGATCAAACTGTTGTTTATTTGATTATTTCAATATGTAAGATTCTCTATCTGAAAATTGATATATGAAAGGGAACATGTTGCCTGCCAGACCAGCCCCTGAAATAACTAAACAAAGTTAAAGCCAAATTTTCCACGCCGAGCGGGAGCCAGTTTCACATTTCAACTGGGCGACTAGGCGTAGGCTGTACTGAAAGGATTCATTTTTTATAGCACGTGGACTATAGTCGCTTCTCACACCTACAGACAAAATCTTCGAAGCAACTACCGTCGCGTTCCGCACTCAAAGGTGAGTTCTTTTAATGTTTAATTTGTGTTATAAAATTATATTCCAGGAAAGAAAAATTTTATTTCCATAAATGAAAAAAGCGTATGATTCAAACTGTGGAGAATGGACAATTAATAAAGCTGTCGCTAAACAGTTTGGCATTTTACTATCGACATTGTCGAATATTTTGAAAACCAAAGATCGCATCATACCTCACAAGGCGAGTAGAAAAAGCTCACGCCAGAGTGAATTTCTCAAACTCTTTTTGAGAAAGGGCAAGACCCGAAAGCTCCCAATATTTTTTTACTTAAAAACTTGCGGTAAGTCACTTATTTAATATTGTATCAACATAGTATGCATATCTCGAAGCTGCCAGAACTTCACACTCTTGTTTAATTGATATTTCCCTCCCTCTTGTTTGTTCAAACTCCTGTTAACTTTAACTATTGATAAATTGAAATTTTTCTCTGGTCCCCTTAGTTTCGAATTATCAGAGAGTAGACTGTATATATAAATATATCAGGTTTTGATATTAAAAACAAAAAAAGGCATATCCTGAATAGGTTCATATGAGCATTTCTAGATAACAGAGCGCCATCTGGTGGAACAAAAATAAACTAAGCCTTTATTCAACTTGTTCCATGATATTTGGACAACCCAATTCCTTGATAAATCAAGAAATCGCTTCATTAATATTTCGACTAGTTGGCCATTAGACATGGTCTTCTACTCCTACTGCATACGCCGCAAGCAAACCTATCACTGTGGCAATGAACCAAGCAAGCAGTAAGCCACCAGAAATGCACCACAAGCTCTGTTATAATATCATTATTTTATATCCTTTGTAGAAGGTAATATATGACATTTAGAAAAATAAATATTAGAATAGGAATCAATTACTTTGAAATATATGTATATACACATAAAAATACCATAGGTATACACATAGGAAAGATATATGTATATACACTTAAGTACCATAGGTATAAACATAGGTAAAATATATGTATATACACATAAGTACCATAGGTATACACATAGGAAAAAGATATATGTATATACATGTGATATCTTGGGACCTCTGGGACCAGTGTTACCTGATGCTAGGCGAACCTCGATGTCAACTCTACCGTACAGTCGTGGTGGAAGGCGACACAGCTAGACCAAAGGTGAAATAAACAAACAGAGATTCCACTAAGAATCGTCTGAACGTCAAGAAGGAATGGGACGAGGAGATTTCTGGCAGGAAAGGGTTTAGTTACCTCTATCGGAGCGGCCTGCGGACTGGAGCTGAAACAAAGACTAACTAAGGACTGACTACTGAAGTCTTGGGGCCTCCTTTTTATAGCTTCAGTGTCCAGGCAGGTCACTGCCCTTTTCTGACGTAAACAGGGGGGGGGGGGAATTACATCATCCAGGAGGGCCACGAACTCGTAAAAATTGGACTGGGCTTGCTAGGCCTACTCTCCCATTCTCACCTAAGCCTAATTAGTTTTAACCCTAATTTTCTACTGTTATTCTCCCTTCCGTCTATCTGTACAGTTGCTATACTTTATTAGAGTTTTACGCGGTACAGAATGATACTATGTGATGCTTTATATTTGTAGTAAATAACAAGTTATATACAATTACGTGGTGGAACATGTGGTAGTAGATATCTGGATTATTTACAACAATTCCATGGTCTCAAATCATCACATACACATAGGTAAAATATATGTATATTCACATAAGTACCATAGGTATACACATAAGTAAAATATATGTATATACACATAAGTACCATAGGTATACACATAAGTGAAATATATATGTATATACATTTAAGTACCATAGGTATACACATAGGTAAAATATATGTATACAATATCTGGATTATTTACAACCATTCAATGGTCTTAAATCATCACATACACATAGGTAAAATATATGTATATACACATAAGTACCATAGGTATACACATAGGAAAAAAATATATGTATATACACATAAGTACCATAGGTATAAACATAGGAAAAAAATATATGTATGTGATGATGAGTGTGTCGACTCTTCTGTGATGTGAGGTCCTGTCGACTTATCTCTGATGAGGTATCCTGTCGACTCACGCTATAGCTGTGGTAACCGAGGGTCAAACCAATAGTAACCGAGAGGGACAGTCAGGGCGTGGAGAGTTTTCCAGTACCTCTCTGCACCTTGGAAGACCTTTAACAGTTTTCACAGAGTACAGGTAGTCGTGGTCGAGGCAGAGTGGAAAGCTTGGGAATGTCCACACACAAAAAACGAAGAGACACAGTTGTAGTAGGAAAGTTCCGTGAACAGATAAGAGTCGAGCTAAGAGCAAGATGGAGTTAGAAGAGTCTTACTGTTTTACATGGTCGATGAGGTGGTCCTGGCTACAACCGACAAGTGCACGATGGTAAAGTGACTGTCTAAGTTCGGCTAAAACCGAGGTTTTATACCTTTGCCGAGGGGGGTAGGGGAGACATGTGAGAATTTGGACTTTGAAAGTCTGCGGCATTCTGCACGCTTTGTCCTTGATGACAACGACTCGCTAAATTCCTCTTGTTGGATTTCTCTCTCGATTTTAGACGTTTTTTAACTTCTCAATCTTAAACCAATCTTTTGGATCAATAATCCCTTCCTCCATCCTTGATTCAGTACCCTGTTCTGCATCTATCTTTTCTTCCACCGCTGAATCAGTACCTTGTTCTACATCTAGCTTTTCTTCTTCCACCTTTGAATCAGTACCCTCAGCTACTGCTCTAGAATTGCTCACCGGTTTATAACCTTTAATTGCAGTCTCAGAATCCTTTACTCCGTCGCCCTTAGGCTTCGCTTCAGAATCTTCCTTATCCTTTAAATTTGCCTCATCATATTTTTCATTAGCATTATTTCTACCAAATTGCCCCCACCTTGAGAGCCAATCCCCTGGGTTGCCCTTAAGTTTTTGTAGATCTCCCTTATTCTTTATTTTAGATTCCGTATCTCCAGTTGGTCTTGCTTCAGGATCATTTACTCCGTCGCCCTTAGGCTCATCTTCAAAATCCCTTACTCCGTCGCCCTTGGGCTCATCCTTAGAATCCCTTACTCCGTCGCCCTTAGGCTCATCCTTAGAATCCCTTACTCCGTCGATTCTCTTCAGATTCCTTTACGCCTTCGCCCTTTGGCTTCGCTTCAGAATCACTTACATAGCTATTAACTGCAGTTTCCGAATTCGGAGAGGCACTAGACGCCCCTGGTGGAATTTGAGAAGTCTTGACCTGAGCATCCCTATCCTGCTCACGCATTATGCGAATTCTAGTCTTTAAATAATATCTTTCCGTGATGTAGGGTTCACACTCCTCAAACTCCCTATCTATTTCATCATCGGTAGCCTCAGCTTTGGCTAATAAAATTGCCTGGCATCGTTCATTCAATACCACCAGCTCCAAATAGAGAGCTTCCAATCTATCAAATTTGGCATATATGCCACTCTTGTCAATAAGAGGATCCCTTAACTCTGTATTCATATCATTTACCACCTCGGTAAAAACGCCTCTTATCGCCTCTCTACGCCTTCTGCTAACATCCTCCATCTCACCTTGTAGTTATCCTTTCGCCTTGTATTTATCCTTTTTACCTCGTAGGTAGCCTTTCACCCTGTAGCTTCTTCAACTTCTTTGCCTTACTTGAGCTTCTTCTTTTCCTTGAGCTCCCCTTTAACCTTTAACAAAGGGCTTTTTGAGCTCCTTTAAACCTTGAGCTTCACTGAGCTCTTTTTAACCTTTAACAAAGGGCTTCCCGAGCTCCTTTAAACCTTTAACAAAGGGCTTCTCGAGCTCCTTTAAACCTTGAGCTTCACTGAGCTCTTTTTAACCTTTAACAAAGGGCTTCCCGAGCTCCTTTAAACCTTTAACAAAGGGCTTCTTGAGCTCCTGTTCTCTTGAGCCTCTTGAGCCTCTGTTCCTTTTGCTTCTTTAGCTTCCCTCACCTTGAGCTTCTCTAGCTTCTTTGCCTTGAGCTTCTTTAGCTTCTTTGCCCTGAGCTTCTTTAGCTTCTTTTACCTTGAGCTTCTTTAGCTTCTTTCACCTTGAGTTTCTTTAGCCTCTTTCACCCTGAGCTTCTCTAGCTTCTTTTACCCTGAGCTTCTTTAGCTTCTTTTCCCCTGAGCTTCTTTAGCTTCTTTCACCTTAAGCTTCTTTAGCTTCTTTTGCCTTGAGCTTCTTTAGCTTCTTTCACCTTGAGCTTCTTTAGCCTCTTTCACCCTGAGCTTCTCTAGCTTCTTTAACCCTGAGCTTCTTTAGCTTCTTTTCCCCTGAGCTTCTTTAACTTCTTTCACCTTAAGCTTATTTAGCTTCTTTTGCCTTGAGCTTCTTTAGCTTCTTTAACCTTGAGCTTCTTTAGCCTCTTTCACCCTGAGCTTCTCTAGCTTCTTTTGCCCTGAGCTTCTTTAGCTTCTTTTCCCCTGAGCTTCTTTAGCTTCTTTCACCTCAAGCTTCTTTAGCTTCTTTTGCCTTGAGCTTCTTTAGCTTCTTTCACCTTGAGCTTCTTTAGCCTCTTTCACCCTGAGCTTCTCTAGCTTCTTTTACCCTGAGCTTCTTTAGCTTCTTTTCCCCTGAGCTTCTTTAGCTTCTTTCACCTTAAGCTTGAGCCTCTTGAGCTTCTGCTTCCTGAGCTTGAGCCTCTTGAGCTTCTGCTTCCTGAGCCTGAGCTTCTGTTCCCCCGAGCTTCCTGAGCTTCTGTTCCCCTGAGCTTCTTGAGCTTCTGCTTCTTGAGCTTGAGCCTCTTGAGCTTCTGCTTCCTGAGCTTGAGCCTCTTGAGCTTCTGCTTCTTGAGCTTGAGCTTCTTGAGCTTCTGTTCCTTTGAGCTCCGCAGATTCTCACTCTCCCTCTGCTACTCGGCAGGCTAATTCTTCCTCTGCTACTCGGCAGGCTAATCCTTCCTCTGCTACTCGGCAGGCTAATTCTTCCTCTGCTACTCGGCAGGCTAATTCTTCCTCTGCTACTCGGCAGGCTAATACTTCCTCTGCACTCGGCAGGCTAATACTTCCTCTGCACCTCGGCAGGCTAATACTTCCTCTGCACTCGGCAGGCTAATTCTTCCTCTGCACCTCGGCAGGCTAATACTTCCTCTGCACTCGGCAGGCTAATTCTTCCTCTGCACCTCGGCAGGCTAATACTTCCTCTGCACCTCGGCAGGCTAATACTTCCTCTGCACTCGGCAGGCTCTACCTTTCAACCTTGAGCTTCTGTTACTCGGGAGACAGCGCCTACAGGACTTCCCGCCTTCTGTTCCTCGGGAGACAGCTCCTACAGGTCTTTCCGCCTTCTGTTCCTCGGGAGACAGCGCCTACAGGTCTTCCTGTCTTCTCTACTTGACCAGCCCACGCAGCCCGCCCGGGGACGCCATTAAATGTTAAGATTACGCGAGGTCAAGATTGAAGAAGCCTCCTCTTAACAAGTAAGACCTTTACTCAAAGTCTTGATATCAGTTTGGACTGCCTTGGGTGATCAAGCAAGAAAAGAAAATAACGAAGACAGAAACCAGCGGCTACACGCGCAGAAGCTCTCGCTCTACTAAGAAACTCTTTATTTCAACAACACGGCTCAGTTATATACAAGAGGGAAATTTACATAATAAGAATGTATACATTCAATTAGAAAATCTGCATCTCCAGTCATACATTCAATAGATATATTTACATATTGTATGTTACGACTTTTAACAATAGGTATACACATAGGTAAAATCCTTATATCTATAAAAATGAAATCCAAAATCGATGTTTGTTATCGCGTTGCGCAAAATCTACAGAATAAATCATTATGAAATTTCGCATGTAGGTAGCTGAATATTTCGTTTAACATATAGGCTATTCAAAACACTAAAAAGGTAAATGGGCTTTTTTTTTATAATAAAAAACAAAAAAGCGTTAGTTCCAGCCTTTTACCGCTTGGGCACAGCACTGGTCGCGACGATAAATGAATTTGATTGGTTAATAATTAACACATGGTTTATTTACACGATGAATGTTAGTTTGTTCACATGATGAATTTTTTTAAAAGATAAGATTATCCAATCGCCGTGAAACTTTAGGAATTTATATATTTACTATACTACTGGGAAGGTTTCTGATTTGAATTTGGTTTGAAATGAATATTCTTTGCAATTTTATTTGCAAATTTTCTACTTTCACTCGCAAGCAGCGCCTCTAGCGGAGGGGTGGTGAAATTATATTTATAAATTGCAACAATGCTTAAAATGTGTTCCAAGTATAATAAATTTAATTTGAGAATTTAGCAATATAATATTCCAATGACGTAAAAAAAACTTGGAATTTCAATATTAATATATATTTAAAGAAAATATTGCAACGTTTTTGTGCTAAATGTTAAAATGTAATGTTAAAATATATTTTTACATTGTTAATTTAATTTGTTGTTGTTTTATAATAGTGAAGATGTAAATTACATTGTTGCTCTGGTTTATTATCGTTTGTTTATATAAAAAAACTTACATTGTATGTGATGATGATAACAAAAATGAATTTTTAAATTAATATATATAATTCATTGCGTGAGAAAAAAAAAGAAATAATTAATTATCAAATTCAAAAAAGTGACAATATCATATTTAAAATATAATTAAATGTTTTCAAAAAATCATGTGTTTCAAAATTATATTTAAACGCGTATAACAATTATTATATTTATATAAGTTTATAAATCAATATATAGGTGGATTGGATGTTTTCTAGAATCGTTTTAACAAATGTTCGTTAGGCAAACTTTTACTCGGATAAAAACCGGGCGAAGCCGGGTACATTCGCTAAATACAGTTATTTACAAATCTTCGTTTGTGGCAAGATATCGACTTATCTAGTCGATAGTCTTTTATCGACTATTCAACTTATCGAGTATTTTTCAAGGGACCGGGAAAATTTTCAAATTATCGAGAGTATGACAAGTATAGATTCATTAGTGATTGGATGTTTGCTAGAATCGTTTTAACAAATTTTTGTTAGGCAAACTTTTAATCGGGTAAAAATCAGGCGAAGCCGGGAACATATATATGATTGTCGGCTATGCACGCCCTCAATATGTAACTAATCTCGCTGAAATTTGAAAAGGACAGAATTAAATCTGGAAGAGTTTTTTGTCGCACTTTAACCAAGAAAAATTATAGGACTGGGCAACAATATTTTTTAGTCAGAAATGATAATGACAATATTGCTGTATCATGCTTGATTGACATAAACAAAATTCTTTGGGGGAATATTCACTAAAGCAGTCCACGGGCGGAGCCAGATAATAATTTTTAGTAGGCAGGAACAAAATTCTACCGCGTAACATTTACTCGAGCAGAAGGCACACGAAGCCAGGTCATCTATACATATAAAATATCGCTTCTCGGCCTTTTGGCTAGAATCATGTAGTATATCTCTAGATATTTTCATTTATATATATCTTATCAAAACTCTTCAGTAGAGAGTGAATATGTTTGCTCGAAAAATATATTATCTATATTATATAAATATATTATGTAACGAATATTATTATCATTATTATCATAATATTCTGTGTGTGTGTTCCGGAATATTATTATCAATAATATTCGTTAGGCAAACTTTCACTCGGATAAAACCCGGGCGAAGCCGGGTACACATTCGCTAGTATATGTATATACACATAAGTACCATAGGTATACACATAGGGGTGAAATATATATGTATATACACATAAGTACCATAGGTATACACATAGGTAATATATATGTATATACACATAAGTACTATAGGTATACACATAGGTATATATATATAATCGGTTGGCCAAATATCAGGAAACAATTTAAATAAACGTTTAGGTCACTTTTGTTCCACTAGATGGCGCTCTGCCATCGAGAAATTCTCATGTGAGACAGGTGAGGATTAGCCATCTTTATTTTTAATATATATAATGTTATAATCGAGTTAAATAAATTTAAAATATTTGCGGAGAGTCTCTATTAAGGTATCGGGAGGCAAGCTTTCGGGCGGTCGCGCTTCATCAGGGACTGGCTCCGCAAAGGTGTGCAACACATACAATAGATATTCAGTGAAATACATTTAAAAAATCAAAATAAAAATAGTTTCGAGTAGTAGAGGGTACAGTTTCAATGGGGGTTGGCACATCTGCGTTGAATATGCTGGAACTGTTGGGGTAGATCAATTCTTCTGTTTATGCTGTTATTGTCTTTGGAGATTAAAGATTCTAGAATGAGTCTATTGTATTAGGAGAATATGCTATGGAAGTGACATGTGACATCTTGTAGGTTGAATTGATGACCTGTAGAATTTTCATGCTGGAATATTAAGGATTTGTTATCTTGGTTTCTTATATTACGGATATGTTCTTTAACTCTTATGTCTATTGATATGCTGGTCTCTCCTATTTAAGAGGCGTTGCATTGTCGACAGAAGATGGAGTATATGGCGTTCTGCTTGTTCCTCGACTCTGTATTATTATTGGATTTGGTTATGGGGTTTCTAATGATCTGGCCTATGGTTTGGGAATTTCTAAATAAGCATTTTATGCCATATTTCCTCAAATCGTGGTATAATCTTTAATTAGCTTTTCAAAATCTATATCATTATTTAAACGTTCGTTAAATGCCTTAGAGAACGATAAAAATATAACGGGTACACAAATGAAACAATTCACAGCTAAATTGAACTCTATTCCATATATTTATGGGTTACCGAAAATTCACAAAGAAAACATTCCCCTCACACCTATTATTGCTTATCACCTCTCACCCGCCATTCCCTTATCTCGATTCATATCATCGTCCCAAACTCCTCTCATCCGTTAAACATATATATATACAATAACCTGTATAAATGATTTTATAAATTAATTGAGAAACTCAAAACCAATGACAGATTGCATCATGGGGTCCTCAGTCTTCCTCACCAACTAATAATGAATAATTTGAAAGAAATATTGGGACGAAATTTAACTATTTCTGCAGAAAGCTAAAAAATAATTACTTTATTTAAATTATGTCAATCAACATCTAACTTCAGGTTTGATGATAAACTTTACCAACAGATATGTGGCTCTCCTATGGGAAGCCCGCTTTCATTGATTGCGGCGGAGATTATCATGTCTTATTTAGATAGATGGATCAACAGTTTTGAGGAATTAGGTATAAGAAAATGGTATAGGTATATAGATGATATATTTTACGAATTCCTAAAAGAAAAAGAGCATCAAATTTTAAATACTTCAAATAGATATAACTCCCAAATCAAATTTACTATGGAAATAGAAACCAAATCGGTGTTACCTTTTCTTGATATCCTGATTTTAAAAACAGAACAGAAATTCCACTCCACAGTCTACTATAAACCCGGCATAGAATCTTCGTATTTAAAATTTAAATCATACAGCCAAATAGGACACAAAATATCTATAGTGAAAACGTTAACTAAACGAATATGGACACATTGTTCTCTACCAATTTTCAAGAAAATTGAGAAACGAAATATAATCAAAAATCTAAGAAATAATGGATTTCCAACAGAATTTATATATAAACATTTCTACAAGCAATTCCTCCCTGAAAAACAAACAATATACCGGGAAAATAGTTATTTACAATATTCACCTGCTAATTAAAGATTATCCCACGAATTGAGGAAATATGGCATAAAATGCTTATTTAGAAAATCCTGAACCATAGGCCAGATCATTAGAAACCCCATAACCAAATCCAATATTAATAAAGAGTCGAGAAACAAGCAGAACGCCATATACTCCATCTTCTGTCGACAATGCAACGCCTCTTAAATAGGAGAGACCAGCATATCAATAGACGTAAGAGTTAAAGAACATAGCCGTAATATCAGAAACCAAGATAACAAATCCTTAATATTCTAGCACGAAAATTCTACAGGTCATCAATTCAACCTACAAGATGTCACATGTCACTTCCATAGCATATTCTCCAAATACAATAGACTCATTCTAGAATCTTTAATCTCCAGAGACAATAACAGCATAAACAGAAGAATTGATCTACCCCAACAGTTCCAGCATATTCAACGCAGATGTGCCAACCCCCGTTGAAACTGTACCCTCTACAACTGGAAACTATTTTCATTTTGATTTTTTAAATGTATTTCTCTGAATCTCTATTGTATGTGTGTTGCACGCCTTTGCGGAGCCAGTGGCCTGATGAAGCGCGACCGCGCGACAGTTTGCCTCCCGATACCATAATAAAGAAACTCTGCAAATATTTTAAATATATTTAGCTCAATTATAATATTATTTGCTTCTATTATAATTGTATGTTATTTTTATATTTATATTTTATAATTCCTCATCATGTGTGTGATAGTTGTCTGATTTTTTCGTGTATGCTACCATAATAATTTAAAATATAAATATATAAATTTCAGAAAGAAGGAATAGAATTATTTAAAATTTGAAAAAGGTCATTCATTATATACATTTGAAATAATGCATTATATAAGGAATAGAGTAAATAAATATTTATCTAGCCACCATTTTTTGTCTTTTAATATGTAATTTAGGAAAAATAAAATCAATTATTTTCTGGAGGAATTTTCAATTTAGAATATTCAAATTTAATTTAAATTCCCAGCATTATGTGGAAAGGTTTAAGTGGATCAACAAAAGAAGATGAATGTTTTTCTAGTTGAATCCAAAATCTGATTTTAAATGAATAATATTTATTTTGAACACGGATACAACTTTAGAATTATTTCCAAAGAAGAAAGCAATTTCTAAATAAGCTCCATCTCTCTTTATAGATTATATATAATATTAATTAAAATTTATTTATTGAATGTGCACAATATTTATTTATATATTTTAATAAGGTGGGGTATTTAATATTAAACCTTTTCGTAGAATATAATATTCATTGTTACAAATTTCCAATTAAAGTTTTTTTCGGAAAAATATAGCGAATTTATATTACTTTCGAGGATTTGTGTGTAAAACAGAGAGAGGTTTTAATTAATATATTAAACCTTCTATATTAAAAAGTTTATTATGTGTATATTCATAAAATTATATTAAAATTTAATATTACAGAGAGAGAATATTCAAAAATTTATAGAAACTTAGAAATGAATTTATATTTAAACATACTTCTTAATAACAGATATTATAGATGAGCACTTACAAAAATTCATATTCAAAAATAAAAAAACACAAGATTTTTTCTAAATAAAATTCGAAATTATATTTTATATCCGCATATGTTTTTTTAAATATAATTTTAGAATAATTTATAGTTAAAATTCGCAAAATATTGAAATTATTAATAATATATTATCAATGAATTTTCTTAATACTTAAGGATCCCAGTTTGATGGGAATATACCAAACGGGGTAGTGTTGAGGGAAGCAAGGCTAACTAATGTAAGGACCCAATTTGGGCCAGATGTAAATAAATGACCTAGCAACCTACACGCCCAAATAAAATTGGTCATTTTCCTAAGAGCTGTAATAATGTCTTCTTACCTCACTCTCCTCTCTCCACCTATACTTTACAGTAATCCAATTTACACTTTAATATTCTCTGCGTGATTATTCTAAACTATTTTCAAAATGATTTTCAAATATATTCAAACCCTTTTCAAAAATAAATTCATATTAGCCTTATTCTATCATATTAAACTTACCTAATGTTATTCTAATTTGATGATATATATTGTCATTTAATAATTGAATATAAACAAATTCAGCATTATAAGATACATATTTGAACACATTTTACTAAATTTAAATGGTATAAAATTTTGGTTGTACCGAATCGTTGAAATTAAAAATATATATATATCAATTTTTCAAAGATAGAGCTGACAACAATTATCCTATAACATTTGATTGTCGTCTATGCGACGGGGAATTCCAATGATATATTTACTTAAATGCAAAATGTGCTTAATTATTATATTTGACTATTCACAAATCAAAAAACTCCGCCCTTGCCGGTCCTAAGCCCGGATGAAAAAGGAGGGGGTGGGGGAGCAGTAACAAGCTCGCTAAAAAACCTGGGCTCAGCTGGCCCGGCTGATAGTACCCTGTAAGGGCTCCTACACCAGGGATATAGGATGAGCAGCGTTTTTACTATATAATAGGAGCAGCTGTACATGGCGTCTGTTCCTCATGTCAGAGGCGGTCATTTCTTTTGGAGCTAAGTCGGCCTGCTACTGACGCATTCTACTTCACACAGTCAAAGGGTCACAACTTGATACCCTAGAAGAAGACATATAAAAAAAACTTTTAAAAATATGAAGGCCTGCATTGAGAAATCTGTGAATATGTTTGGACACCTCGTGACCATAATATGCCAAAATAACCCTGAACCCCACCTAACCTAACCATATCCCACCTTTGTCCATCTAAGCTACAAACCTCTGGTGATGCGAGGTGTCGAGATGGAGCCTGAAGCCACCTTTAGCCTTGGCAGCACTGAGCCAGAGACTGAGATCCCCTTCCTGTGGTCAAGCCACCTGACCTGTGGTGGATGACCTGACCCTACCAAGCTGGTTTGAGATGGACTCTGCCACCCCTCCCTGGTGGTCAAGCCACATGTCCCATGGTGGCCGACTTGAACTCAAGCCAGAGTCCAAGATGGACTCAGACGCCCCTTCCCTGTAGTCAAGCCACTCACCTATAGTGCTTGACTTGACTCCACCAGTACCAAGGCAGACTCCAGCATGCCTATGGGCAAGCCACAGGATTCAAAAAAATCTTCACAAAAAAATAAAAATAAAAAATATATCTTCTTTCACCAAGAGATAAAATAGAGAAGAAAACACTTCTCTTTCTCTAATTAGCTTAATTTTAATATTTGAAAAATTATTATCATGGTTCTGTCTTTGCTCTTTTCTATAAAACTTTCTCTTCGCTTATTTATTTTTTTACCCAGCCTTTGACGCTTCACCGCCGATGTTTTGCTGGTGTTATTTTTTATTAATTACTATATGCTTACTACTTATTTATTACATATATCAAAAACAAACCTCACATGTTTAAACTAAATAACAAATTATATAAATTTTGAAATTCTCTTAACGGTATTATTCGATACAGAATTAGCTTGCTTTTCTGACTCAAAGTTAAATTCAAAATCTGTATTTATTAATATTTTACTTTTCTATATTTTCAAAAAAAAAATACTATCAATATATCGAAAATTCAATTTAAATTTAAGTTATTGGGAAAATTTACATATATATGGCTATAATTCTAGGCATTATTCTGTTCTTGCATAAAGATCCCTTTATATTAAATATAAATTTTGGTAGTATATTACCATATCTATGCTATGACCTGGGACCGAATCCCGCTTTGGGTACTTTTTTTCTAATTAAAAAAAAAATGCTCCAATGGCCCTCGATTCTTGCAAAAGTCCAACCCCACCAGCGAGGGCATGTAACCAATCGTGGCTCTGGCACATTTGTAAGTGCAAGAGAGTCGAACTGTCTTTACATGTGTAGACATGTGGTGTACTTCCAGTAAAAGAAGTCGCTAACTACCTACCATGATTATCATGGCCTGTACCACGTGTACTAGGAATAATAATAACAACAAATTACACAAGAAAATTTATACAAAGAAAAATAGGTGACTTTGATACAAATTATAGGCTGAATAGTAAGAAAATATATTTATTCAATTATAACCATACAGCACGAATGTTCCATTCACAATCAAAATAAATGATATTCGGAGGACTTGGTTAATAAGTAGTGAACCATCCCACATATAATGCAAATTTCTACTGTCCTTACTGCGATGAAAAAATATATTGGGAGGGCTTGGCTCATCAGTGGTGAACCCTCCCAGCGGTTTCGCCAATTCAATCCACCAGACCGCTTCTCAGAGCTCTAATACTGTATTGGATCATTCTGCTTTTATATGCTACACTGAAGGATGGAATCTTAGAAATGGTTTTCAAGTAAACTATGGACATAAATTTATAGGACAGTAGCATTACAGTCCTATAATCAATACATCCAATACAGTATTAGAGCTCTGAGAAGCGGTCTGGTGGATTAAATTAGCGAAACCGCTGGGAGGGTTTACCACTGATGAGCCAAGCCCTCCCAATATATTTTTTCATCGCAGTAAGGACAGTAGAAGTTTGTTTTATGTATAAAAGAAACATTCGCGCTTTTAAATCCTTTTATATATATTGAAATATTCTGAAATATTGGCATTTTGTAAAAATAAAATTATTAGTTTTATTTTTGATCCAAAATATGCCATTTAATTAATATATATATCATATATGCACTATAGAATAAAGATACATCGAGAATTTACACACTTTCTCTGGCACACACGAGAGCGATAATTCTTACAATTGTAAAGAAACCTACAAGACGTATCTCTTCATCACATGTTTTCCTTCATTATCAAAATGACCCCACGTAGATTAGGTTGCTAATTAAGGAATTTGACCTGAACGTGGTTTGAGTATTAAGTCTTCCTACTTAGGATCCCGTTTTTCACAGAGTAGATTGGGTAGATGTCTGAAGAAGCTGTCCGTTTATTCCACAGGGAGCGGATTTTATGTGTGGAATATTTTTGGAACTATACACTTTGGTTGTGCGAAGAGAGATTTGAATTTTTTCTTAAATATATATTCCAAACTTTTCTACGCTCTCTCACAACTTTAATATTTTATGTATAAAAATCGATTTGATGTAAACTTGCTTTGACTTTTTCTCTCGGGGTTATTTTGAAAATTCTATTTTTCATCTTTTATATATATAATATTCCTACAAAATATATATAATCTCGATAAATCATATATATATAACATATTTTTAGATATAATTTCTGAAATATTTTGTTTCGTAATATTAACTTGTTCGGATAATTTTAGAATAAATATTTGTTTTATAAATACAGACTATAAACAATAAGGAAACACCAAAAGTCAAATTTTATACTGAACAAGTGATCTTGGTAATGCCTGTATAAGTTTATTTGAAATAATACGTTCTTTTTTCCAAACTATTATTTATTTATTTATTATCATTTACAAAGCACGCGATATCCGTCTTGGATATTTGCATGCATACACAAGTTTGGGAGCTTTTACAGTAATTATTAATATGATTTTAGTTATTATAATAGAAATTATTAACGTATTTTTCAGTTAGTTAACGATTTAATTACCCTATAATATATATTAGTGAACATCACAGTTAAGAACAGAAATTTAGAGCTATTTACAGCATATAACTATTTACCATTTATTACAGCCCAGGCTATCTATTACTAAAAAACATTCTACAAAATCTATTAAAATTTATATACATATATCTATTATTAACTATTTGATTTAGACAATTTATATTTATTTGATTTTTGACTCTCAAGTCCTCTACAAGTCGACAGTCCGTTAGAATATGTACAGGATTTTCTTCTTCTGCACCACATGAGCATTAGGGCGAATCCGTCTTTCTGACCTTGTACAAATATGATCTAAAGTTCCCGTGTCCAGTAAAAAATTGAACGTTGTAAAAATTTGGCTTGACATATTTGAGTATTTGGGAATCATTAAAGAAGGACTTGAAAATGGTGTAAGTCTTCTCATAGTATATCTGCAATTTTTCCCTTATATAATTAGAAATTATATTCCTACTTGAAGAGTCAAATCGATTGTAATTTATTTCGGTTTTCAACATGTTAGATTCAATATATTCAGTAAGTTTGGGGACTTGTGCAAGTATGTGTGTACAATCCGATGATGTTGTACTGTAGGCCTGTATACAATGTTTTAAAATATTATATTGAAGAGAATTTAGTTTGTCCTTAGACTTTTTGTTTATGAATGGATACCATATTGGATAACCATAAGTAATTGTACTTCGATATAATGTCTTATACAGTATCAGTATTCGTCTAAAGTCTAGACCCCATGCTTTCTTTGTCAGTCCAAATAGGTATCCACTAGCTCTAGTTACTTTTATGATCGTTTCATTAACGTTAGGCGTAAAGTCCAGTTTGCTTCTGACTCGGTGATTTTTAATAGTCACACTCCTAGGATCTTAAGTTCTTCAACCGGTTTAATTAACTTGCTACCTGAGACTATTATATCGCTATTGCATTTATATAAATAATAATATTTTTGTTTTTTCATCTGACAATTTTAATTTACGTCTTTCACACCACTCATTGATTTTTCTTAATACGTTATCTATTGTCTTTCTTAGTTGTTCGGGAGTTTTATTCCAACATATTAACGTAATATCATCTGCATATCCTATTATTTCACAGTTATCATCCAGATTATTATTCAGTAAAAAAGCTATAAAACAAAGATAATTTTTTTTAAAATAAAATGCATAGGCTACTAGCTTTCGGGCTCCAAGCCCTTCAACGGGTACCTGGTTGAAGGGCTTGGAGCCCGAAAGCTAGTAGCCTATGCATTTTATTAAAAAAAAAATTCTCTTCGTTTTATAGCTTTTTTATAATTCATTAAGAGTAATTTCGTGATTCTCGTTAAAATTATTATTCAGTATCTCATTAATAAGAATATTCCATAATGTGGGAGACAGTGGTCCTCCCTGTGGACATCCTTTACTTAGTTTCTTATTAATTTCAGTTGAGGAATATCTAAGTCTTATTCTTCTATTATCAAAGTATGATTGTAGAAGTTTTATCATTGAAGCCTGCACACCATCTTCATCTAGTCTTTTCATCAAGGCCGGCCACCATGCATTATCAAACGCTGCATTAATATCCAATGCATTTTTGCTGCATATTCTCTTGTTTTATGTTCTAACGCTATTTTTATTATCTCAGTTAGTGCAGTAATAGTATATTTAGATCTTCTAAAGCCATGTTGTCGATCACTTAGTAAATTAAAATCTTCATAATATTTTATTATTCTATTATTAATTATTTTTTCAAATATTTTAGAAATGTTGGAATTAAGACATAAAGGTCTATAATTTTTGTAGTTATTAAAATCTGTTTTTCCAGGTTTCGGAATAATTATTGCCTCTGCTCTTTTCCATTCAGCAGGATAGTATTGTAGGTCTAAACATTTTTGAAATAGTTTCAACAATATAGGAGCTATAAATTGTTTAGTGTGCCTTATCATGTTGTTAGAGATGTTGTCTATTCCGGGAGATTTCTTTGGATTTAATTTGTCAATTAAGTCGTTAACTTCAGTAATCATAACCATCGGTTTTTCTTTATTGAGTAGTTTTAAATTATAATTTCTTTTATACTTTTATGGGTGTTTGTATCTTCTTTACATTTATCATCTGGAAATAAGTTATTTAATAATTCCTCACCCTTCTGCAAACATTCCATGTCAGTATTGCCCTCCAAAATTTGCATATTTCTCTTCCGATTAGATCCACTTTTGATGTTTTTATACATCTTATATAAGTTTCCATAAGGGTTGTTCGATTTGTTTTCCTCCAGAAAAATTCTCCAGGATGATTTCCTAGCTTTTTCTATTTCTCGTAAATACTTATTTCGTATGCTTTTATAGTATTGTTTAATACGATTAGGGCAATTTTTGTTTCTATAGTAACAGTTTCTAAGATAATGACAGTGATCCTTTAGAAGCTGTAAATTCGTATTCCACCACACTTATTACTGATATTATTTTTTGTTGTCATATTATTATTTACTTTAAGTGAATTATATTCTTCTTCAATCAGTATGTTCGTAAGTTATTTTACCGTTTGATCGATCATTTCTGGTGTATCCACTATATCTAGTAAGTTTTCAATTTTTTTCTTGTTCAGTACTTTCAATTCTCTGACTAAAACTTAACCAGTTCGCATTTTTCTCATTAAATTTCCAAGTGGAATAATATTTTTCTGAACTAAATAGTTCGTCGATTGATCGCCGCAATTGCCTGTTTATTCGTCAGTGTGAGATCAATCACACTTGCATCACGACACGTGAAAGTTTTATTATTATTGATAATTAGGTTTATTTCATCTATGATAGGGATCAGTCTGTGTCCATTATAATTTTTCCTGATGTCATACCATAACGGAGCTCTGGCATTGAAATCGCCGCAGATTATCACCGGTATATGTAAGTTTGTATTAATTAACTTCCTCATAAACTCCTCGTGCTCATTTTTCATTGAATTCGGATGTATATAAATGTTGGAAAGATATATTTTCTTACTTTTTGTTTGTATGGTTATAGTTGTAGCGAATGAGTTAGTGAATTCTGTACTCAATTGAATTTTTAAGCTGCTATTTCTTACAATTATTGCCGTATTTATATTGGGACTGTTCATCAATTGATATTTTGTACAAGGTCCTGGAAATATTACCTCCTCTTTAATTATATAAGGTTCTTGTATCATTACTATATCTGCATTTCTAATTTCATCAGATGCACAAAGCTCATTTATGCAATTTTTGCTTTTTCTGGTATTTTGTTGAATAATTTTAATTTTGTCAATATATAGTTTTCGCCCCATTATTCTGGAAGTTTATTATTGGCCCGCATCTTCTATATTCGTTTATTATATAAAGTTCCTGTAATAGGACTATATCTGCTTCTTTGGTTTCATTGGATAAGTAAAGTTCGCTAAAGCTTGTATTACTTTTCCGCATATTCTGTTGAATAATATTTATCCTATCGATAGATTTCATTTGTGATGTCATAGCCTGGTAATGCCTGTATGAGTTTATTTGAAATAATAAGTTATTTTTTCCAAACTATTATCATGTAATTTGCATAATATTCATATTTAAATATTTTATTATAATGATAAAAATCTGAGGATTTTATTCTAAAAACAGGCAGGACTAGGATTGGATATTAGGTGGAAACGAATGCTATCGAGTTTGTTCCGTAAATTCTCTTATACGGATTATAACCTCGCCTTTTATTCACTTTAAATTTGTATTTCACTCCATTTTACATTACTTCATTGGTATTTTACATCACCATATTTGTGACGCGTGTGTCTCTTTATAGAATAAACAATTTTTCCTGTATATCAGTCTATTCGATTCATATGAAATTTGACATTTACTTTTTTCACTTAATGTTTTTTCTTGATGCTAATCAAGACAGGTATTTTACTGTGAAAATATATAAGATTGGCTGGAATGAGGTTAAAGAAGAATTCTGAACGATAGGAAAAACAGACGAGTTAAAGCTATCTTTCTACTTTAAACGGTTTATTGAATCTAAAATCTATAGTTTCCAATATTTCCTATGGCTACATGCCAAACCTTACCTAAGAAATTCGTAAATTCAAAGATTGTATGTTTATTTCTAGATTTTATTCATTTATTTTTTATTTTAATGCAATTATTTCGTCCATAAATATTATAATATTTCGTAACATTTGTATTAAGAAAATATCTGAAACAATTGTGTTTCCCGGTTAAACTTGGCATGAAGCCATACGAAATAATAGGAGAGGATAAATATATTTTATGTCACATTAGCATTTTAAAATAAATATAATATGATCACTCAGGTTTCAAATATATATAACGTGTCTTTATAAATTTCCTGGCGTCTGACAAGACTCACATCTATAAGTACTTCCTCGGCGTAGAACTGAAGATCTATATGAAATAGGCTTCTGAAGCCAAATGTGCGGATGTGTTTCGCTCGTCTCGTTAAGCTAAGTACTTTTTTATTTCCTCTTTTAAATTTAATAATACCTTATACACCTTTCTATCCTAAATTATTTATATCATAAGTATAGTATTAATATCACTTCAATAAGATTTTACTTCCCTCCCCCCCCTTTTGTTTTCTTTTCTTTTTAGACAGAAGACATGGATTCTATTTTAAAATCACTAGATGTTAAACTCGATGAAATATTAATATATTTTGATAACAAATTTAAAACTAAAAAAAAATTAGAAAAATCTAACAAAAAATGATATAACGTACTTATCCTCAATATGATTAACCAAGCAAAAAATGGAATTGAATCTATATCTGAGTTAAATGAACAATATACAATAGATAGTTTGACAGACACAATATAAAAGGCTATAGATAATAAACTAGATAAAGTTCTTAAAAAGATTCCGAAACAGACACCTTCCTATGCTCAAGTTGTGCGACAGGAAGCAGAACTAATCACAATAAAACAGCAGACATTCAAAGATGAATCAACTTTAATTGTGGCTTTAAATGATGATGTACCTAATTCTGATGCACTTCAAAAAAAAATCTAATAATATTTAAAATGCCAGAGAAAATGGTAAAAATATTAAGATTAATAGAATTATAAACGCAAAAAGTCTGTAATCATAAAGGTTACAAACCAAACTGATAATAAAATACTACTGGATGAATTAAACAAATCAGAAGATTTGAAATTGATTAGTAAAATTTACATACCGACACAAAGAGATCCATCTATAGTAGTAAAAAACGTATCCAAAATTACAGATAGGGCAAACTTCGCCCAAACCATATGCAGAATGAATTCTGATCTAGAAAATTTGGAAAATGAAATAAAAGTTCTATTTACAATGAGATCTAACTCTTCATATCACAATATAGTATTAAGAGTAACTCCTAAAGTTTACCAAATATCAAGAAAAATGGGTAATGAGATATACACCGATTTTGAGCGATGTTCTATACAAGACAGAATATTTGTAAGACAATGCCAAAATTGTTTTGAATTTAATCCGAACCACAAAACAAAAGACTGCCAAAACATTAAAATTTGTAAAATATGCGGTGTACAGGGCAGCCACAACTGTACTGAAGCACCAAATTGTCACAATTGCTCTGAGCACCCTAAATTTAAAAACCTTTCTACAAACCATAAATCAAATTCAAGTGTATGCCCGAATTACAAATCACAAATAGACAGAATTATCCAAAGGACACAATATTCACAAATATACGAGGGTAATGATGTATCAAATACAATTCTTTTCTTTTTAAATTTTGTTTATCTTTAAAGTGCAAGTGTCCCTAGGGGGACATAGCGCTCTAAGTCGAAATGAAGAAATATAAAGCGCAAGATATATAGACTCATAGAAACCCTCAAGGAAGTGGAAAGTCTTTGATCAGAGGCAATTATGTTATCTCGGTGTTATCCCACTAGGTTATCTCGTGTGCCTTCAATAAAAATCACTGTGTATCAAATATCTTTCAGAGGGTTAACTTCCTTAAGTTTTGTCCATGAGTGGATATTCTCTATTTTCATTTAAAATTTCAAAATGTGTTTACTATAACATAATCCTCTTACACATTTCATTTTATCTCAAAATGTTAAGTAATATCAAACGAAAAAAATATATTTATCTAGAATCATGTAGTAACCGAGAGGACTCAACCCTGTCTACTCTCGCTCACTCCTGTGGTAACCGAGGAGAAACAGTCAGTGGTGGTAGAGTTTTCCAGTACCTCTCTGCACCTTGTAGGACCTTTCACAGCTCTCACAGAGTACAGGCAGTCGTGGTCGAGGCAGAGTGGAAGCTTTGGGAATGTCCACACACAAAAACGAAAGGACACAGTTGTACTAGGAAATTCCGTGAACAGAAAGAGTTGAGAAAGCAGCAAAGGATGGAGAGGGTTAAGAAGATCTTTCTTATGATCTATGGCGGCATGGTCGTACCTTGGAGACAACTGACGAGGGCTTCCGCGGACAGGGAGGTGGCTCTGTATTTTCTACATTTTTATGGCTTTATATATCCTTCCGATGTGGAAGTACTGGACCATCATCTGATGCAATAATGACGTGAATTACGTGAGAGATGTCATTGTACTCTCTTAAAGACTTTCTGGAAACTTCTGACATCTTTAAGCCTCGTTCTTACATGTTGTTGGCTTCTATATTTCACTCTCTGCTATTTAGCTCAACTCTTATTCTAGTTCACAGTTTTATTTTATTGTATTCAGTTTGTACAGGATTCATTACATATATTTATCCCCAATAATACATGTATAACATGAGTATATTTATAGTTACAGAGGTTTTTCTATTATACAACACGTTTTACCTCATACAATATTGTTACATTACACCAATATGGGGTTATTGGTTCATATATTACCATATATATATTTAAAGATAATTATATATTTTGAAATATATTACTTGAGCGCTTCCTATATATGTATCCTATATAAATATTAAGGACAAATTGTTCAATTAGGCTCTATAAAACTGCATATCTAGTAGGGAACACGGGAAGATTTGGTCGTTATTAGACGTCAACGAGGGGATATTTTAGAAGGATAATAATCCGGTCGTCGAATGGATCGCTTTGTTCCAGTTGAATGCACCTGATCCCATCATTGTAAATGTAAGTTCGGAATTAAAGTTTGATTCTTCAGGAGGCCGTGATCTCGTTATCTGATTTCTTATCTCGTTAGTCGGGAGCTTCGCTCTATTGACTTTGTGTCTGAATGGCTCTTCTCTATTGCTGCTTCCATCGATAGATGTGATAAGTACATATTTATTTATCTGTGCGAAATTGTTTCTCATAACTATGCTACGCTTAAAGTACCCACATGAACGCTCTTCAAAGTTATTAGTAAATTCATCTGTTAAAGAAGATATGACTGATTTCACAATACACTGAAGAAGATTCGCCTCCTCCAGGTTAGACCAGGAATATCTTTGGCTGGTCCCTGATGAGAGATTATATTTTATATTATTTGGAAGAAATAATATATCTGAATCCAATTAGAAGAATAAATGTAACTTGAATAATAGGAATCGCTTTTATATCAAAAGAATCAAATGATCAAAGTGTCAAAAGATGAGAGAGAGATGTCCGTAGTAAGGTGAAGATTGAAAGAAAAGAGAAGTTTTTATTGTCTGCTTTTCTGATGTTGTTTAATTGAATATTTATATTTTAAAAATAACTATATAGAATTTATCAATCAAATAAAACATTTCGATTATTATACAAATACCCGCGCAATACCCGAAGGGTGGAGACACATTAAGAGCATAGATAGTGGCTTAAAATTTCCAATAGGTCTATTCTGAATTCTTTGAGGCAGAATTCCAAGTAAGAATTTAAAGATACTTTTTTGAACAAAGTATATACATAGGACGATACACATGAATAAATCCTGGGCATATGAGTGATACTCAAGGAAATTTTCTACAGAAGGTAATTCTGATTATAAGCAGAAAAGTGATTAAATAATGCTATAAAAACACGAAATATCATTAGAAATTAATTCAATATAAAAATAGAAACGCAATTATTTTAAAAACGTAATTTGGTTATGATAAATATATGGAGTAGAATATAGAGCAAAATAATCTACGATTGGAAAGTTGAGTAAATATAAATATATATATATATACCTGCTTATATTTAGAGTATGAAAATAAGTGTGACACATATGAATTAAAATATATCGAAATTTTGGTATAAAGATCGCTATGTATAGTTCTGTATCCTTGGAGGAGATTCCTTAAAACATCTAAAATCTCTGTTAGTGTATTATCTATATGGATAGGCGTGATGATATTGGAATCAAATTACTGAATTATGACAGATAAATTAAAATATCGAATAACTTTTGGCAGCTTTTTGCTTGCGAAAAAATTAAAAACAAATTTGGTAATGATAAATAAGTAGTAGATAATAAGTAGAATTTGAAAGGAAAAAATCTACGATTGAAATTTTAAACAAATGAACAAATACATATAATTACAAATATATTTGGAGAGTAGACATATAAATGGGCGAGATGTTGGAAAACGAAATTTTGTCATATAGATCGCTATGTATAGTTCAGTTTTTCGGAGTAATTGCTTAAAACATTATAACTGAAAACTCTATTAGTGTAATATTTATATCGATGATTTAATTTAGCTGACACCAAAATAGATTCGCAATTTCATAATTTAAACATTTATAATATCCTTCAAAATGCGAAACCCTATTTTGTAATTTATAACGAAAACAAATGGAAATTAAACAATGAAATCTCACAATGAAATACAAAACTACATTTTATTACCTATATATTTATATTATAAAATAAAGAAAGCATATCCTAACCAGAAGCACATGTGCTTTTCAGATGGCAGATGGCCATCTAGTGGAACAGAAGTCACCTAGCGTTGATTTAACCTGTTCCCTGATATTTGGCCAACCCAATTTCATGATAAATCAATAAAAGCCATCCACGAACGCGTTTCGCGCTATTGGCGAACCACTGCGTCCAAATTTTATTTTATCTATTATTTTTCATGTGTTAAGCGTATTTAGGCAAGTTTGGCGTTAAATACCCATTTCTTAGTTTCTCAAGAAGCCTCTGGGTCCAACAATATTTTTGATCCCAGTGGTATAGCCTACTCCACGCTGACGAGCGCCAACCGCGCGAAACGCGTTCGTGGATGGCTTTTCTTGATTTATCAAGTAATTGAGTTGGTCAAATATCAGGGAACAGGCTAAATCAACGTTTAGTTGATTTCTGTTCCACTAGATGACGCTCTGCCATCTAAAAAGCACAGGTGCTCCTAGTCTGGATATGCTTTCTTTATTTTTAATATCAACACCTGACCCACTTATTATTTTTCTATTGTTTTTTTATATATTAATATAATAAATAATAATAAACGCTAATTATCGCTTGAAAATCAATTCAATAAATTAAGCTCAATTCAGCAATTCTCTATTATTTTTATCATGTCTTCAGGAATCATTTTATGATATTTTATTAAAATACGATAAACCGTTGAAAATGGCTTGACTAATGTTTACCTTTCCTTGTATGGAAAAATGAGAATATTTCAGCTGTAAGACTTTAGTGAATGCCTACATTATATGCTCCACATAGATTGAAATATTTACATATTGTAGTTATATATATACGAAAACATAAATATCTTCTGACACGGTCGTGCCCCTCACTAGAGTAATTATTTCATTTTAATTCTCTATTTATTTAAAATTGATTGGACGAATTTTGTCCTATCAGAAGTTTCTTTTATATGGCTGATCTGTTCATGATATCTTAGGGTCTTATCATGAAATTTACCATGAATTCCATTCTAGCTCTCCCTCTTGCTAGTCTTTATTTCATCCATCCCGACTGTAACACGTTTATTCACTAGTCGGGAAATATCACCAAAACTTCTCTAAATCGTGTCCAAAAATAAATCAGACATCATAAACCCCAACCTACAAGAATATCTTCACTGAGGACTTCTGCAGGAGATAACTCTAGGAAATATTTCAATAAAATTGTCTTACTAATACTATGATAGTGTAGGATCATACTTGGGTTGTGGTGGATTCTTCTTTCTTCATCGCAAATCTACACAGCCATATATTTTATACTTTATTTATTAGTGTCGTGGTTTCTTAAAGGTTCTAATATAGGATATCCAAAACGTTGAAATTATTATAATTATTATTCAGATAAAAATTGAAAGTATTTTATATCAATTACTGAGATTGAAGAAAACATTTGGCAGCAATTTAAATAGGAGAAACTTATGACAATGCATGTTATATTATAATAAGATATATAAAATAATTCATCGCTATTTCTAAAATACAATAACGAAAAATATATATTATGTCTCTCTCTCAATATATTTTAACAATTTAATATCAATCTATATTAATAAAATGGAAATTTCATAAGTGGACATCACTAAAAACTTTCGTTACAATGCATTAATTTCAACCAAATTTTCAACATTTATGTAAAACGAGATGGAGCAGGTTTTGCTTAACATCAAAATATATTTCCTAACATTAACATGCGTAACTTCGCTGTTATCGATTAAATACAAAAAAATCAACAGAGTTAATTTTATTTATATATAAATACATAAATTAAATTTCAACAGAGTTAATATTTTTACATACTAGCTAATATTCTCAATCTAAAAAATATTCAAAACAAGCAATTTTAAGATAAGACCATATGTAAAACAGTCGGCCAAGAAAACAACAACGATATTACATCTTTCTCACATATTCACACACAATCTTGATTAATAATTAAAACTAATCTTTAACATTGTTTATTATACTTCAACTTTTATTTCTAGATTTGTTTTTAAATACCCAATTGTTTTATCATATTTCTAATTTCGCCTAACAAATATACAAATTTATAGTGACCAACATATGCAAATTTTATCTTTGTTTTTATTTAACTTGATATCGTAAACATAACATCCATTGTAAGCATTTTTCTGTTCACCTTTCGTGGTTTCTCTTTTCTCTGATAGTGTTTAGGTGTAGTATATTTTCTTATTACTAGACTACAAACATTCCCTCGAGAAAAACCTGAGCGAAGCCGGGTACATCCGCTAGTTATATATAAATATGAGAAAGCAATAGAAAAGATAAAATAGAGTAAAAAGGGCAGGTTTTGATATTAAAAATAATGAAGGCATATCCTGACCAAAAGCACAAGTGCTTTCGTTCAGGATATGCCTTCATTATTTCAAATATATATATGTAATAAGAGATGTCCTGTCGACTTCTGTAATAAAAGTTGAGTTTGATGTCGACTACTGAAATAATGTTGAGTTCTGGTAGCTCTTGTTGTACTGTGTTGACCGAGAGGAACAGTCAGGATGTAGAGTTTTCCAGTACCTCTCTGCACCTTGGAAGACCTTTAAAAGTTCTCACAAAATACAGGCAGTCGTGGTCGAGGCAGAGTGGAAAGCTGGGGATATCCATACACAAAAAACGAAGACACAATTGCACTAAGAAAGTTCCGTTAACAGATAAAAGCTGAGCTAGGAGCGAAAAGATGGAGATAGACGAGTTCTTCCTAACTACATGTTGGAAGAGGTCGACATAACATACGACCGACGCGGCTTGCACTAAGGGTGAACTAAACTAAACTGTACTGAACTGAACTGTACTGAACTGAACTGTACTGAACTGAACTGTCAAGTCCATGTAAAAGTGATGTATTTATAGGTTAAAAGACGGGGGAGGACCTTATGTGACAGGGGCGTTTGAGAAAGGGCGCCTTTACCTGTCCAGGTGTGAGAGGGGTCTCTGCATTCCACCACATGTGACAGTGTGGGTGGCCTGTCGTGGGAATTGTGAATCTACCTGATTTATGACTTCCATCTTTAGACTCTGTTGTTTTGGCAATACTATATGTTCGATCTCTGCCCTAGCTCAACTCTTAAATTTATTACAGATTTTATTTATTTATCCACTTTGTACAAATTACATTACATAGGGCGATGCAATGACACAAATTAATCATGCGCATAATTATTTATAGATGTGTTTCTATATACAACATGACAATCTTATTATAAGTTATATACACAGTATGGGGTTGTTGGTTTAAATTACCATATATATATATATTAAAAATAAAGAAGGCATCTCCTGACCACGAGCACGAGCACATGTGCTTTATATATATATATATATATATATATAAGATTTCACATATCTAGAGAGTGAGTGTTTCCTCATACTTTTCCAATTGAATAAATTGCTTCAAATTTAATACTAAACACGCCAGAGATAACGCGGAAAAAAATATAATTAAATTAAAATGAAATGGAATAAAAAATCAAATCAATTATATATATGCAAAATAATATATATATAATTTCCATACATACATATATATAAAATTTAAAATAAATAAAAATAAATTATTAAAATATATTTTAAACATGCCTGTGGAGGCAATTTTCACCATTGATTGATTAGACAGAGGTCGACTCGATGGCAGCGTCTGATAACTTACCGGATGATTTTATTAAAATAAACTTAACACAGGCGACTCACCTTTTCCTCGTCCACATATCTGCTATTTCAATCAATTTCAACAAATATAGAAGTGTTGGTATAGTCATTGGATATCCCATAATTACTAAAGTATTTCATTTTATTCAAAAAAAAGTGTTTTCAGACTAAATATGATATATCATATTGTCTTAATACTCATGGAAGACATTTTTTGTTTTGTCTTTGCTAAACCTCGTTATCAATATTAAAATTACCCGCACTCTCCTAACATACATAAACACACCAACTGTTTATTTATCATTTCCCCAAATATCGTTTTTCTTTTTTCGTTAATATATCCGTAGCTCTAGAGTTTGGTATAATAACAAAATTATGGTCATAAAAACACAGGTATCCGTATTTTATTTATAGATATAGAAGAAGAGGTTTGTAGAAATTTATACTTTGTTGAACAGTCTCAAATCTTAGCACTCTGTCGTTCAGTGCCAAATCTATCGCAAGTATCAAGTTTTATAATTATTTTTGTATTATATATATATATATATATATATATATATATATATATATATATTATATATATCATCATTAAAATAGCGTCATATATATATATATATATATATATATATATCGATCTAAAATACATATAATTAAAATTTATCTCTACAGGTCTCATTTTGTTATGAATCAAAATTGAAAAAAATCAGGACACAGCGCTCATCATTGGTAAACCTTTCCAGCATAATGACGAAATCTCTGCGAAGGTTGACCACTGATTAGCCATGCCCTCTCTTTTAAATTTTTATACATTGCAGGATGAAGGCTCTTGAAATAAATTTATTCATATATATATTTTCGAAGAAAGGTTAATGATTAAAAGAAGCTTTAAACATCATTATAATTTCATAAATGTTTATACCGTAAAATTCTATCTAATGCCTGTGTTTTACCTGTGATCTTAAATATTGAAGCAAAGGTTGAAAAGTTATAATATTCTCTCAATATAGATATATAGATATATTTTAAAAGCAACCAAATAACCATATGATGATTTAAAGTAAAAAATAAAATTCTAAAATTTTCCATATAATTTTTATATTTTATTCGAATGGGATTTTAATTTGATGGATAATTTTAAAACAACAAAAGCATAAAACCTCACAGAAAGATTTTCTATTAAAATAATTCCTTGTTTAAAAACGTGAAATATGAGAAGCCAAAAGAAGGATAAAAACGGTAAAAAAAAAACAGGGAACAAATTTTTAATTAAAATTCAGTCTTAGCATTATTTTTTCCAACAAAATATTTTTATTTTTATGCACGATTGAACTTTACATTAAATAAAAATGAAAATAACACGTTTCAAGAATAAAAAAAAAACGCTATTTATAAAATTTTAAATAATTATTATTTTATTAGAATAAAAATGGTTTCTTTTGGTCAAAGTTTTTTTTTTTACAATATTTCTTCAACTTAATTTGAATTATTTGTACACCTCTCTTTGAATAGAGTTTGTTATATTTTTTAATTTAAAAAATTGATTATTCTCTTCCATTCTCAATATTAAAATATTTTCTATAAAATGGAATGTTCGAATTTTCACAATGAGAGAGACACTCCTATATAAGGAAGTGTTTATAAAGAAATTGTATTTATAAAAAAGCAAAATTTTAAAATCTCTTTCGGTGTATTTTGTACTTAATGAAACCTTTTATAAGAATCAATTCTCTATTAAAAATGATATCAAATCATTTATATTAATTATCTATATTACAATGAACCCTTTTTGACTTTTATGAATTAAAATAATTTCAATACTTTAAATACATATACTATTTCTTTATTTATTTATTAATCAACCCAAGGCGCGATGTTGAAATATTTGCGCCTAACACAGAGGAAACAAAACAACAAACAAATTGAAACATTAGAATTAAATATTTGAAAATTCACGTGTATTATTCGACAGAGTCATAAAATTAATATTGATAAAGTGGCTGAGGTAAAAGAGATAGATCATTTGAATCAGGGAACAAACGATGTCTCACTTCTGCAAAGTTCGGACAGTCGTAGATAAAGTGAATGTATAGACTACTTGATAAAATATTTTTAAACCAAAGGTTCTCTATAACAGAATATTTTAGCTTTTTCACTATTATCCTTTAGAATGTAACTTCTATTAAATCAAACCTATATAACGAATAAGTATTGATAACGAATTAAAATTTCAAGTTCTTTCAATATATATATCTATCTATATATATATATATTTAAAATAAAGAAGGCATGCTCTGACCACGAGCACATGTGCTTTTTAGATGGCAGAGCGCCATCTGGTGGAGCAAAAATAAAACTAAACGTTTATTTAGCTTGCTCCGAGATATTTGGCCAACCCAATTTCTTGATAAATCAAGAAAAGCCATCCACGAACGCGTTTCGCGCTGTATATATATATATATATATATGTAGTAATCCCGATGTGGAATGTACTGGGCAGTCGTGGTTGTGGGTGTGTGATGGGATTCCCGCACTGGGACAGCAAGAGACAGAGGGAGGTCTAGATGGTAACTCCAAGAAGGTAGAGGTAGACCACGGACGAATGCAAGTCGAACCACGGGCGCCGCGGATGCCTACATCGCGGATAGGGGTGAGAGACCCGACCGTATAACGGCGTCGCTCTGAAAACAACCTGCAACTAACTTTGTCCCATTTCTGGGCTATTTTATATTGGACGCTCGCAGATGGCGGAGAGTTCTGATTGGCTCCTGTAAAATCACGCCACCTGTCAGGCGCCGGGTTGTTTATTACGTCTGGCCACCTGTTGACGGGGTAATTGAACTCATTATCATAAACACCTGTTCGTCTGGTCTTTGTCGTCGTCTGGTCTACCTTTACCTCTTTATTTTATTTGTCATTTCCATTGTCATACAAGGTCGATACATATTTTATATAGAGTTGGGGTTATGATCAATATTATAAGAAGGTTGTGATCTATCTAATTCAAAATATACTACAGAATGTGTCCCCGGTGATGAAGGTTTGGTTGGGGGAATGACATGTAATGAATGAAAACCTAACAAACCTATTATAAAAAAAAAATAAAAGAAATAATTTGTATACAAATTAGTTAAAATTATTATAAAGTTACAAGTTAAACAGAGAAAGATGTTGTAATGGTGGTGTATCAATGAAATAAAATTTAAGGTTATAAAAATAAAAACGCACAAAATGAGTGATACAAGATTAAGAGAAAGTATATAATACAAAATGGTAAATATGGTAAAATGAATCGTACAAGGAAAATAATATCTTATTGCATTAAAAATGAGAGAAAAAAAAAGTTAGTTTATTGATTGAAAGTATAATGTGACGCTAAGGTTGAAAAAGGGAAAGGGGTTATCTGAGCATGTTTCTGCAAAGTAGTATCCCAAACATTCTGCAATGCAATGCGAACTTATTTAAGTGAGGCATTGTTTTCATTAACAGAAGGCCTAAGATAATCCGTCTGCATCATTAGCTCAGACAGTGAAAAGAGGTGGGAAGATTGATGGAGGTAAAAGGGAGAGGTAGAGGTAAGAGGGATCCCTTTTGTCCATAATGATTATGCCCGGTTGAATGATGACAAAAAAAAGTGAAAGTTTGAAAAAATGGTGAATTGAAATGATGAGTCGGGCGATGAGAAAAAAAAATAAAAAGATCGCGCTGGATATCCTGAACTCATTATTGGGAATGGTATAACGAGGAAGGATTGTTCCAGTCGGATTAATCAATGAAAAAAAAAAATGTTCGGCGAACTGGAATCCCTTGGAAGGTTGGAGGTTTGAAGGATGCGGAAAAGGAGAGGTGGGTGTAAGAGAATTATTGCTGTCAATTTTGATTGTGTCCGGCTTGTGTGGTGAAAAAAAAGTTGAAAGATGAAAAAATGATGAGCCGGACGATGAGAGAAAAAAAATAAAACCTAACTGGGTCTCCTGAGCTCACTGTTGGGAAATGTACAGCGAGGAAGGGTCTTCTAGTTAGTTTAATCAATAAAAAAAATAAAAAATGATTGACCAACAAAAATCTCTTGATGGATGTAAAAAGTTGGGAGGAAAGGTTCATGGGATAGAGTTAGAGGTTGTAAGGGAAGCGTCGAAAATAACATTTTGAAAATATATTAAGAAAAATAAAATGATAAGTGTTTTATCTGTTTGAGAAATATTATAAATATTGTTAGGTGTAGGTTTTTTAAAATGGTGCCTAAAATAGTTGAAGTTGTAAAATGCTAAGTCTAAACATGATTAAAAACTAAAAATTAAAATAAAATAAAATATTAAAGGTAATGATATATAAAGGGTTGATTGGTAGTTGAAGGCATTAATAAACAAAATGATATTATCGATTAATATTGAAATGTTTTATCTACATCTGTAAGTTAAAAAACAAAGTCCAACACCACAAAACTAGTAAAACTATAAGTCTATTTACAAATAAATTAGAGAAAAGCTAGCAAACCTATTAAATGGGAAATAATTTGGGGCACAAAAATTAATTACTAGAATAAAATAAAGATAAAGGGGAGTAGTGGTGACACATTGATATAATATTATAAAACTACAAAAATATATATAATAGGAGTACATAGGAAGGATAAATTTAAAGTAAACACACACAATAGCGAAAATAAATATTTGGGAAAGTTGGTATACTAGTTACAGTTTTTTGTTACTTAAGGTGCCTTAAGTATTTACAACATGGTTTCAGGGATGTAATACAGGAAGGAGGAGAAGTAGAGATAATAAAAATAAAATAAAATATAAAAGAAAGTTGACTTAAGCCAAAGGTTTACGATAGGTAGTGACGCAGTGAGGAATAAAGGAAGAAGGTCTGAATTTGTTTCTGCAAAGGACATCTCAGGAGTCCTGCCCTGCAATACGAGCTTAGAAGCGAAGTATTGTTTTCATGGTTCAGCAATCTCAAGATGTTCTGTAAGTAGCATTAGATCAGATGGGCAAAAGGCGTGAATATCGAAGGAGAGGTAGGTAATGGGAAAATATGGAAAAGAAATATCTTAATGTGAAAGAAATATCCTAAAATATATGGATTGATTCTAAAATATAAAATGGCACACATCAAGGATCGTAAAAATATAAGTGAATAAGATTTTAAAATATAGTAAGTATTTAGGTTAGTGTGTTCCCCACGTGATGCAATGCTTATAAACGCAAATTAGACGATGTTTGGAAAAGTCAAAAGTGGTAAATAAATTGAAATGCCATCATGATTTGTTTTTTATTCTTTTCTTAATTATAATTTCAAAGACGTCTCACTTGGTGAGAGAGAGAAAAAGGAAAACGAACTTATCAAAAGTAGTAAAATGTTACAAATAAACTTATAATGGATATCTGAAGGTTTAGAGTGACGCAGTGGTAAAAAGAGGGGAAGTCTGAGTTGAATTTTGCAATGGCGTTCGGCAATGCAATACGTGTTTGTGTAAGTGAGGTATTGTTTTCATTGACCGAACTGTTAAGACTTTTCATAATCAACATTAGATCAGACAGGGGAGGTAATGTGGCCCTATAATTGAATGATTGATAGGCAAGAGTGTTGAAGAAGGAAGGAATATCTCTGCTAATGATGGATGCTAATGATGGATACAAAGGTCATTCCACCCCTTTAGAAGTAGGGAAGGAAAGACGAAGTAGAAAAACTAGGGGGAGTTCAGTGCGTCCTTGAGCTGTCGTTGGGATGAAGATTGGATTTAATTGTCCTTTTTGGAGGCCAAGATGGCGTCTCACATGGTGTCATGCACAGAATCGATTTTAGAGATGATGGGGACCTCTTCATTATAATATTGTAATTTATAGTTGTATTTGTAATTGTGGGAAAAATGGGAGGCACATTATGAGATGAGATAATTTAAAAAATTGATATTTATAAAAATACAAATCTAGGACCAGTTTTTTAAAACTTTTAAATATTGAGAAATACAATTGGAATAGTAATAGGTTAAGTAAAATAAAGAGCGTAATAAATTTAATTATTAATATTATGGCTATAAATAAGGTATTAAAAAAAAACACACAAAAAAGTTTAGAAAATATGATTCGAGTAATTAAAATATAATATGATTTTTTATGTAAAATTGAAAGTTCGCTATTTGGATAATGTCATTTTAGGTGAATTTAAGAAAGGCATGTAAGATTAGTAAATTGGCAAAAATGCGTGATTGAATATTTTTAATAATAAAATTGAAAATGATTAATTAAAAATTATAATTTGATTAAAATAAAAGTAAAAATGATAAATGAGAGTGTGAAAGTTTTAAAATTTGAATAAAAATGATATAAAAAAGGTTATAATTGATTTTAAAATGCTTAAAGTGAAAATATAAGTATAAAATTTATGGGGAAAAAATGGCAGAAACAAAATTTAAAGTACCTTGAAATGGCTGATGCTGGCTGGAGTTGATCTCTGTAGATGGCTGTATGGAAGAAGGCTGCTTGTTGCGTGGGATCCGTCGGAAGGGGAGATGAGGGCTTCCTCCGCACGAGGCACGGCTAGTCCCCGAATGGCGTCTATTAGGCGGCTTGCTTGGTCTTCGCAGTGGGGCTGCATGCTGGTAAGGGCATCCGCGACGTATTCGTCTTCGACCTCCGTCATCCTCTGCATGCTGCTGTCCTCAGTTATCCTGTCGACTTTAACGGGTTCTGTAGTAATCCCGATGTGGAATGTACTGGGCAGTCGTGGTTGTGGGTGTGTGATGGGATTCCCGCACTGGGACAGCAAGAGACAGAGGCAGGTCTAGATGGTAACTCCAAGAAGGTAGAGGTAGACCACGGACGAAGGCAAGTCGAACCACGGGCGCCGCGGATGCCTACATCGCAGATAGGGGTGAGAGACCCGACCGTATAACGGCGTCGCTCTGAAAACAACCTGCAACTAACTTTGTCCCATTTCTGGGCTCTTTTATATTGGACGCTCGCAGATGGCGGAGAGTTCTGATTGGCTCCTGTAAAATCACGCCACCTGTCAGGCGCCGGGTTGTTTATTACGTCTGGCCACCTGTTGACGGGGTAATTGAACTCATTATCATAAACACCTGTTCGTCTGGTCTTTGTCGTCGTCTGGTCTACCTTTACCTCTTTATTTTATTTGTCATTTCCATTGTCATACAAGGTCGATACATATTTTATATAGAGATGGGGTTATGATCAATATTATAAGAAGGTTGTGATCTATCTAATTCAAAATATACTACATATATATGTTATATTAAAATAATTCATTTATAATGTTCAATTAAAATATTTTATTTAGAATTATGTTAAAATGTTATTTTATTTAAAATTATAATGTCATAAATATAAATACTCTGTTAAAATCGACCGCCAGAGGTCATGCTTCCCATATAAAATCTCGTTGTTGTTCTTCCCCGCTGGTCGGCTCAAACCATATGTAATTATGTAAATATTCTTTGTTTTTCATATTTTTATTCTTACGCCTTAAGCTAGGCTGTACTTGTACAAAATTATGTTTTTAATATGAATTCATTTCTCAGCTCAATAAAGCAATATCTGATCAAACCATTATTCTTTCAATATATATATATATTACTTAATTAAACTTAAAAAACCGAATGTAATTCTATATAAGAAACAACACACATGAATACACTAAATATAAGATTTTTATGTGTATATTATTTTTAATGAAATTCTTTATTTCCAATATATTTTTACTTTTATAAATATAAATAATATTCCTTTGAATGCTAAATCCTTAATAATTATTTTAAAATATAGTTTCTTTAACAACTAAATGTTCTACCATTTTAATTGAAACTATCACTAATAAAACTCTTTTATCATAAATACACACACACTCTAAACTAAAAAAAAAGGCATCTCCTTATCGTGCAACTGAAAGAAGCTGATGGCTTGCGCCATCTATCGGAATAAATATCAACTATTCTCGTTGATTTTTAATTATTCCAGAATTGGCCGAATACCCATTCTTGATTAATCAATAAAAGCTAACCACGGACGCGTTTTGGGCTGTTGGCCCTCATCACTGCAACTTCCACATTTTGTAGCGTTCTCACGCAATTCTACCCGTTTCATGATTTTTCAGGATGCCTTAATGACCATTTTTTGGTCGTTGAGGTACAGCTTGCACCAGGCTGATGAAGGCCAACAGCCCGAAACGCGTCCGTGGTTAGCTTTTCTTGATTAATCAAGAATGGGTATTTGGCCAATTCTGGAATAATTAAAAATCAACGAGAATAGTTGATATTTATTCCGATAGATGGCGTAAGCCATCAGCAACTTTCAGTTGCACGATAAGTAGATGCCTTTTTCTTAATTTATGCACCTTATCCCGGTACAATATTACATTTGTACTATTTTCTCACAATCTAAACTATGAAACCTTCAATGTAAAATACATCAGTTATAAATATACCATTTTTACCATAACTTTTTAAAACGAGATATATTTTCCGTTCTTTGTTACAATATGTTATAGAAATATAATATGTTATAGAAAAATGTTATACATTTTTTATTTACACTTAACAATATTATTTTATATGTATTATCGATTTTCCCTGTATATATTATAACATATTATTTAAAGGATGAAATATATTTCTTTAAAATCGATAGCATATAGAAGGGTCACTCCAATGGTTTTTGAAATCACTTATTTTTATTATGGCTGCAACTTTTACTTTCAAAAATAACTAAACTTTAGGAAATAATAAAAAGTCCCAAGGTCTGGTGAATATGGTAGATGAGTGACTAATTGGAAACCAGAGTTGGCTAAAAGTCTAATGTTTGGGCTGAAGTGTGCGGTCTTGCATTGTCATGGTGAAGAAAGACTCCTCTAAGTTTAGCTCTTGCTCTGCTTTGCTTGATATTTTCAAAATCAGCTGGAAGGTATTTTTTTGTATATCAGTCACTATTAACTATCTTTCGAAACCACTTTTTATAAAAAAAAAAAAAAGCGACCATATTTGTTTTCCAACACTTCGAGTTCTGCAAACTTTCTTAGATTTTGAACAGCATCAAAGAGTAGATTTCCGTTTTGTTTCTGGATGAAAATTATAAATCCAATTTTTGTCACCTGAAATATTATTAAAGAAACTTTGATTTGCCTTCATAATTTTTTTCAACATGAAATTACACCATTTGACGCGACCAAGTTTTTGGTCCTCAGTAAAGCTATGAGGTGTCTATCTACTCTCTCTCTCTCTCTAACAAGTTTTTTGTATTTTAAATGATCATTGATGATGGTGTTGATTGCGGCCGATCCAATACCCACACCTTTCTCTAACTGCTGATATGTAATTATTTGATCTTCAAAGTTGGTTTTTCCAAATTTAAATTCATTAAAACAATTTTAAATGTTCTAATAGAAATAGATTTATTTTCTAAAGCTCTTATCAATCTTAAATGGGATTCTATAGAAGTTAAATTACTTTTATAATCATAAAAAGTCATGTCGCGTGACTTTCTCTAGTCAACTCCATTGTGTCTAATGCAATGTTTATAAATTTCCGCTGCCGCTATATTTAAAGTCGCGCCCTCTATGAGTCACTTGTTGTTATTATTCTATGAAAATGTTTATAAAACAACACTTAAAGTTTCACCGCATAAGTTTCTTTTCTGTGAAAAATCAATATTTATTTCAAAGATAAATATTTACTATTTCTAACTTTTTTGGATGAAGTATGAAAGGGTGAAAAGTCCTTTATAATGTATTATAAGTTACTTTAAGTATTATTTACGAACGGAAAAATACGCCCAGGGTAGCCTAGTGGACATGGCATCTGCCCGGTTAGCGGAAGGTTGTGGGTTCAATTACCGCCCCTGGACACTTTTATTTTTCCGTTCGCCATTACTCTTCATATTTTCACCCTCTCATACTTCATACTTCGCCATTACTCTTCATATTTTCACCCTCTCATACTTCATACTTCGCCATTGCTCTTCATATTTTCACCCTTTCATACTTCATCCAAAAAAGTTAGAAATAGTAAATATTTCTCTTCGAAATAAATATTGATTTTTCACATAAAAGAAACTTATGCGGTGAAACTTTAAGTGTTGTTTTATAATCATACGCCGCAGTCCTTTATAATGAAAATGTTTATGTTAGGTAGAAAAAGCGTGTCGATTTTAATGGCAAATTTTATTTCAATATTTTAATTATTTAATATTGATTTCAAGCACCTTCGGAGTGACCATTGTATAATCCCGTGAGAGCCCCGTATAATCTTATAGAATATATGTAAATGTATGGGTGATAAGTGGTTTATTCGGAACTGTAGTGTCATATTTTTCTACAAGTAACTTTGATTTGAATTACATTTTCAAACAAGTCGTTTAAGTTATTCATATAGGTTATTTAAACACAAACAGAGTGTTTCATTTAATATATTTTCAAAGATTTAAAGAACCACAAAATACAAATCGTAAACATGACGATCATTTTTGTTTTCAATGATATATAATGATTATGAACAGTTTGGGTTTTTTAAATTCAAATTTATAGGCATGTTTATGAAAAAATAATAGAAAAAAATAAAGAAAAGGTCAGGTGTTGATATTAAAAATAAAAAAAGGCATATCCTGACCAGGAGCACATGTTTTTTTTCAGAAGGTAGAGCGACCAAAAATATTTTTGGTCGCAGTGGTACAGCCTACTCCACGCTGACGAGCGCCAACAGCGCGAAACGCGTAAGTGGATGGCTTTTCTTGATTCATCAAGAAATAGGGTTGGCCAAATATCAGGGAACAGGCTAAATCAATGAATAGATTTCTTTTGAAACGTAAACCGGGCAGAATATGCACAAAATTTAAAATATGAATTCAGCAATAATACGTACAAGATAAAACGATTTTAAAATTATTACAAAACTAGGAAAACATTCAATTGAATAGAAAAACATGCATTTCCCTATTTACTAGTTTACAGTTTATTCTCTTAGCGTTCGCTGCAATACTATATTAATAAATAAATCAAATTTCTATAATATTCCCATTATATTTATTTAGTGATATTATTTGACATTTTTATTAATCGATATTCAATTTGTTTACTGAAAAAAATAGAAATCATTCTCCATTGTTTAGATACAGTTACAGGGTTCCGAACAAAATTTTTTGCTTAAAGTGATAGTCTTTTGAAGTATATTTTATCAAAGCTTTTTACCAATTATGACAAAAAAGGGCCTAAAGGGAAATATATTAGTAGCCTGGTTGTATAGACTCCCGGAAGAGATCAAACACTTCATTGAAACCTTTTTTCAAAATTATTGTCGAATAATTCAAAATTCTAAGACGACTATAACAAAGGCTGCTATGACCCATTTGGATTGATATATAGCATAAAAATATCAATGGTACTTGATTCTCGTGCAAGTCGAATCCTCTAAACCACCGCCATTTTATAGAAGTTCTATAGTTCCTAGTTCCATGAACAATGACAAACATGAACGAACATAAGGGATGTCATTTTCTTATGAATCAGACCCTTAATAAATAGGTATATCTTTAAAAAAAATACGTACATTGTTTTTGTATTAGCATAGCGTTAGCAAGATTATCATCTCTATTATTACAGCAATATCAGCTTCCACAGTAATAATCATGACATTGGCACTACCAGAAACAATGCTAACAGTAATGCCAGTTATATTAACTGTGTGTTATTAGATCTAGTTATAACAATGTTTAATATAACAACAGCCCTATTGCCAGAAAAACAGATGCAATTAGAGCAAAAACGACAAAATTAGTAAGGGCACCATCAATAGCAGTAGCAATGGTAGAAGCAGCAAGGTGATAGAATGGAAGATGTGACAGCTTTATCTTCCTTTATAAATCATCGGCTCGGTGGACAAAGCCACATTAAATATTCACCTTCCATTGTGTGAGGGGAATATGGATTAGTTCCTATGTGCCTACATCTGCATACCTTTATTGTTAAAAATATATTGATTGCATTTAGTTGTTAAACTCTGTTTTGTTCGCGAGGTAGGAGAGATGCATAGGTTGTAATGGTTAAAATATGTAATTTATCCTCAATTATATAAATATGACATTCTGTTCGACCCTTTATTTGATTCCTTTTGTGGTTTATTTGTAGATGATAATAGGAATGCAGTTAACGATTATGTATTAATATTCAATTTATAAGGAATAGAACCTCTAGGGAGGCGGTGACATTGTAAAGGATTCCACTATGGATTATTCGGTTTTACCTTTTTTGGGTTAGTTTTACCATCGGTTGGAAGACTGAATTACCGAGATTGTATTATATTTATTAGCTTAACATAGAATGCGAAATCTGAACCACATTTCTTTATAATACGCAAACTGTATTATCGTTTTAGTTTAAAATATATACATTTGCATTATGTGAAATCAATAGCAAAATTCAAATATTTCCTAAAATCACAAGCATATTCAACTTCTTGTCATCTTTTGATAAATAAGTATTATCTATATCGGTGTGTTGTTTGTACTATATAAAAAATAGTTTCATGAGATAAAATGTATATTGATATTCAAACTTATTATTTTTAGAAAGAATAATTTTAGTATTTATATAATTTAACAACGTCGAAGTCTCAACAATATATATTCTATACATATAAAAAAGAAAATGGCGTCTCCTGAGGTCGAATGTATATTCACAAAATATTATTCACGGAATTTTATTGTAAATTGTATTTCCAAAAATAAATAGATACAATTATATTTAAAAATAGCTTCTAACTATATAGAGTCAGATGAGCACACCAACAATATCTTTATGAAGAATGGGGCATTTTTATACGATAACCAATTTCCAAGGCATCGCGTGTCATTAGGAAATCTATTTTCTTGTGAAGGTGGAAGACATATTTGGCAATAGTTTGTATCTAGTTTGATATATTGTTTTCTTGTATCTATGTTTTTTTTTCTCTGTGAAGGGGAATATATTAAAATTGCTAGTGTTCCTAATCCAGAGTATATATCTCCAAATATTAAAACCTCTATGGGAATAACTATGGTTTGGATAATAAGAAATATTCAGGATGTTTTAACTCACATTGATCTGAGAAAATTATTATATATAAATAAGCTTATATAGGTTAGTGTGTGTATATATATGAAAAAAAAAAAAGAAAAAAAAAAGGTAATGCTTGTGTGAGCAATCAAGGATATATATTTCTTGTTCCTAATTCATATATATATGTTTAAATATAAATGTCACAACAAAACACAAAACACGAATTTTCCCGTTAGTTTTGCCCCCGTGCTTGCAGCTAAGCACTTATTTGGCAGATTGTGAAAATATCATTTGATCTCTATGATGAATCTCATTGTACAAAGTACGCTCTGAACTACCGAGAGCTATAGCCCGAAACTTTGATCTCTTGGTGCGCTTCTCAGTTAGGAAAATCTGGTGTTGTGGCTTCGTGACCGAACCGAGGCCGCTAGTTTGCAGCGATAATCAATAGATGGCGTCTAGTTTTGACTTGTGAAAAATGAGCCCCTTTCCATTATAAAAAAAAATTCTTCGCGTTTTACGTATACATTTATTAGAATATTAAGCCCTAAAACTGGTTTAGAATAGGCCAATGGTCAACCTGTATTATTTTCTTTTGAGTATCATTAAAGTGTAGCGTTTTCTATTTGTAAGCATAGTATGGGATGATTTACCTCGGCCTAATCTCTAAGATGAATGTTCTAGTTGGTGAAGTGTTTTTGATGAGGCCGATACTGCGCCATAATTGATTACAATTTTCGATTCCCATTATGTTCATGGATAAAATAGTTTAGATATTACAATAAAAATTGGAATTAAAATAAATAGGCAGATAAAATAAAATTGAAGTCCGAAGACTGCATTTTCTGGTTGTGGTCCTTTGCAACCCTGGAGACTTCAAAGTCATTTTTTATAATAAAATACAAACATATATATATTTTAAAAAATATAAAAAGGTATCTCCTCATCGGCAACTTTAAGTTGCGCAAGCTAAAATCGCTATCTATTGGAATAAATATCAACTAATCGTTGATTTTTAATGATTCCAGAATTGGACATTGGACATTCTTGATTAATCAAGAAAGGCTAACCACGTAAAACAGTTACCAATACAATATCACATTTTTACTATTTTTTCACAAATATTTATTTATTCTAAAAGTGGAATATTGATTTTATCAATTTTAGAAGGCTTTTATTTGTAAACAAGTAATGAGCTATACTAGAATAACCTAATGGGGTAATTGGAAAGTTGGATATGCAGTAGATAATCAACATTTAGTTATTTCAACATGAAAATTATTTCAAAGAAATCCTATTTGCCTTTTAAAATAAAGCGACTTTTTACTAAAGAGATGTCAATTTCCACGTTATCAGAGTGTGTACATAATTTAATTTTTAATAAACTAACGCCTATCTTTTTTTTTATTTACGTTCAATTTAACATTAATGGAAGATATATAACTTATTTTTTTCTTCAAAATAATTAAAAACTTGAAATACTTATAGGATAGTTATAGTTTTTCTGTTTGCCTTTTGAGAAAAAATCAATTTCTTTATTTTATATTATATATTTTTTCTTAAAATATTGAGGAATATATATTTTTTTCAGAATATGTAAAAAATAATATTTTTAAATAAATTTTAATAATATAACTGAACATTTCAATGTTTAAAATTAATTTCAGTCTCATAGAATAAAATTTCATATAAATATATATCTCAAAGAGTTACACTTATTTCATTTTATATTCATATTTATTCGTTATTACATATTTGGTAGCTTTAAAACAACTTAAAACGTTGTTCGCTTTTAATTTTTTATTTATAATAAGAGTTTAATAAAATTTAACGCATTAATAATTTTTATATAATTCAGAAATGCCTGTAGCTATCAAAAGACAATTTGTGGATATTGTTTACGGAATTGGTGAAAAATGGTAAAATCGATGGTAAAGTCCTATTGAAAATATCGTCGGTTTAAATCCTTTCTCGAAGTAACTGTTTGGAATACTTTTTCAGAGTTCAGGTAAAACCTTTCAGAGAAACAGAAAGAGGGAATAAATAGCGTAGCCTTAAAGGAAATCCAACCAAAATATCGCAAAGATAATTCTCTCAAAAATCATTGAGTTTGTTTGGATTCAATACAAATTTCGTCATTGGATTTATTTTTTGAATTAAAGTACGATGACGTTTTTTTATTTAATATTTATCCTAAAAACTCAATATTCCTGATAAAGGTATTTTATTCGACAGAAATTTTGATATAAGTTTACGAATAATGTTTTTGAAAAATATTAAAATCAAGTCAAGGTTTAAAAGGTTTAATTTCTTTTAACAAAAAATAAAAAATACAAATTATTTTCACAAAAACCATTTATATTTTTGTGTTGAACTTTTCAAACTTATTAAACTATAACAACAAGGTGCGATGTCTCACAAAGGACACTGGCGCCCAATTAAAAGGCGGAAAAGTTCAAATAAAATATATTTATATATTAAAAATAATATCAAAAAGGTCAGCTGTTTGGTATTAAAATCAATAAAGGTATATCCCTACCACGTTCACATGAACTTTTAGATGACAGAGCGCCATCTAATGGAACAGAAATCAACTAAACGTTGATTTAGACTGCTCCCTGATATTTGACCAACCCATCTTGTTGACAAATCAAGAAGAGCAAACCATTTTATTTTTTTATTATTTTTCTTACTTTTAGCGTAATTATGCAAATTTGGACTTAAATACCCTTTTCTTGATTTCTAAAGAGGCTTGTGGGACCAAAATATTTTTGGTCATAGAGGTAGAACTTGCACTACGCTGACGAGGGTCAACTGCCTGAAACACGTTCTTATTTAGCTTTTCTTGATTTATCATGAAATTGGGTTGGCCATATATCAGGGAACAAGTTAAAGCAACGTTTAGTTCATTTCTGTTCCACTATATAAATGTCGCTCTTCCATATCGAAGATTCAGGAGAACATGGTCAGAATATGCCTTTTTCAGACTAAATATATTATATATATATATTTTAACAATCTCAAGAATATTATAAAGGTTTTAATAACAATATTATTGGAATAAATGTATGATATTATTTTCTAGATATTAATCCTCTTTTATTAGTACATGCAATACATTTACTATATTTGTAGTATTGAAGTGCTGGGGGGTAATATGAGTAAAAGATTAATATAATCCTGAACTAAACATCCACAAAAACAGCTTGGATCATCCACTGGTAAATTATTTCCAGAAAACGTTTGAAATTATCAAGATTTGATACAAATTGTATGTTGTATAATTTATGGCGAAAATAATATGGAATAATTTGGTTAAAGAATCTTTTAAATTGTATGATTTTGTATTATTCGTTAGGAAAATATTATTGAGTGTATATAATACACAGTAGGTAAGAACACAGTAAGTATTTTATTATAGAAATAAATATCAATATCATATTGTTTATTTAATGCGAATATGTAAAATTAGTCAAGTCGTATTTTTCCAATATAAATTGTAATTGAAGAAGGTTTGGTCAACAGTGTACTCAATTGTACGAAGTCGTCTAGCAAAATTATATACTATAGAGTAATATCTGTTATTGTGTTGAATTTAATTTTTGTATATTGAATTTGATATTTATATTTGAAAATGCAACCCTATTTCTGAACTGTAAGTTAAATTTGATTTGAACAGAAATTTATAAAATTTAATTATTTTTCAGGTCTGGACCCTAAGGTTTACCGCAAAAAGAAAATAGAAATATTTTAATCTTTAATTTATAATAACTTAATAACTATATGAAAAACCAAATTACTTTGTTTAATTCTTCTATAATTTTAAAATTATGTTATTTCCAACATTTTTTTCTGTACTGATAATATTATTATTGTTTTTTTCTTAATTCAACTGCTATATATTTCTTCATTATGTAGATTTTAGCTTTTCAGAAAAGATTTCCAACCTATTCTATAGTATGTAGTACTTTATCAATTAGTATTTTTAGTGTATTTGATCTTTATTAAAGCATATTAATGATATATTAACCGCATAACAAACCAACTAAAATTTGGCACATCGGAAATGTATCCAATAAAATTGTCCATAGAAGTGGAGAAAGCGGACCATCTTGAGGACATCCTTTAGTAATCATATTTGAAGTTGTTATATTTTCATAATTGAAATAAAATTTCCTGATTTATAAAATAATGGTAGGATATTTTGATCAATATTTTTGGTAAATTAGTTTTTAAATCAGTTCTTTCGATGATCGCTGGCCACCATGTGTAGTAGTAATAGTTGACTTCGACTTGATAAATTCATGTTATCTCGGGATTAACAGATTGTTTAGAGTATAAAATTCAAAAATATTATTTTTCCGAATTTTTAAAGAATCCTAGAAAATTTTGATAATAAAGAAATTTGACGTTAGCTTCTGGCTGATTCATAATTGGTTTTGTTGATCATGGATATTCTTTGGAGTGCTTCTCTTTTTCATTAGTGAGAGTTATCCTTTTTGAATGCATTTATCGAATAAAAAGTGTAATCGTAACATGTTACTACTCATATAATGTAGAAAAGGTTATTTATGATGCTAATCATGATGCCAATATCTCACATAATATTTTTTGTTATAATTATTTGTTTCACTACTTGACCCAGAATCGAAGTTGAAGTCGGAAGATTTTACCTCCTTGATTTTACTTCTTTCCGTTTTGAATTCTATCCGTTAGTTTTACAATTACTATCTCAATATCAGTATCTGGTTTTCGATATAATTTGTATCAATTCATATTTTTATTATATAATTATTAATAGAAACTATTTTCCAAAGTACGACTAATTTGCCTTTTTTTTCATTAATTTTCCATGAAGCTTTTTGTCGTTTATTTGTATTATGTAAATGAATATTGATATAAAATAAAACTGTCTCAATAGCTTAAAAAGCTTCAATAAAGGTTGTAATATGTTTATTGATATAAGCGTAATTTTGAAGAAATTTTAAATGTACAAAATTGAGAAATGGAACAAAAACAAATTTAAGTAATATTTACCGAAATTCTCTTGGAGCGATGCAACACATGTCCACACAATTCAGCCACCTGGACAAAATATAAATATTTTTAATATTATTGAAATATTTTGATTTGACTAATTATCTCTTTTTACATATTTGTAAGGCTTTTTTAAGCAACAGCGGAATTCACAGGTGTCGTCTAAGGATTTAATAGGTTCAAGTTTTTCCTTAAATCAGCAAAAATTTAAAAATCTAATTTTCCAACATCATGCTGTCATACATAGCCATTCTTAACAAAATAAATTCATTAAATGCAGGGAGAAGATTGAAAAATCAGTGATCCAATATTATGGCCTCATAGACCTTAATACATGTTATTATTGGCTTCGGTAATTTTGCAGCCTTGACACTGAAATATATACTCTATTAAAAGTAATATAACTAATCCGATAGACGATATGACCTTATTTGTTGTACTAAAACTTGCCAATATAACTTTGAATTGATTATTCCACAACAATTCGACAAGTTTTTATAAAATAAAAATACGGCATGTTTCCAAACCACAGTCTCCTCCTCGGGCCCATACCTATAGGTACCCATATATTTTTAGTATAATTAGGTTATGTATTTTTAAAAGTAGTATAATTAGGTTGGGTTATATGAGGTAGGATAATTAGGAAACGTATATAAAGATAGTATATTTAGGTGAGGTATATAAAGGTAGAATAATTAGGTAAGATATATAATGGTATTATAATCAGGTGAGGCATATGTAGATGTAGTATAATTAGGTGAGAAAGCATAAAGGTAACATAATTAGGTGGGAAGGTATTTATGAATAGTATTGTCACGCGCTTGACCCCTCCGTTCTTCTGCGACGACGCCGCTTCCTCCTTCGTTGCTTTCCCTCTGCAGACCACCCAAAGACCTCCGAGAACCACGACTCAAGTGGATCTCCTTTCCTCTGGCAGTATCCCTCGGCCTTACCACTGGTGGGGGGACACGAGAGACTTACCAGAAGAGTAGCAACTGTGGCATTGGCGAGAGTAACAACAGCAACCGGCAACAAGACTTCTAACACTCCTCTTTTTTTATTGTAATCTTAAGTACACATTATATAAAACTCATAAAATAATCAACGGTTATTCACAATATTTTATATCCCAGGGCCAATAACAATAGATATTTAGAATAATGTTCCCTAGGAAACAGGACCAGAGCAGTCGGCGATATCCACACTAGTTGCAGACGGGAAATAGGCGAAAGCGCCATCTATTGGCGGAGGTTGTAGGGGTTTTCTGGCCCATATACGCGACACTGCCTCCCCCTTAAAGCAGATCGTCTTGATCCGGTCCAGTATAGTTAGGTGAGGTATATAAAATAGTATGATTAGGTAATATATATAGGTAGCGTGTATAATTAAGGAACGACTTGAAAAAGAACCTGTAGCTTGATAGATACGCAAATATTAAGTTAAAAAAACTGAAACAATATTTTTTTAATATATACTATTTTAATTTAAATATCCATTATTTGCTCTCTGTATCGTTTATCGTTCGAATCGAGTAATAAAGGAGAGCAGGAACTATATTTATCCTGCAGAGTTTTCAATTTAATTTTTAAATGCTTCATTCGAATATTCTATAGCTATTCATATTTTGTACTTTATGTACATATTGACAGGTTAATAAAAGTAATAAGCTCTCACACACAAATGATTAAGGAAGTTTAGAGCTACGTGTATATATTTACTTAAAATTATTTTTTACATTAAAAGCATATCTATGCTAACATTCCCTTAAATTTACATTTTTTGATTTCTCAGGGTGCCTCTGGGACCTGAATCTGTTCGTAAATATAGTCTGTACCACGCTGACGAGGCCCAACACCCCGAAACATGTACGTGGTTGATTTATCTTGATTTTTCAAAATGTTGGGTTGAAAAAATATTTCTGGAACAATTTAAATCAAAGCGTATTTGAATTTTTCCACGAGATGGCCCTCTGCCATCAAAAATGCTCAATTGATTAAGGAAATTCTCTTTTTGTTGTTAATATATTTACCTGGTTTGATTTTTTATTGTTTATATACATATAAATATATTAAAACAGTTTTATAAACGAATTTATCAGTAAATTGAAAAAAATATAATTTTCATTGAATGCAAAGGTTTATCAAATTTTCTCTTCAATCATTTCGAATCCTATTTCAAGTCTGGTAAAAAATATACTTTTTCATTTCTATATTAATATTGACATAGATAAATAATCAATATCAGACAATTTTAACAAGGTTTTTATAACAATATATTAGAAATACTATATATTTAAAATGTATTTTCAAATATAAAAAGTAATACGAGGGAATAAAAAATAGTCACGATAAAATAAAGAAGAAGGATCAGTAAATTTCCCCCAATTTTCCACAATTGTATATAGGGTTTGTCTCTTTCTCTTTTGGATAGGAAATCCAACCTTTTTCTTGAAATTCCTTTTCTTCTATATGTGTGTCAACAGATAAGTATAAATATTAAATTCTTTTCAAATACATTTATATCAACTATATCAATGTAAAATATCATATGATTATATATATTATATAAATAAATCAGATAAATATATTTTGAATAATTATATTTTAATTGATACCATTAAAATAAATATTTATATTGATTTGATACAAGATAAACTGTGTATGATGTGAAACCAATTATTTGAAACAATTTATTTTGTATATATTTTTCTCTTGTAAATAACTTAATATAAAGCAATAACGTGCCATCTATACACAGGATATACAATCATTGAAGCACGAATGTTCAATTCCACATAAAACAAACTATAAATACGACTCTCCTTACTGCAATGAAAATTTATTGAGAGGGCTTGGCTCATCAATGATGAACCCTCATATCGGTTTCGCAATTTAATATACCAGACCATCGCAGTAAGAACAGTAATTGTTTGTTTTATGTGGGAAAGATACATTATTGCCTCAATGGTTTTATTCTTATATATAAATAATTATCCCCCACTCCATAAAAAAAAGAGATACCTTATTTTAAATTGCATTGTTCTAGGGAAATTTTAAAAAGAGAGGTGCCTCCTTCAGTACATGGATACATTATTTCTTTAATTTTACTTAAACTGAAACATCTTTAACTATTTAAAATGTTGCAAGTAAAATGACAATTAAAAATACTATATATATATATATATATATATATATATATATGCAATTTTTAAGGAGAGAAATTGAACTATAGATTTCGCCTAGCCACTCTATTAGCTAAACACCTCTTCGACAGAATGTGAAGATAACAATTGATCACTTTTGAACCTTATGAAATGAAGTCCTCCCTAGGTGACGAGGACCATTAGCCCGAAAACATGGTCTCCAGGTAGACGCGTCTCTGTTTGCCAAAGAGGCAGAGCGCTATCTAAGAAATTGGGTTGGCCAAATTCACGGAGCAAGTTAAATAAACGTTTATTGACGTTATGTTAGCTTATTTTTGCTCCAGTCTAGTCAAGATATGCCTCTTTTTTATATATATATACTAGTTGAGAGACCCGGTCAACCCTCTGGGCTTACCCGAAGGGCCTGTGAGACATATTAAGAGAATATATAGTGGCGTAAAAATTTCAAAGGTTATATTCTGATTTCTTAGAAACAATATTCAAGTAAGGTTGAATAAAAATACCTTCTAAACAAAGTATATACATTCTGGCAGATATGTACAAGGACATCCTGGACATCCATAGTAGATCTCCAAGTAAATTTCTACAGAGATGTAATTCTGATTATATAGAAAAAGAAAGTAATTAACAATTGAAATATAAACAAGAAATATCTACCGTTAAAATTAATAAAACTCAAAAAATGCAAACGGATATAATTATTTAAAAAATCAATTTGGTGATGTTGAATATATATGGTAAAATTTGAGATATAAAAAATCTAAGATTATAAAAGTTAATAAATGAAAAAATAAATATACAAAGCAATATTTGAAAAATGAAAATATGAGTGGCAAATGAAGTAAAACATACGTATATTTTGAAATATAAATCGATATTTATTGTTCAGTATCTTTGGAGAGATTGTTTAAAACATTATAACTAAAAACTTTGTTAGTATAGAATTTATATAGATATGCGTGATGGTATTTGAATCAGAATGCTGAAAACTAAAAACTCTATTAGGGTATTATATACCGGTATTTCTATTTATAAACGATAGGTTTCAATATTTGAAAGAATACTCTCTTTTAATATATTACATAAAATAGTTTTCCTTTTGATAAATATATTGAAACTGCCACTAACTTGGAATCTTTTTTGGTGAAATCCACAGATTGAGATTATTCAATTAGTTTTAACACCAGCTCTGGTTATTTTCAAACGACATCTAGTTACCATAGTCGTGGTCTATGGTCCTGAGTAGTAGAAAGAAGAATATCGTTTCCTAGCATTCTACGATGATAATTTCATATAAAAAATTATTCAATTAACTGATAATTCTTATCACCACCATAAATACTTATTTGACAGATGTGGCTAATGTCTCGTTGGATGTTACGATATATGGCAACGAAGAATAATAAAAATTGAAAAAATAAATGAATCACTATACTGATTTTTATTCTTATGTTTCTTTTCGTTGTCATGGTGTGTTCTTTTCATAAACAAAATAAGTTGATAGTTGTATGAACAAATTAATATTTGAATGAATTCCCCAAATGCTCATTTAAAAATTAATACAAAAATTAAATTTTACTGGGAACAGTTTGGTGATTAAAAAAAACACATCTCCTAACACAGGCACGATTAGGCGGTTTATTCGTATTGTGTTTCATTTTCTACTTAAATAAAGGCATATAATATAATACATATATAAGACGAAATCATTTATATATCTTAGATACAACAGATTTTCCTTTAAAGCAGACCTAACAAAATAAACAAACATAATTACCTCTTAACATTGGTTTTCTTTTTAGAAATTTTATTCGAAAATTTACAATTGCTTTCGTAAATTTTATTATTATTGAAAATAATTAGAGGAAAATAATTTGTTCAAAGATTTTTAATATATATTTTAACCTAAAATCAATGGGAATATATATCTTGGTAGTAAAAAAATCGTTACTTTTATTTATTCGAATCTATATGATAGAAAGTCATTTCATCAATATAAAGGATGAACGAAATGGAATCGACTATTTTATTCTATGAAGCTATGAATGTGTGTTTTCTGTCTTGATTGTTTTGTCTTGAATGTTTTCTGTCTTGATTGTTTTGTCTTGAATGTTTTCTGTCTTGATTGTTTTGTCTTGAATGTCTTTATTGTTTCTGTCTTGAATGTTTTCTGTCTTGATTGTTTCTGTCTTGAATGTTTTCTGTCTTGATTGTTTTGTCTTGAATGTCTTGATATTACAGGGATCTGACTACAGGGATCGAATACAATTTAAACATCCCTCAGTGGACAATATTCTAAAAATGTTTTGCTTCAATCAATTCTGGCACACTTGTAAGAGCAAAATTCAAACTGCTTCCTTCATGCCTAAACATTTAGATGTACAAGCACTAAATTCAGTCATTTAATACCATGATTATCATGGCCTGTACCATATGTACTTGGGATAAGTGAAAATGATTTCTAATGATGTTCCTTTATCAAAGTAATTATATATTTATTCAATAAAAATATTATATTTATATCGTATATTTTATACTGTATGACACTTTTAGTATATGTCACATATCTTCCAATTAGTTAGAGCCGATACCTTAAAAGATCCTGCCCTTCTTTTGGAATGTACACCGTTTCTGTTTGCTGCCACCCCCATATTTTGTATATATGCTATATCTTTATTGATAATACCTGTAAACCCCTATTTGTATGTAACACTAAAATCGTTGACGTCAAAATAAAAATCCAAAGAGTGGTCAGCTGGGGACAGCTGGGGAGAGAGGAGGAAAATGCCAAAGCCCATGTGGGGCCTCCAGGGACTCTTTATCGACGACCCCTGAAAATAGGACAGGTTTTGGCAGGGGGTCAGCAGAGGTTCTAGGGTGTGGCCATCGGCAGACGGCTGCTGGCTCGGACAGTCTCTCCCTCCATGTCAAAAACATCCAAGTTTGTTCCATGGCCTCTACCGCTGCCCCGTGGGCTGTCCCCGATCACTCTCAGTGCCAACATCTAGCACTGCCTCTACTTCTTGTTGTCCGCGTGTGGGAAGAACATCAACACTCGCCTCACGTACACGACTGCCAGTTCATGCTTACGTCGGCAGGATATAATTTGCAACAATATCTATATTAATAAAATGCAAATTTCATAAGTGTTGTTCACTAATAACTTTCGTTACAATGCATCAATTTCGACCAAATTTTCAACATTTATGTAAAACGAGATGGAGCAGGTTTTGCTTAACATCAAAATATGTTTCCCTAACATTAACATGCGTAACTTCGCTGTTATCGATTAAATACAAAAAAAAAAAATCAACAGAGTTAATTTTATTTATATATAAATACAAAATTAAATTTCAACAGAGTTAATTTTTTTACATACTAGCTAATAATCTCAATCTAAAAAATATTCAAAACAAGCAATTTTAAGATAACACCATATATATAATAAATATAATATATATAATATATAATATAACGGTATAATAATGGTATAAAGAAATAATGAGCCTATCGTTCACATTTATAATTGTAACGAATAGTATTTTAATTAAAACATTTTAAAAACACACAGTTTGGAACGGGACGTTTCACAAGAGTGACATCCATGGCGCCAATTTATAATTGTAACAAATAGTATTTGAATTAAAACGTTTTTAAAATATATACGCACTCGGGTAAAACCCGGGCGTTGCCCGGGCCATTCGTATTATATAAATACTAGACGAATGGCCCGGGCAACGCCCGGGGTTTACCCGAGTGCGAATATATTCTAAAAACGTTGACTTGGGTGGTCGCTATTAACAGGGTGGTCTGTATAGACAGGTGGATGTATCACACAGCTGATAACAGGGTTGTCTAGAGTGGTCGCTATAGACAGGGTGGTCTGTATAGACAGGTTTATGAGAGAGGCACAAACTTACAGGTTGTTGACGCCGCAATCCCCAGAGAGAGTGTTTTTTGTTGCATCATGCTGTGATTCACACGACGACCCAAGGTCAACAGGGGTAGAGCAGCAAGCTTAAGTCTATCAATAATATCTACTTATATCTACAATTCTGCAAATAACTCTAAGGATATTCAAGATATTCAAGAAATTATTTTTCGAAAACCTTTCCGGGGATATACCTAATAATATCCCAGAATTTCATGGCGATTGGATGTATGGTTTTTGAATAACAGGGTTGTCTAGAGGGGGGCAGGGAGGCCACGTGTTCGCTGGCGGCCAATGGGCGCGCATTCTATCCGTGAGCTTCAGACAAACAGACAAACAAACAGACAGAATAAGGCAAATATATAAGTAGATATAATAAAAAATATAATGTAATGAATATTATTATCATTATTATCATAATAGTCTATGTTCCGGAAAATTATTTTCAATAATATTCGTTAGGCAAACTTTCACTCAGATAAAACCCGGGCGAAGCCGGGTACACATCCGCTAGTTACATATATAATTGGATATTTCTCACAAATATAAATATGGACAATTACTAAAATATATTTTAAGTTCTGTGCATATAAATATAAATAATATGTAATAACCTAAATAATTGATCTTTTAAAAAATTGAAATGGTATATTTTCACAGCATTACAAAGCCCTAAAATATATCAACTTGCATTTAAATGTATAGAAAATAAAATATAAATATTACTTCTATTAAACAGAACTATTCAAAGGTTCAGTTATCTTAAAAGCTACAAAATGGCGTCTATCAAGCAACACGCCTAGATGACCAAGAGAAATATCGAATAACACAGGATCTGTCGGGAGGCGAGCTTTTAAGAATGCGAATTTATAAAATTCCTTTCAAATCCAAGCAGCTCAGTGATCCTGAAAGGTAACAATCAATTCTCAAAGCGGCATTCATCTTCCGCCAACAGCCACTTCCATTATGATTTTAATGGATGGTTGTTTCCTATATTTCAGAGAGAATTGAAAGACGAGGAATATTTTAATATTTAGTGCACCCAAGCGAATAATTTAAATAGCTTCGTAATTTATGTCAAACTATTAAATCTGCCTCTTTTTAGACTAACCTAAAATTACGCTTTCTATGGTTTATTACAAATTCATAGATTATTTAAAATTTAATTATATTTTCAGAAAAAAAAATGATATATATGTAATATGATGCAATAGTTGTTATATCACTGTAATATTTGATGTATTACACTTTTGTAGAATCTGTCGACTTAACCGTTCTGTGGCAATATCGTTGCGGGGTATCTTGTTGTTGGATGTGAATGGTGATATTTGATTGAAGCGCAGTCGTTGAGTGGTAAGTGAAGCACACAGTTAGGAATAATCAGGACACATGGTGAGGTTTGAAAATAAAAGGCAACTGGATTGGAGGGAAGAAAGCTTGAGAAGGCGGAGCGATTTTGATTGTTAATTAACTGATCACATGGCGGTGATTGTACTTAGCTGTGGGATGAGCCGAGGGAGAGAGGTCTAAAGCCGATGTCACCTCCGTGGGAGCCAAAGCGTAACTAACTATTCTTGTCTTTCGATTTAACACCACGAGTCAGTTTCTCTCTGATTGGTTGAGAGATCTCACATGATCTTTCCCTATTGGTTGACCTACTTAAGGTGCTATCTTCTGATAGGCCGGCGGTTTCCTTTGGTGAAAGATATGATCTGCTTTGATAGGAAGTGTTTGGTGGCTTGACGCTTATAGTTTCGAAGGATATTAGACACGTCCTGTTTTTGCCGGAAGTACTGGATGTCTCTCAAACTTTTATAACTTCTGGTCACTCGACACGTCCTGTTTGTCAGGAAGTATTGAGTGAATCTTGGCTAAAATAACTTCTGCGGTCACTAGAGACGCCCGGTCTCTGCCCCTGCAATGTTGACACAGGGGTGCCAAAATAGTCGTGCCAGCTTTAGTCTTACTTCCTATATCTTTTGTTACTTTCTTTCCTCCAGTTACCTTGTTCTTTATTAAGTCTTTGAAAATCATACATGGTACATATATAGTGGGTCGGGGTTGCATTTAATTATATACAAATTATGACAGATGCGCCCCCTACATGTGAAGAATTCAAGAAGGGGTTAGCCTGAGGGAATTCTGTAAAGTGAAAAATAATTTTGTGGGAAAATTAGTTGTGGGTATTGAGTCTATATACAAGCATTGGTGGCGACATAAAAGTAAGATAGAATGGTGTTGATGATATAGGTTGAGTATAATTAATAGAAATCAAAAATTTTTTAATTGTAAGAAATCAATGAATGTTATGGTACATAGTGGGTAAAACAAAGAAAATGCGCCTAAACGAATTCTACCCGAGATAAGAAATGATATCGAGGGAGTTCTATTAAGGCTTTTGAAATCAAATAAAAATAATATAAAAATAGTTGAATGGAATCAAAATTGAATGTGTTTGGTTGAAAAAGAAAAATATTTTGTTGCATGGTGACAAAGACAACTGCTTAGTTACTTTTTTGCTCGAATTCTGAGAAAAAGGAATCGAGGAAATTTCATAAGGTGCTTTGAAATCAGAACAAAGTGAAATAAGAATAGTTGAATGAAATCAAAGTGAAGGTTTGGTTGCACAAAAAGGAAAAAGCCTTGTTGTATGAAAAAAAAGAGAAAATGCTTTGTTGCGTTGGTGAAAAAAAAAAAAGAATTGCCTAATTACTATCCTACTTGAGATTGGGAATGAAATCGAAGGGGTTTTCATTAGGTCTTTTGAGAAATCAAAATAAAAATAAAAATAAGAGTTGAACGAAATCAAAGTGAATGTTTGGTGCGTGGTGAGAAAAAAAAAGGAAAAATGCCTAATTATATTCTAGCTCGGAATTGGGAATGGAGACCGAGGGAATTTTATTAGGGCTTTTGAGAAATCAAAAATAAAAATACAATAAAAGTTTTTTTTTTTTTTGAGCGAAATCAAAGTTGAGTGCTTGGTTGAATGGTGAAAAAAAAAAGGAAAATGCCTAACCTTATTCTAGCTCGGAATTGGGAATGGAAACCGAGGGAATTTTATTAGGGCTTGTGAGAAATCAAAATAAAAATAAAAATAAAAGTTGAGCGAAATCAAAGGTGAGTGCTTGAAAAAAGGAAAGATGAAAAATAAAAAGGTTTTAACAATAAAGGGTGATTTAATGTTTTTAGTTTAATCGAAAACCAGTGATTTTTCGTTGGTAATTGAGTTGTGGACGTTTAAGCTAAGTGGTAAATAGAATGATAATTGATAAATAAAAATGATAATATAAACTAATTGATAAAAAAAAAATGATAACATAAACTAATTGAAAAAGGTGATAATTGATGATTAAAAGTGCTAATAAGTTGGATAAATTGATAAATTGATTAAGTATTTACATTTTTAATTGAGAGAAAATAATAAAAATGATTGATATGAAAAATAAGATGTATTGGTTGGAACCCTTTGGTATCTACATGCCCTGATCTAAATGTATTGATTGTTCCATTTTGCCCTATAAATGTTTTACTTGCTCAATTATGCCCTATAAATTTTTTGTCTCGTCTGTAGCGACACTTAGGTGAAAAACGTGATTCTAGCCCTCAAGTGTGTTGATGCTGTGTGTACAGGAGACATGGAAATCTATATAACCTTTATGTGTAATTTTTTGTCTTTGTGTGTGTGTTGTGAAAAATGTTAGAAGTCGGTTGTGTAAGAAATGTGTGAGCTAGTTCTAGGTGTTGTTTCGTGGATGTGTAATTGGTTGGTAAAGAATCGATATGTAGATTTGAACTGGAATCAAAAATCGGTGGTATAGCGAAATCTGTGGCTGGGGAGAGCGGTGACCTAATTTGTATGAGCGGGGTTTTGTAATGAGACGCCGGGAGCGGGACTCGGGGACACGAGGTCCGGTCTAAATTTATCCACCCCCTGTTTGCGTAATTGGAGTCGGAAACGAGGCGTGTGGGGCTTGTTTTTGGAGCGTGGTTTCTCCGACATTGTTTGGTCATCTTTTCAGTGACTGTTATTTCTTCGGAGTTTATTTAGATTTTCTGCGAAGATGGTTCCTAAAATTATGAGAAGTTTTATAAATACTTGTCCACAATGAAGAATTGCTTGTCCACAATGAAAAATTGCTTGTCCTAAATTAAAAACTACCTCTTGTAGTTCGAAAATTTTCTGATCGGGCATAGCATAGATAAACAAGTACTTAATGAATAAAATTGGAATACAGTTGTACGGTAGAACTAATAAACAAAGGGTAAAAATCAGATGAAAGATAGGATATTGTCCCATGTTCGTCCACATTTTTGTAACTGGGGACTCTGAACTATTTGCTTGAACCTTATTAATTATAGAATTTAAATGATTGGTAGGTTCGCAGTTCTCCTGTTTGATATCTTTAGGGAGTGGTGTGATATGATTGAACTGGTTGTCAGGTTTATAGTTCTCCTGTTTGACCGTCAATGGTTTTATTAGAGATATGTCGGCGGTAATTGGTTTAGGTTGAAATGTGTGATCTTTTCTCTGACGTGGATGTGGTAATTTTGGCATTGTTTGTGTTGTGTGTACGCTGTGCTTTATGTACGAATTTTGTTTTGTTTGGGTACCTGTGTCGGTATTTTTACGTGCAGGTTGTTTGTATTCATCGATTCTTCTAGCGAATCGGCAGGTGGGGCAGGTTTTTACCTGTTTTGCGATGTCTTGTGTCATATTCTGCCAATAATATTGTGCTGAGATGAGTCTCGTCATCTTGGAGATGTTTGGGTGGTGGTGTTGTGTGTGTACGGACTTAAGAAGTCTGGTTGTAAATGAATTTGGGACTATAGTTTTAAGTACTCCTTTTCGGGAGACGGTGCGCAGTTTATTGGGATCCATAGTCACGCGGGATTTTCCCGGTGGAGAAGACTGTTGGCTCTTTATGAGTGGCGCATCTAGAAGGCCACAAAATGGGATACGAGCTACAACGCCCGTTTCATATTGTTGTACTCCATTTATGCTACGGACCTCATATTCGTATCTTGACAATCTTAACCTCCATCGAAACAATCTGCCTGACGGAGCTTTGATCTCTTTCAACCACTGCAATGCGGGATGGTCAGAAAATATTGTAAACTTTCTGTCCATTAGACAGGTGCGGAAATTATCCACACTTTCCACAATGGCTAGGCATTGTAGTTCCAAGTCTGAATAATTTCGCTCGTGACTACGCAGAGATCGGCTGAAATGTTGAACGGTGTATGTTTTCCCATCAGGGTAGACTTGTTTAAGTACGCCTGTAATGCTGAATGTTGAGGTGTTACAGTACACCTGGCATGGCAGACCTTCCTGGTAAAGGTGTAATGTGGGGTGTGTGGTAAGGTTTTCTTTCAGGTTAGTGAACGCTTTCTGGCATTCGTCATCCCAGACCCACATGATATCCTTTTTTAGAAGGTTGATAAGTGGCGTCCGCAAGCGGGCGTGGTCCGGAATGAACTCCTTATAGGCGTTCACAGCTTTTAGGAAAGATCGCAAGGTTTTTCGATTGTGTGGTTGTTTGGTGGCGTGAATTTTTTCTATGTTTTGTGTAGACGGAATGATCGTATTATTCTTAATGGTTGTGCATGCGCTTGTTTGTCGTTGTTGTTGTCTTTTGGCGTGCGTGTTGCGTGTGTTGTGAGGTACATTTGCGTGTTTCTGGCGTTGCGAAGTATGGTTATGTGTGGATTTTGTGTGGTAAGTGGGTGAGCTGTGTCGGTGTACGGACACTTTTTTGGGCATTATTGGAATTGTAGGTTGGAGTCGTGGTGGCTTTACATGTTGTGGGCATATAGTACTGGTAATTGGGTTGAGTGAAAAGTTGTGTGGTGTGAGATTATAATGGTGGCATGTAAATATTTGGGGTTTGGGCAATGAATGCAGGCAAGGGTTTCCATGTGTGAAAGCTTTGGGTGCTGTGCGAGTCCTTTGGGACAGGTTTTGGCCTAGCCCGTGCTTGCATTCATTTGACACATGTTTAAAGTGGTAGATAGTATTAGACAATGGGACGCCAAGTTGGAAAATAGTGCCGCGATTATAATTTAGTTTTAATTTATATTGATAAAGGGTTTCTAAGGTAAGAATTCCAAATGGCAAGGATGCATTTACCACGTGGAAGTTCTCTCTACGGGTTATTTGGCCTATTGTCAGAGGGAAAGTTAAATGTCCTATTATTTTCGTAAAACTATTTAGGGGGGATACATCAAGGGAAGGTTTTTTAATACTTAAATTGGGGAGTTGTGCTTTTAATCTATTGTATAAATGATACGGCAATATGTTCGAATCTGCGTCTGGTTCAATGAGAAAGGTACATGGTAGGTCCTGGGTCAGATACAAGTCCAAAGTTAATTTGATGGTGTCATTGGGTGGATTGCCTACCTTAGTCTCGAAAAGTCTCCATTGTGGCGTCTTCGGCTTGGTGTGGTTGGCTTGGAATATCTGTTGGACCGGGTCGGGACCTTTTGCACTGTCCGCGCGATTGAAAGGGAAATCTAGTCATTTGTACTGATTCCATTCGAGTGGATCGTGTTGTCGGTACACTGGGTCCGTGTCGCGTGGATTGCTTCCGTGTGTACTGGTACGGCATGGCGGGTGGCGATTCTTCGGTGGATGTCAGGCTGTTCGGACACGTACCGGCGGTGCGGGCGGCGGTTGCCCCTTGTAGCGCGGCGGTCAGTTCTAAAATTACCGTCGCCAGGGTGTGTCTTGTCGCCTCGTTCGTTGTCAGCTTCTTTCCGTTCGTTGTCAGTTCCTTCTCTCTTGGGTTGTCATTGCCTTTTGTTGTGCTGGCGCCTGGGTTAATTTCCATCTTCATCCTGATTAAGCTCTATAATCTTTATCCTGTCGACTTTCTGTAATATCTCCGAAAGTTGTTATATCACTGTAATATTTGATGTATTACACTTTTGTAGAATCTGTCGACTTAACCGTTCTGTGGCAATATCGTTGCGGGGTATCTTGTTGTTGGATGTGAATGGTGATATTTGATTGAAGCGCAGTCGTTGAGTGGTAAGTGAAGCACACAGTTAGGAATAATCAGGACACATGGTGAGGTTTGAAAATAAAAGGCAACTGGATTGGAGGGAAGAAAGCTTGAGAAGGCGGAGCGATTTTGATTGTTAATTAACTGATCACATGGCGGTGATTGTACTTAGCTGTGGGATGAGCCGAGGGAGAGAGGTCTAAAGCCGATGTCACCTCCGTGGGAGCCAAAGCGTAACTAACTATTCTTGTCTTTCGATTTAACACCACGAGTCAGTTTCTCTCTGATTGGTTGAGAGATCTCACATGATCTTTCCCTATTGGTTGACCTACTTAAGGTGCTATCTTCTGATAGGCCGGCGGTTTCCTTTGGTGAAAGATATGATCTGCTTTGATAGGAAGTGTTTGGTGGCTTGACGCTTATAGTTTCGAAGGATATTAGACACGTCCTGTTTTTGCCGGAAGTACTGGATGTCTCTCAAACTTTTATAACTTCTGGTCACTCGACACGTCCTGTTTGTCAGGAAGTATTGAGTGAATCTTGGCTAAAATAACTTCTGCGGTCACTAGAGACGCCCGGTCTCTGCCCCTGCAATGTTGACACAGGGGTGCCAAAATAGTCGTGCCAGCTTTAGTCTTACTTCCTATATCTTTTGTTACTTTCTTTCCTCCAGTTACCTTGTTCTTTATTAAGTCTTTGAAAATCATACATGGTACATATATAGTGGGTCGGGGTTGCATTTAATTATATACAAATTATGACATATATATATAATGGCTAAAATATAAAACCCAAAAATGTGACACTTTAATGGTAATTGTTGCTATTGAAAAAGTTTTTTTCTAATATATTTTAATATAAAATATTTTTCATATTTTCAAGATTAACAATATATCGAATACTAGGCGAATGACTCGGCTTCGCCCGAGAAATCCCTTGGGTGCAATTTCCTTCATACTAAACGTATATCAATAATAAATATTAGAAGTGCCATAGAATAGCAATACAGAAGTAACACATAAACTACAGGAAAAAAGTGTGTGTGATGGCAAAAATTGTATTATATTATGTGTTTAGGTATTTGATTTAATTAATATAGTTGATATAATAATATATATTTATATTATATTATTAATATATAATATAAATGAGTTTTTAAAAATTGTAAAAAAAAAAATGCATCGGCCGGGAATCGAACCCGGGCCGCCCTCGTGGCAGGCAAGCATTCTACCACTGAACCACCGATGCTTAAAAAAAGGCCATATTTAGGTATTCATTCCATTTCGGATTGGTCCGCGTAAAAAAAAGTTCTTCAAATGAAAAAAGAAATAGCCAAAAATACTAATCAAAATGCAGCCGAATATTTTCCTCAGGTTTATAAAAAGCGACATGCAAAATTTGGTACCAATTGGTGTAGTAGTGTTTGAGTTTATCGCGAAACAGAAAGACAGACATTGACTTTTATATATAGAGAGAAATAGTATGAAGATAAATAAAATGATGGGAGGGACTGGCTGTGGTGAATCCTCTCAACGGTTTCAACAGTTTAATCTACCATACCGCTGTAAAATTACATTTTTTGTTGTTATTTTATTCCGATATTTAAATGATACAAAATACTCTTTCTCCAAGAGTATAGTTTTAGTATCAGTAGAGAAGGAAACAGTAAAATGCAATAATACAGCAGTATGGTAAATTAAACTGGCTACACCGCTGTTAGGGTTCAGGAATGATGATCTAGGCATCCCCAGTTTTATCATTGCAGTAAGGGCAGTAGAAAATTGTTTTATTTCTAGAAGAAACATATGCAGAAACATAAATAGTTAAAATTTCTTATAACAGACGCTAGAGCATCATATTAACCCTTTTCATTTGGGAAAAATGCATTTTGTATGAATGTACCAGTGATTAAATAAAGTTTTATCTGATATCCTGAATTATTTGATAGAAACTTACCAAAAGTGAATTGTTCTAATGTTAGTTTCGTTTTTTTCATCGCGCACGCAATTCCTCTAATATTTAAACCAACGTCATCATCAAATAGTGAAACTTTGGGAAATTTCTAGAATTTATTCCTTGATAACATATTTCTATTCAATTCGTTTCAATTAGGTGGTAATATCTACGGCAACGTCTAGATTTTAAACGATTCCTAATTTCTAAATTATTGCTAATTGTTTGTTTTCTAATGTTGGAACTTATCTTATGTTTTCCTTTGCATCAAACGTCGTTGTGGCGAATCATCTCTTTCGCAGGTGGACAAACTTCTGAATCTTTTTCTTATATATTTCACAATTTAAGATAAATTGTTTTCTTCCAAGAATTTTTGTTATATTTTAATTAGCATTTTTTTCTTCGGAAGTACATCAGCATTTCTTAAAATGTATCCAGAAATCTAGAGTCATTATATCATTTATCAAGTACAAAGCATTTTCTTGTTACTAATTTATGATCCATTGTTTCATTCTAAGTCTAAAATGAAATTTAAGAACTCAAAACTAAAATATTCAAAATGATTTATACTTTTTAATATGAAATATTGTGTGGTTACTCTCACTTATTTTTAGAGATGAAGATGGTAATGGCTTTTATCGCTCGAATATTTTTTTATTTTAAAATATGTCTATGCAAATTATCTTCATGTTTTATTTTTTTTAATGGATATAAAAAATTCGATATATATATATAAGTACAGTGGACCCTCGGTTTACGAGCACCTTGGAGTACGAGCTTTTCGCAGTACGAGCAAAATTTTTTGAAAAATTTTACCTCGGATTACGAGTGAAATTTCGCATTACGAGCAACTCGTGATGGTTGCCCGTAATCGTGATGGATGAAAATTCACTGGGATCCCTCCCTTCAGATCATATTCGGGAAATATGTAAAATGTGGGAAACTGTGCAATTGTTCGTAGCAAGAAGAATTGCCCGAGTTTCAATTATTAAAAATAAGAAATTAGTTTCGCACTACGAGCGTTTTGGAGTACGAGCATGGCTCTGGAACGGATTATGCTCGCAAACCGAGGGTCCACTGTAATATTGTTTCAAATGATCCTGTCGACGTATGAATAAACTGGCAGTCGTGTACGTGAGGTGAGTGTTGATGTTCTTCCCACACGCGGACAACAAGAAGCAGAGGCAGGGCTAGATGTTAGCACCGAGAGTGATCGGGGACAGCCCACGGGACAGAGGTAGAGGCCATGACACAAACTTGGATGCTATCACCGAGACATGGAGAGAGAGACCGAGAGAGACAGAAGCCGTCTGTCGAAGATACACACCCTAGAACCATCTGCCGCTGACCCCCTGCTCAAAACCTGTCCTGTTTACAGGCGTCGTCTATCAAAACCCTGGAGGGAGGGGGGCCCTACTGGACTGGGCGTTAGCTTTCTATTCCCCTCTGGCCCGCAGCTGTCTTCAGCTGACCTCTCTTTGGATCTTTATTTTGGCGTCACCATTTCTAGTTTAAATACAAATAGGGAGTTTAAATACAAATAGTTTATATACAAAATATGGGGTGGTAGTAAATAGAAAGTGTACATTTTAATAGAAGGGTAGGATTATATAAGGTATCAGCTCTAACTAATTGGAAGATATGTGACCTATACTAAAAGTACCATTATTATACAGTATAAAATATACAATATATATAACGAAATAACATTTTATATCAAAGAGGTTGTTAGCTAGTGAAGTGACTGCCAAATATATGCCCAATATATGGATGGATATATTTGTCGGTAAGATAATGAAATGTAATAAAAGGTCGCCTCTTCTGACAAAATATACGTCCAAAGTAGACGCAATGATCATATTAAAAACAAAATTGGCATTTCCTGACCGCTCACATAAGAATTTTTGGTGGGAGAGTGCCATCTAGTGGAACAAAACTCAACTAAACATTGATTCAGCTTGTTCCAAAGATATTTGGCCAACCCAATTTCTTGATAAATCAAGAAAGCCAACCACGTACGCGTTTCGGGCTGTTGACCCTCGTCAGCGTGATTCAGACTATACCTCTACGACCTAGAGCCTGATACCAGAGGCTTCCATATATGCGTAAAGACGCTTTTCATGTTAAACCTCAAGAAAAAAAAGAAAAAATAGAAAAATGGTCAGGTGTTGAAATTAAAAACAAAATTGGCATTTCCTGACATCTCACATGAGCATTTTAGATAACAAAGCGCCATCTAATTTCTATTTTTCTTTTTTTTTTTCTTGATTTTTAACATGAAAAGCGTCTTTACGCAAATTTGGCCTTAAATACCCATTTCTTGTTATCCCAGGAAAACTCTGGGACCAAACCTTTGGTCGTAGAGTTACAATCTGCACCACGCTGACGAGAGCCAACAGCCCGAAACGCGTACGTGGTTGGCTTTCTTGATTTATCGAGAAATTGGATTGGTCAAATATCTTTGGAACAAGCTGATTGATAATTTAGCTGATTTTGTTCAACTAGATGGCGCTCTGCCACCTAAATTGTTCAGGTGAGTGGTCAAGATATGCCAATTTTTTTTAAATTATCAACACCTGAACGTTTTTCTATTTTTTATTTTTTTCTTGCTTTTTAACATTAATCATATTATATTCGCTATAGATTTGGCCTAGCCACTCTACCAGCTGAACACCTCTTCAGCAGATAGAGGAAAATTCCATTTGATCATCTCATGAAATGAAACCGCCCTTGTCTGAGTAGTGTAAGAAAAAAAAACATACACCGACCTGAGTTCGCTAATATGTGATGATTATCCTCGCGGTGAATATTTCATCTCCTTCCTTATATTTTGATTCTATTCAGTATTCAACGGTTGCAGTAATTTATATTTTGAAAAAAAGGACCAAATAATTAGCTCGAACAAGGATGATAAATCAATATTTTTCAATTAATTGTATTCAATATTTCTGTATATGACAATATCTTTTTTTGTGTCTCAAACTGAGAATTATTTAATTTTTTTTATAATTAGTAGTTTATAGTGTCAACTCAAAGAGCACAATGTAAAATTTATATTATAATGTCAGTAAACATAAAAAAAGGTTAATTGCAAATACCATTAGTTTCCATTTCTAAACTCTATGGAGATTTGAAAAAACAATTATTCAACTTTATAATTAGAAAAGTTATAAATAAACTACTATATATAGGGTATCTGATCTTAGAGGAGCCTTTTATCTTTTACAAGATTATTTTAAAAAATGGAAATTTCTATATCAACTTTACCATTAGAATGTCTCAAAGGAATTTCAACTTCTATTTTTGAATTGAATGCCAATATTGACTCTTTAAAAACCTTGAACATAAAAAAAATGTATAGATTTCATTTTCAATTGACTTCAATGTGTCTACTTTCTTCGAGTCGATCAGAAGTTGTTTCTTTTCCAAATTACAATTCGAATGGAAGAAACGAAAAAAGTATAGCAACAATTTGGCTTGAGTAATCTAAAAGGATGATTTGATTCATAAAATCATCAGTGTATTTCGGTTGTAACTGCTGTATTTCTGGCGTGGTATAAACAGTATAAAAAACGTTCTTCCTTGAATGTAATTCTGATTTCATTTCTATTCTTACAAAAATAGAGAAATTATTCTTTATTCTAAAGACAAATTGTATCTCTGATCGAATCCCTGACAATAATATCCCAGAGTACAGCACTTTTATTTTCAAAATAATATCATTTTAACAGAATGACTCGACCATTTGTTTCTCGTTAATATATTCCAGACCTTGAAACCGAAGTGATCCAAGATTTGAAGAAAAAGCTCTTCCTACTAACACCGATTGGAATGCAAATTTAATTTTATTTTAAAGTCAAAATAAAAATAAAATACAATATTATTGAACATCGTCCGTAGCATTCTCGAATAAGCGTAGGTGAGGCCTGATCCCACTCCCACGTACCATTCCACTTCGTACAGTGTAACCGTGCTGTCTTCGCGTGAATGTTTATCTTGTGACTCTCAGATTAAGAATTATACGATAGCTTGTTCACTTCCAGGGATCACCAATGACGCGGTCTGACAATCCTAGAGACCTTCGCTGTCTCTCTTCTATCGACACCAACTCGACACTCACACTACCACCAGACGTTAATGCCTTCTGTAAACGCCTTTTCATGGAATGTTTCGGAAACTCATTATATATAACAACATAAAGTTGCGGTTTTATGATATTCATGTACATAAAGGGATATCTCTCCCTTTCTTCACAATTATTGACAAAACTGTAGCGTTGGGGCTTATTCTTTATTACCACTGGTAAATGTTTTATACAAGGGTGATATGCATATGTTATCTTTCTGAGGCATAATTGAAGTGTGAGATGCCTTCTCAGGTATATATTTATATCAAAATCAGAAGTTAGTTCAAGAGTCTAAATCAACGTTTGGCTGATTTTTGTTCCACTAGATGGCACTCTGCTATCATGCTATGCTTTTTTTATATCAACAACTGACTATTATTATTTTTATTCTCTCGCATAATTGTCTTAAATGCAAAAATTTGGCTTTTAATATCTACTTCTTGATTTCTCAGCATCCTTCGGAACAAATTTTGGTCATTGAAATATAGCCTGTGCCACGCTGTCAAAGGTCAACAGACCGAAACGTGATTTTCGTTTTCTCTTCTCAATTTAGAAATAAAATAAGTTGGCTATACATTATTGAAAAAGCCGAAATCAACAATTGGTTGATATTTCTTAATTGGTTATATTTTAAACGGATATTTCTGTGTGTGTGATTTTATTAAATGTATCATCACACATTTTGATCCCACTATAATAAATAACTTCACTCATATGTAAAATATACATACATTTTCACCGCGGGAAAACTTCGTCACTGGAGGACTGCTAAAATTGGGAAGATAAATGTATCCCTCTGGTATGGCTCAACTGGAGGCCAACACTGCGAATCCACAAGAGGTATGAATGATACGCCTTCAAGAAGATTGGTCAAAAGAGTATTCTTTCTTTAACCCTTCAATAACCCAGTTTATTTCAGTCTCTTCTTCCATTTGGGGGTCGACCTTGTTGCACAGTACAAGGATATCCTCTACAAACCTGATTGCAGGTTAATTCCACTGTTTTATCCTGTTTAGTGTTATCTTCATTTCTTCTTTGTTGGCGTCTGAGGCAAAATCTTCAATTAGACGGCTCTTGAAATTTTCCCAGTTGGAGAAGCTTATCTTATCAGCATAACGGGAAATAATGTAGTAATGGTACAGAAAGCCAAATTCTTCAAGAGATTCAATCCATGGGCAAGGGTCTTCTGTTCCATCGTACTTGGGGTTGTCGATGTTGGGATTCAGGACAACTGGGTCGGAACTTGCATCTCGACCAATTGTTGCACCAGGTTGCGGCTTGGCAGACACTTCAGCCTTGTTTCTCTCCTGAGCCGGGTCTTGCATCTTAACAGAGCTTGTTTCAACCATCCTACAAATTTATATAAGGGAATAATGAGATAAGTCTACTTTAAGTAGCCTCCAGAATTATCTATTTATTTCTCACATCAAAGAGAGCAGTGAAGTCACACAATGTACCAAAATACAAATGGTGTTTCTATAATACAAATATTATGTTTATAATCCATATATTCTCTTTAATAATATAAGTAAATATCTATATATATATAAATCAAAGTTTGTATGTTTGTTTGTTTGTATGTCCGGTATACAAATTCGCAGTAGTTCACTAATTCAAACCAAAATTTCCATACATAGGTAAAAAAAATACGGGAAAGACGATAGGCTATTTTAAAAAATATATAAATCAATTATTAAAACTATATATTCAATTTATTCTACTTAGCTCACGAACAGCGCCCTCTATCAAAGATTAGATCAAATTATGCTGATGCAAACAAATAGATAATGCTTATAACAAACAATTATAAAAAATATTATCTAAATATATATCACTCGGGTAGATATGCACACGGGTCAATCCCGGGGCGAAGCCCGGATCACCCGTCTAGTAAAATATAAATTTGAATTTAAAATATATGAAAAATGATATTACAAATTAAAGTAAAATAGGTTTATTAGCCATGATGCAACAATATATATAATGAAAATTTATTCAAGTATATTACATTATTTTTAAACAGTACAAGTTTAAATAGAGAACTTCTTATTAATGAATAATTAAAAAAAAACTCCATGTTTCTAAGGCGAATAATTCGTTTTGACCATTAAATATTAATACGAATAATAAAGTATATCAAATTCGGAGATATGAATTTTCGCTTATATTACTCATTATTGTTATATTTTTTATTATTAAAGATACATTATTTCCTAAATTTGAAATATATTTTTATTAACAAATAAAAGTAAAGGATGTATAAATACACACATAAAGGAAAATAAAAACATATTCGTAGGCTTATACTCAACCCTTTTCTTATATTTTAATAACAACCACAGTCAATGGGGTACATCCATCTATGAATGGAGTATACTGACAGCTCACATTAGAATTATTTTACATATAAACGTTACTTTAATAGGGAAATTATATATTTGTTCATCGTGTCTGAGTAAATCTTGTTTCTCCGCTCTCGCTCCTAACTGACTCACAATTTAAACTCCAACTGAGTTTCTTAATACTTTTAAACAATTAGTCTGGGGGTCTCGGGCTTAGGCGGCAGTTATTTTAAACCATATCTAGCGTGAAGTTCTATTAAGCCATTTTGTGGTTGGTCAGGTTAGGTTACTATAGGCTCCTTTCGGTTACGATAGTTTATTATAATATAGGCTCTGAAATAGGGTCTGTTTAAGGTGGGTTACAAAGTCAGCAACCTAATTCCGAGACTATTCTTTTAGAACCACTAGGAATTTATACAAAAGTTATAAATATAATATATTATTGAACACACATTATCCAAAATAAATAAAAGTGAACTATAGAATAAAAGAAAGTTATGAATTTTTCGAGCATTATATCTTCTTCCTATTTTCAGTAAAAACCAAATGATCTAAGGTATATATGTATAATATGACCGCAAAATTTCTCAAAAAAAAAAAAACACCAAATATAACGCCATTTCTTGTTTAATCATTAAAAAGTCTCATATTTTCACAAAGAAAAATTGTAAAACAGTATCGATAAAATATTTTTAAAATATGCTATTTATTCATCTTCAGCTAGCGTTTTTAAAGGAAAACTGATAATACGTTTCAAAATCATATTTTCAGGACAAAAATAATTCCTACGATATAAAAATACATTTCTTTCTTTACCTTGAAAGAAAAATAAAGTGTGACTAAAATATGATATAGAAACTTATACATATCGTATATTTTAAACTGTATAATAATGACACTTTTAGATATGTCACATATCTTATTTATATATATATTAGTTAAAGCTGAAACCTTATAATATCCTACCCTTCTATTAAAATGTACACTTTCTATTTACTACCATCCCATATTTTGTATATAAACTATTTGTATTTAAACCCCTATTTGTATTTAAACTAAAAATCGTGATGTCAAAATAAATATCCAAAGAGCGGTCAGCTAGGGACAGCTGCGGGCCAGAGGGAAAGAAAAAGCTAACGACCAGCCCATGTGGGGCCCCCAGGGACATTTTATAGACGACCCCTGTAAACAGGACAGGTTTGAGCAGGGGGTCAGCACCAGATGTTCTAGGGGATGGCGAACGGCAGACCGCTTCTGTCTCACTCGGTCTCTCTCTCCATGTCTCGGTGATAGACATCCAAGGTTGTATCATTGTCTCTACCTATGTCCCGTGGACTGTCCCCGATCATTCTCGGTGCTAATATCTAGCCCTGCCTCTGCTTCGTGTTTTCCGCGTGTGGGAAGAACATCAACACTCGCCTCACGTACACGACTTACACTTTATCATTACGTCGACAGAATCATTTGAAACAATATTACATAGCTGTGGCAACCGAGGGTCAAACAAGTAGTAACCGAGTGTAACAGTCAGGGCGTGGAGAGTTTTCCAGTACCTCTCTGCACCTTGGAGGACCTTTAACAGTTCTCACAGAGTACAGGCAGTCGCGGTCGAGGCAGAGTGGAAAGCTTGGGAATGTCCACACACAAAAAACGAAGAGACACAGTTGTAGTAGGAAAGTTCCATGAACAGATAGGTGTCGAGCTAAGAGCAAGATGGAGAAGGAAGGTTTCTTACTGTTTTACATGGTCGATGAGGTGGACCTGGCTGCATTCAACAAGGGCTCGCGCCGATAGTGAAGTGACTGTCTATGTTTGGCTAAAACCGAGGTTTTTATATACCATTCCCGAGGAGGGTGGGGGGGAGACATGTGAGAATTTGGACTTTGAACGTCTGCGGCATTCTGCACCCTTTGACCTTGATGGCAACGGGCTGCCAAATTCCTTTTTAGAGTTGTTCTCTATCTCGATTTTAGACGTTTTTTGAACTTCTCAATCTTGCTTTAACTCAGCTTTTAATCTATTACATAGTTCTATTTATCCATCCTCAGTTTGTACAAAGTACATTACATATGGTGATGCAATGAAACATGTCAATCATGCGTATAATTATTTATAGATGTGTCTCTATATACAACATGACAATCTAGTTATAAGTATTATACAATATAGGGTTGTTGGTTTAAATTCCCATATACACATATTTTTTTAACTCCATTTCTATTTATAAATATATTTTAGACTCATAAATCAATGGTGAATTTTATATATCTAGAGCAAATATATGGTTTGTATTTTAGAGTTACTAGAATATCCAGATGCTTCTAGATTTTATAACTCTTTGAAAATATATGATTGAACCTTTATGAAGAAATTTAAATCACAATGCTTCTCAAAATAGCTTGTTGACAAGAAAACCTATAAAAATTGAATTATTGTGATATTTTATAAGTGATGAGAATATTGAAGTTTGGCCATTTGAATGAATCGCCATATCAATGTTCGATGCAATGAAAAATCTCAAACACAGGGAATGAATCAAACTCAGAGAAGACGCAAAAATTATCTAAATTCTGAAAATTTTATGAAAATTAGAAATTTCTCAAAGTCTTACTGTTTGGCGATGTGTAAACAACGATGAATCATATTTTAAAGGAATCCCTCCTCCCCCCGACTAGTAACAACACACGACGAAGAGTTAACTCAAGTGAGTCCATATCAAATAATATTTTAGAGAACCATGTCACAGTTTATTTAAACAATGGAATATTATTCACACCAAAAGCATTTGTTCCCCAAATGAAAAAAAGGAATAAAACCATCGAATTCTGGTGGTTGCATTGGGCGAAAATTGGTCAGGTCGATCTCTCGACTTTACCGTACTCCATTTTGGAAGAAAATATTATTAATAGGATAGAAGTAAGCCATTTTCAAAATGAGAAAAGGCAACCAAAATAGACAAAATATGTATTCCAAATGTTCTAGAATTAAGCCTAACGGCCGTAGGCCGTCTTAACAGTAAGTTAGGATTATAACTCCGAGATCCGCACCAGGTCACTTTGGGGTACACATACACTTTACGCAGGGAAATATATCTCGAATAAATAATCATAGAATGTAATAATATTGGCGTAAGCCTCAGAGAGAAAAACAAAAACCCAATGCGAAATAAATATTTATGAAATAAAAAGGTCTAAGATTCGCTTTCAGGGAAGAAAGAGAACCATCCCAACTCCTAGCGGTACTATCGCTGTGGTTATCGGGCGGCTACTAACTATCGTGACCCAGTTATCCAGACGTGACACGAAACAAGTACTCAACCCTCAATTCTGATATCTCACTCGCATTTCAGGCCTAGAGATAAGCACTGGCCATGTCAATTCTGGTATAAAACTTAGATAAAGGCCCCTAATTCGACTTTAATGTCCATATTATGTCATCAAATTCAGAATGTATTGTCCCCAGTTCCCAGTCATATAGATAAACTCTGTTGGGATATGAAACCTTTGTCAAATGTCGTAATACACTGTTGGGGTAAAATGGTTTAACGCACATGAATGTATTAGATAAATCAACCAGATTACCACCTGGTCTTTGTTTAATCTATGAGGTCTGTTATAAAAGAATCCTCCGACTCTTTTTTTGGTGAAACCCTGGATGATTTCAATGAAGCACGCTTGTGTGAGGCGAACCTTAACCTTCAAACGCATGCGTGAAACTTGTTCCATTTCTTAATTTTTCGGGAGGCCTCTAGGACCAAATTTTGGTCGTAGAGGTACAGTCTGCCCTACGCTGACGAGGGCCAACAGCCCGAAACGCGTTCGTGGTTGAATTTTCTTGATTTATCAAGGAATTGGGTTTACCAAATATCATGGAACAAGTTAAATAAACGTTTAATTTATTTTTGTTCCACTAGATGGCGCTCTGCCATCTAAAAATGCTCATCTGAGCCTGGTCAGGATATGCCTCTTTCATTATATATACACCCATACCTCGCTTTGCGTCGGGGTTACGTTCCAAAAAAAAAAAAAACACGACGCAAATTGAAACGACGCAAAGTGAAAATATGTGAAGGCGCAATCAAAAACAAAGGTGTTACCATATTTTAGGAAAGAAAATTAAAAAAAAAAAAAATTAAGCAGCGACGCAACTTCGAAAAAAAACGAAACGACGCAAAGCGAGGTATTGGTGTATATATATTTATGGTAATTTTACCGGATGGATTTTGATCTAAAGAGACAAAGGTCGCCTCTCCCGTCAAAATAGACGTCAAACCTGTCAAAACTATTTTAACTGAAGAGGCGACCTTTGTCTCTTCAGATCAATATCCTACCGGCAAAATTTCCATCTATATTTTAACCATAGATTTGGCCCAGCCCCTTTGCCAGCTAAATACCTCTTTGGCAGATTGTCAAGATTTCATTAGATCCCGTGTGGATTTAATGGAATAAAGTCCACCCTAGGCTGACGAGGGTCATTAGCCCGAAACCATGGTCTCTAGGTGGACGCTTTTCAATTTGCCAAAACTGGTGTTGTGGCTTTGTCACCGACCCGAAGCCGCTATTTGCTGCGACGGTCAATAGATGGCGTCTAGTTTTGACGTCTATTTTGACAGGAAAGGCAAAATTTGCCTCTTTAGATATATATAAACATTGTATTTAATTTTAAAATTATAATTCCCAGATCAAATTACTTTGTTAAGTCTACCACCAGAGGTCGCCGTTTTCCCTACATAAACCTATTGTTGTTGTTACCCGTTGGCCGGCTCAAATCTTTTTGTAGTGTTTTGTATGTAAATAAGTCTTACATTTTCTTTATTCTTACGCCTTAAATCAGGTATTTATTCCTCAATTATGCATTCTATGTTTCATAAGTTCAATTAAAGCTAATTATTATTTAAACTGTTATTTATATTTACAAGATTTTCCACGACTACATACCAATACCATTTAGTTCCAATGTACTCAGTTGAACCAGCAAATATCATTATAATATTCATTTATAAAGCAAATGATCAATAATTCTATATAAAAATTCTAAAATCAATAGAAAACATTTTTCGAAACATATATATATTGTGCACCAGGTTGCGGCTTGGCAGACTCTTCAAACTTGGTCCTCTCCTGTGCTGGGTCTTGCATCTTACCAGAGCGTGTTTCAACCATCCTAAAAATTTATATAAGCGAAAAATGAGATAACTCTACTTTAAGTAGCCTCCAGAATAATTTATTTCTTTCTCACATCAAAGAGAGCAGTGAAGTCACACGTGTATCTAAATACAAATGATGATTCTATAATACATATATTCCGTTTATAATACATATATTCTGTTTAATAAAATAAATAAATATAAAATATAATTTTGAATTTAAAATATATGAAAAATAATATTACAAATTAAAATAAAATAGGTTCATTAGCCATGATGCAACACTTCCCCCTCTCCAGAGGTCGTCACTTCCTCGTGAGTTACCTCATCAATTCTCTCAAAATAGGGTTTGAGTCTTGAGACATGGACAATCAATGGGTCTTGGCCAGGATTATCTTTTGGCTCAATTAAGTAATTTACGTTAGACAGCTTCTTTGAAATTCGATATGGGCCAAAATATTTTCTCAATAGTTTTTAACATTTTCCGATTTTCCTGACTGGTGTCCAAACTGCCACTAAATGTCCTGGTTCATAGATTTTCTCATTGTGTTTTTGTTATAGTTTCTTTTCATTCTTTCCTGAGTCTTCTCTGTGTTGTTAATGACTACCTGTCTCGTCCTTGCTATTTTATCTAAGTAGTTTTCTATATATTCGTCGTAAGCGTCTATGTTACTCTCCGTTGGGATATTCTCGTCGTCTAAGAGGGACATGGGTTCCCTTCCAAACAACAGGAAAAATGGAGAGTAGCCTGTGTTTTCTTGAATCGTGGTATTATACGCGTGGGTGATAAAAGGGAGGATTTCGTCCCAGTTCTTCTGATCCGTATACATATATATTGATACATTATATTGATTAAAGTTCTATTTAGCCGTTCCGTTAGTCTGGGGGTGGTAGCTCGTTGTGAAACAGTGTTTAACTTTGCACATTTTCATTACCTCCTTCATCAAATTGCTAGTGAATTGTGAACCTCTATCGCTAATAAGAAATATTGGGGCCCCGTAACGTAAAATAATATGTTCGATTTAAAATGTAGAGATTTCTTTCACGGTTGCTTCTTATACTGCCTTTGTTTCAGCATACTTGGTATAATAATCAGTCAACACAATTATCCACTTCCTTCTTCTTTTCGTTGATGGCAAGAGGCCAACAAAGTCAATTCCGATTCTTTCAAAAGGGTGGTTAGCTGGGGGAATAGGTTGTAAAAGTCCAGAAGGCAAGCGATTTGAACCTTTCCGACTTTGGCTAAGATGGCACGTCTTTACAAATTTTGAAACATCTTTTAACATGGAAGGCCAATAATATTTATTCTTCAATCGGTAAGTGGTTCTGGCGACGCCCAGATGGCCATTCAGCATATGGTTGTGGTATTCACTCATGATTTCCTTCCTTCTCATCTTTGGCACTACCAGCAACCATGTCCTACCTTCAGGATTTGGATTTTTCTTGTAGAGATACCCATTTTCTTCTTTAAAGTTCTGTGTAATTGAACGCTTGTTTCCACTAAGTTTCTCCTTAATATTCTCAATAAAATCATCCTTTTCGTCTATTATTTGATTCAGAAATAGTCTTTCATAATCTTCGTCTCATTCGTTTTCCGGTAAGGGTCCTCTAGATAGACTATCAGCGTCCAGATGTTTTTTACCAGATTTGTGTATAATTTCGAAATTATATTCCTAAATCTTCAGTGCCCATCGTGCTAATCGGCCGGTCGAAACTTTCAGATTCTTAAGCCAGCATAGTGCATGATGATCAGTTACGATTTTGAAGTGCCTTCCTGATAAGGTAGGGTCGTAACTTGGACATTGACCACAAAACAGCTAGACATTCTTTTTCGGTAGTCGAATAATTTTGCTCAGGTTTGCTCAGTGTTCGACCTAAATATGAGATCACCTTTTCTTCATCGCCGAACTTTTGGACTAATGTTGCACCCAAGCCGATTTTAGATGCGTCAGTATGAATGTAAGTAGTTGCATTCGGATCAAAGTGCCCTAATATTGGGGGATTTATCAATGCTACTTTAAGGGCTTGAAATGCTTTTCTTGATTTTCTGTCCAGGTAAAAGGTACATTCTTTTTTATAAGACTGGTTAATGGATCGGCAATTTTCGAAAAACCTTCGATAACTTTTCTCTAATATGAACACATTCCTAAAAATGATTGAACTTCTTTTATCTTTTTGGGTCGAGGAAAATCTCTAATAGCCTTGATATTATTCTCCGCTGGTTTTATACCATGTTGATTAGTTATATGGCCAAGAATCTCCAGTTCATCGAAAGCAAATTGGCATTTTTGTTGTTCAATTTTAAATTAGCCTCGCGAAAACATCTTAGAACAGCTTCTATTCTTTTGAAATGTGTTGAAAAATCAGAGCTATATATGTTTACGTCATCTAGATAACATAAGCAAATTTGCCTCCAAGATTACCAAGCATATTTTCCATGTTCATCTCAAATGTAGCAGGGGCATTGCTTAGTCCAAAGGGCATTACGTTGAACTCATATAGACCATGTGCTGTAGTGAAGGCTGTATTTTCTTTATCTTTCTCCTCAACCTCTACTTGCCAATATCCTGATTTAAGGTCATTTGCTGAAAAGTATTTGGATCCTTGAAGTGTGTCCAATACTTCATCAATTCTGGGAATTGGGTAAACATCCTTCACTGTTACATTATTCAATTTTCTGTAGTCAACGCAGAATCTGTACTTACCATCTCGCTTCTTGACCAATATTACGGGGAAATACCATAGACTCGAGGATGGTCTGATTATACCGTCTCTGAGCATTTCATCAATTTGCTCTTTTATGATTTCTCGCTCTTTCGCGCTCACCCTATACGGCTTGTGTTTGATCGGGTTCGCGCTTTCTGTATCAATACGATGTTTCGCTAAGTTGGATCTTCCTAATCCCGACGAAAACAAATCCGCGTACTTTTCCAAAACTTGTTTCAATTGATCCATTTTCTTATATGATAAATTTTCGTTTATCTGAAATTGAGGTTCTTCATGCTCCTTTTGTTCACTTTCTTCCATAAGATTCACTTCGGCTGGCTGGCTTCCAAAGCACAATGTTTGTTTTTTTAATATTTTCAATGGTCGAGGGTAAGGGTTTGTTATCCAGATATATGTTTCTTTATTCGCAACATTTATTTAGCTTCTCGCTAGTCGAAGTCCATTTGTTTGAAACCTTTTATGGTTCACCTCCACGATGTATTCGCCATCCTCTGCTTCTACAAATGCCTTAATCAATTTAATAGAAAGTTCTGGTATAATGGCATCCTTTGCACTTTTGATTTTTCATTTTATTTATCACTGTTGATATTTGATTACGTCACGCGATTTCCTGTCAAGTCATATTTGATTATTTCACGCTGACAATCTATTTTTGCGTTCATTTTCTTAAGAAAATCTCGTCCAAGTATAAATATTCGCAAATGTGTTCTCATTATCACAAATTGATGTGTAATTGTTTTGTCATCAAATTTTATATTTAAAACAATATTTCCTACGATATCTAATTCTTTGCCATCGGGTCCGGAGCACATTTTATCAGGATTTATTATTTCAAGACCTGTATTAAGAGCTGTACTAAGGTCGACCACTGAAAGATCGGTGCCTGTGTCAATCAAAGCTTCGCAGATACCGATTCTATCCACGTTAATGTTTATTTTATATTTGGGGTCCAACTTTTTAATTCCATTTATGGTCGACTTGCTTTGGTTGACGGACTCAGGCGCGATGCTTAGTTTAAATCTTCAAATGCGGCATATCTATTTCTTGTAGGGATACTTGAGTACGTGTTATTACTTACGTCAGCGTAGAGCAGAGGTCTCGACTTCTCAGTTCCATTATCCATTCGGATTTCTTTTTCGACCTTGTCTTGTGTAACTATGGGGTCCTCTTCCACAATTCTTACAAACCTGACTCTGCAATACCGCGCTACGTGTCCTGGCTTGTTACACTTGAAACATATTGGTCTCCCGTCTTCTGTCCTATTCCTGTTTGAATCTGGACTCTTTTTGTATGTTTTCCTTGGGTAGACCGGTTTTGGCTCAGGATTGGGAGTGTAAGATCGACTAGGGACAGATACCTGGGGCAGAGGCTTGTTCTGGTAGTACCTCGGAGTGGGAGCCTGGGGCTTGGAGGTGTACTGGTAGTACCTCGGAGCGGGGGCCTGGGGCTTGGAGGTGGTCTGATATGGTCTTCTGAACGACGTAGCATTCTTCCATTGCTCTTGATGATGGGGACGAGGAGAGCGTGGTCCATTATATAGAGCTTTTGATTTTTCTGCACGTTCTTGGTAATTATTTTCGAACAAATCCAGCTTTTTACAAATTTCTAGAAGTTTGTTGGCATTTCTAGGAGGGTTGAGGTGGAGGGTTAAAGAAGGAATACTCTTTTTCCCTCCACCTCAACCCTCCTTTAGTCTCTTTTTCCATTTGGGGGTCGACCTTGTTGCACAGTACAAGGATATCCTCTGCGAACCTGATTGCAGGTTCATTCCACTGTTGCATCCTGTTTAGTCTCATCTTCATTTCTTCTTTGTTGGCGTCTGAGGCAAAATCCTCAATTAGGCGGATCTTGAAATTTTCCCAGCTAGTGAAACTTATCTTGTGTAGGTTCAGCCAGGTTTTGGCGCTACCAATCATATTCATGACAGCATAACGAGAGTTAATGTAGTCTGCCCAATGGTACAGGAAGCCAATTTCTTCAAGAGATTCAATCCATGGGCGAGGGTCTACCGTTCCATCATACTTGGGGATGTCGATGTTGGGATTCAGGACAACTGGGTCGGAACTTGCATCTCTACCAATTGTTGCCGCAGGTTGCGGCTTGGCAGACTCTTCAAACTTGGTCCTCTCCTGTGCTGGGTCTTGCATCTTACCAGAGCGTGTTTCAGCCATTCTACAAATTTATATAAGCGAATAATGAGATAACTCTACTTTAAGTAGCCTCCAGAATAATTTATTTCTTTCTCACATCAAAGAGAGCAGTGAAGTCACACGTGTATCTAAATACAAATGATGATTCTATAATACATATATTCTGTTTAATAAAATAAATACATATAAAATATAATTTTGAATTTAAAATATATATGAAAAATAATATTACAAATTAAAATAAAATAGGTTCATTAGCCATGATGCAACAATATATATATATATATTCTCAAGTAGCTCTACAACCCCAGCCACAGAAAACCCCATGGGACGCCTGTCAATTATCGCTGGATTCCGCTAGGGGCGGCTACAGGTGCGAAGGATTCTCGGAATCTTATCGACAGATAAGAAAAAAACGAGACGCCTCGGTGGCCAAACACGCCGCGGGTTAGTATTATTATTATCTTGTGATAGGTTCCTTCTAATTTACTCTCTCTCTCCTTGTATAAATATACACATTTGTATATATAATTTTTTTGAGAATTTTAAATACCCCCCTTTTAATAATAATGAATTGATTATTTCCGAATTTTCCCTTGATTTATTTATCTCCGCAACATTATTTGGCGGAGACGCTTAGTAACGTGAAGGGACCTCGAAGAGGTCGACGTCTACAGAGAGACTTGAACCAATTCTTGAACCTTTGCCACATCGAATAACAATAAAAATGGAATGTAACCAGAGACGCACTGTTAAATATTGTCAGCGCCAAAGAGATCCATCTACCTTTTCTGGTGATGGGAATATAAACCCTGGACATTGGTTGGAGGAGTAAGAGAGAGTCTCGATGTAAAACGGATGGGACGAGGCCATGAAGCTTGTCAACGTCGTCTTTTAATCGTCCGGAACCGTTGGAAGAGATGGTTTGAAAACAATAAAGATTAATTCATCTCATCGAGAAGTTTTGAGGATGTCCTATGCGGTCTGTTTAGACAGAAGGATTCAGACCGATGCGCCGATGAAGTTCTGAAGTCAATAGCACAGTATGCTGAAGAATCCTGCGAATCCTACATCCAGGAAATACTCTGCCACCCTCGCACGGAAGTAGTTGAAAAGGTTGCTCACATAATTAAGGGAATTTCTAAGGACACATACCAGGTATTTGTGGCGCAAGATATTAATGGCGATTTTATGTGTTGACGACTCAGACGACTTGACCTGCTTAATTCACCGCAACGTTTGGGAAGAAATTCAAAAGACCCAATACCTGGAGTATTCGATCCTCTCGAAAAGGTGAACGCTCTGGAATAGACTGTGAGAGAAGTTAACCGCGCTCTCAAACCTCTGAAGCCCCTTGAAAGTCCTTTGTTATCTCTAGTTATTTCCAATTCGGAGAAAAAAAGATGGAGAACAGGGAGACATACTGTGTAAATTACCGTCGATTAAATAAGTTTAAAAAATGATTTTCAATACTGCCGATGATTATCGATGCATTGGACAGTTTATCCGGCTCTAGTTACATCCTCCTGATGAATCTTCGGTCTGGGTATTGGCAGATTGAAATGGACGAAAAAGACAAAGAGAAAACTACCGTCTTAACTCCAGTTGTGAATTCAGAGTGATTACTTTCGAAATAGGCAATGATTTCGCAACCTTGAAAGGATTATAGATAGTGTTCTGGTACGAACTATGTACCTTTGCAACCTTGACGATATAATGGTTTACGCACCTATCTTTGAGGAACATGTACGCCTACAACTTATACTACGGTGAATCCAGCAAACTGGACTAAGTTCGAATCACGAAAAGTGTCTTTTTGGATCTGTTAAAATATATATTTTAGAACACCTTGTTGACACAAATGAAATTCATCTGAATAAAGTTGAAGCCGTCTCTAAATTTTCGCGACTAAGAAATGTTTCTAAAATTAGGTGCTTTCTTGAATTATGCTCCTATTATCGAAAATTTATTGACACCTTTCCCACAAAGATAGATATTCGCATGATCTACTGGAGACTGAGAAGCATTTCTATTGGGATTCATCTGAATAAAAGGCGTTTGAAGTCTTAATGAATTCGTTTATCCATTCACACACTGATGCAAGTGAACATGGTATTGGATCCGTTCTCCCACAAATATAAGGTGAAAAGGAACGGCCTATAGCCTGTGCATCTAGAAGCTTAACAAAGGCTGAAAATAACTATTTTAAAAAGAAAAATAATTCCTTGCTGTAGTCTAGTCTGTTAGCAGATTCCGTCCATACTTGTTTGGTCGACCATTTTCGCTTGTCACTGACCATCATTCTCTATGTTGGTTGGTAGGGCAGAAATATTCTACTGGCCTTTTGGCAAAGTAGGCTCTGAAGTTGCAAGAATTCGACCTGACCATCATCTACAGAAGCGGACGCAAACATAAGGATGCCCATTGTCTGTCAAGTAGCCCGTTTGAGAACGATCAACTAAGTGACGGGATGTCGACGGGACCAACGACGATATAGAGCATACGCATAGAGCATAAAGACCCGGATTTAAATGGAATATTCTATAGTGTAAACACGGTTTACCCCAGAAATGATAGCAGCATTATCGACGGCAGTTAATACAAGAAAAACTATATAACACAGCTGGAAGACCCTGGCTTAGATTATTTCTAAGCATTTAAGAGCGGAAGTTACGTCAGATTTACATGACGCTCTTACAGCTAAGCATTTGGGGTTTGCCCGAACGTATGACAAAGTAAAGGTAGGTTTCTATTGGCCTTTTAGAACAGTTCGCCAATATGTAAGCCATTGTCGGGAGTGTCAACGAGAGAAGAAATTACCTCGACGTCCGGCTAGACAACTTGTATTTATTCCACCTGTTGAAAAGGCATTTCATAAGGTCGAGGTTGATCTGCTTGGAAGATTTAAAATTTCTGAAGATGCAAACCATTGGATCATTGTGTGCATCGAGTATATTATTTATTTAAGTAACCCAGGTTCCTGGAGCGTACAGAAGTCGCCAACTACCCGGTAGAGTATATGACTGGGATTTCCATAACGAAAGCGATCCCAGTCGGAGGAGCAATCGAAACAGCTAAGTTTCTGGTTGAAGAAGTCATTTGAAGCATGGAGCTCCTAGAGAAATGATAAGCGGAAGATATTTTATTTCTCAAGTAATAAAAGAGATCCATGCTCTGTGCGTGATTGTGCACAGATTTACAACGGCCTTCCATCCCCAGATCTACTCAGCAAAACTCGGGGAGATATGTTGTCCATGTACATTGATGTTGAGCAGTAAAACTGGGAGCAAGTCTTACCCTATGTAACTTTCGTTTACAACAATGCTAAACAGGACTCGACTGGCTGTACTGCGTTCTTTCTTGTCATCGCCCGCAATACCATAGTACCCTACCTACTAGGGGATGTCTCGGACGACTTGGCCGAATAACTGTGCCAACGCCAACTTTCCCGATCACGCTTTCTTCAATCACAGGAGAAATCGAGGAGCTACTGAAGCGATAAAGCTTCTGAAAAGCTGAAAAAGCTACTGAAGAGATAAATTGATTCCTACAAGATGGCCAATAATTTCCAGAAGTTACGTTTAAAGTAGAACCCGAAGCCCCGCCCCCCCTTCACGAAAAACCACGGATATCGTCCATGTCATTCGGATGAAGCCCTACCTGAACCCTGAAGAAAAAATTCCATTCTTCTAGGGAACACTAGCCGTGATAGACTCCTTCCAAAACAATGGCCGAGACAAGCTAATCAGCGGGTCGCTGCTTTCTCTAAGGAAGGAGAAATGTCAGGTATCTCTACAACCCCGGCCGCAGGAAGCTTCATGTGACGCCTGTCAATCATCGTTGGAATACGATTAGAGGCGACCTACAGGTGCGAGGGGTTTTCGGAATCGTATCGACAGGTAAGATAAAACGAGACGCCTCGGTGGCCAAATAAGCTTGTTGTTATAATTAATATCTTGTGATAAATTTATGTATATATATTTAATTGCTATCTCTCTCTCCCTATAAACATATAATTTTTATATGAATTTGATTAGAAAATTATTTCTCTCTTTAAAGTAAATACCTCCTTCAATAAATCAATTATTCCCTTCCTTTTTCTTATCTCCGCTACAATATATATATGACAATGCGCATAGAGTGAAAGGGAAATGATAGAAACGACTTAATTAATTGAAAATAAAAAGAATAGTACGATTGCAGAGAAAATAAAAATGGCTTAAGTCTGATAAATAACTAACTATAAAATGCAAAGCGCGCGCCCGCGTACGACGAGTAGGCAGAGAGTCCAGTTTGATTTTCCGATACGTATTCTCCTCAAAGGCTCCCCCCGATCTCCTTATTTATTAATTTATAGAAATGTATATATATTATATTTTGACATATATATTACAATTATATGTAAATATAGAGTAAAATTATATAAAGAGAAAGTTTGTATTACATGCAGAATGATTCTAATCTAAATTGAAATAATCTAGACGAACAAAGTCGCTTTGCGCTTTTCTCTTATAAAAAGTCCGTGCTGTGTTTTGGAGCCTTATTCCAAAATATGAATTGTAAATATTGTGCATATAAGTATATAGTATGGTAATTATTGATATATAATGTCGAACATTTTGAGAAACCATCCATTTTTATATTCTCCTACTTAAACAACAAGAACGCCGTGGGCTGGGTTGATCCTATCGCACACCCTGGCTGTCAGAATGGCTTATCAGCATCATTAATAACCCGGGTTCCTCACCTGAATTAGATAATAGATGGCTGGCCTGAAATAATCCCATTAAAAATTTGGGCTATTTTATCGCCTAACACTCATTAATATTACAGGCCACGCATCGAATTCTGATTAACCTGCCTCCAATTTTCTATCATTTACACAATTAGCTTTATAATGAGAATATATGACAAATAAGGGAGTCATTTTATATATATGTAATTTTAAAATATTATATTAGGTTTAATTATATATTAAGGTAAAAATAACACGTAGATGTTTAACATATAATAATATATTTACATATGAAGCGTATACCATCTCAAATCAATGTGCTTTTTAAGGTTTTCAAAAGCGTTTTGACAAATGGTACAACTACTATAGTAAAATTTGTCGAGCAAATTAGTTATATTATGATTAGGTATATATAAATTATAGAAGGCATGTCCTGGCCAGGAGAGCACATGTGCTTTTTAGATTGTAAAGCGCCATCTAGTGGAACAGAAATCAACTAAACGTTGATTTAGCCAGTTCCCTGATATTTGACCATTAGATATACAGTCAACTCTCAATAATTTGAAACTCGGTAATTTGAAATGTTTTCCCGGTCTCTTGAGAAAGAAATCGATAAATTGAATAAATTCAATATCAATTTGTCCCAATCCACTCTATATATAGTGGATAAATTTATTAATGCACACTTATAAGCGTATATAATATTGCACAAAAATCTATATATTCAAATATAAAAATGTAAATGTTTTCCAATTAGGAATACGATTCTTTGGTACAGAGGGTATTCCATTTTTGAAATAACGATTTTGCCACGCTGTAGCTCGCGAAAGAAGCGCGCGAATCGCGTGATGTTATATTTATTCGAAAGAAAAAGTATTGATTCATATTTTAACAAAAAAATATATATTTAAATATTCGAAATGCCTGAAATTATTAGTGAAGTTTGTAGAAGGTTACGTTTTTTAGACCTTCCGAGGAGAAATACTCGTTTGTCCAAATTATTAAAATTATAAAAGACAATAATATTGATACTACTAAGTTCACAATGAGTCACATAATGAAGGAAAACAAAGAAAATTCTGATAACTATGAAATTGAGCGAAAAATATTCTAAAAAAAAAAGGACTGAAGAAACCTTTAACTACAACCAGAAGAAAAATAAAGGAAATGAGTGTCAGAGAGAATCCACTTTCTCAAATGAACATTTCCAAAAAATACAACGTACCACTTTCTACCGTTAACCGTATTATTAGAATAAAATCGGCTTAAAAATACCTAAAAAAGGCGAAAGTTCATGTCTTCAAGCCGCACCATATTGAGAAACGAAATACCCGCAGCAGGGGGTTTTATGGAAAAAATACCTGGTAGGTGAAAAATGGAAGGATGTTTTCACACTGGGCGAGACATGGGTTTGCCTCGATAATAGCAACTAACCTCGTACCATTCAATACACTAACTCTCAAATAAACACCTTTCAGAACTGGATCAAGCAATGCAAGGGGAGTTTCTCGAAGGGGTTTATGATCGTTGCAGGTTTCTGCTACAAAATGGGAAGCTTCCAATAAAGAAGATGGACCCAAATGTCAAGATATATTCGCAAATTTACCAAAGACTAGGCTTACACCAATTATTCGACAATAAGGTCCCGTTTTTGTATCCCCGTGACTCAAGATCCGTGTGGCTGCACCAGGATCAAGCCACGAGTCATACATCACGTTCAACACGTCAATACCTGAACGAAAATATGAAACCGACATTTCGTACATCCATTTTAAGCACATCCCTGCAAAATCTCTAAACTCAGCCTCTAGAGATTTTTGTGCTTTTGGCTTGCTGAGAACTGCTCTTAGATATAGAAAACCTAAGACACTAGATAGTCTCTTGAAAGTTGCTAACAACTGTTAGGGTGGTCTTGATCAAAATATTTTAAAACCAAACCTTATTTCCTGGAAACATCGATATAGGGCTGTTGATACACGTCGAGGCTTACAGATTGAAGACAATAAGTTGTATAAACATTAAATATATTTTTAATAAAGCACTAAAATAATTATTTTAAAAATGGAACACCTTCTCTATATTTCAATTATGAAAAAATTGAGTTTGAAAATTGAATAATTTACAAATTAAAGTAAAATAACAGTGTGCTGATACAATGTAGAAACATGCCACATAAACCAAAGACGTACAATGACAACACTTGCTCGACGGATAAAGCAAAAGACTGAAATGATATAGTCCTCTCTATTGGCACTATATAATGTTGAAACCAAAATGATGTTTCCGATTAAATGGGCTCGTGTAAAAAGTATGTATGTATTTTATATAAATGGGGAAGACAACTCATTCCTTACTAAATAGGCGCAAATAGTATGCATCATATACTATTTATATGTTATCAATTTTAAAATATATGATTCATAAGATTAACATTTAGGAAATCAGAGAGAGAAATGGAAATGTGTAGAATGTAAAAAACTAGTTTCCTTTATTGACTTTGTGAAAGGTCTCAATAGTGAAGATAATGAAAACAGGAAAAACATCCAAATGGCGAAAAGGACAAACAGGAAAACAATAGAAAACAAAGCGGTGTTAAAACAATCACCTTCAATTCCTCTCTCTCACAGAGAAAAAAATAAATCTTTCAAAAGCTTTATTTCGTTAGAGACTAAGTGAAGATCCTTTGAGTCGACTTTACTCAAAGTTGAGAATAACTTGGGAACTCTCTTTCCAATGATCCCAATCATTAGCCCCAAGTAAGCCAATCAACAACTTTGATGTACATACAATATATTATACCTATATGATTACGGATATCATGATTTATCATTTTATCTATATTCCACATATTTTTATTGTTTTTACCTAATATATTAAAGATATGGTACTAAAACAATTCACATTTATTCAAAATAACCTATAGGTTTGAGTGTGTGTGAATTCAAATAGAGTAATAAAATATTTCAATAAAAGAAATAGCTATTTCTTTCTAAATACTCATAGAGTTTATATAATCCTAAATAGATCATTTATATATAATGACGTTAATATATATGTGTGGATTTATAAATCTTGAAGATTATATATATATATTATGATAAAATAATTGTGCCGGCTTAGGCTGTTATATTAAATATTTTAAGATAAGAAATAATTATTTGCTGGTTTCTGGTATATACCAATGGTTTTCAGTCGTGGAAAGAATAATTAAAGGTTTTAATCACAATTTGCTTCGATTTTACTGAAAGAAATAATTAAGGAATAAATACCTGAATTAAGGCATGATAAATGAAAGAAATAAGAGATTAAGTATTTGCATATTTACAGAGATTACAAGATTTGAGCCAGCCAACGGGAAACAACAAAAATGGGTTTATATATTGAAAGCCGCGACATCTGGCGGTCGATTTAACAGAACAGTCTATTCTAGAAATGATATTTTCAAAGTAAAATAACATTCTTACTCAACCTTTCCCCTCTGCGTGTGTGTGTGGTGTGTGAATAAAAATATTATTATTAATTATTTGAAAAATGATTATGTCAAAAAATATAATATTATTCAGGGGGAGTTGTATTCTTGGCCGACTGTTTTGCATATGGTGTTATAAAAATGAAATGATGTAAATGTTTAACTTAATTTAAAACATTTAAAAGTAAAAATTAAGGAATTAGATGATTTTATGAAATAATTATATAAGGAGAAATGAGGTTTAAAAGGATTAAAGGTGTGGTGCAATTAAAAGGGCAAAAACAGCTATGGTAAAATTGACATTCAAAAGTAATTTGATAAAAAGTGTATAACCAAGCAAATAAGCAATTGAAAACTATTGAAAAGCATGGTTAAGAATTTAAAAGTTAAAATGAGGTAAGTTGTGTTAAATGGTAGATACAAAGTACCCTGGGAAGGATGACGTTGGCTGGAGTTTATTTCCGGAGATGGCTGACTGTGGATGGGAGATGTGATGGCTGTAAATATCAGGAGTTGTCTGGCATTAGTTAGAGATGGGGATGACCTGTTGAAGATGTCTATAGCTTGTAGATAATATGGTTAAAGATGCTTATTGTTGATCGGAGATAGCTATTGAAGCTTGTAGAGGGTTTTGTTTGGTTGAGATAAGCTATGTTGGGTTAAAATAGGCTATGTTTGTTTGAAGGATCTGCATATTTGAACAAACAGGTAAGATCTTGTCGGCTCTAATATAAAAATAATTTCTGATTTTAGAAAATTATTGGGTATATTATAAGTATAATAAAATTATATATTTCTATATAATTATGATAATATGAGAGAATGTTAATTTTTTAATCACACTCATGCACACATACACAGAAAATGCATATTTTAGAACACGCACAAAACACATATATAAATTATAGAACACAAAAATATCTATATAATATTAATGAAATTTTAAATCAAAATATAAAATGTTTATGAAATATATTTTGTATAAATAGGTTATATTACATTAGTAAATATGGGAAAAAATACTCCTCTAAACAACGGCAGCTACTGCGCAATATACTGAATCTAAAAATAAATAAAGAAGTATAAGCGGAGAGAGAAATGCTCAAAGTTTGAATAAACAAAGACAAAACCATGGTTTTAAATTTTACAATTTTTTATAAATGCTAACGTTCAGAATGAGGTTTTTTATGATAAGAGAAAAATAATAAAGAAAAATACACAAAATAAATGTATCTTTTACAAAATATTTTTACAAATCAAGCAATTTTTATAGATATCCATTTAGTTATATTCTAATGAGTGGTGTACCCCTTTAAAATGTATACTACTCTTATCTGATATCAACCCCATATTTCGTATGTAAGAGTATATAAATGTTCAATATGATTCCCCCCATTAACCGTGTAAAATTATATTCAAGCTAAAAATGATGACGTCATAATAAAAACAGCAAAAGAGTGGGTTCGAAAACGTCGCTCTGTGGCAAAGTTAGTCAAGTTAAGAGGAACAGACCAATTAGCATCCACGGCAGTCCAGCCGGCCCCCGGGGTTTTGCTGGCATAAAAAGGACCGTCCCCCGGCGCTCATATAGCTCAATAGGTCATAGTGTGCGTCCATTCCATCCAGACAGACAGGTCGCTCCCACCTCTTCGCCTCAATAACCCTGCCTCCGCTTCTTACTGTCCCCATGCGTCACCACCCATGACCAGGACTGTCTAGTTCATTTAACCACAGCTTACCCGAGAGCTTACGACATATTTAATATATATTATGTCTAAAATACTATAACAGAATTTTAATGGAAAATAATAGTATTCATTATTAAAAAAAGGTAATTTTCACAATCTTTATAATAAATAAGAATCATAATGTTAATTAAAATTGTGAAAGGACGAATCACTTGCGGCATCCCAGCAATCACCGAATATGGCAATAAGTTTATTGTAACGTCGCTTATAGCATCCGGATCTGATTCTGTTGCCTAGTGCTATCAGATTCAAAATAATCTGATATAAAAAGGACTACTATAAGGGTTTGACCAAATGAAAATTGTTCAGTTTCTTTAGAAGAAGGCTTTATAATAAATATTTACTGAAAGCATATTTTACATCCGGAATTCCGCTGGATAATAGCAGCATAAGTATAAATAATAAATTTCACTGACGTTAAAAGTAAGGACTATGTATGCACTAGTAAAAATACATATGTTTAAATGTAAAGACAGCACTTTGTCATTTTACACACTTGAGCACATCAGATAGATAAAACAAAACATGGTGCATTTCTATGATAAAAAAAAAACATTGATATGTAGAGTAAGGACTATGTATACACAGATAAAAGAACACAGGTCCAAATATAGAACTCCCTGTCTCTTTACGCATCAGCACTTTGGCTAGATAAAGCAGTGGCGTGTCTCACCACTCACTTCAGCACGAAGCCAGCACATCTATTCTACCGTAATTAGGCACGGAACAAAAAGATTAGGTTTGAATTCGGAATATAATTAGCCGCATTCTTTTAATTATACTATTTCTTTTTACACATCAACTTTTGTCCTACTCATGTGTTCAATCTATAGAAAAATTTATAAATATAATATACCATACATGCCAATATGATCTAATATATCAAATTCTCCCCTTAATATCTTCAATTTTATTTCAAACACAAGCACATTTACTTTACCATAATTCTGCATTCGAATTTACATCTAAAATGCATGTAAATATATCATATGAGTATGTTATATATCTCAATCCTTTTATTTTTAAACCAATTGTTAATGTGCTCTCACTACAATGAACAACCAAACTCACATTTGAATCTATACCTTTCTTATTTAAATTTTGAATTACCTTTTAAAAGATGTAATTCGATTCGTTGGAATTTTTATTTCATATAAAGAGACAATACATTTTAAAATATTATTCTTAAGAAATAACACCTTCTATATATAACCAATATATCTTTAGACTATTAAAATCTTTATAAATAATATTAGATGAATTTTTAATTTGTTATAAAGTGAATGAATTTAAAAAAGCTTTTTTCTAAAGAGATAACCCGTAAAAGTGAATTTATTTGAAATTTTATAGGATATTTTAGTGTAGGAATATAATTTCACTTAGAATAAACAATGTTTGCTGTTTTATACCAATATTTCCATATATACCTTTTCGATGCATATATGCACCCATAACACACTATATTTAAATTCAATTGAGAAACTCGAGCCCTCGGGGCAGAAATGGAATTTTCCAAGCAGAGAATCAATTCTTTTACTTGAGCACTTGCAATATAAAATAAATAGATAGAATGACAATATTTTTCTGGACTGGCCTGGAAATGTTGAATATGTTTCATCACTATTTAAATTGATTTTTTTCGAGCGCCACACATCATTTTAAATTTATAACATACAAAATCTGTTACATTTCTCTCTAAATTTATATATTGTATATATAATTCACGATGGAAGATTTCACATAATTTATATATATATATATATGTAGTATATTTTGAGATAAGATAGTTCACAACCTTCTTCTAATATTTATTATAACCCCATATCTATATAAAATATGTATCGACCTTGTATAACAATGGAAGTGACAAATAAAGCAAAGAGGTAAAGTTAGACCAGACGACGCAATAACCCAGACGAACAGGTGTTTATGATAATGAGTTCAATCACCCCGTCAACAGGTGGTCAAACGTGATAAACAACCCGGCGCTTGACAGGTGGCGTGATTATAGGAGCCAATCAGAACTCGCCGTCATATGCGGGCGTCCAGTATATAAAGAGCCCAGAAATGGGACAAAGGCAGTTGTAGAGTTGTTTTCAGAGCGACGCCGTTATAAGGTCGGTGGGATCTCTCACCCCCCCTTCTATCCGCGATGTAGGCATCCGCGGCGCCCGTGGTCCGACTTGCCTTCGTCCGTGGTCTACATCTACCTTCTTGGAGTTACCATCTAGACCTGCCTCTGTCTCTTGCTGTCCCAGTGCGGGAATCCCATCACGCACCCACTACCACGACTGCCCAGTACATTCCATCTCGGGATTACTACATATATATATTATATAATCTTATATACAAATATTTTATTTCTAAAAACATGTATTTTATTTTAATCATTGACTATTTTTATATTTTTGACCATAATGATTTATAATACTTTGAATATTGTTTTAAATATGTATAGTTAACCTAACTATTTTTTTTTAATTCACGAATATAGAATTCATTTTATAAATTCTATTTTACTGTTTGAATTAATTTTATGTGTAATTTGCTTAAAGTATTTAAAATTAAAAATACTTGATGGGTAAATAATTATCTTTCCTATTTATACGACTGCACTTTCAATTCTCTTTATTTTTCAAAAACAAAACAAAATATTCATAACATATATGTAATATTGTTGCAATGTGCCGACGTATGCATTAACTGGCAGTCGTGTATGTGAGGCGAGTGTTGGGGTTCTTCCCACACGCGGACAACAAGAAGCAGAGGCAGGGCTAGATGTTAACACCGAGAGTGATGGGGAACAGCCCACGGGACAGAGGTAGAGGCCATGACACAAACTTGGATGCTTATCCCCGAGACATGGAGAGACAGACTGTATGATAGAGACAGCCTGAAGCGGACTGCCGAGAAACACCCCCTAGAACATCTGCTGACCCCCTGCCAAAACTTGTCCTGTTTTGGGGGGTCTCTATAAGAATGTCCCTCGGGACCCCACATGGGCTGGGCGTTGCCTTTTTCCACCCCTCTGTCCCTGCTGCCACCAGCTGACCGCCCTCTCTTTGGATCTTTATTTTGACGTCACCAATTTTAGTTTATATACAAAAAGGGTGTACAGGTTATATTAATAAAGATATACCAAATATACAAAATATGGGGGTGGTAGCAAATAGAAAGTGTCATAATTATACAGTTTAAAATATACGATATATATATATTACACAACCTTTTATTTTTTAATATTTATATTCATTATTATTGTATATGTTAATGGCGCTTCGCATCATAGCAGTATTCTGTTCTTTTCACAGCATTATACTGATTATGAACCGTTCAGAAGTATCTCACCCCAACGTCTCAACAGTACTGGCTATTAGATAATTACTGGTGTTAATCACCACTCTGCCGCATATCGAGGATATTTATTAAATAAAGCAACAGGTTTCTGGATACGAGTTTATTTTCATTTTATTATTTCAAGCTCTCTGGCATCTCTGTCTTTCTAAAGGTATATCTTTGAGGTTTATATGTTAATTTTGTAATTATTCTTATTTTTAATTCATAGAAGCATTTTTCTGGCAGATATATTCAATTATTTTTCATCATAATTTTGGACATTATTGTTGTATTTTTTTCTTTGTTAGTTATCAAATCATTTTGTAATTGTAGTTTTTTTTTTGTTTTGTTGTGTTCCTTTTTAAGCAATTAAATATATAGAACTAAGGTGTAATATTCAATTCAAGCATATGTAACCAACATCGATTAATTTTAAAACAAAGCAAAATCATAAGCTCTTAAAACTTTCACCTTTTCCTACAGTATACATAAAAACAAATAAAACACCGTTAGATGCTTACATTGGTAAACATCTCTGACAGTTGCTTATTAAAGAAAGAAAAACAATTACTTACTTCGGAGCCTATAATACCGTCACATTTCTCACAAATTGTCGACGTGCAAGCATCCAATCAGCTTTTGTTATTACTATAAATATCTTTAAATGTTTATATTATTGACAAAGGGATTGAGCTAATATAAATTTCATTTTTTTAAATGAACTAGGTAAAATGAAGGGCAACTGAAAATAAATATATTTTGACAAATAAAAATTCGAATATAAATTATATTAAATCAAATCACTCAGGATATTACATAATTTTGGTATTCTTCAATAATTTCTTCAAACACACACAGTAGCACACAAATGCACCATATATCACACATCGATTTTGAATAAGATATTTCAAATATATATATTTTACTGAAAGGAAATAACTATGATGTATTCAGTGATATTACTATGAAGATTTAAATTAGGAAATATTTTCTTGGAAATGAAAATATCTAAAAAACCTATTTAATTCCACGAACATATTATATTTTGACATTTTCTATCATTAGTAGGAGATTTAAAAGATTATGCAATCAGCTTCAATTTTATGGAGTTATTAAATTTCCATTTTTTCCTCTATGCGTACTCATTAAACTTAAAATGTGATATCTCCATGGGATTGGATATTTAATCAGGTTTTTCTTCGGAGGCAATTAGTGTGTGTGTTTGCACAAATCCATCTCGGTCTATATTCAATATACCTAATTGTGTTTTGGTAGGTATAAATATATATGAACATGTAGACTAGTTTTTCTAAGAAATTGAAACTATTTTGACACGTTCTTTTTTAAATAGAACATTTTTCTACTGCCCTTACTGAAATTATTAAAAACTAGCGAACCCGGCCACGCGTTGCTGTGGCTAAGTTGTAATATGTTAAATTAATATTATACTAAACTTTTCAGTACAGTAAAGTTAATATTCACTTATAAAGATAAAAATGTTTTAGCCGATCTAAAGCCCTACGGGATTCAGAATGGAACGTTACGTTAAAATTTGAAAGTGATTTTTATATATATAGATAATATAGCCCTTTATTGTAATTATTGATTATAATCACTGCATTAATAAATGTCAGTGAACTTGTTTATATGTATTGTTTTTTGTTTTTGAGATATTCTAATAGAACGTTCTCACAATTTTTGTAAAATATTTATATATGCACAAACACAGAATTTAAAAATATGTTTTAATATTTGCTATAATTATTGTTATAAATATTATTTTAAAATAATTCGCCAGAAATCGTCCTGGTAGTATACTAAACAACTTCCCAAAGTTTCATGGCAAACATCTAAAATAAAATAATACTTTTAATACTTTGCTACAATATTAAAAAGAGGGGTGCTTAGGTGTTTAAAATGTAAAATGTGCTCTAAATAGTATTACATAGAGCCTTCATAACAAACATATTTGAAATAAACCAATTAAAATATAATAATGCTGTAAAAAAAAGACTTTGCTACAATAATATAAAAGAAATGAAAATAAAAAAAGACACCCACGCTGAGCCTCGAACCTAGGTTTGTTATAAATATTATTTAAAAATTGTTTATGTTAATTTTTATTTTAAAAAGCCTTCATTTTAAATAAAATAATATTTTTAATAATTTGCTACAATAATACACTGCTTGACATTGAAAATGGAACACCAAGAAATAGTGGCCAGAAGGTGATGAAACTCGGCAGACAGAGAGAGACAGGGACGAACAATAAGTGATCTTTATTTCAAAATGATAGTCATAATACAGAGCGAGAACGGCGTCGGCTTAGTAGCAAGTAGGACCACCGCGGACGGCGATGCACGCAGCAACACGTCTAGGTAGAGAGTCAATCAGAGTACGGATGGCGTCCTGAGGGATGGCTCTCCATTCCCTCTCAACCATTTGCCACAGTTCGTCTTCTGAACGCGGCTGTGGCAAGGCATGCAAACGGCGTCCAATGATGTCCCAGACGTACTCGATTGGTGAGAGATCAGGAGAGTACGGTGGCCAGGGAAGCATCTGTACATCTTGCAGAGCTTGTTGGCTAATGCGAGCAGTGTGCGGTCGGGCGTTATCCTGCTGATAAAGGGCATTGGGTACCCCCTGAAGGTAGGGGAGTGTCACCGGTCGCAGCACATCATCAACGTATCGTTGGGCCGTCATAGTGCCCTGAATACGAAGTAAAGGTGACCTGGAATCATGCGCGATTGCGCCCCAAACCATGATTCCACGTTGTCGCACGGTGGGGCGTTCCACAATTGCTGCCGGATTGGACCTTTCTCCACGTCGACGCCACATGCGTACACGGCGACTATCACTGGACAAGCAGAAACGCGACTCATCTGAGAACACGACCCTGTGCCATTACGTCATCCACGTCGATCTAACCCGGCACCATTCCAAACGTTGGCGCCTATTCGGTGGGGTCAATGTCAGTCTTCTTAGCGGACGGCATGAGTGCAAGCCATTAGCAACCAATCGACGGGAAATGGTTCTGGTCGAGATGGAATGATCTAGGGTGTCTTGCACATGTTGCAGGATGGCGGTACAAGTGGCTTGTGGGGCCGCCACTGCTTGTCGAAGGATACGCCGATCCACACGTGCTGACGTTACTCTGGTTGCACCGGCATTCCTATAAATTGCCACATTTCCTTGTTCCAACCATCTTCTCTACAGTCGGTGCACCGTGGACGCACCAAGGTGTGTATCAGCTGCGATTTGACGTATGGACCAACCTGCCCTTTTCAGTCCGATCACCATGCCCCTCGTAAAAGCGTCTATCTGCTTGAACTGCCTCCGTTTCCGATGACCTGGCATTCTCTGTTATTACACGTGTCTTTTGACACAAGAACAAAATTTCTACAATGATTTTCCTTGAAGAAATAACGACACGAATACTGTCCTTTCTGCAAGTTCCTTCCCTTATATCTTACTCCATGTGCGCACGAGAGCTGCGCATTTTACATCATTTGCATAACTTGGTTAGGCGCGTCTACCCTGAAATTTGCATAATTTTCTGCCCACTATTTCTTGGTGTTCCATTTTCAATGTCACGCAGTGTATAAAAGAAATGAAAAAAAAACACCCACGCTGAGCCTCGAACCTAGGTTGTGGGGGTACGAAGCTGTGTACCTAACCTATAGGCAAAGCTTGACGTTACAAATACGCTCATGCGAGGCTATTTCATGCCATACGCCTGCCGCGAGGGGGCGCTGATTGTGAGTGAATTTACGTTTTATTGTAAATAAAAATGCAACGAAAGGTTATTTCTGAATCCACCATCCCGGTAGTATACTAAACAACTTCCCAAAGTTTCATCACGATCGGTTGAGCGATGTAGAAGATTATCACTTACGAACGGACCAACAAACATTCATTTTTATATATATTGCCACGTGGAAAATTAGGGTAGACAAAAACTTCAGGAGGAAACAAAATTTATTTCAGGCAAGGACAAACTAAGAAAGGTAAACAAAAGATAAGACACAAGGGGAATTTACAGAGTAGCAAAAATATAAATATGGAAATGACCACTCTTTTAATAAAAATAATAAAATGAATAAATACTTGGTTACATAGCTTCTTCCCTATGGGAGCTGTGACCCACAGCTAGCAATTATTGTAGATAGTGACATGGATCTGACGTGCTTCTGCCAAGGATTCCATCGAAGTCTTGGAACTTTGTCCCTAGTACCTTTGCGTCCTTTTTCTGGCGGCGTGAAGAGCGGCTTTGTCGTCGTATCGTCTATAGGGACATCGTCATCTTCGAGGGAAGTCTTGGCTTTAGCACGGCGGTGGAATCCTGGAGTCAGTCTCCGAAAATGTAGATCACAGCACCCATGACTTCAAGGTCTTCTCGGTGATCTTCAGTTTGTCTTCCCTAACTTACCCAGCATCTCCACCAAAATGCCACGTGGAAAATTAGGGAAGACAAAAACTTCAGGAGGAAACAAAATTTATTTCAGGCAAGGACAAACTAAGAAAGGTAAACAAAAGATAAGACACAAGGGGAATTTACAGAGTAGCAAAAATATAAATATGGAAATGACCACTCTTTTAATAAAAATAATAAAATGAATAAATACTTGGTTACAATATAGATAATGCGAGAGTCTGGTTCAGTTGTGAATCCTCCCAGCGATTTTTCAAAAGTTTAAATTGTGTTTTAGTGAAATAAATTATTTTTAAAATATATTTATTATACAGAATGATTCCTAATATATATTCATTTTAAACGATTCAAAATGATTTTAAATATTTTATATAAATAGAAAAAGAATATTTGAAGATAGAAAAAGGCTCAATGTCAGTATTTATTACCTGATTATTTATTCTAGTTCTGATTATTGAAATAAATATCAGTGCGATTTTACAAATTTCAATACACGGCTACCAGAAGGAGATGAATAGTGTTTCAACTTGATATCACCATCATGTGTGATTACATCGCTATCTCTTTAGAAAAGATTACTATAATTCGAAATATTTACTAATTATCGTCAATTCTTATCATGTATATTGACTCATTGAAATGGACTTGATCGATCGTGGAACCATATATTACTAATTATTCAATAGGCACAAGTCCTAACTAATAGTAGCTCCATGCCAAACAGAATATCACAAAACGTGATAAAGAGGTCCAATGAAATTCAAGGAAAAACACAAACTTTCAATATAATATTAACTAATATTATAACAAGGTGTATATCACATTTTAAAGATGATATATGAGCGAATGAACTGTTCTTCAAATGCGTAAAATGATAAATATTTTGATCACATCCCGTTTAGGAATTTCACCCAATAGTGATCAAGGTTAGTCGAAGAGCCGTTTCTTTGTTTATTCGATAATTATTTCGTTATATACCATGATAAATATATTGCATTGTAGCAGTTATAAAGCTATAATAGTATTTAAAGATTTACAATCTTGCGATATTTATGGCACCTCTCCCTTTAATTCTACATCAGAACGATGGTTTATTTTATCTTTATAATTATATTATATTATAATGGTCAGATAAAGAACGAAAGGTGCCTGTTTAGGTACATGCATATTATTCTCTTCGGCAAATTTAAATATAAAATAAAAGGATTTAAAAGCGCGAATGTTTCTTTTATAAATAAAACGAACTTCTACTGTCCTTACTGCGATGAGAAAATATATTGGGAGGGCTTGGCTCATCAGTGGTGAACCCTCCCAGCGGTTTCGCCAATTCAATCCACCAGACCGCTTCTCAGAGCTCTAATACTGTATTGGATCATTCTGCTTTTATATGCTACACTGAAGGATGGAATCTTAGAAATGGTTTTCAAGTAAACTATGGACATAAGCTTATAGGACAGTAGAATTACTCGAAGCAAATATTTGAATGTAATTCTACTGTCCTTTAAGCTTATGTCCATAGTTTACTTGAAAACCATTTCTAAGATTCCATCCTTCAGTGTAGCATATAAAAGCAGAATGATCCAATACAGTATTAGAGCTCTGAGAAGCGGTCTGGTGGATTGAATTGGCGAAACCGCTGGGAGGGTTCACCACTGATGAGCCAAGCCCTCCCAATATATTTTCTCATCGCAGTAAGGACAGTAGAAGTTCGTTTTATTTATAAAAAGAAACATTCGCGCTTTTAAATCCTTTTATTTTATATGTATAGATGACGCGTTATTGCTTTGTGTAAATTTAAATATATTTATATAAATAGTATATATATTGTCACGTTTGTGAATTTTGAAATTATTATTTTTTTTACTCTTATTTTTAAATATAAAATTAAAAGGGAATTTATAAAATAACAACAACAATGTTATTTTCATCTACCTTATTATAAAACAACAAAAAAATAAAATTACCATTGTTAAAACATATTTTAAATTTTAAAATGAAACGTTATAACATATATGTCTTTAATATTTCCTTTTTTTTTTCTTATGTTCCAGTTATAAGACGCGTAAATCCCGAAGCTTCAGGGTGAACTTGTTATAGCCCTAAATTCTGTAAAAATATATTGTAGGTAAATATTCATTTTATGAATAGATTATTGATATATATTGGTATATATATAATTTACTAATGTATCTTTCTATACTTCCCTTATTGCTCCTCTTGTATTTTATAACTTTTAGTTTGTGCCTTAAATAAATTGCCTTGTTAATCAGAAGTTTGTCTTTCCTAAATATCTAAGTGACAATATATAGAAAAAATGTATACCTTAAAATATAATCAGTTTAAAGTAGAATAAAGCTTTCCGGGAAAAGAGAGAGAGAAATTACAATAAATATGTTGTCACGTAGAAAATTACGAAAGACAAAATCAAGCTGACGCAGCAATTTATTTAGGAAACAAGCATAAACTAAAAGTTATAAAGTACAAGAAAGGAAATAAGGGAAGTATATAGAGTAGCAAGATATAAATGTAAAATTAACAATATATTCATGAATATAAATACTTCGCTACGTAGCTCCTTTCTGTGACTCCCCGCTTTCAAATCCTGTTGCTACCGACATGGATCTGACGTGCTTCTGCCAAAGATGTCCTCGTATTCTTGGAACTTTGTCTGAACTGTGTGAAGAGCGGCTATGAGGTCGTATCGTCTATAGGGACATTGTCTTATTGGAGGGAAGCCTTGACTTTAACACGGTGGTTGGATCCTGGAGCCAATAGCTGAAAATGTAGATCACACCACCCATTGCCTCAAGGTCTTCTATGAGATTTTCAGTTTGTCTTCCCTAATCTACCTAGCATTTCCACCGAATGTCATGTAGAAAATTAGGAAAGACAAACTTGAGGCTGATGCAGCAATTTATTTAAGACACAAAAACAAACTAAAATTTATAAAATACACGAGAAACAACAGGGTAGTAAAATATAAATATAAAAATTTATATTATATTTAAAAAAATGAATACTTCGCTACAATATAATATTTCAGCGAATACACCTAAATTATGCAGTGAGAGAATACTAACTAATATAAAATTTGGCATGTAAAACTAACTCTATAAACAGGTGATGTACTAGGGAGTAAGTAGAGTTTGACAACTTCTCTGAATTAATCCACCAATCCTGGCAGACCTCCATCTATCTCCACGATTTATTCCCTGCACTATGATTGGTCCATGTTATGTGTTGACACAACCTTTATTATTATAAAAGATTTTCCTAGTTTATTGCCACTCTGAAAAATGATCAAACTCTTTGCCAATTAAGGAACTCCCGACGATTTATCAATTATAGGCCGGAATCAAAGTCTTTATTTCTTTCTTTGTCGAAGACACAGAAAGGGTGCGAATTATAAACTTTTGAGGTTTTCTGTTAAAGAACAAATATGTATAGAACTCAAAAATCTTACATATAGAGACAATATTTATAATAGAAAAATATATTAATACAAAGCAATAACGCGCCATCTTCATATAACGAAAGATTACATTAAGATGCGAATGTTTCTTTTAACAAATAATTTTTGAATTAAAAAAAAATTGAGAAAATATTTTAAAAAATTCATAATTATGATTTAAAATGTTAACACTGAGTATGGGTTATCTTCTATTTACAGTAATTGCGAAATACAAGATTCATAATACTAATTTTTCATGTTCATATATATTCACTATGAGATGTAAATATTTTAAACTATTTTATGGAATATTAAAAAATACTTTTCAAACATAATTTATATATATAATACAATTTCAAAAAATATATCTTAACAATAATGAAATATTCAGAATATTAACAAATTTTAATTCTTATATGAAAAAGTAATTGATAAAATGAAATGATTGAAATGTCTTCAAATATAATCGGTAAATGATAGATTCGTCACAAGATATCACATATTTCTGTATTTCTCTATTTATGAATATTTATATGTTTCAAAGTTGATACTATTTATCACTATTTCGATATATAAAGAAGTCAAAGTAATATATATTTGAAGATATTTAAAAAGAAATTCCTTGAACCTAATTTAAATGATAAATTATTCTAAGAGTTTGCATTCTATATCACGCCCTCAGAAATGAAAAAAAAAGTGAAATAAAAAGACCCTAAAGTTGAATTTCTTAAACAATTCTTTACCATTTCTCTTTCTCAAAAATCAATATAATTTTTCATAAAAAAATGAAATTTTACCTTAATAATTGAAAGACATATATAATTTATCAATCTGCGATGTAATTGATGTGATTGTATAGTATGAAAAACTGTTCCAATATTTTATTGAATAGAAAAAAAACATATTGAAAAAGAAAACCTTGGAAATTTATGAGCCATGAATGTAATATTCGGGGGGGTTTAAAATACCCATTATACAATTTTTTAAATCCATCAGGCCTATAATTTATATTTTGTGATTTTAATATTTGACGTATTTATTAAAGTAATAAATAATACATTTCCCCCTAAAATTGTGTGTAGCACCGGTGGTATTCAGGCTTACATTTTATATATAATATTATGTTGCATAGTTGATGTAGGATGAAGTTTAAGGTGTAGAGAGTCATCTCTTCATTTCTAAAAGCGCATTATATGAGTGTATTTATGGCATATGTTCTGCGCATGAATGTCATAATAACGAAATATTGCAATTATTTTATCCAAGGTGGTTCGTTTTATCACTTAAATTGCGTTTTATCATATTCTGCTGGAAAATATTCATTTTTTAGGACGTCAAGTAAAGGTAGACGCGTCTGTCATGATTAGAGATGTAGTCCAAAGCCATGCTATACGAGTAACCGTTATTTCTCTAAAGCCTTAACAAACCAAGTTTCTGTTTGCTCCGAAAATGTCTACTTTTATACCAAATAAGGTGTTTTTGCGTAGAGTTACACTTCATTACTTCAATATGAAGAAAAAGATGCTGAGAGTCATCGTATTTTAGTTGAGGTTTATGGTGACTATCCTCTAGCTGAACGAACGTGTCAGAAGTGGTTTGCACGGTTTAAAAGTGGCAATTTTGTTTTGGTAGACCCGGAGCGCCACCAAAGTTTGAGGATGTAGATATATAGGCAAGACTTAATGTAGATCCAACGCAAACGCAAAAGAAACTTGTAAAGGCACTTGGAGTCACTAAGGAAATTGCGTGCAGTATGAACTGAAGCCAAGAGACGTCGAACACTGTTTTTTATCTGTGAACAATTTCTCCAACGTCAAAAAAGAAAGGGAATTTTACATTGAATTGTAACTAGCGATTAAAGGTGGGTTCATGGGCGAGAAGATTATACTGTGTATTTGGTGGAACAGCTAAGAGTGGTATATTATGAGCTGCTACGAAAGGATCACAGGGGAGATTTACCGAGGGCAATTAATGCCTTTGAGCCGAACATTTCGAGAAAACGGCTGCAATACGCCAATAGATATGACAAAGTTATTTTGCAACATGATAATGCCCGGGCAAAATCTGCAGCATCCGTTAAAACGTATTTAGAAACGCTCAAATTGGAAGTCCTACCCCATGCGTCGTAAAACCCTGACATTGCTCCTTCCGATTATTATCTCTTCCGATCAATGCAACATGGCGTGGCTGACCAGCACTTTTCCAGTTACGATGAAGTCAAAAATGGATAAATGAATGGATAATAGCCAAAGAACCGGCCTTTTTCCGCGATGGGTTCCGTCAATTGCCGAAAATATGGAAAAAATAGTGGCTAGAGACGGACAATACTTTGAATATTGAATGTCCAACTAATTTTTAACGCAAGTGACATCAATGAGACAGCACAAATCTAAGTTGTCCCCAACGTCCATCTGTTACTATCCATAAGTGACATCAATGAGACAGCACAAATCTAAGCTGCCCCCCAACGTCCATCTGTTACTACCCATAAGTGATGTCAATAAAACAGCACAAATCTAAGCTGCCCTAAACGTCCATCTGTTACTATCCATAAGTTATATCAATGAGACAGCACAAATCTAAGCTGCCCCCAACGTCCATCTGTTACTATCCATAAGTGATGTCAATGAGACGGCACAGATCTAAGCTGCCCTAAACGTCCATCTGTTACTATCCATAAGTGACATCAATGAGACAGCACAAATCTAAGCTTCCACCAACGTCCATCTGTTATTATCCATAAGTGATATCAATGAGACAGCACAAATCTAAGCTGCCCCCAACCTCCATCTGTTACTATCCATAAATGACATCAATGAGACGGCACAAATCTAAGCTGCCCCCAACCTCCATCTGTTACTATCCATAAGTGACATCAATGAGACAGTACAAATCTAAGGTGCCCCCAACGTCCATCTGTTACTATCCATAAGTGACATCAATGAGACAGCACAAATCTAAGCTGCCCCCAACGTCCATCTGTCACTATCCATAAGTGACATCAATTAGACAGCAAAAATCTAAGCTGCCCCCAACGCGTCCATCTGTTACTATCCATAAGTGACATCAATTAGAGAGCAAAAATCTAAGCTGCCCCCAACGTCCATCTATTATTATCTATAAGTGATATCATTGAGACAGCACAAATCTAAGTTCTTCACAACGTTCATCTGTTACTATCCATAAGTGACATCAATGAGACATCACAAATAGGGCCTCCAATCCCGGAACCAAATAATGATCCAGAGATCCCGGGATTCTGCTCGAAATATCCCGGGATTACTGGTTTGTGCATGAAAACCAGCGCAAAAATATATTTTTCTTATCTAGCATTTTGGTAATCAAACAGATGATGAGATAGCACACTTTTGACGTTTTGTTTATACAGCTGCATTTCGGGTCTTTTTTTTATGAGAGATTTGAAATTATTTTCATGCACTAATAACGAAGGGTTATTCTGCAAGATCTTCCATAAATGGCAGCCTCTAGAATGAGAGTATGCACATGAGCAAGCGTTACCTGAACATTAATATTCATAGCCGTACCAAGGTGTGGAATCTTAGCTTGACTCGAATATCTGGAGTATTTTCTTCTGAACAATGCAAATATGTGATTGACGCTAAGCTCTTGGAGTTCGGAATCGACTTCGAAACTGATATTGTGTGTGTTACAACTGATGGGTGCGCAATGATTATAAAATTGGGTCACATTATTGGTCCACTGCAACAGCTCTGCTACGCGCATGGTCTCCATCTGGCTGTGATGGATGTACTTTATGCTAAGAAAAAATAGAGGGTTGTTCCTGAATTAGTTTCCGCAACAGTAAATGAAGCAGAATCTGACCTTTCCGAGGATGGCAATGAGGACACTTCTCCATTTAACGTTAGCCTAGAGGTAGCACATCCCTCATTCCCTGAAGCAATTTATCCACAAAATCCAATATTTCAAAGAAAAATATAAATGAAGTGACGAAAAAGCTCGTGTGGTTGTGAAATTGTTCAAACGATCGCCGCTGAAGAACGAGATCTTACTGAACTACATGCGGCAAGATAATCGCATTTCCACCAGTATGTGTCTCATTGTCGACTGCAGAACGCGCTGGGATAGTTTATTGAACATATTGGAGAGACTTCTCAGTGTGAAGTCAGCGATTCAGAAGGCGCTAATAGATGTGAAAGCAAATGTCCATCTAACTGATGAAGATTTTGATATCATGACGCAATTAATTTCCGCACTGAAACCATTTCGGGCAGCTGTGGCGGCTATCTGTAGACACGACGCTACGCTTTAGACTGCAGAAGCAACAGAAAAGTTTCTTCTAGAGGAGCTGCAAGCACAATCTCATTCTCTCAGCAAAGATCTGCAAAAATCTTTTCAAAAGAGAATTTTAGAAGAGCGATGCAATAAAACATCTTTAGTCCTCCAATATCTGCACAATCCGCAAGCACAGTTAGAAAAAAAAGAAGATGGTCAAAGAGTTTAGCGTGAAATTGCTTTTGCGTCTTAAACCGTTACAGTAACAAATGGCCGAAGTAAGAATTCAGCCTGATAATTCTCAACTTCCTCGGAGTTTACAAGAACGCCATGAGCCATCACAATCGAATGACCATCTTACAATTGAGCGCCGATTGCAAAAAGCTATTGAGGCTGCCTCTTAAACTTCAATTTCAATACCTACACCAGACTCCGCATCCTACTCAACTATGATTAACCACGAACTTAATATAGCTGCTCAGTCAGGCAAACGAGGACCCCATTTAGAGAGTGTGTATCAATATTTGCTGACAATTCCTCCAACGTCTGTGGAATCGGAAAGAGTCTTCTCCTCCTCTGGATACCTTTGCAATTAGATACGTTCTAGTTTGCATGATGACAATATCTTGACAAATTATTTTTCCTACGCTCAAATCTTTCTCGAAATTGAATTTTTATCCTTAAAATAAAGTAATTCGTGGTTTTTAAAACGGTGCAGTCTTCTTTCTAAACATTATTACATAGTTGGGCAAAATGCAATAATGATTACATTTTCTATAATCACAATTGCAAATAATCATGATTACATTTGCTATAATTACAATTACAACTAATTTTAATCACAATTGTTATCATTACATATGGAATTACGAGTAATTATGTTTACAATTTAATGCAATTAATTTTTTTTGCAGAGTAATGCATTTCAAAGTAATCGTAATTACAAGGTAATGTATTAGTTTGAATGGATTTACTACCCAACACTGCATTAAGAGATGTGGTCTAAGAGTTCCAAGAACAGTAATATTTTTCCAGATGTGCGTACAGTAATTGACAGATAATTTCAAACTGTAACCCAAAAGCAATGATTTAGGTCATAAGCAGGCGCAAAATATATGGCTTTCAGGTTGTTTTCATCGAAGTAAGTGCCACGTCATTGGCACTATATAAAAGAAAAAAAGAAAAAATATAACGAACGAAACGATATACCTCTTGGCGTAGAAAGACGAAAATGTTTTTATTCATTTTATCCCGGGATTGAGAAAAAAGCAATCCCGAATCCCGGGATTGAAAATATGTACCGGGATTGGAGGCCCTAATCACAAATCTAAGCTTCCCCCAACGTCCATCTGTTATTATCCATAAGTGACATCAATGAGACAGCACAAATCTATGTTGTTCCCAACGTCCATCTATTACTATCCATAAGTGACATTAATGAGACATCACAAATCTAAGCTTCCCCCAACCTCCATCTGTTACTATCCATAAGTGACATCGATTAGACAGCACAAATCTAAGGTGCCCCCAACGTCCATCTGTTACTACCCATAATTGACATCAATTTGACAGCACAAATCTAAGCTGCCCCCAACCTCCATTTGTTACTATCCATAAGTGACATCGATGAGACAGCACAAATCTAAGCTGCCCCAACGTCCATTTGTTACTATCCATAAATGACATCAATTTGACAGCACAAATCTAAGTTGCCTTCATCGTCCGTCTGTATTATCTATAAATGACATCAATGAGACAGCACAAATCAAATCTACCCCCAAGGTCCATCTGTTACAACCCAGAGGCAATATCTCCCTGAACATCTGACTAATTAAAGGCAAGAGAGCTCATAACCTCTCTCGAGGGACTGAAAACAATTTTAGTTCATTTTAAATTGTTCCATTAAAATGTAAAATATTTAATTATCCTCAATTTATTCAAATTAAATAAGAAAAAGTGGCGGCCAGTTTTAATAGCTGCGACTGGTGTTTCAGAAGGGATTTCGATTGGTATTGATTTGGGAAATGGCTAAATATAGATCTGACATCTCTCTCAGTAGGGTATAGAGTTCTTTTATAATCCCCTAACTCTCAGACTTTGTAAATTTATTATGAGCGCGCACATATAGGCTTTGTTATTTATTTTTAATTCGATATTTATATATATAGTCATATATTTATATTCTAATAATTTCAAATCCACAGATTATTATTCTGTGAAATATGGAAAAATCGTAATATATAAACGATCATCATCATTCTGTGGTTGACCTGTAAATTTGGATTTTGCATCTACTCCGGTGTAATATAATAAAAGCCATTTAAATAAATAAAGCCTAAAATATATTTCTACTTTTAAATCAACATAAATACACCACATATATATTCTGAATATTACTATTTTAAATATAGGTTTTTCTTCGAATCTTCAAAGAAATGTGTTTGAAGATATATTTTAGAAAAAAAAAGTTCTTAAATCGAATATATTAATCATTATAATGTTGACATGTTAATGAAATTGTAGAATCATATGGCTACCGAGACCTTTCGCTCCATATATATAATATATAATAATATTAAATATATATAATATATTCATGAAATTTAATATAAATTCAGTTCAACTTTACAATATATAACACCAAATGAGGGAACATATAGTTTTAATTTAACGAAATATAGTTGTTAAACAAATATCCTCTCCTCACATCATGCTAAACTGCCAATATTATAGTTGAATATTTTATATCAAATTAGAACTAAGATTATCAGAAAATTCTCTTTTAGAATGTCGCTAATTAGCGGTTCGGACTTAAGATATATAATTTTGCCATTGAACAAAATACAAAAATTACAAATCATAAATATTTTTTCTTTTTATTTTGTTATCTTTATAAAAACCTTATAATTGTTATATTCTGACATTTTTTCCAACCACCCGCACGTATTTGCACATGGCTCTCTATTAATCCATATAATTATAAAAAATCAAAAAAACTTATTGCGGAAGGTTTTTGATAATTTATAATAGTAAAACGCAATTTATCCTAAATCGATATAATGATTGAGCCCTCCCAATATGTATTCATCGAAGTAAGGACAGTAGAAGTTAGGTTTATGTATAAAGACATTCAGGTCTTAATAATATTATTTCCTATATATAGATAGCCTGTTATATGAAACCTTGATCAATAATAAAAATTGTCCTTCACTAAAAATAAGCTTTACCCATTTCCAAAGAATTATATCCTCAAAATTTTCTAATATACCGAATACACTTTAGAAGCTATGAAAGTGTAGGATGGTTGTTGCGTGATGGTGTGGCTCGTGGAAAGGCTGCTCTTATAAAATTATAATTAAAATTAATTTATTTAAAGCAAGAAATTATAAAGAGAAAAGAAACAACGGTTGAAATAACGGCCGCCGCACTAGCCTTGTTGTTTACCGCTAAGTCGCCAGCGTCTCTGATGACGTCCCACGCGCATGCGTAGTGAAGTGTTGACGCCCGCCGATGCCGTCTTAGTTCGGCTCGCTGAAGCAAAGTGTAGTCGCCACAAAAGTTTTATTTTGGTTGTCAATAAAGAGAAGGGTCGTATCAGTTTTTCAAAATTCGCAATTATTGAGCAGCTAATTTAAAGAGATGCTTGAATACTCACCCTCTAATTCCTAATAAATGTAATCAGAAGTAATCATGGTTAGTCTGTATTAACGGTTAGGTATTCAATTTTTCTGTCACCGATCCTCAAGCTTGGAGGCGCCTTTTCAAAGTTCAAAAGGTCTGTGATCTGGCACTCAGAGAAATACGTTTAAAGCATTCAAAGATTTAATGATTCCGCAAATAAATATATTTAAAAAAATACTAATAATTTTATGAATAGTTTATTAATTTTAATATTCACATGTTTTATTATTCTGGAAACTACCCCATTGCCTCTCTGATGTTTTATCCATTTTTATTTGTTCATGCTCAAATATAAATTGTCGTATCATCCTGAAGATTGTCTTTCCTAATTTCCTACGAGAAAATATTCCTTAGAATGATTCAAAGTAGTCAGTACTTCTCAATTTACATATATATATATATATATATATATACGATAATAACAAGGCGAAGGAAGACGAGTATCTTTATTGGTGCATAAGAGCGAGTTTTCGGGCAAAAGCCCTTCGACTGGCAAGATATAACGACACTATGAACGACATCGATGGCTGTAGAGAATATATACACATATTAATTTACATAAATATAGAAAAAAGCATGCAAATGGGCAATTTAACTATTTGTAAAAATGAGAGGTAAAAAATAAAAATGGAAAAATGAAATAGAAATCCTATAGGGTAATAGGAGAGATGCCAGAACATTAGCTGAAGGAAAGAAATATTAATGAGGCACAATATATGGTTGAAATGGGATATCAAGTATATAAAAGAGAAATTTATACATAAAGGCCAGGAGAGCTTGACATGCTTCAGGGAGCCCATTTGCATGCTTTTTTCTATATTTATGTAAATTAATATGTGTATATATTCTCTACAGCCATCGATGTCGTTCATAGTGTCGTTATATATCTTGCCAGTCGAAGGGCTTTTGCCCGAAAGCTCGCTCTTATGCACCAATAAAGATACTCGTCTTCCTTCGCCTTGTTATTATCGTATAAGTTCATTCCAGGAAGAATTACTCTACTATTATATATATATATATGTTGTATTGAAATATTTTATTTAAAAATGTTATATTAAATTATTATTTGAAATGTTATATAAAAGTATTATTTGAAATGTTATATAAAAGTATTATTTCAAATGCTATATAAAAGTATTATTTAAAATGTTATATTAAGATATTATTCAAAATGTTAAGATATTGATTTATTTAAAAATATATTTCATAGATAAAAATATTCTGCTAAATCGACCGCCAGAGGTCACTCTTCCCATATAAAAACTCGTTGTTGTTCTTCCCCGTTGGCCGACCCAAAACTTTGTAATTATGTAAATAATCTTTTCATTTTTTTATTCTTACGCCTTAAGCCAGGCGGTACTTTAATCAAATTATGTTCTTATATATTACTTTAGCTCAAATAAAACAAACTCTGATCAAGACTATTATTATTATTATAACCACGACTGCATCACCATTACCATAATCCTCAACATGATCCAAAACAACAGAAATCTCATATCTTTTATTTTTAAATATAATATATATATAGTAACGTGGTTAATTTATTTGCATATTTTTATATTGTATTGATTTACATAAGAATTCAAAATACATATAAAAATGCACATAGATACAATTTCAGAGTAGACCGTTAAAGAGAATAAAGTCCGTTCGTGTTTACCTCTCCTCGCGTCTATTTTTCAACGCGACAAGTGGTGGAGATGCCGGGGACAGATACATATATAGGAAGTCTTCGCATATAAGGCCTGGAGCCACTTTATCTCTATGAGGAAAATAATTTGTTTCGTCGGGTCTGGATGAGAGAATTACCAGAGGGCTCTTCGAGCGATGGCCGCCGACGGGAGCTTTACGATTTCTTGATAAATCAAGAAAAGCCATCCACGAACGCGTTTCGCGCTGTTGGCCCTCGTCAGTGTGGAATAGGCTGTACCACTGCGGCCAAAATTCTGGGAAATTTGGTCCCAGAGGCTTCTTGAGAAACCAAGAAATGGGTATTAAAGGCCAAAATTTGGTAAATACGCTCAACATGTGAAAATATAATAGAAAAACTAAATAAAAATGTCATGTGTCATTAATACCTTACCTTTTTATTTTTTTTTTCTATTATATTTTCACATACATATGGTAATTTAAGCCAACAAACCCATATTGTAAATAACTTATAACAAGATTTTAATGTTGTATAATAGAAACACATCTGTTAATGATTATACGTATTATTGACATGTGTCTTTACATCATCATATGTAATGCAATTTGTACGAACAGGATAAATAAATAAACTCTGTAATTGATTAAGAGTTGAGCTAAAGCAGAGATCAAGCATATAGTATTGCCAAAACAACAAAGTCTAAAGATGGAAACGGCCACGGCGCCAGTGTACAGTTTCGCCAGACGATCCACGCCCCTCTCGCATGTGCTGAAATGCAATACCCCCTTTTTCAGAAAAGCTATATAAAGGCCCCCGTCTTTAGCCAAAAATACAGTTAGTTCACCCTCATTGCAAGCCCGCGTCGGTCGTACCTCATGTCGATCTCATCTAACATGTAGTTAGTAAGAACTCTTCTATCTTCATCTTTCGCTCCTAGCTCAACTTTTATCTGTTAACGGAACTTTCTTAGTGCAACTTTGTCTTCGTTTTTTGTGTGGACAGTCCCAAGCTTTCCACTCTGCCTCGACCACGACTGCCTGTATTTTGTGAGAACTTTTAAAGGTCTTACAAGGTGCAGAGAGGTACTGGAAAACTCTACATCCTGACTGTTCCTCTCGGTTAACACAGTATAGCGAGAGTCAACACTTCATCATCACAAAGTTAATCGGCAGGATTCTCTACACAATAGTCAACAGTAACTCAATATATTTCAGTGAGCCGACAGGATGACCAAAACGAAGAATGACACAACGAAGAGGTAAGAAGACTGTTCGGATAGGAAGCGAGAAAGAGCAAAGATGGAGGAACAAACCGACCATTCCAACGAAACGACCAAGCAATCTCTCCCCCAAGATATTTACGGAAGAAACGCCGCCCCAAGGGACCTCCGCAGACCCGCTAACACCGATCGCTAACGCCGGGAGCAAGCTGACCGCGCCAACGACAGCCCCGAAATTCCCGCAAGTCATGGAAACCGAGCAGCGATGTACCCAAACCCTGTGACAAGCTCCACCTTCGACCTGAAATCGTCGAGACAATGCTCAAGGCAACAAGCCACAAACAACTTTCCAGAAGTTACAAGCTTCTACAAGCTTTACAAGGAGCGTCTTCCACGTCAGCAGGAAAAATAACAAAGACCAAGTCTCCTGACTGAACATTCATCCAAATTGTAAGTTTTTAAAAACCTACCTTAACCTTAACCTCAACTTTACAACTTGATTCCCTATACATTTTGTATTTATATTTTCACTTTAAGCATTTTAAAATCAATTTTTACCTTTTTTATATCATTTTTATTGAATTTTTAAAACTTTCATATTCTCATTTATCAAATTCACTTTAATTTTTAATCAGATTATAAATTTCAAGTTATTACTCTCAATTTTTCTTAAAAAAAAAAAGCGCCCATTACGCATTTTTACTAATTTACTAATCTTACATGCCTTTCCTAAATTTACCTAAAATGGCATTATCCAAAGCTACGACTTGAAAAAAAATCATTATTATTATTTTAAAAAAATCTCATTCATCATAATTCTCAACTTATTTTTGTTTTACTTATTAGTTATCTTTATACCAAAAGACCAAGATCTTTATCAATTCTTAAAATTTGGTAATGTTCACCATTTTAAGTAAGCGCCCAATTCAAAATATTCTTGTCACTATCACGGCATTGCCTTTTTACAAGGAACATTTTCACGCTACCATAATCAACGATCAAAAATATCAATTTTTAAATATAAATTAACATAGGTGAAACGCATTTTTTTTTTATTGCAAAAATCGAAAGATACAATATCTTCAAAAACACCACTAGGAAAAACAACTACCACGCCAGTAGCTAAATTAAGTCACAGACCGCCAAACTTATTACAATCGTTAATATTCGAGCATAAATACACTCCCTTGTCTTTTCCTTTTACATGCATATTTAATCATCAACAAATCTCTCTCAACAAACGTTACAATACTCACACATCACTTTATCCAATTGGCAACAATTTTTAGTGCGCGACTTAACACACAAATCCAAATCTTGAGCCACACAAGCTCCACTTAGCTCTATATCGTCGCCACAATAAAATAATTTCACATTAAGCGTGCCACATCCACTAACAGTCAAATATTCTCTCGATGTGTTTCATACAACAACCACCCATGACTTTATTAAATTTGTTATTCATGGTGAAACAGGTTAGATTTGTACCAAACTAAGACTTCGCGTGACACCTTTTTATTCACATTTCTCACTTCGTGTCACAGTGCCACACCACAAAACTTTTTCACTTTTCAGGCCAAAGACGCCCTTCACGCCTGTGACACTTCTCACCTCAAAGCGTGTCCACGTCGAAAGTCGCACTTTCACCACACATCTAAACCTGACATCACTGAATAACATTTTAACTAAGTCTAAACAACTACGAACATTGAGAAAACTATATTTTCAAATAGGCAAGAAATATGCCAAACTCAACAAAAGAAGAGAGAGAGAGAGAAAGTCAGTTTCGAGTAAATCTCAAACATAGCAAACCATTCCACATGTGCGACCATCCCAGAAATAGAACCCGGCAATTCCCGTGAAAAAAACAGGAGGAGTGACCCCAGTAAGAGGATCCCCGTCCTCCCTCCCCTCTCAAGGCAGATGTAAATGACCGCTATATTCAAGATCGCCATTTTAAACACATGTTTCACACTAGTCATTTAGATTTCCTCGAGAATCTCACAAATCTCACCAACAATATATCACAACACAACAATCATTAAACATTTTACATGTTAATTGATAACACCAATGTTTACCAATGGGATATGATCTACACACAACAGTTGTAACTTTTCTTAAAAAGAGACAATTTTTGTTCAATATTTTACACTACTTAAAATTTATCCAATCATTAATAACCTTTAATTATATTTGAATTTTTGTATAAAATCTTGAATAATTATTTTTATTTTTATCATTCAATTATATAATCAAAATTTTAATCCAACATTAAAAAAAAAACTTTAATCAAATTAACTTTTATTTTTCATGATATTATTTTAGTATTGCAAAACATCTAATTGTTTCAAAAATTATTTTTATTTTGCTATTTATTATATCTTTTATATATTACATGTTTAATTTTGTCCACTTACACTTTTTTTGTACCCGCAATCATATTTCTATATTTTTATTCACTATATTTTATATTTGTTTAAATACCTTTATTATCTGAAAATGTTTATCAGCCACTATCGGGCATCTACAACAATCATTTTCAACAATCATATTCTTTAACCAATTCCCTATATTTTTCATCACTATCTTTTCAGTCATTGCGTCACATCAACGTAGAAAAACGACAGCACTGCTTGACAATTTAATTTTTGATTTCGTAATTCAACAAACTCTTTGAAAACACAGTTCCCCAGATTTAAAAATCCCAACTTCTGGCCTGAACACGCTTCAAGAGTTTATTTCATTTCATCGGCAGAGCAAATCACCAACGCATTCACAAAGCGTTCACTTTTTTCAACTTTCAACTGTTTTTTTTTCAGCTCTAGCGGACCACATTCAACCTTTGATTTCGAGTCAAGTCAGACCACCTACTGTCGCTACAATTCTACTTATCGCATGGCTCTATTTCACTCCTTTCCCAATCATATAAATAAACAACTTTTCTTCAGCAACTTTTAACCCAATAATCCTAAAATTGTGACAAAGCACGGTAACCCTTATATAGGATCGCAAGTGAAACATTGCCAAGGAAGACAGCTCAAGTCTATATCCTCGCTTTGCACCTGGATCTGAGTATTTGGTTACATGTGCACTCCTAACAATTGCATATTCTTCAACTACTAACCCTTTCCAACGCCCGCCAATATTCTCTTAGGATGTGAATTTTTATGTCATCATTTTATATCAATCATCATTTTTTTTTATCAAACAAAAATGTCATTTTTATTTCACTTTTATATATCCAAACAAATCATCTTGTTATAGCCCTTTTTAACCCTCACAGTTTAAATTAATTAAAATAAATTTTAATTACTTACCTGTGTAAGAGAGGCTTTACCCGCCTAAACCCGGATAAACCCTTTCACTCCCGGGGCCCATCTATGGTAATTTAAGCCAACAAACCCATATTGTAAATAACTTATAACAAGATTTTAATGTTGTATAATAGAAACACATCTGTTAATGATTATACGTATTATTGACATGTGTCTTTGCATCATCATATGTAATGCAATTTGTACAAACAGGATAAATAAATAAACTCTGTAATTGATTAAGAGTTGAGCTAAAGCAGAGATCGAGCATATAGTATTGCCAAAACAACAAAGTCTAAAGATGGAAACGGCCACGGCGCCAGTGTACAGTTTCGCCAGACGATCCACGCCCCTCTCGCATGTGCTGAAATGCAATACCCCCTTTCTCAGAAAAGGTATATAAAGGCCCCCGTCTTTAGCCAAAAATACAGTTAGTTCACCCTCAGTGCAAGCCCGCGTCGGTCGTACCTCATGTCGATCTCATCTAACATGTAGTTAGTAAGAACTCTTCTATCTCCATCTTTCGCTCCTAGCTCAACTTTTATCTGTTAACGGAACTTTCTTAGTGCAACTGTGTCTTCGTTTTTTGTGTGGACAGTCCCAAGCTTTCCACTCTGCCTCGACCACGACTGCCTGTATTTTGTGAGAACTTTTAAAGGTCTTACAAGGTGCAGAGAGGTACTGGAAAACTCTACATCCTGACTGTTCCTCTCGGTTAACACAGTATAGCGAGAGTCAACACTTCATCATCACAAAATTAATCGGCAGGATTCTCTACACAAGAGTCAACAGTAACTCAACTTATTTCATACACATATATATATTTTTTTAAGAAAATTTTTTTTTTCTTTACAGATCCAGGTACGCCCTTTTATATAATATATATATATATATGTTTGTTTATGAACGCGGTTTGATCGAATTTATAAAAACGATATAATCACATTTTACTGATGCTACATTTTTCTAATAACGCCCCGAAAGAACTGGTGTTTGAATTAAGTAAACGAACACTTTCAAATGACACCAAAATACCAATATTGATAAGATATGCAGAATATTATGATACGCTTTTACCTGTTCTAAACATGTTTCAATGAGAGAACTTGGAAATAAACAAACTCCCCTACTATGTATTGATAGGCACTTGTTATATTAAAACATTCCTGCTATTTCTTTTAAGAATTGCACATTTAGAAGAAATATAAAATAATGGCTTCACATATTAATTTATGGAAGCAATGGTCGCCTCTCCCGTCAAAATAAACGTCAGAATCTGACGCCATCTATTATCTACGTTTATTTTGATGGGAGAGGCGACCATTGCTTCTATGGATTAATTTCCTCCCGGGAAAATTTTCATCTATATTAATTTATATGGTTCTTCTAAAAGGAGAGCTTTTGGGAAAAGATAGAAACAGGTTAATCCTCTCCTAGACTTAATTTGCCAAAGGCCAATTGTTAACTCAAGTGTAGTTTCTAGCACTGAAAACAATTCAATGAATCCGAAACTATTGCTGAAAAACAAAGCAGGGGCAAAAAAATCAACCACGATCAAGAAGACCAATATACATTCTTCTGACTGCAAAGCGCTCGAGGAGTATTAGAATTAATCAACTCTCCAAATATTCTTCTGTATCTCCGGAACGGCAGTGTTTATGATTTATCAAATCCTTCATAAATGTTATTTTCACGCGAGTCAACAATAGTATTTGTCTTTCTATCAGGTGTTTTCTCATAGAAAAGTGTTTGACTGAATATCAGTACTGGACTAAGAATTAGTTGGTATGTTCTCTTAAGTGACGACGAGTCAAGATTTAGTCTAGAGCCCGATTCTCGATTAGTGTTTATATGGAGAGAACCTAGGAGACGTTTCCAATGAACTAGGATAGGAGAAAGACAAAGTCTCTTGGTCTGGACAAGTTTCAATTCAAACTGGCTCTCAATTATTTTGAGGAGGCGCATTACTACTTTTTAAATAAAATAACGAAAATTTTGAGTTTTACACGAGATTATTACAGGTGTGGTATAATTTATATCTAACGAAAATATATTATTTAACATATAAATATATATTTTAAAAAATAAAAAAGTAGGCATATCCTGACTATTAAATTAAGCGCTATTAAGATGGCAGAGCGCCATCTGGAGGAACAGAAATCAACTAAACGTTGATTTAACCTGTTCCTTGATATATGGCCAACCTATTTTATTGTTAAATCAATAAAAGCCAAACACGAACGCGTTTCGGGCTGTTGGCCCTCGTCAGCGTGGTGCAGGCTGTACCTCTGCGAACAAAATACTTTTGGTTCCGGAGACTACTTGAGAAATCAAGAAATGGGTATTTGAGGCCAAACGTACTTAAATACGCCTAACAAGTTAAAATAATGATTTATACTTTTTTTATTAAAAAAAATACCGTAGTAACAAACGTTCTGCATTAGTCTCTCTTGGATACACACCAATTTAGACATTTTCGGCATGTCTCTCAACACAATATTAACTTTTATTGAATATTCTGCCTACGAATTATTATCGATATCGTTCAGATATTCATACGATTTAATACTACGGTTGAATTAGTCATCAGCAAATTCAATTATACTGAGAAACTTGGTGTGACCTACACAAAGAGCCATTCGCCAATGGAAAACCTTTTGAGCTATTATTGGCGGTGAGGTCCGGTAAATATCTCTTCCCATATAACTTTCTTTATGTCTTTTAACAAATGAACAATAGTGCATTATACTGTTTCCGACCATCTTGAGAATATATATTGGTTACTTTATTTTTCTTCTATATGCTATAACTTCTTCTGTTTAGGAGTTAGTCTTCACAGCCAAAGGTAAGTCAGCATATAACTTTCTACATGAAGGAATCTCTTGATTGAAGTTGGAAATTCTAACTCAATTGCAGAAGTAGGTATAAATGGATTGTGTGGGAAAACCTGGTTACTCACTCTCCACTTTCCGAATATGGAGGTAATTTCTCCAATAGTTATGTTGATATACGTCATCGCGGGAAGTTGGCGTTCCAGAAAACTGGGCAGTGACTAATTCTCTCTCATCGCGCTGAAGATAAATTTGGTGATCTTAATCACTTCCTAACTCTATTCCATATCATACAATCTCATTCAGCTACTGGTGTAAGCATTATTGTCTCTTCGACAATGTCCTACAGCTATGTCCAGACAGTCGTTGTTGCCGAAACAGTTCTCTTCAGTATTACTTTTGCATTTTTATGTCAAATTATCGAATTAAATTATGAAACTCAATTTCTAATTAGAGTTTTAAATATAATCTGAAATTTACAAATATTTAGATGAATACACGCGATATTATTTTATTTATTCATTTCATCATTCGTAAAATTGAAGATACTTCGGCCAGTTTATTAGATAATAAAAATATTTATAATGGCCGAAGTATCTTTAATTTTACGAACTATGAATCCCGGCCAGGCAGCTTCTATCATTTCATCTTGAATTATATATTATGTATGTTCAATAGATTCAACTCTATATATTGACGCATATAATAATATGTTTTACATTATTTCAGGTTTACCTCTATTACTTGAATATATATAATATATAATTACATTCTCCATATATAAATGCGGAGATCAAAAACTCCATTTATTAATCTGTGGAATCCAAAATATTAAAATATAAATTCAAAAAATAATAAAAATAGTCTAGGATCAAATATATCTATAGTAAAAATGCACATAGCCGAAGAACAAGTATAAAAGAATAAAATTTTGTAATTCAAATGTTCTAAGATAAAAATACAAATGGAAGAAAAAATAACTACAAAAGGAAAAATCGGAGATATCGATTTTAGGGCCAAGCACCCACCTGAGGCTTATTCCATACAACTGTTTCTTCAATTTCTTTGAAAACTATTTTTCTCACTTTTTCTCATATTACATATTCTATATGATGTAGTCATTATGTGTTGCTTTGAATTTCCACCTAGGGATGAATTAATATTCTGAATGTGTTTACCACTGTGATTTTATTCAAATAATGCACCGAATCTAAGTAACACAAATATGAAACAATATTTAATATGAATAAACATTCATAATATAAATGAAGAGTCTTTCCTGATCATGAAAGTTAAGTTGTTGATGGAATAGCGCCATCTATTAGAATATAAAGACAAATTTTGGAATTCAGATATCCTCTTTTGAATAAAAAAGAGAAGCTAACAACGTACACGTTTCGGATCTTTGCGCGTGGTGCAAGTGTTAGGTTAAAGACTCACCAGGGAAGGCGTTACGTGTTTTCAAATTAAGTTTCACATGTGTATTTTTCTGTGTACATGTATATATATTATATTAAATATACCAATATATTATATATACCAAATATGCCTTTCTCCTTAAAATACATTAGAACAAGGCATTTCGTTTACCAATCCAGTTTAAAGCGTGAAGGTGGTGATAAAGATTGCGGCAGAGCACCAGCGTTGAAAATTAAGATAAGAACCAACCTATAAACCATTAGTACGGGCTTTGTTCAACATCCGTATGGGATAGTACTTTGGTCTCTCTCTCTCATATATACATATATGTGGCAATATTTTGGTAAATGTGTTGAGGAGAGAAATAATCACACGACGAGTTGTTAGAGCAAAAATCCAGGCAGCCAGCCGAGAGAGAAAGCGGTGGCGAGCGAGACGTTATCAGCCGAACGACTGTTTTTCCCTGTGTACACAAGCGGGGGCTAACAAAAGATAGTCGCCAGGTGGTGACGCCCCCCTCAGGAATGTGGCCAAAAAATGGTCGTAAGTTAGTTTTCTTAGCTTTAGCTGCCCATCTCTCTCTCGTTGGCTGTTGGATTGTTTTATTAATCCTGGAAGAGCATATAATATGACATATGGCCCCCGTTGAAGAAGGCTGAACATGGTTTAAGTATATTTAAAGCTGGAGAAGCCAGGAATAGAGAAAATAATTTTACAGTTAAAATTATTTAAGGTAATGGTGACATAGTTTTATGTAAATAAAATATTGTATAGTACACAAATAAATATTATTTACAAGCAGTTTTACAACACCGGGGAGTTTGACATTTAAGGAAATCTTTGAAAATATCAAGGTTATAAAGCTATATACAACAAAATCTAATGTACTATAAGGAAAGTGATATGGAGGAGTGTGAACAACGAGAAGAAGAGTCACATACATATGGTGAAATTCTGAAGATCATTAAGACTGGGGAACTCTACACTTTAAGATATTTTTCAGGCGGACATGGCAAGGGGAAACTTGTCATGGGCTTTCTATGCTATAAGTGTAGAGTACGAGAAATGAGATTGAGGTTGACAATTGTGTGAGCTCAGGACTGAGGTAAATATAAAACTACATACAATGTTATAACCTCGGCGAACAGAGCGAGGGGAGCTTGCCCTGGGCAAATCTAACTTATCTATGTAGTTACTTGTGTAGCGAGTCCGAGGGGAAAAGTCCCGTGTGTAGGTGAAGAAGTCGAACGGACTTATATTTAATTTGCGGAAAGTATGCGCGCACAGTGCCAAAAATAGGGACGAGGACTGCGTTGTCCGTTACAAGTGACAAGCTGCTCGGACACGAGGTGTTTGAACCGTCGTGGGAGCTTGTGCAAGGCGATGATTTCGCGGTGGGTTGAAAGTAAGACCCATGTCTGCGCGAAATGATGACGGACCGGACAAAATCAGCGACGATGTTTAATTTGTTGACATGAATTGTATCTGTCTCACGACTTAGAGGTCGGTTGGAGCGGTTGATCCGTACGATTTGAGGGGAAATTATCTCCAGTATTTCATAAGGTCCCGAGAAGAAAGGTGGAAAGTAAGAGAGCTGTAAAGTAAGTGTTTCAACATTGTAAAATGAATAAAGGAAGCCATTAGAAAGAGGCTGGAGCAAATCGTCATCTCTGCAGCATTCGTCAACAAAACGTGGTGCTAATATGTATTGAGACATTTTACAGAGATACTTTAGAATGGAGGAGATTGATTAGGCAGACAACATATGTACGGTTCTCTTGATAACACTAAAATTAATAAATTAAACAAATAATGGACATGCACGTACGTGAAAGAGAAAAGACCTTCGGGGTCGAGTGAAAAAAAGGTGGACCTTTGCGGTCAATTGACAAAAAATAAGACCTCTGAGGTCGAATGGTTGAAAAAAAAAAGCCTTGACTTTCAGAACCTAAGTTTCAATGTAGGAATAGATTCACTGCAGAAAGACTGAGAGGTTCAGCAAAAATTTGGTCATTGGTTCATAAAAACATAAGTTGATGTACGAAAATTAAAGAACAAGAGTTTTTTTTTTTTTTTTCAAGAGCGATGGTGTAAGATAAGAAAAATTTTCGAGAGAACATGTTATTGAGAATAAAATAAGGCATTGTAAGCTTGAAAGCTTGTAGCATATTATGGTTTTAAAATTGATATGAGATAAGTTATTTAGAGCATGAACTGTGCAAAAAGTGGGCTAACATGGATGTGATATATATAACAAGCAAAAATGTAAACGGATGAAATCACAATAAAGTTAAACACTCACTGTTGATGGGCTTCTGTTGGACTTCGAAGCTGGGTTGTGTTGAAGACTTGGCTCATGTTGGAAAGTCCCGATGGGGAATGTGGTTGCCGTACATGGCGTGTAGACGAGTCCGCGGGACGTAGGCGGCTTGATCCGCTCGTGGTGGCGTAGACTGGCAGGGGACGGCGTTGTTGGAAGAAATTATTCCAGTGGTGTTTTCCATTACTCTACTACAGTCGGAATGCTCGCAGTCACCAAAGCTCTCGTAGCACTTCTCCTCACTGAGACTGGGGCTGTCTCGCTTGTCCGGCGTGCTAGAGTCACTAAGGGCTGTGTCCTCTAACAGTTGGCGGTTGTCATGTTGAGGGTTCTTGGACATCTCATCTTCCACAATCAGCTCATGTGGATCAGGGGTAGTGGGGTCTTGGGGAGTATGTGCAATTGAGACTTGGGAAGTCTGTTCAATTCGAACTTGGGAAGTCTGTGCAATTTGTACTTGGGACGTCTGTTCAATTGGGACTTGGGAAGTCTGTGCAATTTGTACTTGGGAAGTCTGTTCATTTGGGACTTGGAAAGTCTGTTCAATTGGGACTTGGGAAGTCTGTGCAATTGGGACTTGGGAAGTCTGTACAATTTGTACTTGGGAAGTCTGTTCAATTGGGACTTGGGAAGGTGCGACGTGATAAATTTGGGACGTGGCTATTGGTTTTGTGATAGCTTGCTTGATGGGATGGATTTGCGCATCCCGGAGAGAAGACCTCTGTTCAGGAGTCTGTACCTGGTGAAGGAGAGTATTGTCGGCGGCGAATGATTGTTTACGACATTGTTTGTTGCAATGATTCTGGCCACAGTAACGGCAAGAATATGGTGGGGTCTTGTCCACGGTGGTGGAAGGTGCTCTGCTCTGGCGCGGTGATCGTTGTTGGGCAGCTTTAGTGCTGGTGTTATCCCCTTCGTAGGTCAGCTGTTGGGCTAAGCATAACCATTCTTCTGGTCCCGAGGGTTGTGCCATTTTTAAAAGGTTGCCATAGTTACGTGGCACACCGTTGGATAGTGCTCGCACGATGGCACTCTTAGGGAGGTTGATCGCCAATCCTATTCGGACCTTGTTCTTGTAGTAGGTCTCGATCTCGGCCATCGACGTGCATTTAAGTTCATAGAATTCTTAAAGGTTGAAGCTAGGGCGTCGGGGATAGACGGCGCAGAGTGACTCTTTGACCTCTTCATAAGTCTTATTGAGTAGCGCTAAATCTTGTGCAATTTTGCGAGGTTCGCCTCTGAGTGATGATAGAGTCTTTCGAGCTTGGCGTGCTGGCTCTAAGTTGTGGAAGTTCGGCTGAGACTCAAGTTGTGAGAAGAAGTGTGCGGCAGGTTCATCTCCGTCGTAGGTGATTGTTTCTTCCGACTCACGGTTTAAAAGTTGGTCGAGACAGAGGGTGAGAGTTCGAAGGGAAGCGGCTACAGTAGCGTCGGTCGTTGGTTCTTGTGGAACTTGGTTGTGGGTTTGTTCGATCATCGTGGCTTGGCTTCTTGTTTCTTCATGCTCTGGTATATGAGGGATTTGCTTCCCGGTCAGATCTTATCCTGTCGACTTTTCAATGTGACAATATAGTGGTAAATGATGTGGTGAGGTGAGAAATAATCACACGACGAGCTGTTAGAGCAATCATCCAGGCAGCCAGCCGAGAGAGCAAGAGGTCGCGAGTGAGACCTTATCTGCTGAACTGTTTTTTTCCCTGTGTACACAAGCGGGGCTAACAAAAGATAAGCGCCAGGTGGTGACGCCCCCCTCAGGAATGTGACCAAAAAATGGTCGTAAGTTAGTTTTCTTAGCTTTAGCTGCCCATCTCTCTCTCGTTGGCTGTTGGATTGTTTTATTAATCCTGGAAGAGCATATATTATGACATATATTATTTTTAAAATATTGCACCTAATTTCAGAGGAACTATTAACCAAAATAATATTTGGAACCAAAATGAATCGAAACATGATATTTTAAGAAAAATTAAAACAATTTGAGATCCTGACTAGTAACTATTTATGCGTGGATGTTTCTGTATGAATATATGGCATATCTCCCAATAAAAATATATATATTGATATATATTGATGAGGGCCACACATGAACCGAACTGTCATATAAATGTTAGCCTTGTCTGAATTTGCCACAATTATCTGGGACACATTTCATCTCTAAACACTGCTTTCTGTAAATAACTGCATATAATTTCATTCTTTTGATGCATTTTATATGGATGATGAGCTCTCTTTAGAAATTTGAATCTTCATAACAAAATTATGTTCATTGAATTTCCTATAGGTTTAATTTAATTAAGAGTTTTCATATTTTAACTTTATACGCGTATTCATTCATAGTTGAAAGCGAATTCACGAATAGATAAACATGATACATATAAAGACTACTTAAATATATATTAATGAAAATATATGTACTTTTTGCAAAATGATGGCTTAAACAATCAGGGCTTAAAGCTTTGGCTGTGATATGAAAAGGTAACATATGAAAAATAATATTGCTATCTACAATTTGTATATATAAACGTATATAATATCTATTATTATAGACTAGAACTAACTACTGTGTGTGATTTTAATATAAACCTTATTATATAATCAATTCTAACATATTGATTGAAACAGTCGATACATTGTCTTATATAAAAGCGGAGGAAATGGTCATTGTATATAAATATAGAAGCACAAACAATTAAATTGTTTAATATTTTACCGCCTATATGCAGCACAAATATGTGTATATTCGCAACCTAGAGTACTCTATCGTTACCTGATATTATAAATAAAATCATGGGGGTCAATGGAAGAATGTCTAATCCGTTGGTTTTTCGATCGCTACGACCCGGGTTCGATTCCCACATTGGGCACTTTTTTTCTAATAAAAAAAGCTCAAATTGCCCCCGATTATTGTAAAAGTCCAACCCCACCAGCTAGTGCAAGTAACCAAACGTGGCTCTGGCACATTTGTAAGTGCAAAGTCGAACTGCTTTCCACATGTGTAAACATGTGGTGCACTTACTGTAAAAGCAGTACCTAACTACTACCCACCACGATTATCATGGCCTGTACCATGTGTACTAGGAATAAGCAAAAAAAAATCGTAAGTTTAGATATTTTTATAACTAATAGGCGTATATAATAAAACACCAAAAAATGATATAATATATTCAGTTTCTACGTTATATTTTCACACAAAATTAACATTTAGAATGTACATGGTAAAAAAAAATATTTTGTAAAATAAAAACGTAAAAAATGAGCACATTATATATCTTTCTCATTTAAAACGTTTTGGAAGGGAAGCTCGCCCGCCAGAATAAATCTCGAATAAGGCTGACATCGAAGACAAGAACAAAATATGCGCAACATTTTTCACAATTTGTAGCAGATGATAAATTAGGCGTTTTTTCTCTCCCAAGTTGTGTTCTTAGTAGTAACTTACTCTCACGTCGTAATTTAATTTTCACCTTTATGCACTTGGGTTGAAATGTGTTTAAGGAAGAGTTACTTTATACCACATGATATACCATCGTGACTCTGAGAATTGAATATTTCATTTTATAAAATATAATATGAATAGAATTATATTAAATACTTTTATAATAATTTGAAAATAGGCAATTGAGTTAAGAGAGAAAATAAAATAGATTCATGATATATACATATGTTTGTATATGTGTATATGTGTTTGAAAATTGAGCAATACATATATTAAATTATTTTAAAATGTTTATTTCGGATGATATAGTTTTATTTTCCAATATTTCGTATGGCAACTCGCCAAACATCTTCGGGGAACAAGATTATATAATATAATTAAAATAATAAATATATATATATAAATAAGCATTTTATAAAAATAAATGTAGCATCCCGTTGGATCCTGTCGACCCTCTGTAAAAATTGGTGAATCCTGTCGACTCACTGTAAGATGTCGGTGTTTATCCTGTCGACTCTCTGTAGCATTGCTGTTGAATCCTGTCGACTCTATGTAGCAATCCTGTCGACTCTATGTAGGATCCTGTCAAGTTGTGTAAGATCCTGTCGACTCTATGTAGGATTGGTGTGTATCCTGTGTAGATCCTGTCGACTCTCTGTGGGGATCGTGTGAATCCTATCGCAGTCCTCTAGGATTGTGTTGAATTGTGTCGGATCCTGTTGAGTCCTGGTGAATTGTGTGGTTGAGTGGATTTGATTGGATTGGTGATTGATGGCCGAGTCTTGGTCGAATGGTGGTTTTCCACAGGGGAATAACGAGCACACCTGGATGGCGTAGAAATAAGACCTTGCGAAAGGGAGAGTGATGAGACTGGAGGAGGTATTTGGCCTTTCACATGATGGAGCGGACACTACCTTGGTTGGAGCCTATATTGAACACACCTTGCTTCTAGCACGGTTACCTACCTTCCTTTAACTTCTTGTCCGAGATCATCGTCATTAACTTTCTCGGATTCTCATCGGTGGAGATCCTTCCACGTGCTATCTGATGATTCGCTATCAGTTGTTCATGCTTAAAGGTGATTGGTTGTTGATTTGTCATGCTTAACTGTGATTGGCTTAGTACCTCCATTGTCGCCATGATTGCAATCCTCTAGGAAGCAGAAAGCCTTTGAACTTAAGTTTTATGCGTCCAGGGCAGTGACCTTTACTTCCTGGGTGATGCAATCCTGTTAATCGTTATTTCCCTTTTCGCGAAGTCTAAATTTTAATAAATCTTTTGACGATACATTGCATAGATTGTGGTGGGGATACATATTGCTATATACAGATTATCACATATATATATAGAATTTCATTATATTAAAAAAATCAGATTGGTATTCACTATTTCTATTAGTTTTCCTGGGAATTTGTGATTTATTAGAGGTTTTAAGATATTTTCCACTCTAAATATATTTAAATTTTGAAATGTGTGATATTATATAGTGTATTATCAGGTTTAGAGAAGATAGAATTAAGATCGTCAGAAATGACAATATATTCATTTTATAATTTATATTTAAAATGTTCTGTAAACAGAGAATGATCAGGTACTTATAAATATAAATATATACATTGTTTTTAAAAATATTTTCAAAGAGTTATGTACCCTTTTTGCAAAGGATTGTGTAAATCAAGCATGTCAATGACTCATGCGGCCCACAACGAATAAATTTGCGGCCCACCAGATAATATATTTTTTAATAAATTTTTTTTTATAAATTAAAAAAATGAATAAACATTTGTAGCCTAATTTTTAAAAATTGTAATTATACATAATTTATTTATTAATTATGAACCACTGGTCGCCATACATAAGTCGTAAATTTTGATAATATTATACCTACATACATAACGTATGTACATCGCCATAAGTATTGTGTGCCTTAAAGTTTAAAGAAAATATTCTTTTTGAGTACTAGAAAAAAAAAATTAAGAAACGTTCAATAATTTGTGCAGTTATTCTGTGTCTGATAAGTTAAAAAATATTAATTTTTAAAATTTTTCTAAAATATTAATTAAAACATTTTATTATTTTGTGTTAGCGATTACTAATTTTTTTTCAGACCTTTGTATTCAATATGTCTTCATCAAAACCAAGTGGCAGTAAAACAAAAACAAAAATTGCTGACGCGAACATAGGGATTTTCAAGAAAAGTGGGAATTAGAGTATTTTTGCTCTGAAGTAAAAGATAAAATCATCTGCTTGATATGTAATAATGCTATTAGTGTACCAAAATTATATAACATTAAACGTCATTATGAACAACATAAATCAAAATATGATACCTACGAAGGTTTAATGAGACAAGAAAAGTTAAAAGAGTTCAAGTTGGGAATGAAAAAAACAATAGTTTATGTTTACTAAAGTATCACAAGAGAGTGAAGCGGCGGTGCATGCAAGTTACGTTTTATCGGAGATGATAGCTAAACACTCAAACCTTTTACTGAAGGTGATTTCATCAAGGAATGTTTAATTAAAGCTGCAGAAATTGTTTGTCCTGGAAGTGTGAAGACGTTTCAAGCAATATCTTTGTCTCGAAATACCGTTGTGGAAAGAGTTACTGATATGGCCAGAAATTTAAATGATCAGGTAAAAGAAAAATCATCTTGTTTCGAAGCATTTCCCATTGCCTGTGATGAGAGTACGGACATTGGGGGCGTAGCTCAGTTAGCTGTTTTTTTTTCGAGCTTGCGACACGGATTTCAACATTTTTGAGGAATTATTGGAACTAGTACCGATGCATGGCACTACTACAGGAGAAGATATATTTAATTGCGTTTATGATCTTCTGCAAAAATACAATTTACCTCAATCAAAATTGACTTCTGTAGCAACAGATGGAGCTCCTTCAATCACTGGAAAAACCAACGGTTTTGTAGCATTACTGCGAAAAAAACTAAGTGAAATTTCTGATGATTCCAATATTCATCATATGCATTGCATTATACATCAGGAAGTATTATGTACGAAGGTAATAAAAATGGAAAATGTGTTGACACCTATCAAAAAATTCATCAATTTCATAAGATATAGAGGTTTAAATCAGCGACAGTTCTCTCTGTTCTTAATTGAATCAGAAAGCGAATATTCAGGTTTATCATACTATACCGAGGTACGTTGGCTATCATGCTCCAAGGTTCTCAAACAATTTTAGGACTTGAAAGAAGAAGTATGTCAGTTTTTAATAACCAAGAATCAAGACATCACTTTGGTTTCTGATCAAGTATGGTTGCAAGATTTTTCCTTCATGGTTGACATAACAAAACACTTGTCTGATTTAAATTTGAAACTGCAAGGAAAGGATCAGATCATTACCAACATGTGTGACCAAGTTAATGCATTCAAATGTAAGCTAGTTCTTTAGGAAAAGCAGTTGAAAAACGAAGATTTATTGTACTTTCCGACATTCAACATGTACAAATCAAGTTTAGTTGAAACTGCATCGTATCAAAAATATTCGGAAAAAAATTTAAATCTTAGAAATGAATTTGAAACAAGGTTTTCTGATTTCAAATCTTTGGAAGGCAAGTTTACTTTGTTTTCTTCGATTTTCTCGATAAATATAGAATCGGTACCTAATCATATGCAAATGGAGGTAATAGATATCCAGTACGATTCAGATTTAAAAGTAAAATTCATTGAAGTTGGCGTTTCTGAATTTTACAAATATTTGCCAGCCAGATTTGAAAACACTCGAAAATTAGCATATGAATTATGTCCATGTTTGGAAGTACTTATCGGTGCGAGCAGTTATTTTCACATATGAAAGGAAATAAGTCTCCAATCAGATCGAGAATTACTGACGTTCATCTTGGGTCAGTTTTAAAATTAATCACTGCGAACAAGATTTCCCCCGAAGTAGGAAAGATGGTAGCAGAAAAGAGATGCCAAATATCAGGGAGAAAATATTAACTTTACTTTCTTTTTTCTTATTAGTATTTTTAAAAATAAACCTTACCTAAATGTTACTATAAAAATTTAATTACTTGTTTTCTTTTTTTTGCGGCCCACATAATCTTATTACTTTTTTATTTGGCCCGTGTTAGGATTTGAGTTTGACATGCTTGGTGTAGATCGTTATTTTTGCGTAACAGTGCAATAATAATTTCTTAAAATCATATTCTTTAACAATAGTTACTGTACTTCGATATTTATCTTTCTTTTTCCAAAATATCTATTTATATTTAGATATACAATTATTCTCTTTAATAATTTTAGTAGAATTTGTCAAATATTTATACGGTGCATACTATTTAAATCTATTTATTATAGTTTTGAAATAGATCAATCTGTTGGATCGTATTTGGAGACAACTCTCAGATTTATAAAATTAATTTATTAAACTTTAAGCATGTTTGGATATAGCGAGAAACGAGTTGATTACTTCGTATTTAAGGCTATAAATTTTTCTTAATTTCAACATCGTTCTAACCAGATTCAACTTATGCAAAACAGACAAAAATGAAAATAAAATAATTAGTGGTAGAGGTCAATTTCCTATATTTTACACGCTTTCACGCTCAAAGAATAATCATTTATTTGCTCCACAATCCATGTCTACATACATTACCTACAAAAGGCATACAATATATGCCTTTTTAATTAAAAAATATATATATTATAGTGTTTCATAATTATTTAGGAGCTATTGTTATATGTTGAAATATGTCCTTCAATATAAATTTTGCTTTTCTTAAATATGTGTTGTCCCTTTAATTGTGCGGGCCAGTGTATATCAACAAAGCCTCCCTGATATTACAGCCCTTATAATTATGAAAGAGAGCATGGCACATCAATGGTTAACCTTTCAAGCGATTTCGCTAATTTATTGTCCAGATCAGTTTAATTATGTATTAGACTGAAATATCTTGTATATTATGCATTTGGTTTTGAGTACAGTAAATTGGTGTTTTGGAGGAAATATGAACATAGAACTGAAGAAATTAATATTTATATCTAATGCATCGAACAATGCTCTTCCGATAAACACAAAATAAATCTATTAGGTAACATTTAAAATAGTATTGAAGCGATGCAGCAGAGAAATAGAAGAGAAGACGTGGGGAAGCCAAGAGAGAAGGTATGCCGGGGCTCCCTCAGGGAAGTGTGGATTGACAAATGCCAGAGTAAGGGGTGGCAGACAGCAGAGGGGTCCAGCTGGTGCCGCGGTGGAAGGAAGTCGGCCGGCCTGCCGGGAGATTGGTGTGTGCCGACCAGACATGGCAGTCTGGGGAAAGAAGTCTGTCTGCTGACAACGGGACCTGCAGCAAGGAGAACGGCGGTGGTGACAACAGACGCAGCAGGTGGGCACCGAACGTGTGGCCGTATGGACTGACCGGGAAGACGGTAGCGGAGAAGGATCCCTCTAGTGGCGGACATTGAAGGCAAGTTAATCTTCTACTGTATAGTTACTTATATCCCTTTCAAAGATCTGGTAATAAATCCATAGTACTAAGCTGTATCCAAAACGAACTCACATTGTCTTCTCAGTAAACCTTGAACGCAAACATCGACGGCTGAGAAGCGTCGTAACAGTATCAATAACTTAGCGCCCTCTAAGGTGAAATGGCGAAACCGCTGCGGGGGTTCACCACTAGTAAACCATGCCCTCCATCTTTTAATATTTTATCATTTCAGTATAAGGGCTTCAGAAATAGGTTTTAATTATGCATATTTGAGAAGGTTTTGAGCAGAAATTATATAGTTCTTAAAATCATAGGTAGATGGCGCTAAGTTGTTGATGATATTTTAATTTGAAATCATCAATTAAAAGAATCCTTAAATTAAAATTTTGTAATTAGGTTTTATTTTGTTATATTGAGAGAGAGACCAATAAGTGGCACTATTTCAAATTATTTGCAATTTTCACACCTCTCTTACACCTTTCCTATTTGCTCTCTCTCTCTTTTAAAAAATCATTATCTTTATTGAAAGACTTTATTCTTCTAATTGACTATTTGTATTATTTTCATACTAAAGGAAAATACATTAAAACATATATATTTTTAATTCAGAATTAGAATCCATTTACTATTCCTTTAATTTCTACAGTTACCACCCCCTATATACTTTACACAATTACTCTTAAAGGTATCCTCTCCCTTAAAAGGTTTTTCTATTTATCTGAAAAACAAAGTATATTTATTTAGAAATAATACATTTTCAATCAGTTTCAATGGATATGTTGTTCCATGTTGAGAAGGATGTTTGATAATGATCAATCATCGCTAATCTATCCAGGATCATCCAGGTGGCCATAATCCATGGTTGACTGTTGACAGAGTGTCTCCCTGACAATGTTTACGGTGGTTGACAGCAAAGTTGGGGGGGGGGGGATTATAGCTAGCCTAATCTGGCTGACTTTCTGCAACCACCAATTTATCTTTCAAACTCTCCATCCTATATCCTTGTTTAGTATTTGTATTCCACATAAATCTCGCTCTTTCTTACATATGAATATATTATTAAAGTAAATTCTATCTTTGTGTGTTCTTTATGATGTGAGTTCATTTTTTTCTCTCTCAATTATATATTTTATGTGCTTTTTTCACAATATATATTCTCCAGATTAATAATCAGACTGCTTCAATATTTTATTAGACTGGATTGGTATATATAATGCATTCTTTTGGAATACAAATTAATTGTACTCGATAGCAAATTCTAGGTATATAATAATTATTTCTAATACAATATTAAATGTGTCAAGATATTAAAATGGTAAAACCGCTGGGGATGTGACCACTGATGAGCCATGCCTTTCCTTTTTTAATTTTGAATCATTATAAGGCTTCTAAAAATATATGTTAAATATATATGTTTAATTTGTTAATTTTGATATATTTGTGTGTGTGTTTGAAACTATTATACACTTTGTATTATAGTGGTTATTTTTCACTATCTATTTTAAAATACTAGTTGTAATTTGAGGTCACCTTTAGAATTTGCAAATAATTATGCTTTTTAAAATTAATTAATAATAATAAAATATTAAAATATCATTTTATTTTATAGACAGCCATATATACCTTTTATTTAATATATATTAATGAATATATATATAATTTTAAAATTATTTTTTCACATATTGATGGCCAATATATATATTATTCAATTTTAAAAATTGATATGTTTTCAGTAGGTTCAATATAAAAGGTAAAATCAATGTAAATATTGAAAATATAATTTTCTTCATTTTTATCAATTATTATAACATAGGACTGAAACTTTACAAATTCTATAGTGTAATTCTTATAAATTATTTTCTATTAATGATTCATATATTTTTTCACAATGATTTATAACTCTGAAACTTGAAATCTATGAAGATGACTGAGGGAGATACATATATATCCTTGGCAAGAGGAAACAGTACTGACAAGAGATGAAAAATATTGTGATAATTACTAGCCATATTTTTGCTTGAATATGATCCTTGTACTGCAATGTGAAATTTAAAACCTATAACAAATAATATTATACCCAAATATTATAGGAATATAATTTTTATCATCGAAGATATCAACAATTTTAATTATAGAATTAATAAAAGAAAAATCAGAATCGCCAATAATTAACTTATTTATTTTACTGGTCATTTACCCCCCCCCCCCCCCCACCATCCTCTAGGTCATTGACAATTAGGAACAAAAGAGATTGAAAAGTGATTGATGTAACTGTAGATTACATCCTTTTTTTGAATAAGCTTCCAACCAGATGACTATGGTCATTAAAGTAATGAATTGAAATAATAGAAAAAAAGGAAATTATTCCAATTATATTGAGATACAGGGTGATCCAAAAGTCTTGCACAATTTTAAAAATAAATAACTCCGCGAAATTCGCGCTAGAGCAATGCGGTAAACACCATTGGGTTCAGGATGCAATAGGATTTATTAAATCGCAAATAATGAAAAATTCGAATTGAATTTAGTTACAATTTTATTCGCTAGAAGACGCTCTACCAAAATCAGAGATTCAGCGGCCAAATTGTTTGATAAATTGAAAAATATAACTGATCGACACGTATTTTTCCTTTTTGAATAACAGGAAAGAACCCTAATAATATCAAATGAGAAATTAATAAAACACCATTTCGCCAAAGGTAGAAAAATTGGGTGATAATTTTCAAATACAATCTGAGATATGTAAAGTAGGTAAATGCAAATTAAAACATGTAGCAAAATATTTATATTTTAGATTGACTTTTGTGAAATAGATTGAATGTTTGGAACACAGTGCTGATATCAATACACGATTTTTTTGAAATGTTAATATAGTACTAAAAATTATGATGGCACTACTAATAGGATTTCTTTCTATAAGGAATGTGTAGTTTCTTGACAAATTGGCGAAACTTGACTATTTAACAGGATATTTGTCATGATCCAACAAATGAAATATAGAGGGGAGTGGCTAAATATATTTGTCGTACTTTATTCCAAATATCCTATGGGCTTGTCAAATGTTATCATTGCATATTATACTGTAGACAATTTTAAACCATCAAATAAAAATCATTTTAGATTAACTTTTGCATTGAGTAATGTGGTAGTAATTTTTTTTTCTTCTAAATTTCAAAAGTTGGGGGTGTACAGAGAATATTCCTTATGCTATTTATTCTAGGCGAAAAGCTATAAAATAAACATAAGGCGTAAAATGTGTGTACCAGTGTTTTTCGAGTTCTGCACGACATAATATAAGATGTGAGCAAATGTCAAACAAAAAAAATACTGTTCACTAAAAAAAAAAAAAAAAAAGGCAAGATTTGAGGACAGCATTTATTATCCCCATAACCCAACTCAAAGAGCTTCAAAATATTGGTAGATAATATAATACATGGCAGCTTACACATGAGGTAACTGCCTTCTCTCTTGTATTAGGTCACATTCTTTGCTCAATGTGGCGCCCTTCATTCTCAAACACCGCCTGCAGACGATAGATGACAGATTGTACAGCATTAAATAACATTTCTGTTGAAATTGATTAAACGTGCCGTCTGATAGAAGCCTTCAACATGGCCAATGTGGGAGGCCGGCATCGATAAACACGCGACTTAATGTACCCCCATAGCTAAAAATTGCAAGGCGTCAAATCTGGTGATCTTGGAGGCCACTGGTATATAAAGTAGCGACTTATCACCCGATCTTCATCAAACGTATCCTTCGGGAATTGTTCGGCACCGCAGGAGATATAAGGAGGTCCTCCATCTTGCATGAATGTTATTTCGCTTAGTGTTTGTTTGTCCTGCAATCTGGGAATAACCTTTTCTCTCATAAGTTGAACATAACGTTCACCAGTTACAGAAACGGTTTAAGTTCTTCCATTGATTTTTTAAAAGAAAAATGGCCCAATAATAAAAGAAGATGTGAACCCACACAAAACTGTAACTCTGGGCTGATGAAGTGGCATTTCTGTAAATTCCTACGGTTTTCTGTTGCCCAAACGCGGCTGTTTTGAATGTTAAATTTTCGTTTAGAGAAAAGCGAGCTTAATCTGTCTAGAGAACATTCGACAGCCAGTTTTCATCAATATCAATTTGCCGGAAAACCTATGCAGCGAATTCTTGACGCTTCTCAAAATCGCCGACTTTCAGCTCGTGAAATCTTTGAATTTTGTACGGGTATTTTTTAATAAATATTCTTAATGTGTGTGTTCTCCAAACTGTTTCATACGAAATCCCCGTTTGTCGAGAAACTTGTCGAGCACTTACTTCTCCATACGTGGATAACGTTTCAATAGCTTCAACATTCTGCGAAGCGGTAACAGCCACTGACTTGCATGTCGATGGTCTTCCACTCCGAGGTTTTGCTTCCAGAGAGATTCAGTCTTCTCAAATTTTTCAATCATTCGCCTTAGAGAGTAACAACTCATGGGTCCTTTACCGCTCCGAATACCTTTAAATGTACGAAACGCTCGTAAAGCTTCATTGGCAGATTCTGAATTGCAATAAAAAAAATTCACCAAGAGTGCTTTATCCTGTAGTGACGGCATTCCAGGGTAAAATAAATTATCAGAGATAGATAAATATTTTTCAAATGAATTAAAATAAATATAATCGATACTGAGTGAGAGTTGAATTAGAAAAATTAGAAATTTATTATCTTCGAAATTCAAATCACTGAGAGGATTCCAGAAAACCACATCTAAAATATATTTTTTGCTACATGTTTTAATTTGCATATAACTATTTCACATATCTCAGATTGTAATTAAATATCGCCAACCAATTCTTCTACTTTTGGCCAAATGGTGTTTTATTAATTTATCATTTGATATTATTAGGGTTCTTTTCTGATATTCAAAATGGAAAAATACGTGTCAATCAGTTATATTTTTCAATTAATCAAACAATTTGGCCGTTGAATATCCGATTCTGGTAGAGCGCCATCTAGCAAATAAAATTTAACTGAAATCAATTTCGAATTTTTCATTATTTGCCATGAAATATCCCATTGCATCCTGAACACAATGGTGTTTACCCGATTGCTCTAGCGCAAATATTCGCAAAGTTATTAATTTTTAAAGTTGTGAAAGACCTTTGGATCACCCTGTATATAACGTTTATCTCTTTAACTCCATGCAAATAAATAATAGCATTGGGTTAGAAAAGCAAAGAAGGATCATTCTAAGTGTCACTTGAGGTATATTCAATGAAACACCTATAATATGATACTCATGTGTTATATATATATTATGATGCATTAGCGCGCCATCTGTTATGAAATTTCGAAACTATTAAAGACGCTTATGATTCTTTTTTAAAATTAAACAATTTATACTGCCTTTACTGCAACGGAAATATTAATGAGAAGGCCTGGCTCATCAGTGGTGAACCCACCCAGCGGTTTCGGGATTTTAATATATAAAACACGAATTAATGATCACTCTTTTTTTTATAGATTTTACCGATATAATGTAAAAATACTATTGTGTTGTTCTTATGTTAAACTTTCGAAGATATAATGTCTACTTCGGGTACCTGTTTTGAAACTTTTTAAAGTCTAACTTCCAAAATTGACCGGTATAACAATTAATTTCAATTGCTAATTTTCTGAACCGGAATAAATCAATAAAGTTTATCAAAGCCTCTGTTTATTGGCACCCTCGACCATTTAAATATCAACTGAACGTCTATTTATTCTTTTTTATAGTTTGGATAGTTACAAAGATTATCAACAAGATATATCAGCAAATAATCCATATCTAGAGAGGATAAATTATATCAATGGGAACTATTTATTTTATTTTTACTGGAGAGATATAATTGAGATAGCTCCCAACATTTGTCTAATATTACCAAATAACTCAATACCGACAGTAATTAGGGAAAGTAATTTACCTAATTAGTGAATTTTAATGGGAGATCTAAATGGACAGCGTTTAAAAATGTCAAAGACTATTTGTAAATCTCAAGGGAAAATATTAGCAACACGTTATTTAAACGATTGGTAATTTTGAGGGGAAGTTCAATATGGACAACATTATTCATGAAACTTTGCAATTAAAATTGATGAGATTAGAATGAGATATCTGGATTATATTTCTCTCTCTCTCTCTCTCTCTCTGAAAATAAAATATCAATATATTAATATATTTCTAATATTATATATTTTCTAAATTTGATTAAATATTATAATAATTGAAAATCTCTTTATATTCTCCTTCTTTCATATGAATATATTATATAATCCTCTAATTTGATTATTCTCGAATTTATTATAGGAAACATATTAGAGTACTATATATTTTGCTTATATGGGGGAGGAGAGGGTATTTCAGTTCAAATAAACCTTTACAGCCCTAACTAAAATACTTTTTATAACTATATTAAATATTTATATATCTAGAATGAGGTTATGAAAAAATAGTTCACCTTATATTCAATGTTTATATGAAGAAAGGTATACACGTATAAATTAAATCATTTTACAAATTATAGACCACGTTAATGAATGAATTTTCTCATATTTTTGCCAGAATAAAATGCAAGTATATCTTTAGAGTTTCAAGATGCAAATATTTTTTCATATTAACATTACACACACATTATAACATTCAGAAGGTTTTCAAAGAGAAACATGACGGCTGTCATCTTGTTTGTGAATGACGCAGTTAAACCTAGCTCAAGAGGAATCCTGTTGGATTCGGCTAAACTAACTCATGCTGGTTTACCTCTTTCCCCGGCTTTCTGTTATGCAAAAACCGAATTAGGTGGATTTCTGCTGAGGTACCTGATATATAGGTTTGAAAATGATTTTTATTCCTTCTCAATTACCTCCTCCCCCATTTTACATTAATCATTTTCAAATATCTATTCTATTTTAAAACATTTTTACCAATATAGTTAATTTAGCGAAATCAACATTTCGAAACAACTGAACTTTCAAATTAAAAAGCAGTATGTTCTATAAAAAACTAGATGCTAACTCACTGAAATATATTCAAATTAAAATACCTCAAAAAGAAAGCCGATATGGTTCATTTCATTTGTTTAAAATAATACACGGATTTGTTCTTGCATTATAAGAAACAAAAATCTCGGAATGATTTTTTTCCAAAATATATATTTGCCATTCAAAGGATTATATAATTCTTTTTGGAATTTTATTTATAATAGAATAATCTCATTTATATGTCTTTTCATTTGTGAATAATTTTCCTATATTATAAAATATAACAAAAGACTAATAAATCCACATATAACGATATTTTGTGTTTAATTAATACTTCCATACTCACAAAAAAAAAAACATTGAAATATATATACCTTATGAAATTCTACAAACATTTGAATTATAAATAATATTATACACATTTAATTCGAATGGTGATTTTATATATTTCTAAATCAAATATTTAAAAAATAAGTTGAGAAATGACGATAATTATATGAAATTGGTTATTTCAATTAGTAAAAGAGCTAAATAAAAAAAGAAGGGAAATATAAAAAGTTGGATTTCAATTAACTAACTGGGTTAGGATATCAAAAGATATTTTCCATTACATTTCTTAATTTACGACAGAAGACCATATCTAGCAATCGACTGCCCGAATTATGTTCCGTTTTGCCTTATTAAATTGGAGGAAGATTGTAAATATAGATTTTTATGGCCTGGTCCATTCTGGGTGACTATTTTGTGATTGCTTTCTTCCATCTATGTTGTCCTGAGTTATTTCAACTTTCTATTTAGGTTTCTCACAACAAATTGAATTATAAATTTATATATGTTGTAATCATATATCATTTTAATTAGAGCATATGCATTTACAATTTATATGTTTTTATTCAATGAACATATTAAAGAAATTAGATTTTTGATTGAATCCACATCTTTCCTCTTAATATTTATATATTTTAAATAAATATTTAAATAATTGGGTTGTCAAAATAACTTTGAAAAAACTTAAATATCAATCAAAAAATGAATTACAAAAAATGTCCTCTTATATATTCTACGTTTATGGTAATTTGGGATAAACATATATACAAAAAAAGGGATATTTTCTACATGTTCACATGTATGAGGCAAATTGTATATAGCTCTCATCGGTAATAACATATATAAAAAGGTGATAAAAAAGCACATATGGATTCAATAAATAAATATATATATATATATATATCTTATATTAAAAAAAAAAGATAATTCTGCTTGTATATAATTATCTTGAGGATTATACTATGTTAGTTATTTGCTGGTTCTTTTTTAGAACTAATTGGTATTGGTGATGCAGTCGTGGCAAGAATCTTGAAAGTAAAATAATAAAAATAGTTTTGATAAGAGATTGTTTTAATTGAGCTTTAGGATTATATAATAACCATAATTTGGTAAAAGCACTGCCTGGCTTAAGGCGAGTAGAATGAGGAAAACAAAAGATTATATACATAATGTACAAAGATTTTAGCCGACCATTGGGATAAAACAACAACGAGTTTTTATAGGGGAAGAGTGACCTCTGGCGGTCGATTTAGCAGAGTATTTGATTCTATGAAATTATAATTTAAAATAAAATAATATTTTTATATAACATATATATATATATATTAAATTTTATTGCCATCTATCGTTAAAATTTTACACAGTAAATTTATTTGTGTAAAATTTTAACGATAGATGGCAATAAAATTTAATTTACTAATATATATTGGTTATGAAAACATATTTTGCGGAAGAGCTTTGCTCGATGCAATACCTTGAAATTATATGTATGTACCTCTACAGACCTATAAGCTTATGTCCATAGTTCACTAAACACCCCTAAGCTGCCTTCCATAGAAAATGCAGGGTATATAACAAAACCAGTCCAATACAATAGTAGAGCGGTCTAGAGATTAATTTGGCGAAACCTCTGAGAGGGTTCACTACTGATGAGCCAAGCCCTCTCATTCAATAACTCATAACATTGCAGTAAGGTCTGTAGAGATAATATTTGATGATATTTAAAAGAAACACATTGCCAGTAAATTTATTTGTGTAATATATATATATATATATTATATACACACATAGTGTGATCAATAATTTCCAGGAATGTTAAAATTTGAAGAAATACGAAAGTATAATAAAGTTTTATTTAAAATTTATTAAAATAATCAACGTCACTATCTATACACTTGTTCCAACCTTTTTTTCCAAATATCAAAACACCTCTGAAAATTATCATCTTTCAGGCTTTTCAAAATATTCTTCGTATTCTTCTTTATTTCAGGTATTGAGTCAAATCGACGTCCTTTTAATACTTTTTTTTTATTTTAGGGCGGAGAAAAAGTCGTTGGGAGCAAAGTCAGGAAAATAGGGTGGCTGGGATAGTAAAGCAATTCCGTGTTTAGCCAAATAGATTTGTACTGTGACGGCGTATGTGGCCGTGCGTTGTCATGATGCAAGAGCCAATTTTTCTGATGCCATATTTCGGGTCGTTTCTAAAGCACAGCCTTCCTTAAACGTTGCAATACCTCAAGCTAGTAATGTTGATTAATAGTCTGACCCTCGGGGAGGAATTCATAGTGTACCAATCCCTTTACATCAAAGAAGGTAATAAGAAGACACTTGAGCTTCGATTTGATCAACCTTGCTTTCTTGATTCTTGGTTCTCCAGGCTCTAGCCACTGACTTTATTGCCTCTTTGTCTCGGGATCATATCCGTACACCCATATTTCATCTCCCGTGATTACCATTTTGAGCCAATGGGGATCAGAATTAAACATTTCGACCCTGTTTTGGAACGCTTCTTTGCGATTCTCTTTCTGCTCATTCGTTAAGAGATGTGGAACAAATTTAGCCGGGGATCGTTTAAAATGCAGATCATTCTTTATGATGATTTGGAATGTTCCAAAAGAGATTTCCAAGTCTTCTGATAGGTATCTGATAGTTATTCTTGGGTTTTCTTTGATCGATGACTTTATTTTGAGTGCATTTTCGGGGTTTCTTATTGATAAAGGTCTGCCATTATGTAGATCATCCTTGACACTTGTTCGACCAGCTTTAAATCGTGCAAACCATTCAAATGTCCTCGATTGTGATAGGGCATCTTCTTTAAAAAGCCTGCTTCAACATTCGAAATGATTCGAAAGCTTTTTGCCTAATTTAAAGCAAATCTCTATGCAGACTCGCTGTTTTTCAATACAGTCCATACTGAAGTTAGATAATGTTCTGATATTCTTGAGCTTATAAATTCGAAAAAACGTGAGCGCGTGCGTCTGTGTGATCAAATTTTTTCAACGTGTTCGTAAAGGTTTTAGCTATAAGGTCCTTATAATATTATTCCATTATTTGGAATATTTTACGTCATCCAGTCTCATTCCTGTAAATTATTGATCACACGTTGTATATTGCATGAGATATTTGTATACCAAACCTGGCACCTCTACCTTTAGAAATGCGTTCAAAAAATGCATTTTCCAAAACGTGAGTTGGAGATAATGAATGATCCACAACATCAGTTTTTGCTAATTTTGACAAAAGGTCTACCTGTATACCATGGCCTCGGACTATCACCCTCATCAGTACAGGAGCGGCTTCGATTTCATAAATAGTTTCATAATATTATGAAATCGGATAAATTGGTCAAAAAGTTTTAATGCATTTTTAAAGCGATGGGAGACAGGTTTGGTATGTAATTTTCATCTCGTCAATTCCGTAGTTGAAACGACTTCTTATTTTCCACATCTTATAGATATTTATTCTTTATAGATAAAGTGCAAGTGTTCCTAGGGGTAACATAGCACTCTAAGTCGAAATAAAGAAAAAAGAACATCTTATAGATAATTGAAACAAACGATATTCATAATTCCTGTCAAATCAATTTGAAATTGAATATAATTTTATTATATAAGAAATTGCGATATGAATACTATAAAAAGTGATTTTTATTGCGCGCACAAATGGGGGTTTGTTCACAGACAAATTAATAAACAATTAATTATCAAATTGAGATCATTACGAAATGTCTTATTAATTTTATAAAATTATATATTATTATTGAAAAAATGTAAAGAATATTTTATTTAATTGGTCGAAATAAAATTTGAGATAATACTATAATTTTCACACAGGAATCTATTTTTTTTTTGTAGAAAATTTCTTTCTGAATTGTATTATTCTAAAAATATTCTGACATAGTACCAAAATGGCCTTTGGTAGAATAGACTTAATAAGGTATGAAGACCTCTGCTTGTATATTCCAACCTATAAAACATTTTTAAATATCATAAGAAGTACTTTATAAGATATTGAAGGGATCTAGATATAGCTTCCGTTATAGAAGTTTAATTTCTCTTTATAAAAAATGTGTGACCATAGCGAGCTTGTTCAAAATTGTCCTAATAAAAGATTTTTTAGAATGTGGTTTCACTAGTTAATATATAGAAAATAAATTCTAAAGATGTAAATGATTAATTAAATATTTTTTTAAAATTGTGTCAATTTTAATAAATGAGTAAATTCAATTTTGAGCGGTAAATTGAAAAAAATTATATTTAAAAAAAGACAGAATAATAGAGAAAATGTGTATATTTTAATGAATTCGAAACGTATACGTTTGTTAAGTATATTATAATTGTTTGCTAATTTTCAAAATAATGAAGAGTATTTGAGATAACTATTTTAAATTGATTATAAAAACTCAAATAAATTATTGTAAATCATCAATAAATTTATCTTAATGTTTCTCTGGGTGATTTTAAAAAATATGATTCGGATATTTCATTCTTATTTCTTTTTTCTCAGCAATAGTAATTATCTACAATAAAAATTATTTACTTTACTGCTAACACACCGCAATATATATCGCGCGCGCGCGCGCGAATAGATTAATTTCTAAATAAACCTTTCAATGAATATTTCTGGAGAGCTTGGAAATCATCGAAAAATGTGATATCCTGAGGGTCTCTCGCTTTACTGTGGTAACCGAGAGAGTCAAACCTGTAGTAACCGAGAGGGACAGTCAGGGTGAGGAGAGTTTTCCAGTACCTCTCTGCACCTTGGAAGACCTAAGGGTTAACCCTTGGAAGGGTTAACAGTTCTCACAGAGTACAGGCAGTCTTGTTCGAGGCAGAGTGGAAGACTTGGGAACATCCACACAAAAAGCGAAAGGACACAGTTGTACTAGGAAAGTTCCATGAACAGATAAAAGTCGAGGGGGGGGGGGGGGGGGTAGGAGCGAAAGATGGAGATTTAAGAAGATTCTTGCTGGTCTACATGGTCGATGAGATGGACCTTGGGGACATCTGACGAGGGTTCCGCCCTATAGTGATGTGATTATTTATTTTCGCGAATTGACAGCTTTATATATCTTTGCCGAGAGGAAGTACTGGCTTTCAGGTGATGCTATATGGGCGTAAATAGGAAGAGATGTCATTGTTCACTCCTGGAAACGCCCTGCCTTCTAATCCTCGTTTTTAAAGTTGTGGGTCTTCTACATCTTGATCTCTGCTTTAGCTCAACTTTTAATCTATTACAGAGTTTTATTTATTTATTCTCAGTTTGTACAAAGTACATTACAGATGGTGATGTAATGACACATATCAATCATGCGTATAATTATTTACACAAGTGTTTTTTATACAACATTAAAATCTTGTTATATTATATACACTATGAGGTTGTTGGTTTAAATAAATTACCCCTTGGATATATATATACCATTATCCAGTATTAAATATATGTATTGAATTTAATATATATTTTTATATTTAATATATTTTTCCGTTCGCGACTAACACACTTTCTCTAATTATATATAATATATATAATATTTATATATACCAACCCGTAATGAATTCATGTAATGTCTTTAGATATATTTTTTATTTAATCGCTTTACTTCGTGACTAGCATGCTCTTTCTCTAATTATACATATATATATGTATTATGTATATGAATTATATATACACATTATCTTGTTTATTATAATTCGCAACTAACAGACTCTCTCTAATTTTATTATATATATAGGGGTGTGTGTGTATATTATATATTCTACTCCGAGAGGAGAGAGAGAGTTTGAGATTGAAACCATTTTTATTATATCGTTCATATAAGATTATATATATATAGAGAGAGACTGACATATACTCTCTCTATTTATAATATTATTGTTTTTTCCTGATATATATTTCATTTTCATTATATATATAATATAATACACATACCATAGATATAAATAATAAACAATTATTTCATAAAATAGTCATCTTAGAGATTTTTAAATTTAGGTTTGTATAACAAAGACAATAAGGCGGGAACTATGTAAGAGAAATAAAACCATTTTGAACACGAATGCTTCTTCCACAAAAATATAATAATATAAGAAGGTTTGAATTTTTAAGAAAATTAACATTCGTACATAGCGGTGTCAATAAAACTTGTAATTCAATTTCAAAAATAGTAATTATTATATACGTTGATTTTATACAGAGATACTGATATAGATAAATATATATTGATTAATTATAGTAAATAACGTAATACAAATGTAACGTTGTTCTGTAATTAAGAGCGGTTGATAAACCAATTATCTCACGGCCAATTAAGCGAACCCAATAAAATTATAGGGTAGCAGTCTCAGTGTTGTAAACCTTCTTTTTCCTAAGGAATTAAGTAAAAGAACATTTTCTCGTAGAAATAAATACAGGAATGTACGTAAAAAAATATACTTGAACGCATTTATTACTTTTTCTACAAAATGTATTCCAATTAAAATAGATTTGTAGAATCGTAAAATAGAAATTATATTTATATAAATAAAGAAGTAATTCAGCTCAATATTTGTTCAAAGAAAACCACTTTCTACTTCCTTACGGCAATGGTCTAAATATTGGACGTCTCTCCTAGATCAACAGAGATGATCCTTTCGGATTAGCTTAATCCACAGATCGTCCTACCTTCATATTATGGGCTCTTTGCTCACATATTCGGTAATGGGGAAAAATCAAGAGAATGTAGGAAAGGTCAGGTGTTGATAATAAATATAAAAAGGCATGTACTGACCGCCCACATTAGTATTTATAGATATCAAAGCGCTATCTAGTGGAAAATATCTACTGAGTATAGATTTAGGTTTCTTCTTCAATATTGACTAACATAATATTGACTAATAAATCAAGAAAAGCGAATCACGAACCCGTTTCGTGTTTGTTAATACAGGTCTGTGTGGTGCAGGCTATATCACAGCGTCTACAACTTGAGCCCAAGAGACTTCCTAGAAAACATGAAATAAGTAGTTGAAGCCAAATTTAAATAATTACACTGAACATGTGAATAAATAAGAAAAATAGGAACGATCAGGTGTTGATATATATAGAAAGAAAAGGTATATCCTGACCACTTAGATTAGCATTTCTTACTATATTCATTTTCTAAATTCTACATAGAATTGATATTTATATATATTTTATATAAAATTGAGTATTTCAATATATATGCTTCAACCTTGTTATATGTGTTTATTTTCTTTATTTATTTTTGATTCTGTGTGGAGCATCTATATAAGACTTAAAAGGCGAAAAGACTTTTAGAGAGTTTTGTGTGGGGAAAAATAAAAAGAACGATTATTGTAAAATACAGTGTGGTTAAATAAAATTTGCTACCTCAAATTGGGATTGTTTCAAATGAACTTATATATTTTAAATATATATTGCTACAATCCGTACTGTGCAATGGTAAAATTTATTCAAACGGCAAATATCGGCCGTATTCGAGTCACACTCAACAAGACCTGTATTAAGGGTTATACATAGACAGTGAATCACTTTTGAAATAACAAGTTTGAAATCCAAACAACATTTGTTGCTGATGAATATCTGTTTTTAAAAATTTAATTGCTGATATCCATAAGAAGAATAGCCATACCAACTAATGGTTTGTTTAACTCCGGACGTTTGACTAACAGCAGGTCACTGATACGTACGTCGGGAGTTAAATATATCATTGATTGATATGGCTATTCTTTTTCATAATCTACTTCCAACAAACAAATGATCTTCTGAAATAATAGTTGAAAGGTAGTTAACCTGTGAATCAAAAATAGTAATTTGAAATCTGGTATTCGTAGCATATTTTCCACGGTCAGTCTCACCATGTGATTGTATATATAAGTACCTAGCCACCCTGAAGCTTCTCTCATATTTTAAAGCGACCCTATATTAATAATGAGAGATTACTGGGATGTTAATATTCGCTCCGAGGAGGTTTCTAAAGTCTCCAGTTAATTTCAGATACTTTATGTGGCTTTATTTTTAATAAACATTTTGATTAAATTTCTTTTTAAATGCCCGTTTTAATATTTCTGGAAAAGGTTTTAAAAGTGACCTTATATATGCATTAATAGTTTTTGGAATTTTGAAGAAGGAATAAATATAAAACTATATTTTCCGACAATATATTCATTTTACATTATTCATAAGAAAATATGAATTACAAATATATGTATTTATTTTCCAATGTTTGAAAAGTAAATGCTATGTTTTTATTTTATCCTAAATATATATAATGCATTATATTATCTTGATAATTCAAAATATTTATATTGTTTAATAAAGAGATATCTTAAGACTTTTTTTTATTCAAATTACTGAATAAGAATATATTTATCTTTGAAATATATAGATATATCTATCCCGATATAAATATTTATTTACATGCCTTGTCAGAGGCAGTGCTTGCTAGTTACATTTGAATGTTGATTGCACAATGTTTTAAAAATATTTTTGAAATTTTATATTAATTTTTTAATTACAGGAGAGAACATGGACCTTATATGGAGTTAATGAAAGATCGATACATGCAGTCGATTTAAAATAAAACACGACCCGGAATCGAATCCAGCAATAGGTATTTTTTAATCTTCAATTAGTCCCAATTCTTGCACAAATATTCAGTAAACAACAAAAACAAAATTTCAGTAAGTGCAAATAACAAAACGGGGCTCTGGATCCTTGAAAGTACAAAGGTCGAACTGCTTTCTATTTGTGTAGACCTGTGGTAAACTTATAGAAAAAGGCAGTCGCTAACTACCCCCCAAGAAGGCATGTACCATGATTTAAGTTGATAAATCATGTCAGATAGTTTTGGGTCAATAGAGAGGTGAACGTTTCCGATTCATATATTTACATTAGATAATAAAAAATAAAAAAAACATATATTGAATTGAATAATAGATTTATTTGTCAATATTTCGGTAGGCTGAACGCCAACCTTTATCATGGCATTACATTACAAAAAAAGAATGTTATGCTTTGATAAAGGTAGGCATTCAGCCAACCGAATTATTGTCAAATAAATATCTTATTCAATCCAATATATGCCTTTTTATTATCTAATGATTTAAATATGAATTGCTCTATTTTAAAAAATATATACATGTTTCTATACAATTACTAATACTGGCTCATTTTCTAATGTTATTAACAGGCTCTCCCTCTTCCACAATTATTACATGCATTTTTGTGATTATAATTTTAGTGAATGGATTTGACGCATTTTATAGATTTGTGATTAATCTGAGAAATATTATTCGATAATTAGCGGAATTAATTTTCAGCTGAAATTACAATTTTCAATTGAAACCTAGTAATGTAATAATTTCATTATTTGTGCACGAATTACCTTCTTAAGTGAATGTAGTAATCATCCAATTATTGTTTTATATTGACCCTCGTGTCAAATAATACTTGATTACAAATGAAATGAAACATTATACATGAAAGGCAAACGATATAGTGAATAAAATATGTGCATATAATATGGGACAAATTGGTGTCTTTTGAAATTTATATTTCATTTTTATGTAGTTTCAAGTTTTTTCCCCTTTTTCAGTTAATGCTATTTTCAGTACTCACAGAGAGCCAATTTTTAATAAATTATCTTTCGTACAACATAAAGTTGCGGGAGGATAATATCCATGTACTAAAAGAGGCGCCTTCCCTTATATCGTAGATCAGAAGGATGTACTTGCTCATCACTCTAATTGACACATTACTAGTGATGATAAATAATGAGCCACAACATCTTTTTTTTACAAATTTATAGAAAATATCAACCTGTTTATCTGTATCCGGGTTTCAGCCTTTGACCTTAATCAGTACAGGGGTGGCTTCGAAGAACACATGTTTCGTAAAAAATAATTCGACCGATTTCATGACCCATCTCGTAGGATATTATGAAATCGAAGCCGCCCCTATACTGATGAGTCTTCAAGCCAAAAACCGTAGAATACTCGTTCTAATTTTGTCTGAATTTAGCAAAACTGGTGTGTTGGCTCATTTTAAATTATCAATAGTAAATTGATTCACTAGGTGGTTAAGAAAATGCATCGTTCTGATATATATTTAGAGGGAAATGTGCCCTTTTATGTACATAATATTTTAATTATACTAACAGCGCGTGCCACCTATACATAATTTTGAAACTATTTTAAGTGTGAATAATTATTATACGACAAAAAATTAAAACGAAATTATGTGTGTCTATATCAAACTTTACTCAGAATTCCTCCGCAGTATCAGATACATAAGCAATACAACTCAATCCAATATTAGAGCCGCCTGGAAGATCCCAATGGCGAAATATTTTGGAGTTCTCACCAGTGAGTTAGTCCTTTCCAATATTTTTCATCGCAGAAAGTTCAGTAGAAGTTTGTTTATTAGTAGAAGAAAACTCGCTTTAAATAAATTTTAAGCATATTTCATGTTTTGCGGATATGTTATGGCATAAAGGAATATCTAATTTACAGGAGTGAAAGTGTGAGGCCATTAAGCTATATCAAATTCCATGGTAAACCCATACCTCACACACGATAGAAGTGGGCAAATAATAACGCTCTAAGATATTTTAATATCTTCAGATCAAAGTGAAATGCACGTTAAAGAAATATCAATACCCATCATATTTTAAGATGAATTACATCGTGGACGGAGCAAATACCAAAAATCTATCAAAAACGCGAGAGTTCACTAAGACGCCCACTTTACCCATAGTTAATAAGATATGGTAAACAGACCCCTCTCCAAATGTTCAACTTATATTTTATATACTAATTAGAAAATAAATTGAGCTGCGATTTGTTCAATAATTTTTTTTATTCATTGCCTTGAGCTCATTGTGCTCGGTGCTTTTGAAGGATATCTATTTATTATCAAGATACATTTTTGATTATAAAATTGGGTTAAAAATTTCCCCTTATTGCTAGTATTTATATGTTATGTGGTTTTGATTCGATCGTAAGTGATAGTGACTCGATTGAATTAAATTTATATTTTTATTCCTTCAGCCTTATTATCAAATATTGATATAGAACCTAATTCATATCTAAAGAAACTCTGGGTATTAACACGGAGAAAATAATTTGAATAGTATAAAACTGTTTTCAACTTTTCTACATTTGTAGAAAGCAATTTTGAATATCTACATTGAGACATGTTAAGACACCTTCTTGAATATTTGCTAAACCTGTGTTTTTCATGAAGGTGAAAGAATGTCTTTATACACACAACATTTAATACATTTCCTCAACGATTATTTTATCATTTAATTCTCAATTATATTGAAAATATTTATGGAAAAACATGATGAAATATATAGAGCTTTATGAAAAGTTAACATATAAACAACAATATTTATATTTCCATTATTGTATCCGTCAATTAAAATTATATTTTATAGTGTAGCGGATGTATGTAAGTTTTTCTTTTATAGCTAGTTTTAATGTAAAGGAAATAAATAATCAAGAATGTATGTCTCGTTAGTTTTTATTTTTTAACCAACGTCTGATTTTTACAAAGTCGTCATGTAAACAATGCTAAGTGATGATGATTATTGGAATAAAGTTCTATGAAAAATTAAATATGAGAATAATAATTTTGAGATGTTTAAAGCACGTATCATTTACCCCCGCTTTGATGCATTTATTCACGGAGAATAAATGACTTTAATTGAGAGATGTGAGCCTTTATAGGATCTCCTGTGGGATTTCTTGGTGGGTTGTCTTGATCCGTTGTAGAGAGTTCGTAAGTCACTTTAGACAATCTTCTCAAAACTTGGAATGGTCCTTCGTATTTGGGAGCTGTTTTAATTAGCCTCGGATCATTGTAGGGAATTATTTTAAGAACGAGATCTCCAACTTTAAATTCAATGTCGGGATGCCTTGAATCATGTCTTCTTTTAGAAATATTACGATGATGTTGAGTTCTTTTTATAGCCAGTTTTCTAGCATCTTCTACCGAGGTTGAGGGGTTATCAGCAAATTGTGGCTGCACATTGTAACCAAAAAGTAGAAAAGATGGCGGAAAACCTGTTACGTCATGAGGGGTGTTGTTGTAGTCAGTAATGACCTTGGGCAAAAGTGTGCTCCATTTCACTTTCGGTTTATCAAGCAAGGCCGCTCTTAACTTGGTCATGATTGTTCCGTTAACCTTTTCGCACATTCCATTACTCTGGGGGTGGTATGGTGTGGTCAGAGTTTGTTTGATGTTATGAACTTTCAAGCACCTTTTGAATTCCTTGGAATTAAAGTTCTTTCCGTTGTCAGTGATAATATGTTTTATGGGTAGCGAGACTTGAAGGATTCTGTTGAAACATTGTAGCGTTGCTTGAGCTGTGTTTTTGATAGTGGGAAATGCCCAAACATATCTTGTAAGATGATCAATGAACACTTGGATGTACTTGTGCTTTGTCTTTTCAGCTGATGTTCCTATAACTATTGTATCTGCACTTATTACTTGAGCTGGTTGTAATTCTGTGTCTGGAATTATTAGTTGTCCTAGAGTTGGTTGGTTAGATGATTTGGTCAGTTGACATGTCTTGCATGATCTCACATAAGATTTAATTTCCTGTACCATGTCTGACCACAAAAATAAAGGAACTATTAGTTTGACTGTCTTGTTCATGGATGGGTGACTCATGTTATCATGATATTCCTTCAGAATGTGTTCTTTAAAAGAAGCAGGCACCACAGCCCTGAGTAGTCCTCTCTTCTTGACCATTACTGCGTTTTGATGATCTTGAGGGTCTTCAATGAAGCTGAGATCTGCTTGTCTTTGATGTTGTTGTAGCTCGAAAATGGAAATACTTAGTACTGGGGCTCTTGATAATGTATCTACATGAGTCAGTTTGTTTCCAGATCTGTGTGTGATTGTAAAGGTTTTAGTTGATAAATTGACTAGCCACCTGAAAAATTTAGATTTTGGATTTTTGAGATTGAGTAGCCACTGTAAGGCTGAGTGATCCGTAATAACTTGGAAGGGCTTGTTTTCCAGATACACCTCAAAATAATCTATTGCTTGGATGACAGCATAGCATTCCAGTTCATAAGCTGAGTAGTTCTGTTGGTGTTTAAGAAGCTTTTTGGAATAGTATGAGATTACATGTTATGTTGAATCAATTTCTTGACTTAGTATTCATGCTATTCCAATTGCTGATGCGTCTGTATATAGTTTGCAAGGTACTTCTGGGTTTTAAGTGGTAAGAATTGGTTCTGATGTTAAAGCTGCTTTTAATTCTATAAAGGATTTATCAACTTGAGGTGTCCACGAGAATAATTTATTTTTCTGTGTCAGGTATGTAAGAGGGGTGGCAATCTCTGCAAATCTTGGAATGAATTTCCGGTAGAAATTTGCCAAGCCAATGAATCTTCTGATTCTTTTAACTGTTGTTGGTTGCGGAAAGTCTTGAACAGCTTTGATTTTATCAGGATCAGGTTTTACTTTAATGTGACCAATGATATGGCCTAAGTATTTGTCCTCTGACTGTGCAAATGAGCAGTTAAAAAGCATTTGTTGAACTTAGGCTTGATGTTGTATTCAAGCAATTTTTCAAATACCTGCTTTTTCAGGTTTATATGCTGGGAAAAGGATGAGGAATAAATGATGATATCATCTTGGAAAACACATACTCCTTTCCATAAAAGAGTTCCTATCACTTGTTGGATGATTTTCTGAAATGTTGATGCTGCATTTTTGAGTCCAAAGGGCATAACCAAAAATTCATAATGTCCATCATTGGTGACAAAGGCTGTTTTGGGAACTGACTCAGGGTGCATTTGAACATGCCAGTATCCCCAATGCTACATCTAGTGTTGTGAAATACTTTGCTCCATGAAGTCTATCAAAAATTTCTTGCAAAAGTGGTAAGGGTTGTTTATCATCAATGGTTATTTTATTGAGTTCCCTGTAGTCTACACAAAGTCTATTGGTCTCATCTTTTTTTTTGCACTAAAACAACTGGAAAAGACCATGGGGAGGATGACTCTTTAATTAATCCTTTCTTAATCATTTCTTTGACTTGTTCGGAAATTTTCTCATATTCAGAGATGGGTCTTCTATATGGTCTTAAACTTATAGGCAAATGTTCTTTGGTGACTATATTGTGCTGAATGGAGATTCTTCCTATATCGGTTTGATGTTGACTGAAAATTTGCTCATTTTGCTGTAATAATTTATTCAATTCATCCTGGTTAGGTTTTTGCAAATAATTAAAGGTTGTGCAAACAAGTGCCATTTCTGCTGATTGCTTAGTGTACACTGTTTTATCTTTAGTGTCAACAATAAGTTCAAAGTCTTCTGCAATATCCAAGCCAATGAGTAGCTGGAATTTTAAATTAGGTATTACATGAAGTTTGACCTTTCTAGTTTTATTATGAATTTGAAAATTTACATGAACATATCCCAAAGTTTTGGTTAATGAGTTAGCTTGTTGAATTTGCATGGGAGAATCTATTAAAGGATGTAAATTCAAACTTTTTATTAAATTTTGACTTATTAAAGATATGGTAGCACCTGTGTCCATGAAGGCTTGTAAAGGATGTTAGTTGACACAAATTTTAAAGTCTATCAATTTATAAGGAGGATTGTTACTTGATAAGCAAGCTACTTTGTTTGTTCCATTACTTGTGGTTGATTCGGTGACTGCTGCAATGAATTGTTTTGGTTGTGTATTTTTAGATGATCTCTCTGTTTTATAATTTGGCTCATAATCAGGACATTCATTCAACCAATGTTTTACTTTAATTCTTTTCTTCATGCAAATTGGGCAGAAAAATGGGCAATTTGAAGCTGATCTTTCCTGTTGAGATAGAGTGCATACTTTGGGTTTAAACAAATTTCTTAGCTTACTTTGTTGCCTGTTATGCTCAACAGAAAGTGCAATTTGTATCCATTTGGTTGGATCGGCAGGTTGTGCTGCTGCAAACCAATCCCTCCAACTCAAAGGTAGCCCATCTGTTAGTAGCTGTATTTTCTCTTCCCTTTTCAAGGATGTTTGATTCAGTAAGTCCATTTTTTCTTTAAAATAAGTCTCCACAGTTTCACTTGCAAGGCGCTTTCTGCTAGATGCTAATACAATGGGACTATATGTGCAAGGCTTAAATCTGGCATTGAGTTTATCTTTTACAGTTTCCCATTTTTTTATATGTGCATCTGTAAGAATTTCATCAGCAAAATATTCTAAGGCTTCATCTACTAAATAGTAGATAAGATTGTGTATTTTTTCTTCATCGTTTGCTTTTAAATTTTCTACTTCATACAACTTAATCCAACTTTCAATTTTTATATTATTCTTACTGCCAGAATATTTTTCAAATCTATGTATATTTGCCATTATAAAAATAAAGATGTTTCTAAATGGGTTATTTAAATTTGAAATATATAATCTTTTGATTAAAAATTTACCTTTTTAATTTTCTTTCGTATCCTGTCGGCTGCGCCAAGTATGTATCGGATGTATGTAAGTTTTTCTTTTATAGCTATTTTTAATGTAAAGGAAATAAATAATCAAGAATGTATGTCTCGTTAGTTTTTATTTTTTAACCAACGCCCATTTTTTGCATAAGGTCGTCATGAAAACAATGCTAAGTGATGATGATTATTGGAATAAAGTTCTATGAAAAATTAAATATAAGAATAATAATTTTGAGATGTTTACAGCACGTATCAATATGGCTAAATCATATTTCAACTACATTTAACATATATCAACTATTTAGTTTATTTATTAATATTAAACTGTGATCTTTCTTACCTCGATGTTTGTGATGAGAAAAATATGACATGGTATTAAATGTGTCTTCATTCAATTTTAGATGACACCGTTGAACTTGCCTGGTAAATATGCACCCGTTAATTATGAAATTTATGTATATTATTCATATTAAAATTTAGGAAATGCTGATTCATAATAGTATAGTCAACTAATGCTCTATTAATTTGCAATGCCCATTTGTGGTTCTTCAGTCGTTTTTCGAAAGATTTCCTATTTTTAATTTAAATATCAGGATAGTTCTTGGGAAATTTCAAAATTAAATTTGGGACAAGAGCTAACATATACCTGATGATGGGATTTAGGAGTTATAGGATCTTAACTGTATGCTGATTTGATAACAGGACAGTTATACCAGGACATTTTAGAATTCGTCCAAATAATTCTATAATATGACTGTCGCGAAATAACTGACCTAGGGTTTAAGCTGTATATTCTTTCATAATGTTTGCCTTGTGTGATTGTACTTGATGAAATTGAATATTTTTTTAATAATTGGATATTTTAAAATGAATTTTAATTATAATTATAGTTAAATTTATATATATCATTGTTGAACACTAAGTGTAAACTATTTCAAGCGTTCTAATCAAGTTTGATTTATAAGGAATTTAGGACCGAGATAATTGATATTTTCAGTTTATTTTTCTAGGGGTGTGTGTTAACTTTCGGTGGACGTTTTAAAGTAGATTTCATCTTTAGCGCTTGTAACTGATCCTTGCTACCCCCCACATATTGCAGCGTAACTTTATTATTACATTCTACACGTGCCGACTGTACCCAGTGAGATCGCCCATTAGAGCAAATATACGACCATCTCTCATCTTCCAATTCGTCTGCTGAATGGATTGAAGTATTGTCTTCCCCAACTTACAGTATGTTCAATGCTTACTGATAATCTCACGTTTCTTTAAACTTGCCTCCTTTCTCTGCCAAAATCCCGCTTTGCAATCTTATGTCGAACTTTTCAAGCCTTCTGTTTCGAGACTCAAACTCTGCGGCTATATGCCGTGTCATTATCTTCCACTATTAATGTCGTCTATCAGCGCTGCATATCTTACCGTCGACCCCAATTTGAGATTGCCCTCCTCCCTCTTGTTGTACAGATTTCTGTCTAGACAGCTCATCGTGTCCTTGGCTCTTTGATCTCTATTTTTCGCTTCCTTCAATGTAATTCTTGTTACTGTGTCCATCACATGTTGGGATCTTCACGAAAACCTCAAAAAACATCCTCTTGGCCGTGACAATGAATCATTATATCTCTCAAATATATATAAACGAAAATCCTATGGAAATCTCTTTAAACTTTTTTATAGCCAACTTATTAGTCGAGACCTTAAAACCTCAAATATATAATGTTTTTCATATCTCTTTCGCTCTGTCTCTTTAAACGATATATAGATTCGTATCAATGTACAATCAAGAAACATATTTGGAAATACTGGAACAGTATGTTTATCTATTGCGCCAGAGATGTATAATTTATCACCAATATAAAATTCTAATTCCTGAAAATCGATATTTAAAAAAAAAAACAATAATTTCACGTTTATATTTGAATAAAACAGTAACTATAAATTTATAAATTACTACAATTTATAATCAAGTTTAAGTTGAAATAGCGCTTTATAAAGATTTATAAAAAGAACAAGATATCAGAATTTAAAATAAAAGGATTTAAAAGCGCGAATGTTTCTTTTATACATAAAACGAACTTCTACTGTCCTTACTGCGATGAAAAATATATTGGGAGGGCTTGGCTCATCAGTGGTGAACCCTCCCAGCGGTTTCGCCAATTTAATCCACCAGACCGCTTCTCAGAGCTCTAATATTGTATTGGATCATTCTGCTTTTATATGCTACACTGAAGGATGGAATCTTAGAAATGGTTTTCAAGTAAACTATGGACATAAGCTTATAGGACAGTAGAATTATATTCAAATATTTGCTTCGAGCAATGCTCTTCAGCAAACTATAAAGACAAGGCCATTAGGAATAAATTAACACAAATCAATAACGCGCCATCTATACATATAAAAAAAAGGATTTAAAAGCGCGAATGTTTCTTTTATACATAAAACGAACTTCCAATATATTTTTCATCGCAGTAAGCACAGTAGAAGTTCGTTTTATGTATAAAAGAAACATTCGCGCTTTTAAATCCTTTTATTTTATATGTATAGATGGCGCGTTATTGATTTGTGTTAATTTATATCAGAATTTATTCAATAGTAACAGAATGAGATGACAAGTATTTATATTAGTGAATGAATGAATGAATAATAAAAATCAACATATAATAAATATATTTCATTATAAATATGTATTCATGACACATATAAGGGATATAATTTCCATATTCGAATAAAATAATAGATAACAGTATGAGATGAATAGTATTTATATATGATGAATGAATGACTAATTATGATGAATAAATGATAAATATATTTCATCATAAAGATTTCTTGATGACCCACAAAATGGATATGTAATTTCGATATTAAAATAAATAATAGATAACAGTATAAAATGAATAGTATTTTATTGAAAATGTGAACGAAGAATAAAAATAATGATTTATAAAATTAAAAAATAGGATTTCTGATGTATATAGTTGTTTATTTGTTTTGCATATTTTTTCATTTATAAATTAATCTCATAATTTAGTCTGTGAAAATAAAAATATTGAACTGGTGACAAAAACAAAACTAAAAATAGATAGCTTTATGTTATGTAGTTATGATATATAATTAATTTTGATGTTTATGTAATTATGATCTTTATTGAATAAAATATATAAAGTTTAAATATGTTTTAAACTTTAATAACAAGCAAAAAACAATCTCATCATGAAGATTTCTTCATGACACACATAATGTGTGGATATGTAATTTCGATATTAAAATAAAATAATAGGCAACAGTATGAGATGAATAATATTTTATTTATAATGCGAACGAAAAAATAAAAATAATGAATAAATAATAAATATATTTCAACATAAAGAGTTCTTCATGACACCCATAATGGATATGTAATTTCTATATTAAAATAAAATAATAGGCAACAGTATGAGATGAATATATATATAGTATTTATTGATGATGCTAACGAAGAAATAAAAACAATGAATAAATAATAAATATATTTCAACATAAAGATTTCTCCATGACACACATAATGGAATTGAAATTTCTATGTTAAAATAAAAGAGAGAGAGAATATTAAGCCACATTTTATTTTAATCCACATACAATAAAAAATTGTAAATTCAAAGAGCGGTTAAAAAAGTTGCAAGATAACCGCTATACTTTTTTACTCTTTAATAAAATACACAGAGTAGAAATTAATTATTATATTATGTGAGGGTAATTTTATTTTTTCATATAATATATCTTAATAATAGATAATTAAATGATATTTAAAAATTATATTAATACATTTATCTAGTTGTTTAATCGAATTACATTATTTTATATTCGAATTTTAATCCCGAAATATTATTTAGTATAATTAATATTTATATTATATTTAAAGAGTATCAATATTTCTATATATAGTTTATATACCATTTTCCTCTGTATTTGAATGACATTATCAAAAGAATTAGAATTAGTTATTATTATATATTTTGAATGCAGAGAGTACATTTATACATAAAGAGCTATTTTACACATAAAATTTGATATTATTTTAAATCTCCAACTTCAATGAACATTAATTCTCAATAACTTATTTCCTACGATCATGCAATAAGGTGTATAAAAACATCAAAATTGGATCTAATCGGAAGAGAAATATGCACATTTCGGAGGGTAATACTGACATGGAATGTTTGCAGAAGGCTGAGGAATTATTAAATAACTTATTTCCAGATGATAAATGTGAAGAAGATACAAACACCCATAAAAGTATAAGAAATTATAATTTAAAACTACTTAATAAGGAAAAACCGATGGTTATGATTACTGAAGTTAACGACTTAATTGACAAATTAAATCCAAAGATATCTCCCGGAATAGACAACATCTCTAACAACATGATAAGGCACACTAAACAATTTATAGCTCCTATATTGGTGAAACTATTTCATAAATGTTTAGACCTACAATACTATCCTGCTGAATGGAAAAGAGCAGAGGCAATAATTATTCCGAAACCTGGAAAAACAGATTTTAAAAACTATAAAAATTATAGACCTTTATGTCTTAATTCCAACATTTCTAAAATATTTGAAAAAATAATTAATAATAGAATAATAAAATATTATGAAAATTTTAATTTACTAAGTGATCGACAACATGGCTTTAGAAGATCGAAATCTACCATTACTGCACCAACTGAAATAATAAAAATTGCGTTAGAACATAAAACAAGAGAATATGCAGCAATAATTGCAGTTGATATTAGTGCAGCGTTTGATAATGCATGGTGGCCGGCCTTGATGAAAAGACTAGATGGAGATGGTGCGCAGGCTTCAATGATAAAACTTCTACAATCATACTTTGATAATAGAAGAGTAAGATTTAGATATTCTTCAACTGAAATTAATAAGAAACTAAGTAAAGGATGTCCACAGGGAGGACCATTGTCTCCCACATTATGGAACATTCTTATTAATGAGATACTGAATAATAATTTGGATGATAACTGTGAAACAATAGGATATGCAGATGATATTACGTTAATATGTTGGAATAAAACTCCTGAACAACTAAGAAAGACAATAGATAACGTATTAAGAAAAATCAATAAGTGGTGTGAAAGTCGTAAATTAATATTGTCAGATATATTTATATAAATGCAATAGCGATATAATAGTCTCAGGTAGCAAGTTAATTAAACCGTTTGAAGAACTTAAGATCCTAGGAGTGACTAATAAAAATCACCGATTCAGAAGCAAACTGGATTTTACGCCTCACTTTAATGAAATGAGCAGAAAAGTAACTAGAGCTAGTGGATACCTATTTGGTTTGACAAAGAAAGCATGGGGGTTAGACTTTAGACGAAGACTGATATTGTATAAGACATTATATCGAAGTACAATTACTTATGGTTATTCAATATGGTATCCATTCATAAACAAAAAGTCTAAGGACAAACTGATTTCTCGTCAATATAATATTTTAAAACATTGTATACAGGCCTACAGTACAACATCATCGGATTGTACACACATACTTGCACAAGTCACCAAACTTACTGAATATATTGAATCTAACATGTTTAAAACCGAAATAAATTACAATCGATTTGACTCTTCAAGTAGGAATATAATTTCTAATTATATAAGGGAAAAATTGCAGAAATACTATGAGAATACTAATACCATTTTCAAGTCCTTTTTCACTGATTCCCAAAATACCCAAATATGTCAAGCCAAATTTTTACAATGTTCAATTTTTCACTGGACACGGTAACTTTAGATCATATTTGTACAATGTCAGAAAGACGGATTCGCCTAAATGCTCATGTGGTGCAGAAGAAGAAAATCCTGTACATATTCTAACGGACTGTCGATTTGTCGAGGACTTGAATGTTAAAAATCAAATAAATATAAATAGTTTAAATCAAATAGTTAATAATAGATATATGTATATAAATTCTAATAGATTTTGTAGAACGTTTTTTTGTAATAGATAGCCTGGGCTGTAATAACTGGTATATAGTTATATGCTGTAAATAGCTGTAAATTTCTGTTCTTATTTGTGATGTTCACTAATATTCATTACAGAAATCCCTCGTTATCACGAACTCGGATTATACGAACTCTCGATTTGCGCGAACCGTTTCTTTTCCCCCGTTAAATTTCAATGCTTTCCAAAGAGATTTTGCCGGTTAAGACGAAATATTCGGTTATGACGAAATACGAATTAAATTTAGCCCCCAGCAGAACTAATCAATCGGTTAAAACGAATTCTAATATGTTTTTAAAGGCGAGTTATAAGTAAAACAATAAACTATTAAAACAACAAAAACGCCGTTGATTCAAGTATTGGCTCTCTTTGTCTTTTGTGTAAACATTCGTCCTTTGTTTGTTATGATGACTCATTTTTTATAAAACCATCCCCTTGGGGTCGTTCCATGTACTCAATCAGTGGAAAATTTCGACTCTATTGTGTCAGTATTGCTGTTTTTGTAGAAATTAAACTCTTTAAAAACGATCATTAAAACAATAATAGACAATAAGAGGAGCTTCTTGTGTAGATTTCTTTATTACCGCAAAAATTACCGTTGAAGAACGTTCTGTTCGAAAGCTTGCGGTAATAAAGAAATCTACACAAGAAGCTCCTCTTATTGTCTATTATTGTTTTAATGATTGCTGTTTTTCTCGACTGATAAATGTAGGGGCCATGGTGAGCCCTGCCAGCCAGCAGCCAAGGAGCGCACGCTTTCACAGAATTTCACAGAATATTATATTATTCTTATTTTTATACAAAATATATATTTAAAAATATTAAATATAATATAAATAATAGAAATATATTCTGTGAATAATAATCTGTGTAAATCGAGCTCTCAGAAGAAAAAGGACTTATTTCTATTTGTTATATCTTTTTTATAACCGACTATTTGATTCTATTATAAAATAATGCGCTTGAAATAAAAATTATTAAATTCTAAATAATCGAAGTGTGAATTGTTTGAGCCTCCATAAAAAACCTACATAAACAAGTCATCTAAACCGCGAAAAAAAAGCGCCATTGATCTTGCCTTAAAAAGGAAAATTTTGGACGAAGTTGCACGTGGAGTGTTATCTAAGTCGCAAATTGCCGAAAATTTTCAAATTGCGAAATCCACATTATCAACCATTCTAAAAAACAAAGAAAAAATAGATGCGGCTGTTGCCTCAGGGTCTTCGAGCTCTTCAAAACGACTTCGAAAAGCATCCCATCAAGACGTGGAAGATGAGCTTTTAGAATAATTTAAAAAAAGTAGACAAAATAATATTCCTGTATCCGGCGCACTTGTCAAAGAAAAGGCTAAAGAAATAAGTGTCTCATTGGGTGTGGTAAAAACAGCTGATTCGTTTTCACTTCCAGAAACAATGCTTGATGAGCCTGAAGAATGGACCAAACTCCTTTCAGCTACAAACCCAGCTGAGACTTTGACTTTCCTGGAGTATGTTGCCCTGGATGAAGGGTTGGAAATTTGCGGTTCACCCGAATTAGAAGAAAAGAAGAAAGAAGAAGAAGAAACAGAAGACGATGAGGTGAAAGAAGAGATAATGATGCCTACTAGAGGGGAAGTAATCGCGGCCCTCGAAACCCTCCAGAAGCTGTCCAAAACCTCTGCGGATATTGATGTTCATTTTGAAGATGACCTGGATAAAATAAGAAGGGAGTGTCTGAAACAGTGCCCAATCAAATACCACCAAAAAACTATAACAGACTTTCTGAAGCCTGCAGAGAAAACCCAGATGTAGGATACTCTATGCATATGCTGCATACACATAAACATTGTATGTACCAAGTATATTATGTAAGTTGTTTCTTTTGTTGTTCTTTTTTATTTGTGTTTTAAAATAAACTTATATTCTCATGTTATTGCCTTGCATTGTGATTATATTATCCATATTGTCTTTTAAAATAAAATACTTTATGTACATACATATACATAATTGTTGTTCCTTAAAATTATAAAATATTTTCATTAATATTGTTTTCAAATAAATTTATTCGTTATTCCTCAGAAATGTAGTTTTCTTACTCATCAGTAGTACATAAGTACAACCCCCGGATACCACGAATTCAATTCGTCTAATACGAATTCGGTTTATACGAATTCGGTATATATTCTTTTAAGACGAAAAGGGTATTTCGTTCTCCCGTTGAGTTCGTCTTAACGAGGGATTACTGTATAGGGTAAATAAATCGTTAACTAATTGACAAATACGTTAATAATTTCTATTTATAATAACTAAAATCATATTAATAATTACTGTAAATAAGCTCCAAACTTGTGCATGCATGCAAATATCCAAGACGGATATCGCATGCTTTGTGAATTATAATAAATAAATAAATAAATGCAATTTTATTATTGTTTTTGTTTATAAAGTACCAGCTCGCGTTTTGTTAAATTCTTCATTCACCTTGCTACATTCTCGCAATCTCCTTTATGTAATTTTAATTATATACTTTCAAATATAATTAAAAATAGTGGCATATAATTAGATCATAATTAATTTCTTCGCCAATACTTCTATTGGCTGAACGCCGCTCTCTCTTTTTCAAATAACAACAACGTATTCATTTGTAAACAACAAACTCTAATATGTTGTTTTACCTTGAAAAAGGATGGCGTTCAGACAACTGTAATATTTTAAATCCAATATATGCCTTTTATTTGGAATATCTATTTATGGACTGTTCTCTCTATTTTCAAAATTGTATTTTTTATATCAAAAGAAGCGATACATAATATAAAATTTGCAAATATTATATTTTAAAATAATCAAAATACAATTGAGGTTATAAAATAATTGTGAAATATTTATAATCACTCGCATATAGAAAGTTAAATAGTTAAGGGCAAAGTTGTTATGAAAGAACTTCTCAATATTGGTGGTGAATATGACGCTCTAGATACTGGATTTTAAACAAGGCTTGTTGTTCAAATTTACGTGTTTAAATTATACATTAAATATCCTTTAATCTAGACACATTGACCTCAGCAAATTCCTTACATTTACTATATTTCTATATATGAAAATAAACAGAGATTAAAAGCGATATTGCAGTTAGTTCCAAAAAGTGAAATGCGTAACCAAAGGTAGTAACACAATGTGGGCGGTAAGAAACAGAAAAGGAAATCCAAAGAGATGGAATTGTATAAGAATTTGAAACCTCCAGAAAAAAGCAATAGCTTTGAAATTTTATTGAATATGTTCAGATTGACAGCATATATATGTTATTTATCAAGAGTCAGAACGTGGGCACTATAAAGCTATTTAAAAAAACTGCGAAAAGTGTAAAAAGAGCGAAAATATTTCAAATAGAGGTGAGTTGGACTTCGCCTAGCCACGTTGTCCCTAACACAATTACTTGTCCTTTTACAAAAATGCGTTAAATCCTCTAAGAATTCAGAGGTCGCTGGTCAGTCAATTCACCCTCTAAGATGAATATAAACACCGCTGGATTCTTCAGTCATTGAGAATATCTCTCCGACGCAGTCTCCACTCCGGTTGTGCCATTGCTGGATCTCGGACTATCCCCTGCCTGCCTTCCTTCATGGACTCGAGCTCCTGATTTCTGACTTCTGAGTGCGTTTGTGCCACTCATACCTTCTGCTTGCAACTCACCACATACACAATATAAATTATTTTTAAATATTAATCAATATATTGTTATATTAAACGTTCAACTCGTAAGGACTTAATAGAATGCAATGTAAAAGAGACAATACAATCCACACGCAATGCGTAAAATATAATCAACCGAGGTATCATCTTGGCGAAATTTAATGGAAATACGGAACTTATACATGTATATAGATTTTTCTCCAAAATAATCCTTTTATATAATATTTTATAACAGAATATGGGGTGAATATTTTAATTTTAAATTTGCTTCAATATATATCCCCGCTATATAATATTGGGGCTCATTCTTTATTATCGATTATAAGGGCTTTTTTATTAGGGTAATAACATCGTTTTGATGCATATTTAAAGGGAGAGGTATTTCTTAAGGTACATGATTATTGTTCTACAAAAACCTTATGTTCTATATTTTATTATATAAGAACACATAGGGCGCCTTTGCCGTCAAAAAAAACGTCAAAACTAAACGCCATCTTTTGACCAAACTAGCGGCCTCGGTTCGGTGACAAAGCCACAACAAGGCAAACTGAGAGACTGAGAAACTGAGAGACGTCCATATAAATATAAATTTTATTAGAATAATATTAGTGAATTCAATTTATATATGGGCTTTTAAAATCTTATATATATATTTTATTTATTGAAGAGAGATACAAATTAAGATGTTTCGGCAGATATGCGCGTCAATTATTTAATGAAATTCTCAATAAGTCTACATTGTGAATACTGATCATTAAATAATTTTGTTAGAATTCTGAACACTATCCATAGATAATTGAGATAAAATCCAGTTAAAAATTTGAGTTTAAAGAAAATATTGATTTTGCCCTTGGAAATTGCCTGAGGCATATATGTATAATAATTTAACAATCAGTTTTTTTTAGCCAGTGTTAGTTTTAATTCAATTTTGTGTTAGTTAGGTTAGTTTGGGCCCCAATATCTCCCTTACAAAGATCGATGCTCTGGCTTCTAATTTTCTTTAAATTTTCTCTTTTTAAAATTTGTTCACAGCCTTTAATTGGCCTTCCAAATTAGTTTTAAATGACGGCGCCATATCTGTACTAAGCCTAATTAGTGTTTACTTACTGATTCTTCTCTCCATTTGTTAATCAACGCAGTTGACCGCTTAGCTTCGCTGATCTTTTCAGCATTCTTCCTCTGTCATCCTTTTAATATATATCAATAAGTCACATTTCTCTTTCCGTTCTATATGTCTACTTCCTTTTATTAAGATTAGTAACCATTCATCATAATATTTCTTATTTCTTTATTCAATTAATTTTTTAAAAGGTAAATTTTATTTTTTTTTATTAAAAGCGATATTTATGTGTGTTAAACTGAACTATCTAGGAGACCAGCGCTATTTTTCAATATATTTTTATATTTCAAAAAATGCATATCCTAACAAGGAGCACATGAGCTATTTACATAGCAGAGCGCCATCTAGTGTTACAGATATCAACTAAACCGTCTGTCATCTAAAAGGCTCATGTGCCTCAGGTCGGGATATGCCTTTTTTGAATTTTATACCAACACCTGACCTTTATTATTATTTTTTAATATTTATATATATAAATGGGTAATTATCAACTAATTTTAATTATTTTAATTTTATATTATTTAACAAAACCATGGTTTAGGTAAAATAAATATCGTTTAGGCAAAATAATGCTACAAGACCCTTGATGCCGTAAAATATTAGCCGTAAAGAATATACAAATAAATATATATGAGATAATGATGGCCTATTGACATCAACTTCCTTAATTTTTCGATTAGGTGTTCTCTCATTATAGAATACTTGATCCTCGTATTTTCTCTATATTCGAAATATATTAAAACAAATTATATTATTTAGATAATAAAAAGGCATATATATATATATATTGGCTGAACGTCAACCATTGTCAAAGCATAAGAACGTATTTATTTTGTATTTTGGCGTTCGACCATCCGAATATTGAGACAAATATAAATCCCTTTTATTCATTACAATATATGCCTTTTTGAAAATAAATTGAAATTATTCAGACGCGTATGATTCTTCTTTAAATTAAACAATGTTCTATTGACCTTTTACTGTAATGATAAATTAATATTAGGATCTAGATCATTACTAGTGAACCTTCCCAGCTGTTTATTCAGTATAATCCACAATGATATTTTATTATCTAAAGTTACATATATGTGGGTTGCTCCAATTTTTCAGGACAATATAATATTATATGTCAGGAACCTTTGATTTTTCTTTTTGTTTTGCATGTTTAAATATGCATAAACTCGTTTTTCCAAATATTATATTAGTAAAAAGCTTCATCAAAGATTACACACCAAGATTCGGCCATAAATATGCTTGACACACTCTGCAGAATTTGACTGGACATAGTGGTCAAAGTTATTTTTGAAAATATCCCAACAAGATTCGATTGGTCATGCCTGCGGGACATTTGGGATGTTTTCTATTGCTCTATTAAACTGATATTGGAAATTGATACACGTTTTGTATCAAATTTCTAAAAATATATTTGATAGAAAAACATAATATTATCAATTTGAGGTAGATATGAAACAAACGTGTAAGGATACGATTTTTGATTTTTAATCTTAAAATTGATTTACAAAATTATCTCCGTTGTTTTTATACTCTCAAAATATTATTCATTTTCATTATTTTTATCATTTCTCTCTTAATTTTGAAGAAGAAAATAAATATATAATATTTAATATATATAATAAAATTATTTAATTTATGAAATACAAATGTATTAATATATATAAACTTGTATTAGGTACTGAGTTTTGATTCTGAATGTATGGGACATAGTTGTATATTTGGGTTCAATTATAAAAATATAAGGTTTATATAAAATATTCCATGTATGAAGCATATAAATTAACAAATGGATGTTAAAATGAATACGGGGTTTCATTTCTGTGATGATTACATATATAAGCTTGTGTTTAAAAGCAACTAATAATAACGCATAAGAACAATCATTAGACGCATTGTCAGTTGTCTATCATAATTCCATAACTAAAAGTAATATTAGGAATGAAAATAGCCTAAATACAAGATAATTACAACATATACACAATATGTGCCGACACCGAATAAACTAATAAATATGAACATTTCAAAATATTTTTATAGTTATCTAATAAAATATTTGTTGATTATTCGCTTGGACTTTTAAAGATACTGATCCCAAGACATTAATGTTTTTGAATTATGTTTATTGATTTACAAGAGAGAGAACAAAATCAAATAAACTTATAACATAGTAAAAATAAAATACCTATCTTCTTCTATGGCTAGTCCCTATTTTTTAAAATGAAAACACATACTCTGTTCAAACAATTAATTAATTAAACTAATAAAGTATGTATAAACAAAATACAAGGGGGGATCAATAAATAAGGTGAATTATCTTATTTCTTAAAAATTTAAAAAGCAAAAATAATTTAAACCACAGAATATTAAAATATAACATCGAGAGACTATTTAAGGTGTTCTGTTCTTTTTTCCCACGCGCGGCGCGAGACTTATAAATAAACTAAAATGGAAGCTCCCTTGAAGGATTGCACCACGCTTGAACAACGTGCAGTTATTCGTTTCTTGAATGCAGAAGGTATTCCAACATCTCAAATAAGCCAAGGAATGAAATATATATATGGTGAGTCATGTTTGTCTCAAAAAACATTTATAAATGGGTTAACGAGTTCAAAAATGAACGAATTACATGTACCGATATTGAGCGGCCTGGACGACCAAGTGTTACAGCGACGCCAAGCACGATAAATGCGGTTGATGGACCAATCTGTCTTGATTTTTTATCCTCAAGGCAAAGTATGAACAGCGACCTTTATTGTGACATTCTTGTAAATAAGCTAAAGCCCGGTATAAGAAACAAAAGAAGAGGGAAGCTTAGTAAAGGTGTTCTCTTCCTTCATGATAATGCATGGCCGCATACATCATGTAAAACTGTATCTACAATCATTAGATTAGGTTTTGAAGTTTTAGAACATCCTGTATATAGTCCAGACCTAGCCCCCTCTGACTATTTCCTTTTTGGACTACTAAAGAAGGAGTTAAAGGGAAAGCGATTTGACTCGGATGAAGATGTCCAGAAAGTGGTGCAAGATTTTTTTCACACGCTTCCTTAGAGTGCCTATAAAGAGGGTATTTACAAGTTGCCAGAACGATGGAAACGATGTATAGAAAGCCAAGGTGATTATTTTGAATAAATCAAGTCCTAATTTTTAATATCGTTCTTATTTTTTGAAATAAATTACAATTCACCTTATTTATTGATCCCACCTTGTATTATTGTATATTGATATAAAGACCTCAGAGACCCCAGAAAGGAGAAAGCGAAATTGTTTTAAATAAAAAAAAAAGAAATTTCAAGCTAAAAGTTTCAAATTTAAAAAGGTCATAAAATACAGAAATGTTTTCATATTTAAATCAACACATACATATATTTCTGAATTACCTCTTGTAAATACATTCAATATTACATTTATAAATTCAATTGAAATATATCGATACAATTTGTAATACCTTCTTTGTTGGCAAGGGGATGGTAAAATTGGCAAAAAAATCTGTAGAGATAATCTTATATGATATATGCTAAAAGATACCCTTTTCCAAAAAAAAATGCATTACACAAAATATATAAAATAAATATAAATAAAATTAGAAAGAAAAATTTATAGGTGAGATTACATTTTGTTAACAAATCGTTGTTGTTTTTAACAATTTTATGAAAAGACTGAGCTCTCGTAATAACGTCCTGTTTCTTCCCATTAGGGAAAGAACCAATAGAAGGAATCTGCCCCCAGAGTAAAATAACGAAGAAGTAAAAAACATTTAAGAATGCAGAACTCTCTTTATACGGAAATATTCCCACAATATTCAGCATCTATATAGACTTGGCTGGCTTACTTGGGTACAGCTTTCTTAATGCAGGAATTACTAATTTTATGAAAATGTTTGCGACTTTTTTTTTCCCAATACATGGAATTTATTTTAAACTGTGAAAAAAAGTTCAGGTTTATATAAACATATATATTTATAAATTTTAATTTCGAACATAACTGTTTTTTAAGGTTTATATTCGAAAAAATTACTATCTTTTGTCAATTGTATTCATTTTTAAGGTATTTGGTACGTTTGCGAACCACACGTCTGTTTATATTTTTACCTATACAAAATAAAACTATCAATAGAGTAGGTTTTTTTGATAAAATATATAAGAATAATGAAATAAATATATCGAATATTTCGAGTAAAGTTAATGAAATTGTAAAATATTATGTTTTAAGAGAAGAAAAAAGAAGGAGAGGGAGGGTTGAATCTACATTATACATTGTTTTATAATTTAAAATTGAGAGCAATGAATTTTGCATTCTCTCCCTTTTTATTATTAAAATGAGATGTCTACTTAGACTTATTATTGACTATAATATTATGCATACAATTCATAGATCAATATTCTTGCGACAATATAGATAGCTATATGTTCATTTATTTGTTAAAAACTTGAAATTTTCATTTGCTCCGATTAGCTTATACAATATTTTGATGAAAGAACAATTTATCTAACAACTGTACCTAGATGAAGTTGACAAAACTTCAAGATTTGACCAATAATGAGCCGATTTCTATCAATATTTTAACAACCCCTCAGTGTTCATGGTAAACGGTTTGCGGATTTCGACAAATTAGAAAGAAGGAATCATATATCGCCGCAACTCTTTTTATTATTATAGCGGTTGAGGAAGCTTTCGGGCAAGCCCTTCTTCAGCTAATTATATTGTACAATTAAAGAGAGATTATATATCGTTTTTAATATAAATCAAAATAAACGAAAAGAAATTTACCACGCCCCTATCGCCCTCGTTTCAATAGCACCGCGTGGCCACGTTATGTCTGATCCTAACTTCAAATGTAATATGGTACAAAAATATCTTAAAAGAAAGTTACGTAATTGAATAAATATAAAGAATCAACTATAAACAGTTCAAAGGATTTAGTGGAGATTTTTAGGATAGAAAGGGAACGTACTGTGATGGCAACTGTATACTTTTGTTTAATGGTTTAGGGTGCTTCATGGTTTCTATTGCTTCAAGAATGAGTCTTTGGGTTTTAGTTTTGGCATTTGTATGGAGGATTCTGGTATTATTGAAGTCTGTAGTGTGTCCGGTTTCTCTGACGTGGTCAACAATTAAGGAGTTTGGGTTTAGTTTAGAGATGTTTCTTTGGTGTTCTTTGATTCTGATTGAAAGATCTCTTGATGTCTCACCGATGTAGACACTATTGCAGTTGAGGCAGGGAATTTGGTAAACTAAATCTTTTTTCTGTTTCTGGTCGGTGCTTTTGGTGATTGGGTTTCTTAGAATCGAGCCCATGGAAGGTGAACCTCTGAAGATGGTTTTTATGCCAAAACTTTTGAGTTTGCGAGCTATTGTAATTGTAGATTCTGTATATGGTAAGTAACAGGTGGAGATGTACTGATTGGAGTTATTTCTGGGAGTCCCTGGTTTATATCTATTTCTTTTAATGAAAGGAAGCGGGTATCCAGATTTAAGAAGCTGGTTTTCGATAGATTTAAGTTCCTTATTGTATTCTATTTTTGAAGAACAGTGGATGAAAGCTCTTTTCGTCAAGGTACGTACAACTGTTATTTTGTGGGAGATGGGAGAATTGGAGGCAAAGTGTAGGTACTGCGTTGGGGAGGTAGGTTTTCTATAAACTTTTGTTATAAAACCGGTTCTATTTCTGGTAAATAAAATGTCAAGGAATGGCAGGCTTCCGTTATTTTCTTTTTCTATTGTAAATTGAATAGATGAGTTGAAGCTATTGAGGGTTTCTAGGATGTGGTTTTCACTGTTTTCTGTGATTATGCAAAAAATATCATCGACGTATCTTGACCAGATTAATATTTCGTTGGGTTTTATTTCAGTGATCCACGAGTCAATGGTGGAGAGAACTATTTCGGCTAGAATTGTAGACAGTGGGCTTCCCATCGGGGTGCCTTTTATTTGGTTGTAGTATTCTTCTGTAAATTTAACTGTTGTGCTCTTTAAACAGATTTCAGTGAGTTTCAGGATTGCAAGGTGGTCCGGGTATGCTTCTTTATGTTTGATATTTGATGACCATCCTAATCAAACATAAAGAAGCATACCCGGACCACCTTGCAATCCTGAAACTCACTGAAATCTGTTTAAAGAGCACAACAGTTAAATTTACAGAAGAATACTACAACCAAATAAAAGGCACCCCGATGGGAAGCCCACTGTCTACAATTCTAGCCGAAATAGTTCTCTCCACCATTGACTCGTGGATCACTGAAATAAAACCCAACGAAATATTAATCTGGTCAAGATACGTCGATGATATTTTTTGCATAATCACAGAAAACAGTGAAAATCACATCCTAGAAACCCTCAATAGCTTCAACTCATCTATTCAATTTACAATAGAAAAAGAAAATAACGGAAGCCTGCCATTCCTTGACATTTTATTTACCAGAAATAGAACCGGTTTTATAACAAAAGTTTATAGAAAACCTACCTCCCCAACGCAGTACCTACACTTTGCCTCCAATTCTCCCATCTCCCACAAAATAACAGTTGTACGTACCTTGACGAAAAGAGCTTTCATCCACTGTTCTTCAAAAATAGAATACAATAAGGAACTTAAATCTATCGAAAACCAGCTTCTTAAATCTGGATACCCGCTTCCTTTCATTAAAAGAAATAGATATAAACCAGGGACTCCCAGAAATAACTCCAATCAGTACATCTCCACCTGTTACTTACCATATACAGAATCTACAATTACAATAGCTCGCAAACTCAAAAGTTTTGGCATAAAAACCATCTTCAGAGGTTCACCTTCCATGGGCTCGATTCTAAGAAACCCAATCACCAAAAGCACCGACCAGAAACAGAAAAAAGATTTAGTTTACCAAATTCCCTGCCTCAACTGCAATAGTGTCTACATCGGTGAGACATCAAGAGATCTTTCAATCAGAATCAAAGAACACCAAAGAAACATCTCTAAACTAAACCCAAACTCCTTAATTGTTGACCACGTCAGAGAAACCGGACACACTACAGACTTCAATAATACCAGAATCCTCCATACAAATGCCAAGACTAAAACCCAAAGACTCATTCTTGAAGCAATAGAAACCATGAAGCACCCTAAACCATTAAACAAAAGTATACAGTTGCCATCACAGTACGTTCCCCTTCTATCCTAAAAATCTCCACTAAATCCTTTGAACTGTTTATAGTTGATTCTTTATATTTATTCAATTACGTAACTTTCTTTTAAGATATTTTTGTACCATATTACATTTGAAGTTAGGATCAGACATAACGTGGCCACGCGGTGCTATTGAAACGAGGGCGATAGGGGCGTGGTAAATTTCTTTTCGTTTATTTTGATTTATATTAAAAACGATATATAATCTCTCTTTAATTGTAGAATATAATTAGCTGAAGAAGGGCTTGCCCGAAAGCTTCCTCAACCGCTATAATAATAAAAAGAGTTGCGGCGATATATGATTCCTTCTGTCTAACCCCTCAGTGGTTCAGGCAGGAATATACCGTTAATCTAAATATAAAATAATGATCGCAGATAAATAAACTATAGATTTACACAAAATATAAAACATATTATCTAAATTATTGGTCATTATTTATATCAACAATAAAAACTTTGATACAACAAAACGTTTCTTTCAGAAGTTAGGTCAGTCTGCCCCCTACTAGTTGAGGATAGATTACCTGTTCTTTCAGATTTGTGGACACGTGTTGTTTAGCCAAGGCCTGTCCCAATTGGCTTATCATTTCTTGAGGATATTCAATTTTTAAAGCATAATCCATTAGCACGTCATATATATATAACACGTAGTAGTATGTGATCTGAATGAAATTTGAAAATTATATTCTATTTATATTTGGACATAATATATAAACAGAATTCATTTAGTTCCAAATGATTAGTCTTATCGTTAATCCGCCCTGAAGCACAGAGAACAATTCGGTTCAGTGAATGAAAAGGCGCTTAATAATATTGTTCGTAGAAAATTATAAAAGACAAACTTCAGAATGACACGGCACAAATTGAAATTGATAAAATACAAGTGAAGCAATGTGGGAAGTTTACGCAGAATAATAAAATATATAAACACCAAAATTAATAATCTGTTAATAAAATGATAAATACCTTGCTATAAAATTATCAAAGTATACGAGAAATGATGTTATATTAAATGAAATTGCTCCCCAACTGTAGAGAAAGTCTCTCATAGATTTAGTATCTACTCTCGGGAACTAAATGAAAACTAAACATGTTTTTATTTACTACTTATAAACAGATAACTGAGTATTTTACTTCATCTACGACGATTGGGTCAGTAATTAAAATATTTTGAATGTTTGCTGTAGTACAATACTTCAGCTTTACGGTACTTTATAACACTTAGCGATTGGCTCGTGCATGTCCTGCGTTGACCAATCAGCATCATCGGATTTACTTTACTGTCATTCGATATATTTGTTTTGCTTAACCATAGGACCTTTGTTCCAAACGGTGATATTCCAAAAATAAATAAATTTAGGATGCTACACATGAATAGCTCTGGAATCTGAAAAAAGAGCAAATTAGATAGAGAACAAGCATGTATGTCACATGGAAGATACAAAAACAGATTGAGAGAGGCGTTTACTATTGTGATCATATTCAAAATATCTAATAATACAAGTATCAGAGTCATAATCAACAATCAATCAACAATTCTGTCACTGTTTGTTTTTATGAATGGAATAAATACCCAAATATGGCCATTTTTTATAAGCATTGGTGGTTCAGTGGTAGAATGCTCACTTGCCACGGGTTCGAATCCCGGCCGATGCAATTTTTATTTTACAATTTTTAAAACTCATTTATATTATTATTAAAATATACAAGTATCAGAGTCATCAATTCTGTCATCGTTTGCTTTTGTGAATGGAATACTTTTACGTAATATACATAAAATACGTAACTAATATGACTGAAATTTTAGCAGTATGTATAGTAGAATCTGGAAAAACTTATATTGAATATTTCAGGTCTCTATCCCGAATATTCTTCGAGTTATTTGCAAATTTGAGTTGCAAATTTGCTCTTTCGATCGCAAGCAGCGCTTCTAGCGGTGAAGATGGGAGGTAATATCAGCTGACCTAATGTACATGTAAAACGTGTTTTAACAGACCACGGGTGAAGCCAGTTCATTTTTAGTACGCAGGAACAAAATTCTAACAGAAAAAACATTCATTCGAGCAGAAGACACAAAGGCAGATCATCTCTTTATAAAAATATCGCTTCTCAGACACAAAGTTTGGAACGGGACGTTTCACAAGAATGACATCCACGGCGCCAATTTATAATTGTAACGAATAGTATTTGAATAAAAGCATTTAATCGGGTAAAACCCGGGCGTTGCCCGGGTCATTCGGCTAGTTATATATATATGTAATTGGGATATTTTTTCATTTTAATAGAAAAGTTTTTTTAAGTTCTGAACATGCCTTTAAGTATAAAGGTTCATTTCTCAATTCCATATTCTAAAATAATTAATAGAAAAACAAAATATCTAATTAGAAAATACTTAATTTAGATACCGTCATTTGAAATTAATATTTGCTCTAAGCAATAAATATTATTTTTAATAGAGCTAAACATATTTTGATTCAACATTATATACAAATAGAAATTAGGTTATTTTAGATATTATTAAAATTCACAATAATATTTGAGTTTACTCCCCTTTATATTTTTTCAACTTTATTTATTTTTTCAATAATTGAACATCGCATAATGTCTTGATAATGCCACACTTATTTTTTAAATGAAATTTTGTAGTTTATATATGTTTAGAAACATTAATATATTAACGTTTTTTCTATTCGCCCATTTTTTTATTATTAAAAGTAGAAATAATAAATGTAGAGAAATATTTTAAAACAAAACGTTATCTAGATACTTAGGGATAAATAATCAATCTCTAAAACATCGAGGTAAAGAGTTTTTTTATTGTTTACCCAAATGTTTCAACCTTCCCCTATCGATCTTTAAGTCTAGATACCCTTGGGTGATTAGCACACATTAGGTAAAAAGCAAAGTAGTGTTTAAAAAGTGTATCAATTCTAAACGAAAGAGGACGGTAAGTTTATATTGATGGATTTCGTCCTGTAGTCTAAGAAGCTTGTTTAGTTAATTTGAAGAAGAGAAATGCCAAATGTTAATTCAATTGTTAATTAATGTATATGCTTATACAACGATCCACCCAAAAAATATGAATAAATTTCCTGACCACCTCTTATCTGTGTTTGATTCTCTAAAAAAAGCATGCTATAAAAAATAAAAAGTTTCATACAATAGTATAGTGTCTGGTGAAACACCGCTGAGGGCCTACCACTAATAAGCCCTACCCTTCAATTTTCAATCTTTATTATTGCAGTATAATGTATTAAGAAAAAGGCATCTCCTTATCGTGCAACTGAAAGTTGCTGGTCCGTGGTTAGCTTTTCTTGATTAATCAAGAATGGGTATTTGGCCAATTCTGGAATAATTAAAAATCAACGAGAATAGTTGATATTTATTCCGATAGATGGCGCCAGCCATCAGCAACTTTCAGTTGCACGATAAGGAGATGCCTTTTTCTTAATTTATGCACCTTATCCCAGTACAATGTTACATTTGTACAATTTTTTCACAGTATAATGTATGTTAATGTAGTTTTTGAATTTAAAAGTTAACGTTATTTTTGCATCTATTATATGGATTCTTTTTACCAAATATTATGATATCATATTCGGCTATTATTTTAACAGGTAATAATACTATTTTTTCAAACAATTATTTCACCCTAGAAATTAATATTCAATAACGCTTAATTCGCTTAAGGAACAGGTATTGCATATTAGATAGTCATAAGCCTAAAAAAAGCTAAAATAATATTATAAGGATGTTTATAATCTGTTTCCGATTCTATCCAAGCCAGTGTCTTGTTCCAATAGTCTTATAAATAGAGAAATATGCAAAAAACAAATTTCGATAAGAATTGGCTTATAAATTCAATGCCATTTGAGATTGAAATCTGGAAATGTGCGTTTTTTGTTCAACTTCGAAGAAATGTATTATATATTTTCTTTATAATATCTTTAAATTCTTCCAAATTTAAATTGAATATCGCTCTACTCTTACATACAGTTATTTTGTCTTTATATATAATAAATTTCCGAAATCCTTAATACATTATTTGAATATTTCAGTAAAATTGTTAGCGTGCGCAAATATTGTTGAAATTATAGAAATGTTATCATTTATAAGAGAGAGTGTGCGTGTGATTCTTCTCTATAATTGGACTTATAGAAAATAATTCTTCACTTCAATTCGATCAAAAATTGTTTTAGATGAATAAAATCAATCTAATAGCAATTTGTCTGCAGTTATCTCTAGGCAATATTCGACCAGACAATGCAATATATATAAATCTAGATAATATACTAAGACATAAAATTCTATTTATTTTCAGGAGAGTACTGGCTCAATTCCAAGTAAATAAGACTTTTTAATATGTCTCGAAAAGGTTCACCAATTTGAACCTTGGCCAACGCCATTAATATTCACTTTGAAAAGCTCAATATGCTTGATATGCATGAAGTAGATTACCTCAAAGTGAAACTTTTTATCTAGATATAATTAATTCTCCAATCATTATAGAGTCTATAGAAAAAGAATCGACAAACCAAGAAAATAAGTTGTCCGAATGGGACGAAAATTATTGTATGCGAAAAACATGTATATGGGGAAACAATTAAAATTTCGGATTTTATTGTTTTTCATCTTAATGTTATTCAATGATCGTTTGTCTCACGCATATAAATAATATAGCAAAACGTGAAAGCAATTATAAAGCACGCAACATGTTGCAGTTGCGACTTTCTCTGATAGAGTCAAAGTTGTATTGTAGCAGGAATACTATCAGAGTTCTGGTTTTCCTATCTCTCGCTATGAATTTCCTAATGATATTTTCTAGCATTTTTAGCAGTTCCAAATTGATATATGTTAGCAGTTTCAAATTGATATATGAATAGGTCAATGTGTGCATATATGACAAAAATAAATATTCAAGTATTTTAATATTTAATTTAGTGCAAAAACACTTCTGATTCAACATTTTACAAAAATATGTCAAATGTTATATCTAACCTGAGAACAACGAACTCTCCCTCAGGTTCGTGTAAACCATTAAATAATATTCAGTCAAGAATAGTACACCGCTAATACACAACGTCATATTTGAACTGATTACTGGTCTTTTTATGCCTCTTGTTTACACGTTTTATACCAAACCTAAGATCAATAAACTCTCCCTCAGGTTAGTGTAAACCTCTAAATAATACTCAGTGAAGAGTTGTACACCGCTGATACACAAGGTGATATTTGACCAGATTACTGGTCTTTTTATGCGTCTTGTTTACACATTTTATCCCAAACCTAAGATCAACGAACTTACCCTCAGGTTCGTATAAACCGCTAAATAATACTCATTGACCACTAGTAGACCGCTGATACACGACGTCATACCTTAACAGATTACTGGTCTTTTTATGCGTCTTATTTACAATTTTTATACCAAAACTAAGATCAACGAACTCTCCCTTAGGTTAGTATAAACCGCTAAATAATACTCAGTGAAGACTAGTACACCGCTGATACACGACATCATACTTGAACAGATTACTAGTCTTTTTATGCGTCTTGTTTACACATTTTATACCAAACCTAAGATCAACGAACTTACCCTCAGGTTCGTATAAACCGCTAAATAATACTCAGTGAACACTAGTAGACCGCTGATACACGACATCATACTTGAACATATTACTAGTCTTTTTATGCGTCTTGTTTACACATTTTATACCAAACCTAAGATCAACGAACTTACCCTCAGGTTCATGTAAACCGCTATATAATACTCAGTGAAGACTAGTAGACCGCTGATACACGACGTCATACTTGAACAGATTATTAGCCTTTTTATGCGTCTTATTTACAATTTTTATACCAAACCTAAGATCAACGAACTCTCCCTCAGGTTCGTATAAACCGCTAAATAATACTCAGTGAACACTAGTAGACCACTGATACACGACGTCATACTTGAACAGATTATTGGCTTTTTATGCGTCTTATTTACAATTTTATACCAAACCTAAGATCAACGAACTTACCCTCAGGTTCATGTAAACCGCTAAATAATACTCAGTGAACACTAGTAGACCACTGATACACGACGTCATACTTGAACAGATTATTGGCTTTTTATGCGTCTTGTTTACAATTTTTATACCAAACCTAAGATCAACGAACTCTCCCTTAGGTTCGTATAAACCGCTAAATAATACTCATTGAACACTAGTAGACCGCTGATACACGACGTCATACTTGAACAGATTATTGGCTTTTTATGCGTCTTGATTACAATTTTTATAACAAAACTAAGATCAACGAACTCTCCCTTAGGTTCGTATAAACCGCTAAATTATACTCATTGAACACTAGTAGACCGCTGATACACGACGTCAAACTTGAACAGATTATTGGCCTTTTTAAGCGTCTTATTTACAATTTTTATAACAAAACTAAGATCAACGATATCTCCCTCAGGTTCGTATAAACCGCTAAATAATACTCAGTGAAGACTAGTAGACCGCTGATACACAACGTGATATTTGAACAGATTACTGGTCTTTTTATGCGTCTTGTTTACACATTTTATACCAAACCTAAGATCAACGAACTTACCCTCAGGTTCATGTAAACCGCTAAATAATACTCAGTGAAGACTAGTAGACCGCTGATACACGACGTCATACTTGAACAGATTATTGGCTTTTTATGCGTCTTATTTACAATTTTTATACAAAAACTAAGATCAAAGAACTCTCCCTTAGGTTCGTATAAACCGCTAAATAATACTCATTGAACACTAGTAGACCGCTGATACACGACGTCAAACTTGAACAGATTATTGGCCTTTTTATGCGTCTTATTTACAATTTTTATAACAAAACTAAGATCAACGAACTCTCCCTCAGGTTCGTATAAACCGCTAAATAATACTCGGTGAAGACTAGTAGACCGCTGATACACAACGTGATATTTGAACAGATTACTGGTCTTTTTATGCGTCTTATTTACAATTTTTATAACAAAACTAAGATCAACGAACTCTCCCTTAGGTTCGTATAAACCGCTAAATAATACTCATTGAACACTAGTAGACCGCTGATACACGACGTCAAACTTAAACAGATTATTGGCCTTTTTATGCGTCTTATTTACAATTTTTATAACAAAACTAAGATCAACAAACTCTCCCTCAGGTTCGTATAAACCGCTAAATAATACTCGGTGAAGACTAGTAGACCGCTGATACACAACGTAATATTTGAACAGATTACTGGTCTTTTTATGCGTCTTATTTTCAATTTTTATAACAAAACTAAGATCAACGATCTCTCCCTCAGGTTCGTATAAACCGCTAAATAATACTCAGTGAAGACTAGTAGACCGCTGAAACACGACGTCATACTTGAACAGATTACTGGTCTTTTTATGCGTCTTGTTTACAATTTTTATACCAAAACTAAGATCAACGAACTCTCCCTCAGGTTTGTATAAACAGCTAAATAATACTCAGTGAAGACTAGTAGACCGCTGATACACAACGTGATATTTGAACAGATTACTGGTCTTTTTATGCGTCTTGTTTAGACATTTTATACCAAACCTAAGATCAACGAACTTACCCTCAGGTTCATGTAAACCGCTAAATAATACTCAGTGAAGACTAGTAGACCGCTGATACACGACGTCATACTTGAACAGATTATTGGCTTTTTATGCGTCTTATTTACAATTTTTATACAAAAACTAAGATCAAAGAACTCTCCCTCAGGTTCGTATAAACCGCTAAATAATACTCAGTGAACAATAGTAGACCACTGATACACGACGTCATACTTGAACAGATTATTGGTCTTTTTATGCCGTTTTTCACAATTTTATACCAAAACTAAAATCAACGATCTCTCCCTCAGCTTCGTATAAACAGCTAAATAATACTCAGTGAAGACTAGTAGACCGCTGATACACGACGTCATACTTGAACAGATTACTGGTCATTTTATGCGTCTCATTTACAATTTTTATACCAAAACTAAGATCAACGAACTCTACCTCAGGTTCGTGTAAACCGCTAAATAATCCTCATTGAACACTAGTAGACCACTGATACACGACGTCATACTTGAACAGATTACTGGTCTTTTTGTGCGTCTTATTTACAATTTTTATACCAAAACTAAGATCAACGAACTCTCCCTCAGGTTCGTGTAAACCGCTAAATAATACTAATTGAACACTAGTAGACCGCTGATACACGACGTCATATTTGAACAGATTATTGGCTTTTTATGCGTCTTGTTTACAATTTTTATACCAAACCTAAGATCAACGAACTCTCCCTTAGGTTCGTATAAACCGCTAAATAATACTCATTGAACACTAGTAGACCGCTGATACACGACGTCATACTTGAACAGATTATTGGCTTTTTATGCGTCTTGATTACAATTTTTATAACAAAACTAAGATCAACGAACTCTCCCTTAGGTTCGTATAAACCGCTAAATAATACTCATTGAACACTAGTAGACCGCTGATACACGACGTCAAACTTGAACAGATTATTGGCCTTTTTAAGCGTCTTATTTACAATTTTTATAACAAAACTAAGATCAACGATATCTCCCTCAGGTTCGTATAAACCGCTAAATAATACTCAGTGAAGACTAGTAGACCGCTGATACACAACGTGATATTTGAACAGATTACTGGTCTTTTTATGCGTCTTGTTTACACATTTTATACCAAACCTAAGATCAACGAACTTACCCTCAGGTTCATGTAAACCGCTAAATAATACTCAGTGAAGACTAGTAGACCGCTGATACACGACGTCATACTTGAACAGATTATTGGCTTTTTATGCGTCTTATTTACAATTTTTATACAAAAACTAAGATCAAAGAACTCTCCCTTAGGTTCGTATAAACCGCTAAATAATACTCATTGAACACTAGTAGACCGCTGATACACGACGTCAAACCTTAACAGATTACTGGTCTTTTTATGCGTCTTATTTACAATTTTTATACCAAAACTAAGATCAACGAACTCTCCCTTAGGTTAGTATAAACCGCTAAATAATACTCAGTGAAGACTAGTACACCGCTGATACACGACATCATACTTGAACAGATTACTAGTCTTTTTATGCGTCTTGTTTACACATTTTATACCAAACCTAAGATCAACGAACTTACCCTCAGGTTCGTATAAACCGCTAAATAATACTCAGTGAACACTAGTAGACCGCTGATACACGACATCATACTTGAACATATTACTAGTCTTTTTATGCGTCTTGTTTACACATTTTATACCAAACCTAAGATCAACGAACTTACCCTCAGGTTCATGTAAACCGCTATATAATACTCAGTGAAGACTAGTAGACCGCTGATACACGACGTCATACTTGAACAGATTATTAGCCTTTTTATGCGTCTTATTTACAATTTTTATACCAAACCTAAGATCAACGAACTCTCCCTCAGGTTCGTATAAACCGCTAAATAATACTCAGTGAACACTAGTAGACCACTGATACACGACGTCATACTTGAACAGATTATTGGCTTTTTATGCGTCTTATTTACAATTTTATACCAAACCTAAGATCAACGAACTTACCCTCAGGTTCATGTAAACCGCTAAATAATACTCAGTGAACACTAGTAGACCACTGATACACGACGTCATACTTGAACAGATTATTGGCTTTTTATGCGTCTTGTTTACAATTTTTATACCAAACCTAAGATCAACGAACTCTCCCTTAGGTTCGTATAAACCGCTAAATAATACTCATTGAACACTAGTAGACCGCTGATACACGACGTCATACTTGAACAGATTATTGGCTTTTTATGCGTCTTGATTACAATTTTTATAACAAAACTAAGATCAACGAACTCTCCCTTAGGTTCGTATAAACCGCTAAATTATACTCATTGAACACTAGTAGACCGCTGATACACGACGTCAAACTTGAACAGATTATTGGCCTTTTTAAGCGTCTTATTTACAATTTTTATAACAAAACTAAGATCAACGATATCTCCCTCAGGTTCGTATAAACCGCTAAATAATACTCAGTGAAGACTAGTAGACCGCTGATACACAACGTGATATTTGAACAGATTACTGGTCTTTTTATGCGTCTTGTTTACACATTTTATACCAAACCTAAGATCAACGAACTTACCCTCAGGTTCATGTAAACCGCTAAATAATACTCAGTGAAGACTAGTAGACCGCTGATACACGACGTCATACTTGAACAGATTATTGGCTTTTTATGCGTCTTATTTACAATTTTTATACAAAAACTAAGATCAAAGAACTCTCCCTTAGGTTCGTATAAACCGCTAAATAATACTCATTGAACACTAGTAGACCGCTGATACACGACGTCAAACTTGAACAGATTATTGGCCTTTTTATGCGTCTTATTTACAATTTTTATAACAAAACTAAGATCAACGAACTCTCCCTCAGGTTCGTATAAACCGCTAAATAATACTCGGTGAAGACTAGTAGACCGCTGATACACAACGTGATATTTGAACAGATTACTGGTCTTTTTATGCGTCTTATTTACAATTTTTATAACAAAACTAAGATCAACAAACTCTCCCTCAGGTTCGTATAAACCGCTAAATAATACTCGGTGAAGACTAGTAGACCGCTGATACACAACGTAATATTTGAACAGATTACTGGTCTTTTTATGCGTCTTATTTTCAATTTTTATAACAAAACTAAGATCAACGATCTCTCCCTCAGGTTCGTATAAACCGCTAAATAATACTCAGTGAAGACTAGTAGACCGCTGAAACACGACGTCATACTTGAACAGATTACTGGTCTTTTTATGCGTCTTGTTTACAATTTTTATACCAAAACTAAGATCAACGAACTCTCCCTCAGGTTTGTATAAACAGCTAAATAATACTCAGTGAAGACTAGTAGACCGCTGATACACAACGTGATATTTGAACAGATTACTGGTCTTTTTATGCGTCTTTTTTAGACATTTTATACCAAACCTAAGATCAACGAACTTACCCTCAGGTTCATGTAAACCGCTAAATAATACTCAGTGAAGACTAGTAGACCGCTGATACACGACGTCATACTTGAACAGATTATTGGCTTTTTATGCGTCTTATTTACAATTTTTATACAAAAACTAAGATCAAAGAACTCTCCCTCAGGTTCGTATAAACCGCTAAATAATACTCAGTGAACAATAGTAGACCACTGATACACGACGTCATACTTGAACAGATTATTGGTCTTTTTATGCCGTTTTTCACAATTTTATACCAAAACTAAAATCAACGATCTCTCCCTCAGCTTCGTATAAACAGCTAAATAATACTCAGTGAAGACTAGTAGACCGCTGATACACGACGTCATACTTGAACAGATTACTGGTCATTTTATGCGTCTCATTTACAATTTTTATACCAAAACTAAGATCAACGAACTCTACCTCAGGTTCGTGTAAACCGCTAAATAATCCTCATTGAACACTAGTAGACCACTGATACACGACGTCATACTTGAACAGATTACTGGTCTTTTTGTGCGTCTTATTTACAATTTTTATACCAAAACTAAGATCAACGAACTCTCCCTCAGGTTCGTGTAAACCGCTAAATAATACTAATTGAACACTAGTAGACCGCTGATACACGACGTCATATTTGAACAGATTATTGGCTTTTTATGCGTCTTGTTTACAATTTTTATACCAAACCTAAGATCAACGAACTCTCCCTTAGGTTCGTATAAACCGCTAAATAATACTCATTGAACACTAGTAGACCGCTGATACACGACGTCATACTTGAACAGATTATTGGCTTTTTATGCGTCTTGATTACAATTTTTATAACAAAACTAAGATCAACGAACTCTCCCTTAGGTTCGTATAAACCGCTAAATAATACTCATTGAACACTAGTAGACCGCTGATACACGACGTCAAACTTGAACAGATTATTGGCCTTTTTAAGCGTCTTATTTACAATTTTTATAACAAAACTAAGATCAACGATATCTCCCTCAGGTTCGTATAAACCGCTAAATAATACTCAGTGAAGACTAGTAGACCGCTGATACACAACGTGATATTTGAACAGATTACTGGTCTTTTTATGCGTCTTGTTTACACATTTTATACCAAACCTAAGATCAACGAACTTACCCTCAGGTTCATGTAAACCGCTAAATAATACTCAGTGAAGACTAGTAGACCGCTGATACACGACGTCATACTTGAACAGATTATTGGCTTTTTATGCGTCTTATTTACAATTTTTATACAAAAACTAAGATCAAAGAACTCTCCCTTAGGTTCGTATAAACCGCTAAATAATACTCATTGAACACTAGTAGACCGCTGATACACGACGTCAAACTTGAACAGATTATTGGCCTTTTTATGCGTCATATTTACAATTTTTATAACAAAACTAAGATCAACGAACTCTCCCTCAGGTTCGTATAAACTTCTAAATAATACTCGGTGAAGACTAGTAGACCGCTGATACACAACGTGATATTTGAACAGATTACTGGTCTTTTTATGCGTCTTATTTACAATTTTTATAACAAAACTAAGATCAACGAACTCTCCCTTAGGTTCGTATAAACCGCTAAATAATACTCATTGAACACTAGTAGACCGCTGATACACGACGTCAAACTTGAACAGATTATTGGCCTTTTTATGCGTCTTATTTACAATTTTTATAACAAAACTAAGATCAACGAACTCTCCCTCAGGTTCGTATAAACCGCTAAATAATACTCGGTGAAGACTAGTAGACCGCTGATACACAACGTAATATTTGAACAGATTACTCGTCTTTTTATGCGTCTTATTTACAATTTTTATAACAAAACTAAGATCAACGATCTCTCCCTCAGGTTCGTATAAACCGCTAAATAATACTCAGTGAAGACTAGTAGACCGCTGAAACACGACGTCATACTTGAACAGATTACTGGTCTTTTTATGCGTCTTGTTTACAATTTTTATACCAAAACTAAGATCAACGAACTCTCCCTCAGGTTTGTATAAACAGCTAAATAATACTCAGTGAAGACTAGTAGACCGCTGATACACGACGTCATACTTGAACAGATTATTGGCTTTTTATGCGTCTTATTTACAATTTTTATACAAAAACTAAGATCAAAGAACTCTCCCTCAGGTTCGTATAAACCGCTAAATAATACTCAGTGAACAATAGTAGACCACTGATACACGACGTCATACTTGAACAGATTATTGGTCTTTTTATGCCGTTTTTCACAATTTTATACCAAAACTAAAATCAACGATCTCTCCCTCAGCTTCGTATAAACAGCTAAATAATACTCAGTGAAGACTAGTAGACCGCTGATACACGACGTCATACTTGAACAGATTACTGGTCATTTTATGCGTCTCATTTACAATTTTTATACCAAAACTAAGATCAACGAACTCTACCTCAGGTTCGTGTAAACCGCTAAATAATCCTCATTGAACACTAGTAGACCACTGATACACGACGTCATACTTGAACAGATTACTGGTCTTTTTATGCGTCTTATTTACAATTTTTATACCAAAACTAAGATCAACGAACTCTCCCTCAGGTTCGTGTAAACCGCTAAATAATACTAATTGAACACTAGTAGACCGCTGATACACGACGTCATATTTGAACAGATTATTGACTTTTTATGCGTCTTATTTACAATTTTATACCAAAACTAAGATCAACGAACTCTCCCTCAGTTTCGTATAAACCGCTAAATAATACTCAGTGAAGACTAGTAGACCGCTGATACACGACGTCAAACTTGAACAGATTATTGGCCTTTTTATGCGTCTTATTTACAATTTTTATAACAAAACTAAGATCAGCGAACTCTCCCTCAGGTTCGTGTAAACCGCTGAATAATACTCAGTGAAGACTAGTAGACCGCTGATACACGACGTCATACTTGAACAGATTATTGGTATTTTTATGCGTCTTATTTACAATTTTATACCAAAACTAAGATCAACGAACTCTCCCTCAGGTTCGTGTAAACCGCTAAATAATACTCAGTGAAGACTAGTAGACCGCTGATACACGACGTCATACTTGAACAGATTATTGGTATTTTTATGCGTCTTATTTACAATTTTATACCAAAACTAAGATCAACGAACTCTCCCTCAGGTTCGTGTAAACCGCTAAATAATACTCAGTGAAGACTAGTAGACCGCTGATACACGACATCATACTTGAACAGAATATTGGTATTTTTATGCGTCTTATTTACAATTTTATACCAAAACTAAGATCAACGAACTCTCCCTCAGGTTCGTGTAAACCGCTAAATAATACTCAGTGAAGACTAGTAGACCGCTGATACACGACGTCATACTTGAACAGATTACTGGTCTTTTTATGCGTCTTGTTTACAATTTTTATACCAAAACTAAGATCAACGAACTCTCCCTCAGGTTCGTGTAAACCGCTAAATAATACTAATTGAACACTAGTAGACCGCTGATACACGACGTCATATTTGAACAGATTATTGGCTTTTTATGCGTCTTATTTACAATTTTATACCAAAACTAAGATCAACGAACTCTCCCTCAGGTTCGTATAAACCGCTAAATAATACTCAGTGAAGACTAGTACACCGCTGATACACGACGTCATACTTGAACAGATTATTGGCTTTTTATGCGTCTTGATTACAATTTTTATAACAAAACTAAGATCAACGAACTCTCCCTTAGGTTCGTATAAACCGCTAAATTATACTCATTGAACACTAGTAGACCGCTGATACACGACGTCAAACTTGAACAGATTATTGGCCTTTTTAAGCGTCTTATTTACAATTTTTATAACAAAACTAAGATCAACGATATCTCCCTCAGGTTCGTATAAACCGCTAAATAATACTCAGTGAAGACTAGTAGACCGCTGATACACAACGTGATATTTGAACAGATTACTGGTCTTTTTATGCGTCTTGTTTACACATTTTATACCAAACCTAAGATCAACGAACTTACCCTCAGGTTCATGTAAACCGCTAAATAATACTCAGTGAAGACTAGTAGACCGCTGATACACGACGTCATACTTGAACAGATTATTGGCTTTTTATGCGTCTTATTTACAATTTTTATACAAAAACTAAGATCAAAGAACTCTCCCTTAGGTTCGTATAAACCGCTAAATAATACTCATTGAACAATAGTAGACCACTGATACACGACGTCATACTTGAACAGATTATTGGTCTTTTTATGCCGTTTTTCACAATTTTATACCAAAACTAAAATCAACGATCTCTCCCTCAGCTTCGTATAAACAGCTAAATAATACTCAGTGAAGACTAGTAGACCGCTGATACACGACGTCATACTTGAACAGATTACTGGTCATTTTATGCGTCTCATTTACAATTTTTATACCAAAACTAAGATCAACGAACTCTACCTCAGGTTCGTGTAAACCGCTAAATAATCCTCATTGAACACTAGTAGACCACTGATACACGACGTCATACTTGAACAGATTACTGGTCTTTTTATGCGTCTTATTTACAATTTTTATACCAAAACTAAGATCAACGAACTCTCCCTCAGGTTCGTGTAAACCGCTAAATAATACTAATTGAACACTAGTAGACCGCTGATACACGACGTCATATTTGAACAGATTATTGACTTTTTATGCGTCTTATTTACAATTTTATACCAAAACTAAGATCAACGAACTCTCCCTCAGTTTCGTATAAACCGCTAAATAATACTCAGTGAAGACTAGTAGACCGCTGATACACGACGTCAAACTTGAACAGATTATTGGCCTTTTTATGCGTCTTATTTACAATTTTTATAACAAAACTAAGATCAGCGAACTCTCCCTCAGGTTCGTGTAAACCGCTGAATAATACTCAGTGAAGACTAGTAGACCGCTGATACACGACGTCATACTTGAACAGATTATTGGTATTTTTATGCGTCTTATTTACAATTTTATACCAAAACTAAGATCAACGAACTCTCCCTCAGGTTCGTGTAAACCGCTAAATAATACTCAGTGAAGACTAGTAGACCGCTGATACACGACGTCATACTTGAACAGATTATTGGTATTTTTATGCGTCTTATTTACAATTTTATACCAAAACTAAGATCAACGAACTCTCCCTCAGGTTCGTGTAAACCGCTAAATAATACTCAGTGAAGACTAGTAGACCGCTGATACACGACATCATACTTGAACAGAATATTGGTATTTTTATGCGTCTTATTTACAATTTTATACCAAAACTAAGATCAACGAACTCTCCCTCAGGTTCGTGTAAACCGCTAAATAATACTCAGTGAAGACTAGTAGACCGCTGATACACGACGTCATACTTGAACAGATTACTGGTCTTTTTATGCGTCTTGTTTACAATTTTTATACCAAAACTAAGATCAACGAACTCTCCCTCAGGTTCGTGTAAACCGCTAAATAATACTAATTGAACACTAGTAGACCGCTGATACACGACATCATATTTGAACAGATTATTGGCTTTTTATGCGTCTTATTTACAATTTTATACCAAAACTAAGATCAACGAACTCTCCCTCAGGTTCGTATAAACCGCTAAATAATACTCAGTGAAGACTAGTACACCGCTGATACACGACGTCATACTTGAACAGATTATTGGCTTTTTATGCGTCTTGATTACAATTTTTATAACAAAACTAAGATCAACGAACTCTCCCTTAGGTTCGTATAAACCGCTAAATTATACTCATTGAACACTAGTAGACCGCTGATACACGACGTCAAACTTGAACAGATTATTGGCCTTTTTAAGCGTCTTATTTACAATTTTTATAACAAAACTAAGATCAACGATATCTCCCTCAGGTTCGTATAAACCGCTAAATAATACTCAGTGAAGACTAGTAGACCGCTGATACACAACGTAATATTTGAACAGATTACTGGTCTTTTTATGCGTCTTATTTACAATTTTTATAACAAAACTAAGATCAACGATCTCTCCCTCAGGTTCGTATAAACCGCTAAATAATCCTCATTGAACACTAGTAGACCACTGATACACGACGTCATACTTGAACAGATTACTGGTCTTTTTATGCGTCTTATTTACAATTTTTATACCAAAACTAAGATCAACGAACTCTCCCTCAGGTTCGTGTAAACCGCTAAATAATACTAATTGAACACTAGTAGACCGCTGATACACGACGTCATATTTGAACAGATTATTGACTTTTTATGCGTCTTATTTACAATTTTATACCAAAACTAAGATCAACGAACTCTCCCTCAGTTTCGTATAAACCGCTAAATAATACTCAGTGAAGACTAGTAGACCGCTGATACACGACGTCAAACTTGAACAGATTATTGGCCTTTTTATGCGTCTTATTTACAATTTTTATAACAAAACTAAGATCAGCGAACTCTCCCTCAGGTTCGTGTAAACCGCTGAATAATACTCAGTGAAGACTAGTAGACCGCTGATACACGACGTCATACTTGAACAGATTATTGGTATTTTTATGCGTCTTATTTACAATTTTATACCAAAACTAAGATCAACGAACTCTCCCTCAGGTTCGTGTAAACCGCTAAATAATACTCAGTGAAGACTAGTAGACCGCTGATACACGACGTCATACTTGAACAGATTATTGGTATTTTTATGCGTCTTATTTACAATTTTATACCAAAACTAAGATCAACGAACTCTCCCTCAGGTTCGTGTAAACCGCTAAATAATACTCAGTGAAGACTAGTAGACCGCTGATACACGACATCATACTTGAACAGAATATTGGTATTTTTATGCGTCTTATTTACAATTTTATACCAAAACTAAGATCAACGAACTCTCCCTCAGGTTCGTGTAAACCGCTAAATAATACTCAGTGAAGACTAGTAGACCGCTGATACACGACGTCATACTTGAACAGATTACTGGTCTTTTTATGCGTCTTGTTTACAATTTTTATACCAAAACTAAGATCAACGAACTCTCCCTCAGGTTCGTGTAAACCGCTAAATAATACTAATTGAACACTAGTAGACCGCTGATACACGACGTCATATTTGAACAGATTATTGGCTTTTTATGCGTCTTATTTACAATTTTATACCAAAACTAAGATCAACGAACTCTCCCTCAGGTTCGTATAAACCGCTAAATAATACTCAGTGAAGACTAGTACACCGCTGATACACGACGTCATACTTGAACAGATTATTGGCTTTTTATGCGTCTTGATTACAATTTTTATAACAAAACTAAGATCAACGAACTCTCCCTTAGGTTCGTATAAACCGCTAAATTATACTCATTGAACACTAGTAGACCGCTGATACACGACGTCAAACTTGAACAGATTATTGGCCTTTTTAAGCGTCTTATTTACAATTTTTATAACAAAACTAAGATCAACGATATCTCCCTCAGGTTCGTATAAACCGCTAAATAATACTCAGTGAAGACTAGTAGACCGCTGATACACAACGTGATATTTGAACAGATTACTGGTCTTTTTATGCGTCTTGTTTACACATTTTATACCAAACCTAAGATCAACGAACTTACCCTCAGGTTCATGTAAACCGCTAAATAATACTCAGTGAAGACTAGTAGACCGCTGATACACGACGTCATACTTGAACAGATTATTGGCTTTTTATGCGTCTTATTTACAATTTTTATACAAAAACTAAGATCAAAGAACTCTCCCTTAGGTTCGTATAAACCGCTAAATAATACTCATTGAACAATAGTAGACCACTGATACACGACGTCATACTTGAACAGATTATTGGTCTTTTTATGCCGTTTTTCACAATTTTATACCAAAACTAAAATCAACGATCTCTCCCTCAGCTTCGTATAAACAGCTAAATAATACTCAGTGAAGACTAGTAGACCGCTGATACACGACGTCATACTTGAACAGATTACTGGTCATTTTATGCGTCTCATTTACAATTTTTATACCAAAACTAAGATCAACGAACTCTACCTCAGGTTCGTGTAAACCGCTAAATAATCCTCATTGAACACTAGTAGACCACTGATACACGACGTCATACTTGAACAGATTACTGGTCTTTTTATGCGTCTTATTTACAATTTTTATACCAAAACTAAGATCAACGAACTCTCCCTCAGGTTCGTGTAAACCGCTAAATAATACTAATTGAACACTAGTAGACCGCTGATACACGACGTCATATTTGAACAGATTATTGACTTTTTATGCGTCTTATTTACAATTTTATACCAAAACTAAGATCAACGAACTCTCCCTCAGTTTCGTATAAACCGCTAAATAATACTCAGTGAAGACTAGTAGACCGCTGATACACGACGTCAAACTTGAACAGATTATTGGCCTTTTTATGCGTCTTATTTACAATTTTTATAACAAAACTAAGATCAGCGAACTCTCCCTCAGGTTCGTGTAAACCGCTGAATAATACTCAGTGAAGACTAGTAGACCGCTGATACACGACGTCATACTTGAACAGATTATTGGTATTTTTATGCGTCTTATTTACAATTTTATACCAAAACTAAGATCAACGAACTCTCCCTCAGGTTCGTGTAAACCGCTAAATAATACTCAGTGAAGACTAGTAGACCGCTGATACACGACGTCATACTTGAACAGATTATTGGTATTTTTATGCGTCTTATTTACAATTTTATACCAAAACTAAGATCAACGAACTCTCCCTCAGGTTCGTGTAAACCGCTAAATAATACTCAGTGAAGACTAGTAGACCGCTGATACACGACATCATACTTGAACAGAATATTGGTATTTTTATGCGTCTTATTTACAATTTTATACCAAAACTAAGATCAACGAACTCTCCCTCAGGTTCGTGTAAACCGCTAAATAATACTCAGTGAAGACTAGTAGACCGCTGATACACGACGTCATACTTGAACAGATTACTGGTCTTTTTATGCGTCTTGTTTACAATTTTTATACCAAAACTAAGATCAACGAACTCTCCCTCAGGTTCGTGTAAACCGCTAAATAATACTAATTGAACACTAGTAGACCGCTGATACACGACATCATATTTGAACAGATTATTGGCTTTTTATGCGTCTTATTTACAATTTTATACCAAAACTAAGATCAACGAACTCTCCCTCAGGTTCGTATAAACCGCTAAATAATACTCAGTGAAGACTAGTACACCGCTGATACACGACGTCATACTTGAACAGATTATTGGCTTTTTATGCGTCTTGATTACAATTTTTATAACAAAACTAAGATCAACGAACTCTCCCTTAGGTTCGTATAAACCGCTAAATTATACTCATTGAACACTAGTAGACCGCTGATACACGACGTCAAACTTGAACAGATTATTGGCCTTTTTAAGCGTCTTATTTACAATTTTTATAACAAAACTAAGATCAACGATATCTCCCTCAGGTTCGTATAAACCGCTAAATAATACTCAGTGAAGACTAGTAGACCGCTGATACACAACGTAATATTTGAACAGATTACTGGTCTTTTTATGCGTCTTATTTACAATTTTTATAACAAAACTAAGATCAACGATCTCTCCCTCAGGTTCGTATAAACCGCTAAATAATACTCAGTGAAGACTAGTAGACCGCTGAAACACGACGTTATACTTGAACAGATTACTGGTCTTTTTATGCGTCTTGTTTACAATTTTTATACCAAAACTAAGATCAACGAACTCTCCCTCAGGTTTGTATAAACAGCTAAATAATACTCAGTGAAGACTAGTAGACCGCTGATACACGACGTCATATTTGAACAGATTATTGGCTTTTTATGCGTCTTGTTTACAATTTTTATACCAAACCTAAGATCAACGAACTCTCCCTTAGGTTCGTATAAACCGCTAAATAATACTCATTGAACACTAGTAGACCGCTGATACACGACGTCATACTTGAACAGATTATTGGCTTTTTATGCGTCTTGATTACAATTTTTATAACAAAACTAAGATCAACGAACTCTCCCTTAGGTTCGTATAAACCGCTAAATAATACTCATTGAACACTAGTAGACCGCTGATACACGACGTCAAACTTGAACAGATTATTGGCTTTTTAAGCGTCTTATTTACAATTTTTATAACAAAACTAAGATCAACGATATCTCCCTCAGGTTCGTATAAACCGCTAAATAATACTCAGTGAAGACTAGTAGACCGCTGATACACAACGTGATATTTGAACAGATTACTGGTCTTTTTATGCGTCTTGTTTACACATTTTATACCAAACCTAAGATCAACGAACTTACCCTCAGGTTCATGTAAACCGCTAAATAATACTCAGTGAAGACTAGTAGACCGCTGATACACGACGTCATACTTGAACAGATTATTGGCTTTTTATGCGTCTTATTTACAATTTTTATACAAAAACTAAGATCAAAGAACTCTCCCTTAGGTTCGTATAAACCGCTAAATAATACTCATTGAACACTAGTAGACCGCTGATACACGACGTCAAACTTGAACAGATTATTGGCCTTTTTATGCGTCTTATTTACAATTTTTATAACAAAACTAAGATCAACGAACTCTCCCTCAGGTTCGTATAAACCGCTAAATAATACTCTGTGAAGACTAGTAGACCGCTGATACACAACGTGATATTTGAACAGATTACTGGTCTTTTTATGCGTCTTATTTACAATTTTTATAACAAAAATAAGATCAACGAACTCTCCCTTAGGTTCCTATAAACCGCTAAATAATACTCATTGAACACTAGTAGACCGCTGATACACGACGTCAAACTTGAACAGATTATTGGCCTTTTTATGCGTCTTATTTACAATTTTTATAACAAAACTAAGATCAACGAACTCTCCCTCAGGTTCGTATAAACCGCTAAATAATACTCGGTGAAGACTAGTAGACCGCTGATACACAACGTAATATTTGAACAGATTACTGGTCTTTTTATGCGTCTTATTTACAATTTTTATAACAAAACTAAGATCAACGATCTCTCCCTCAGGTTCGTATAAACCGCTAAATAATACTCAGTGAAGACTAGTAGACCGCTGAAACACGACGTCATACTTGAACAGATTACTGGTCTTTTTATGCGTCTTGTTTACAATTTTTATACCAAAACTAAGATCAACGAACTCTCCCTCAGGTTTGTATAAACAGCTAAATAATACTCAGTGAAGACTAGTAGACCGCTGATACACGACGTCATACTTGAACAGATTATTGGCTTTTTATGCGTCTTATTTACAATTTTTATACAAAAACTAAGATCAAAGAACTCTCCCTCAGGTTCGTATAAACCGCTAAATAATACTCAGTGAACAATAGTAAACCACTGATACACGACGTCATACTTGAACAGAATATTGGTCTTTTTATGCCGTTTTTCACAATTTTATACCAAAACTAAAATCAACGATCTCTCCCTCAGCTTCGTATAAACCGCTAAATAATCCTCATTGAACACTAGTAGACCACTGATACACGACGTCATACTTGAACAGATTACTGGTCTTTTTATGCGTCTTATTTACAATTTTTATACCAAAACTAAGATCAACGAACTCTCCCTCAGGTTCGTGTAAACCGCTAAATAATACTAATTGAACACTAGTAGACCGCTGATACACGACGTCATATTTGAACAGATTATTGACTTTTTATGCGTCTTATTTACAATTTTATACCAAAACTAAGATCAACGAACTCTCCCTCAGTTTCGTATAAACCGCTAAATAATACTCAGTGAAGACTAGTAGACCGCTGATACACGACGTCAAACTTGAACAGATTATTGGCCTTTTTATGCGTCTTATTTACAATTTTTATAACAAAACTAAGATCAGCGAACTCTCCCTCAGGTTCGTGTAAACCGCTGAATAATACTCAGTGAAGACTAGTAGACCGCTGATACACGACGTCATACTTGAACAGATTATTGGTATTTTTATGCGTCTTATTTACAATTTTATACCAAAACTAAGATCAACGAACTCTCCCTCAGGTTCGTGTAAACCGCTAAATAATACTCAGTGAAGACTAGTAGACCGCTGATACACGACGTCATACTTGAACAGATTATTGGTATTTTTATGCGTCTTATTTACAATTTTATACCAAAACTAAGATCAACGAACTCTCCCTCAGGTTCGTGTAAACCGCTAAATAATACTCAGTGAAGACTAGTAGACCGCTGATACACGACATCATACTTGAACAGAATATTGGTATTTTTATGCGTCTTATTTACAATTTTATACCAAAACTAAGATCAACGAACTCTCCCTCAGGTTCTTGTAAACCGCTAAATAATACTCAGTGAAGACTAGTAGACCGCTGATACACGACGTCATACTTGAACAGATTACTGGTCTTTTCATGCGTCTTGTTTACAATTTTTATACCAAAACTAAGATCAACGAACTCTCCCTCAGGTTCGTGTAAACCGCTAAATAATACTAATTGAACACTAGTAGACCGCTGATACACGACGTCATATTTGAACAGATTATTGGCTTTTTATGCGTCTTATTTACAATTTTATACCAAAACTAAGATCAACGAACTCTCCCTCAGGTTCGTATAAACCGCTAAATAATACTCAGTGAAGACTAGTACACCGCTGATACACGACGTCATACTTGAACAGATTATTGGCTTTTTATGCGTCTTGATTACAATTTTTATAACAAAACTAAGATCAACGAACTCTCCCTTAGGTTCGTATAAACCGCTAAATAATACTCATTGAACACTAGTAGACCGCTGATACACGACGTCAAACTTGAACAGATTATTGGCCTTTTTATGCGTCTTATTTACAATTTTTATAACAAAACTAAGATCAACGATATCTCCCTCAGGTTCGTATAAACCGCTAAATAATACTCAGTGAAGACTAGTAGACCGCTGATACACAACGTGATATTTGAACAGATTACTGGTCTTTTTATGCGTCTTGTTTACACATTTTATACCAAACCTAAGATCAACGAACTTACCCTCAGGTTCATGTAAACCGCTAAATAATACTCAGTGAAGACTAGTAGACCGCTGATACACGACGTCATACTTGAACAGATTATTGGCTTTTTATGCGTCTTATTTACAATTTTTATACAAAAACTAAGATCAAAGAACTCTCCCTCAGGTTCGAATAAACCGCTAAATAATACTCATTGAACACTAGTAGACCGCTGATACACGACGTCATACTTAAACAGATTATTGGCTTTTTATGCGTCTTGTTTACAATTTTTATAACAAAACTAAGATCAACGAACTCTCCCTCAGGTTCGTATAAACCGCTAAATAATACTCGGTGAAGACTAGTAGACCGCTGATACACAACGTGATATTTGAACAGATTACTGGTCTTTTTATGCGTCTTATTTACAATTTTTATAACAAAACTAAGATCAACGATCTCTCCCTCAGGTTCGTATAAACCGCTAAATAATACTCAGTGAAGACTAGTAGACCGCTGAAACACGACGTCATACTTGAACAGATTACTGGTCTTTTTATGCGTCTTGTTTACAATTTTTATACCAAAACTAAGATCAACGAACTCTCCCTCAGGTTTGTATAAACAGCTAAATAATACTCAGTGAAGACTAGTAGACCGCTGATACACAACGTGATATTTGAACAGATTACTGGTCTTTTTATGCGTCTTGTTTACACATTTTATACCAAACCTAAGATCAACGAACTTACACTCAGGTTTATGTAAACCGCTAAATAATACTCAGTGAAGACTAGTAGACCGCTGATACACGACGTCATACTTGAACAGATTATTGGCTTTTTATGCGTCTTATTTACAATTTTTATACAAAAACTAAGATCAAAGAACTCTCCCTCAGGTTCGTATAAACCGCTAAATAATATTCAGTGAACAATAGTAGACCACTGATACACGACGTCATACTTGAACAGATTATTGGTCTTTTTATGCCGTTTTTCACAATTTTATACCAAAACTAAAATCAACGATCTCTCCCTCAGCTTCGTATAAACAGCTAAATAATACTCAGTGAAGACTAGTAGACCGCTGATACACGACGTCATACTTGAACAGATCACTGGTCTTTTTATGCGTCTTATTTACAATTTTTATACCAAAACTAAGATCAACGAACTCTCCCTCAGGTTCGTGTAAACCGCTAAATAATACTAATTGAACACTAGTAGACCGCTGATACACGACGTCATATTTGAACAGATTATTGACTTTTTATGCGTCTTATTTACAATTTTATACCAAAACTAAGATCAACGAACTCTCCCTCAGTTTCGTATAAACCGCTAAATAATACTCAGTGAAGACTAGTAGACCGCTGATACACGACGTCAAACTTGAACAGATTATTGGCCTTTTTATGCGTCTTATTTACAATTTTTATAACAAAACTAAGATCAGCGAACTCTCCCTCAGGTTCGTGTAAACCGCTGAATAATACTCAGTGAAGACTAGTAGACCGCTGATACACGACGTCATACTTGAACAGATTATTGGTATTTTTATGCGTCTTATTTACAATTTTATACCAAAACTAAGATCAACGAACTCTCCCTCAGGTTCGTGTAAACCGCTAAATAATACTCAGTGAAGACTAGTAGACCGCTGATACACGACATCATACTTGAACAGAATATTGGTATTTTTATGCGTCTTATTTACAATTTTTATACCAAAACTAAGATCATCGAACTCTCCCTCAGGTTCGTGTAAACCGCTAAATAATAATAATTGAACACTAGTAGACCGCTGATACACGACGTCATATTTGAACAGATTATTGGCTTTTTATGCGTCTTATTTACAATTTTATACCAAAACTAAGATCAACGAACTCTCCCTCAGGTTCGTATAAACCGCTAAATAATACTCAGTGAAGACTAGTAGACCGCTGATACACGACGTCAAACTTGAACAGATTATTGGTATTTTTATGCGTCTTGTTTACAATTTTTATACCAAAACTAAGATCAACGAACTCTCCCTCAGGTTCGTATAAACCGCTAAATAATACTCAGTGAAGACTAGTACACCGCTGATACACGACGTCATACTTGAACAGATTATTGGCTTTTTATGCGTCTTGATTACAATTTTTATAACAAAACTAAGATCAACGAACTCCACCTCAGGTTCGTGTAAAACGCTAAATAATACTCAGTGAAGACTAGTAGACCACTGATACACGACGTCATACTTGAACAGATTATTGGCTTTTTATGCGTCTTATTTACAATTTTTATACCAAACCAAAGATCAACGAACTTACCCTCAGGTTCGTATAAACAGCTAAATAATACTCAGTGAAGACTAGTAGACCGCAGATACACGACATCATACTTGAACAGATTATTGGCCTTTTTATGCGTCTTATTTACAATTTTTATAACAAAACTAAGATCAACGATCTCTCCCTCAGGTTCGTATAAACCGCTAAATAATACTCAGTGAAGACTAGTAGACCGCTGAAACACGACGTCATACTTGAACAGATTACTGGTCTTTTTATGCGTCTTGTTTACAATTTTTATACCAAAACTAAGATCAACGAACTCTCCCTCAGGTTTGTATAAACAGCTAAATAATACTCAGTGAAGACTAGTAGACCGCTGATACACAACGTGATATTTGAACAGATTACTGGTCTTTTTATGCGTCTTGTTTACACATTTTATACCAAACCTAAGATCAACGAACTTACACTCAGGTTTATGTAAACCGCTAAATAATACTCAGTGAAGACTAGTAGACCGCTGATACACGACGTCATACTTGAACAGATTATTGGCTTTTTATGCGTCTTATTTACAATTTTTATACAAAAACTAAGATCAAAGAACTCTCCCTCAGGTTCGTATAAACCGCTAAATAATATTCAGTGAACAATAGTAGACCACTGATACACGACGTCATACTTGAACAGATTATTGGTCTTTTTATGCCGTTTTTCACAATTTTATACCAAAACTAAAATCAACGATCTCTCCCTCAGCTTCGTATAAACCGCTAAATAATACTCAGTGAAGACTAGTAGACCGCTGAAACACGACGTCATACTTGAACAGATTACTGGTCTTTTTATGCGTCTTGTTTACAATTTTTATACCAAAACTAAGATCAACGAACTCTCCCTCAGGTTTGTATAAACAGCTAAATAATACTCAGTGAAGACTAGTAGACCGCTGATACACAACGTGATATTTGAACAGATTACTGGTCTTTTTATGCGTCTTGTTTACACATTTTATACCAAACCTAAGATCAACGAACTTACACTCAGGTTTATGTAAACCGCTAAATAATACTCAGTGAAGACTAGTAGACCGCTGATACACGACGTCATACTTGAACAGATTATTGGCTTTTTATGCGTCTTATTTACAATTTTTATACAAAAACTAAGATCAAAGAACTCTCCCTCAGGTTCGTATAAACCGCTAAATAATATTCAGTGAACAATAGTAGACCACTGATACACGACGTCATACTTGAACAGATTATTGGTCTTTTTATGCCGTTTTTCACAATTTTATACCAAAACTAAAATCAACGATCTCTCCCTCAGCTTCGTATAAACAGCTAAATAATACTCAGTGAAGACTAGTAGACCGCTGATACACGACGTCATACTTGAACAGATCACTGGTCTTTTTATGCGTCTTATTTACAATTTTTATACCAAAACTAAGATCAACGAACTCTCCCTCAGGTTCGTGTAAACCGCTAAATAATACTAATTGAACACTAGTAGACCGCTGATACACGACGTCATATTTGAACAGATTATTGACTTTTTATGCGTCTTATTTACAATTTTATACCAAAACTAAGATCAACGAACTCTCCCTCAGTTTCGTATAAACCGCTAAATAATACTCAGTGAAGACTAGTAGACCGCTGATACACGACGTCAAACTTGAACAGATTATTGGCCTTTTTATGCGTCTTATTTACAATTTTTATAACAAAACTAAGATCAGCGAACTCTCCCTCAGGTTCGTGTAAACCGCTGAATAATACTCAGTGAAGACTAGTAGACCGCTGATACACGACGTCATACTTGAACAGATTATTGGTATTTTTATGCGTCTTATTTACAATTTTATACCAAAACTAAGATCAACGAACTCTCCCTCAGGTTCGTGTAAACCGCTAAATAATACTCAGTGAAGACTAGTAGACCGCTGATACACGACATCATACTTGAACAGAATATTGGTATTTTTATGCGTCTTATTTACAATTTTTATACCAAAACTAAGATCATCGAACTCTCCCTCAGGTTCGTGTAAACCGCTAAATAATAATAATTGAACACTAGTAGACCGCTGATACACGACGTCATATTTGAACAGATTATTGGCTTTTTATGCGTCTTATTTACAATTTTATACCAAAACTAAGATCAACGAACTCTCCCTCAGGTTCGTATAAACCGCTAAATAATACTCAGTGAAGACTAGTAGACCGCTGATACACGACGTCAAACTTGAACAGATTATTGGTATTTTTATGCGTCTTGTTTACAATTTTTATACCAAAACTAAGATCAACGAACTCTCCCTCAGGTTCGTATAAACCGCTAAATAATACTCAGTGAAGACTAGTACACCGCTGATACACGACGTCATACTTGAACAGATTATTGGCTTTTTATGCGTCTTGATTACAATTTTTATAACAAAACTAAGATCAACGAACTCCACCTCAGGTTCGTGTAAAACGCTAAATAATACTCAGTGAAGACTAGTAGACCACTGATACACGACGTCATACTTGAACAGATTATTGGCTTTTTATGCGTCTTATTTACAATTTTTATACCAAACCAAAGATCAACGAACTTACCCTCAGGTTCGTATAAACAGCTAAATAATACTCAGTGAAGACTAGTAGACCGCAGATACACGACATCATACTTGAACAGATTATTGGCCTTTTTATGCGTCTTATTTACAATTTTTATAACAAAACTAAGATCAACGATCTCTCCCTCAGGTTCGTATAAACCGCTAAATAATACTCAGTGAAGACTAGTAGACCGCTGAAACACGACGTCATACTTGAACAGATTACTGGTCTTTTTATGCGTCTTGTTTACAATTTTTATACCAAAACTAAGATCAACGAACTCTCCCTCAGGTTTGTATAAACAGCTAAATAATACTCAGTGAAGACTAGTAGACCGCTGATACACAACGTGATATTTGAACAGATTACTGGTCTTTTTATGCGTCTTGTTTACACATTTTATACCAAACCTAAGATCAACGAACTTACACTCAGGTTTATGTAAACCGCTAAATAATACTCAGTGAAGACTAGTAGACCGCTGATACACGACGTCATACTTGAACAGATTATTGGCTTTTTATGCGTCTTATTTACAATTTTTATACAAAAACTAAGATCAAAGAACTCTCCCTCAGGTTCGTATAAACCGCTAAATAATATTCAGTGAACAATAGTAGACCACTGATACACGACGTCATACTTGAACAGATTATTGGTCTTTTTATGCCGTTTTTCACAATTTTATACCAAAACTAAAATCAACGATCTCTCCCTCAGCTTCGTATAAACAGCTAAATAATACTCAGTGAAGACTAGTAGACCGCTGATACACGACGTCATACTTGAACAGATCACTGGTCTTTTTATGCGTCTTATTTACAATTTTTATACCAAAACTAAGATCAACGAACTCTCCCTCAGGTTCGTGTAAACCGCTAAATAATACTAATTGAACACTAGTAGACCGCTGATACACGACGTCATATTTGAACACATTATTGACTTTTTATGCGTCTTATTTACAATTTTATACCAAAACTAAGATCAACGAACTCTCCCTCAGTTTCGTATAAACCGCTAAATAATACTCAGTGAAGACTAGTAGACCGCTGATACACGACGTCAAACTTGAACAGATTATTGGCCTTTTTATGCGTCTTATTTACAATTTTTATAACAAAACTAAGATCAGCGAACTCTCCCTCAGGTTCGTGTAAACCGCTGAATAATACTCAGTGAAGACTAGTAGACCGCTGATACACGACGTCATACTTGAACAGATTATTGGTATTTTTATGCGTCTTATTTACAATTTTATACCAAAACTAAGATCAACGAACTCTCCCTCAGGTTCGTGTAAACCGCTAAATAATACTCAGTGAAGACTAGTAGACCGCTGATACACGACGTCATACTTGAACAGATTATTGGTATTTTTATGCGTCTTATTTACAATTTTATACCAAAACTAAGATCAACGAACTCTCCCTCAGGTTCGTGTAAACCGCTAAATAATACTCAGTGAAGACTAGTAGACCGCTGATACACGACATCATACTTGAACAGAATATTGGTATTTTTATGCGTCTTATTTACAATTTTTATACCAAAACTAAGATCATCGAACTCTCCCTCAGGTTCGTGTAAACCGCTAAATAATACTAATTGAACACTAGTAGACCGCTGATACACGACGTCATATTTGAACAGATTATTGGCTTTTTATGCGTCTTATTTACAATTTTATACCAAAACTAAGATCAACGAACTCTCCCTCAGGTTCGTATAAACCGCTAAATAATACTCAGTGAAGACTAGTAGACCGCTGATACACGACGTCAAACTTGAACAGATTATTGGTATTTTTATGCGTCTTGTTTACAATTTTTATACCAAAACTAAGATCAACGAACTCTCCCTCAGGTTCGTATAAACCGCTAAATAATACTCAGTGAAGACTAGTACACCGCTGATACACGACGTCATACTTGAACAGATTATTGGCTTTTTATGCGTCTTGATTACAATTTTTATAACAAAACTAAGATCAACGAACTCCACCTCAGGTTCGTGTAAACCGCTAAATAATACTCAGTGAAGACTAGTAGACCACTGATACACGACGTCATACTTGAACAGATTATTGGCTTTTTATGCGTCTTATTTACAATTTTTATACCAAACCAAAGATCAACGAACTTACCCTCAGGTTCGTATAAACAGCTAAATAATACTCAGTGAAGACTAGTAGACCGCAGATACACGACATCATACTTGAACAGATTATTGGCCTTTTTATGCGTCTTATTTACAATTTTTATACCAAAACTAAGATCAACGAACTCTCCCTCAGGTTCGTGTAAACCGCTAAATAATACTAATTGAACACTAGTAGACCACTGATACACGACGTCATACTTGAACAGATTATTGGCCTTTTTATGCGTCTTATTTACAATATATAATATATAATACAAAAAATATGTAAAATGCGACATCAGAAATAAATATTTTTGAAAAAGAAACACGTCGAATTTCTATCAGAAAATAAAATAATTCGATATTTTATATCCAAATTGAAAAATTAATAATTTATTTCACAATAAAATATATTTTTAAAATAAGGCTTATTTTGGATTTAAATAAGATTATTTATTTACCGATATTTCGATGGATCAATCTTCCATCTTCTTCGAGGTGTTTTGCAGTGAAGCACGCAGCAGGTTGCGCGCCCCAGGTGAGCCACTGGACGTCTTCTAAGCTTATTGGGCGATAAATGTATTATGGATTGCTCTATATTCAGAATAAAATATATATATGATTATATTGATATATTTGATGTTTTACCATAATATATTATTTTCAATTTCATTTTATTTTTATATACATTGATTTTTATCATATAATATATAAATAAATATATAATATAAGGGTTCACCACTGATGAGCCAAGCACTCCCAATATATTTTTTTATCACAGTAAGGACAGTAGAAGTTTGATATATGTTTGAAAGAAACATCTTGTCTTAATGTTTTCATCTGTTGAATAATCCTTTTTATTTAAAAATAAATCGCCATCTTTCTATCGATAAAATAAGTATTACAAAAAATAATCCTTCATGATCAAATTAAAAAAGATGTGATGGATATAAAAAAATAGAGTAAATTAAGTTTGATTACATTCTGTAATCTTAACATCGCAAAAAAATAAATAATAGATAATACATGATAGTTTATCTTTTAAAGCATCAATTTACATATATCTATATACCGTATAAAAATTTTAAAAATCAAGTTTATAATAATAATATATAGAGATAGAAATACCCCAGGGCTCATATAATATACCATATACATCAACCTTCTTTAACATGCAATTTGTACATTTCTATATGTATATCTTGAGTCTTCTTTTTTCATTTTGATATCCCTAAATAAAATCTGAATGTGTTATATAATATTCTTATGAAATATCATCTTTAACCTAGCGTTATCTATTGATGAAAATTATAAAAATATTTTATTTAATACTACTTCTCTTTTAGAAATAAATTTGATTAAAATTATTTCCACAGCCTTTACCTTGTGATGATTATAGTTGAAAGAGAAAGGGCATGGCTTATTAGTGGTGATATATTGTATTAGAATGAGTTATTTCATCCCCTGCATTCGGTAGTGGATTCATGGTAAATGGTGCTTTTAACAATGAAATGAGGGCATATTCTTCTAAGACTGTAGCAATGTGTTGTACTTCCATCGCCTCAAACTAGATGTCAAACGATACACCCAAGCGTGGAATGTAATAATTGAAATCTACATGGGAACGACAGAAGCGTCGTTCTCTAAGTTCTAGGCAATTAAATTATCATCCCTATTTTCAATTGTGGATTACTACAGAAATAAGGCTTGAATCTCTTAGAATCCCAAACGGAAGAACTTTTTGTTATCAACCAGCGCCTCGTAAGACAAAGCCTTCAAATTCCTTAACGACGAAAAGCACAACCAACGCACCTATTTTTTCCTCATGAAATGAATCTTGAAGGTTAAGCACAAATATATCACCAGACCAATACTTATATATGGATGTCCTATTTTGCTCATATTTTCGAATAAAAATTAAAACAAAAATTGAATGCACTTTAATATCAAATATTACTTCGATGAATAACTTTAAGACATTTCTTTCGCTGAATAATGTCCAATATTATTATTCTGCAATGAAAGAGAATGACCATTGCAATCTCTGGGATTTACTCTAGTGCATATGTATAAAAATAGTATATCTTTAAAACTTAATGAAATTTTATAATTAAATATTATGAACCGGCTTTGTACAGGTTCTCCACATTTGAATTTTCCAAACGAATTCTTTTTCTCTCCTAAACAAATATTATATACGTATTATTATATTTGAAATATTATTATATATATTATAAATAATTATTACACAAAGTGAAATTTTATATTTTTGAATTGAAAATTTTTGAATGAAACAGCAAATATTAATAAAAGTAATACCTGTGAATAAATCGGAACCTCATGAGATTCTACTAGAGTTTAAAAAAATAATTCTAAAAATTAAATGTGTTAATTTTGCCTAGCAAGCGTACACTAGGAAAGAAGACGGGCAAGGTTGGACCATTCAGAGTAGTCAGTATACATTCTTATTATAATTTAATAACTTCAAAATATACAAAATGTTTTTATCAGCTGATTTCATATTTTGAATAACTTATATGATATTATATATGTATATATTCAGGTACCTATTTTATCAAGTCGTTTAGATAGTGAAGAGTAGAACAAATCAATTTTACTTGAGAAGATTCAGAAAGGAGTAGATATTTGCCTCATAAATATGGTTTTAACAAATATTTTCCAGGCAAAATTTCACTGTGGTAAAAACTGGGCGAAGCCATGTATATTGGCTAGCATAATATAGGATAGAATTACTATATATAGTCACGACCGTCTTTCCTCATCGGCCTCTGTCACGGATGCGCGCGCACAGCCAATAAAAATTAAAAAAAAAAACTCCCTCGAGCCGGATTTGAACCAGCGACCTAAGGATCACCGTTGTAACATCTACAGTCCTCCGCTCTGCCAACTGAGCTATCGAGGGATACAAACTGTATGAATAAGTTTACCTTATAAAGTCAACTAATCCTATTTCTACACACAAAATGTACTCATACATATATTATATTATATATATATATATATATATAGAGTCACGAGAGTCTTTCCTGATCAGTCAGTCATTGGCCGGCCGCCTCTGTCACGGATGAGCGCGCGCCGCCGGCAGGGGGGGGGGGGGGGGGGCATTACGTCACTCAAGGTCACCTACGCGCCAACGATGACACGTGATCGTAGCCGTCCAATAGGAGGGCGCCGGCCATCCGTGACAGAGGCGGCCTATGACTGATTGATTAGGATTAGGATATGCATTTATTTAAGGCGCCAATTTATAATTGTAACAAATAGTATTTGAATAAAAACATTCAATCGGGTAAAACACGGGCGTTGCCCGGGTCATTCGGCTAGTGTTATATATATAGAGTTACTAATTTAACTTAATAAACTGTCATAAATCTTTAATCAAAAATACTCAGGAAATAATTAATTTGTCAAGGGAAATTAATTAGTAGAACGCCAAAGTAGATAATTAATAAATAAGATCCGAGTTGGAAAACGAAGAAAAATGTAGAAAACTAACTTTTACACATCTCTCTCTTCTGAATAATATTTTATTTATATGTGACAAAGTGTACTAATTAGAACTTAGTTAAATATTCAGAAATACAATTTTCGAGCAATACATTCAGAGTCTATCTTTATATCTTAAAATTGTAAAGCAATTATTATTTATCTTTTTAGCTTGAACACACCATCTTAAATACATTTCTCATTTGATATAAGATTTATGATATATACAAAGAGCTAGAAAAATTAGGATGTTTATTGAAATATCAAGCAAATATCTTTATTCAACAAATTATAAACGGTCTAATAAATTTACTGCACATTGACTTTTTAATTGTTTTTTAAAAATATTTCTAAGTAATATAATTTATAAAATACTACATTTTCTTAGCCGTTCGCACGTGCGACATATAAATTGGAGAATATACATTTCAAAATCTCAATTTAGAAAGAAAATTAGCCTGGCACACACACGTGTACATCTCAACCAAATTGCTGAACCTGTTTGAAAATGCGTCGTTATTGCTTTAAAAAAATATGAGGAAGTGTATATTTTTGAAGATTTACCAAAATGAGATAAAGCAAAGTCATATTACGTTTCAAAATAAACTTAATTTCTTAAAAAGATGTAAATATATAAATATTCTGAAGAATAATATTTCCTAAAATTGCTATAGTATTCTATAATATAGTATATACACGGGTAGACTCGGGAATAATAGAATTAAATTTGGTAGACTATGAAAACATTACTAGAAAAAAGTAAGAAGGCGAAATGTTTATTTTATCACGAAGACTCCTTATAGACTGGTGTAATTTGTAATATTCCCCTGTCATAGAAATTTTTTTTTTTTTGCTTATCCCTAGTACACGTGGTACAGGCCATGATAATCATGGTGCGTTAGCAGTTAGCGACTGCTTTTTTTAACTGTAAGCGCACCACATGTCTGCACATGTGAAAGCAGTTCGACTTTGCACTTACAAATGTGCCAGAGCCCCGTTTGGTTACTTGCACTCGCTTGGAGCATTTTTTTTTTTTTTTAAAGAAAAAAGTGTCCAATGCGGGGATCGAACACGGGTCGTAGTGGTCGTAAACCAAACGGTTTAACCAGCCTTCCACCGACCCCCCGTCATAGAAATGTGAGGTTCGAAAGCTCGCTGAACGGTCTCTCTCTCTCTCTCTCTCTCTCTCGACCAATAAACTTCTATCCTTCGATTTATTTCTCGCAAATAATCTTCTCTGTGTTTATTCAAAATCACTCATCAGTTTCAAAATTCCAGATATACAAATATATGATTTTTAATTTGCAAAGGTTTGTAAAATATATCAGTATTATACGCAGAGTAATGAAGAAAATAAATCAGAATTACGACATTCGATACGTTGGCAGAAGCCCCGTGAAGATAGTGCAATTTCTTAAGATGTCAAATTCCACTTTTCATCGAGTCAAGAAACAGTTTGGTAAAGCCTTCAGCGAAAAATAGTTAACACTTGAAGTCGTGTGTTCCGAGCTCACACGGTAAAAGATAAAATATTTAAATCACAGGGCAATAGTGTGGAACAAGTGAAATCTGTAAAATATATTTGAATAAATACACATAAAATTATTCATTTATATAATTCTTTAAAAATGCATAAATAAATATTGTTACGATTTCTGCTGACTTAATAATAGGTTTAACTATTTTTAACGCGTGTGATTCTTTTTCAAATAATTTTTCTACTGCTCTTACTGCAATGATAAAATAATGGGAGGGCCTGGTTCATCCGTGGTGAACCTCCCAGAGATTTCCCAACTTACGCTTCAGATTTTTCATAACAGATGGCGCGCTAATGCAACATATTAATAAATATTAATAAATTTCTCTCTCTCTTTTTCTCTTAATATGTTTTTTTTTTCTAAATATATTATTGATATGGATTCTTCAATATTTTCCCAAAATATTCATTAGATGATAAAAAGACATATATTGGATTGAATAAAAAAATATATTTTCCGAGATTTTTATTTTAATAACGAATTTGTCTATACAGAATATTTTCATTCATCCAATATATGCCTTTTTAATATCTGATTATTTAAATATCGATTGCTATATTTTTAAAACACAAATAAATTAATATAATTTACCTTTATATGCAACACACCTTATTTTATCTTCCAATAATTTTGCGTTCACAAAAATCAGTTTAATAATTAAAGCAATGGTACAGAGAGATATATATTAAGAAAGGAATGTTCATAACCGAAATATGGGAGAGTTAAGAAATAAATAAACATGTTCAGATAACCCAGGATGGGTTAGTAAACAAACGAATCCAGGTTTATGAAACAGACAAAGAAAAATAGAACGAAGAGAAATAACAGAATAATAAATAACATCAACGAATTATTGATAAGACTTCTGATAATTTCATTTATTAAACTTGTTTTTCGAAAGAGAATTCCTGAAGAGATATCGTCAATTAATTCGCAACGGTTGGTCTTTTCTCACATCAACATTGCTGAAATATTTTCATGGTACAGGAATTACTTATATCTCTTGAACGAATGAAAGGTATAACAAAAATATAAAGAAATTAATTTTAAAAACTTAGAGTGTGAGAGAGTAAATAATGGAGTATTGAAAAGAAAGCAGCATAAAGTTATAATGAACGATACTAATAGATATAAGCGAAACTAGAAATGAGATTGAGAAAGGCATTTAGAAATAAAGCGACGAATCAGGAATTAAGAGGGAATCGAGCAATAGACAAAGAACACGCAATATAACCGGGATATGTCATGACAGTATAATATACCATATATTAAAGCATTAATCCTTTTTGTGTCTGGATGCTATATTTATGGCGAACTAAATAACTTAGTCCCTATTTCTGCTCAGCGCTTATGGAATTGAAGACTTGAGGCGATGGCGTCGACCTTTCATATTAAATCTTTCTTTTCCTTATTACTAATAATTGTATATAGTTGCGGAACTACTGGTTTCCTATGCTGCTCTTTTCCTGATATTGCACCTTTTACCGAGAATCTGTATAAGACTAACGTCTTAATAAAGGCTTTGTGTGTGTGTGTATATATTAAAACATTAAAATATTTTAAAAAATAATTTCTAAAATAATAGATATTAGAACATTTGAAAAATAAGGTAAAAATAATTCCAAAATCCTATATAGATAACAATAGAGTAAATTTCACAGCTATAAATATTAATATAAAATTCAGTAGGGGAGATATATTTTGTATATTATATATGTACATATATAAGATAGGTTTTTAATATTTCAAGATGTTTTTTCTCTCTATTTTTTTTCTAAAATATATTTGTTTCATTATATACTGTTTTGACTATTGTTATTTAACTGAAACGCGAATTCAGCTGTTTTAGAATTTTATTTCACTGAACATTTTATAAAATATTATTTCTATTGTGGGAGATTTTATTTTCAAAAATTTTGAAGTGAAATTATTTATTTCTGGCCGAGTTGTCAATTTGTTAATGAATATTCAAACTTTGCCGTCTTTTAAGATCAAATTAAGATATCATTCGAGGGTAAATCACGCAAGCTTCACATTTTCTAGCATTAATATGCTGAGACTTTTCTATGGCAATTTCCTAATTACATGTAGTCATGGTGAATTTTAAATCTATGTATATCGCACCTAGCAACCCTCGATCTAACTGAACAATTCTGTTTGAGTTACAAAACTGAAAAGCTAGGATTCCTCGTGAGAATTACACTTCGTCAACACTGGGACAACAAGTAATCTTCAGGAATATTTCACCTAAAATTAGCCAAGATGTTCTGATGTCTCTATATCTTTATCCGGTTCATTAATGGTGTTCTGAAAAGATAAATGATTATATGGAATTTATTCAATTATATTTTTTATAATTTCCTTTAGCATTGATTATCGTAAATATCTCTACTTCTAGGATAGTTTATAACAAAATAAGAATAGTTATGATCAAGAATATAGAACAAATATGTTTCAGGGAAAAAATACAATAGGCTACTCTACAGTGCGTTTAAACTAACATCATTTCATGGGTATATTTCGCCTCTAGAGATAATTATTATCTAGAATTAGCTTCTTCTCACATGTTACAATAATATAGGATATATGGTGTTAGATTTACTTTTGCCTATTATTAAAGTGAATATACAAGGTATATCCCATAAGTTCCCGGACTGGGTCCATAAAAAAAAAAGGTAAGATTTTTTTAATTTTTTTTTATTAAAACTTTTCAAAGTAATCCCCCCTTGCTTCAACGCACCAGCGCCATCGTTTCTCCCAATTGTCGAAACAGTTTTTATAAGCCTCTTTTGGAATGCTCTTCAATGCTAACGGCGATTTTTTTATTATGTCATCCCTGGTGTCAAAATGTCTTTCTTTTAGAACTGCTTTAAGTTTGGGGAACAGGAAAAAGTCATTTGGTGCGATGTCTGGGAAATAGGGTGGTTGAAGTAGGATTTGTGTCCCGTTTTTTCGCCAAAAAGCTAGTCATCAAGTGCGCTGTGTGAGGGCGAGCATTGTCATGGTGTAGGATCCAGCCACCATTAGTCAATTTTTCTGGCCTTTTTTTCCGAATCGCTTCCCTTAGACGGTGAAGAATGCCCAAATGCATTTCCTTAATAACTGTTTGGCCTGCAGGAAGATACTCGTGATGAACAATGCCCTTGTTATCCGAAAAAGCGACCAGCAACACCTTGTTTCTGGATTTTTGGGTCTAGGCTCACCCTAACCTCTCCACTCGGCAGATTGAGGTTTGGTTTCAGGGTCATAGCCATAGACCCATGTCTCGTCGCCTGTGATTATCTTGTCTTTCCATTCTGGATCCGTTCTTGTCATTTTTATCATGTCCTCACAGGTTGCAAGCCGACACAGTTTTTGCTCAATGGTGAGGAATCTTGGGATGAATTTTGCAGGAGTCTTTTTGAGCTTCAAATCTTCGATTACGATCCTTCCAATCGTTGTTTTAGAGATGCCTGTGTCTTGCTCTAGCTCCAGCAAAGTGGTTCGAGGATTTTCTTTTATCAAATCGGTGATTTTTTGCACATTTTCATCAGTCCTTTGAAATTTTGGGCGTCCTTGACGAGGATCATCTTCAATGGAAATTCTGCCAGCTTTAAATCTAAAATGCCATTCAAAAACAGTTGTTCTCTTTGGGGCGTCATTGGGGAATGCTTTATTAAGCATTTCAAAAGTTTCGGTTGCTGATATTTGAAGTTTCACACAAAATTCTATGCAAATCCTCTGCTTCAATTTTTGTTCCATCGTAAAATCGCCGCAGCGCTAGGTGTGACCTTTAAATAAATTGGAATAACCTTGGCGCGCGCGCAAGTACCGCCTCGATATTGGTACCACCGTGTAGCCAGATATTTTTTCTATAATAAACAGTCAAATTAATTTACATTTTTCATTTATTTATTTTTTTATGGACCCAGTCCGGGAACTTATGGGACATACCTTGTATATGCAAACTGAATATGATTTCTAATAAATTTATAAATAACACACATTGAGAATATAGTCACAAACCTTATATACAACCTTTGCCACTAAACACTATCTGTTTTTTTTTTTAATGTTATATACGAGTCGTATTCCTAATTTTGGGGAATACTATTTTACTAAAGGATTAAAATGACAATGTATTTATATGAACTTGTTACTTTAAAAATCACCTGCTACTTAGAAACGAACAGAGATTGCTGCAATATTTAATACGTCGTTCCAATTTATTAAATAATAGGATAATTCCATTCACAGAAACCTCGGTAACAAACTTTACACCATGGACTGTAGCACGTTTACATGGTATAACTAAATGAACTTTTTTGCCTATTTATGCGGTGATTGTGAGATAGACTTTATTTTCTGTTGAAAAATATTCATATGTATTATAAAACATAGGATTAGATAATTTTTAGGAGTTTCAATCTCTAAATATTTAATGTATTTCATTTTAATTTCTATCTAACATTGTGAAATTGATGTTTTATGGAATTTCATCAAGCCCCATCTTAAACATTTTGTGTATTAGCTGGCCTTTTTTCAAAACTTACTGTGACGTAAGCGAGCATGTGAGTGAAAATAAAAAAGCAACAAACCTCTCATAGAAGGCATTGAGAGACCGCGGCAATTTACTGGTGACGGTAGATGCGAGGATAACAGTTGGATAAACTTTGAATACTTAGCTTTTTGAAAACAGTTAAATTCTCTCCTAAAAATGAAATATCATTATAGGGCTGATGTAAGGATAATAATTTATGGAACCTCAATATATATCAATAGGTAGTATTGTCGGAATCGTCTTTTTCAAAAATAAATAAGGCTCTTTCTGAACGGGAAGCTTCAATTATAATTGGGTTATTTGGGATTTTTCTGGAAGGGGGTTACTATTCTATAAAAATAAAGGCCACTACTCCTGTCAAAATAAACATCAAAACTATATATATATATATATATATATATACCGTCTAGTGTTCGTAGACTATTTTCACCGTCCCGAGGCCGATATTTTTGACTGAAGGGGTGACTTTCATATTTATATACATGTACGTGTATTTGCGATGTTGTGGAATGTTCATAATGCATATTATATATATATATATATGTATGTCGTATCCATCGTGGTCGAATGGAAGGGCGCGACCGTTGTGCATGTATGCTCCGAAAAAGATATTGTTCGGCCCGCGCGCGCTGGCTCCCACGTTTATTTTGTACAGATTAATAGATGGATGAATTTGTATTTACATTTTAACATTCTATTTAAAGCGAAATTAAATTATATTTCTTTGCAATTAGGCAAATTATGACATATATATCGTATATTTTAAAACTGTATAATAATGACACTTTTAGTATATGTCACATATCTCCCAATTAGTTAGAGCCGATGCCTTAAAATATCCTACCTTCTATTAAAATGTACACTGTTTCTATTTGCTACCACCCTCATATTTTGTATATATGCTATATCTTTATTAATAATACCTGTAAACCTCTATTTGTATGTAAAACTAAAAAGGTTGACGTCAAAATAAAGATCCAAAGAGAGAGCGGTCAGCTGGTGGCAGGGACAGAGGGGAGGAAAAGCCAACGCCCAGCCCATGTGGGGCCCCCAGGGACCCTTGAAAACAAGACAGGTTTTGGCAGGGGGTCAGCAGATGTTCTGGAGGGTGGCCATCGACAGACGGCTGCTGTCTTTCACACACTCTCTCCTTTAAACGGTAATTGCTTTAATTGAACTAAAGGAATAAATATAAAAAAACATAATTGATAAAAATACTGCCTGGCTTAAGACGTAAGAATAAAAAATAAACTTATTTACATAATTTACAAACGGTTTGAGCCGGCCATCGAGAAGTAACAACAATCTGTTTTATATAGGGAAAGTCCCGACATCTGGTGGTAGATATAAACAGAATATTTTAATCTTGAAATATAATTTTAAATAAAATAATATTCTTATAAAATATATATATATATTCTGCGTTCGTTTTTCTTATTGAAAATTTATTAAAAATAAAATAGATATCTAATTACAATCAAATCACAGAACGATTTAGAAATATAGTAACAGAAGCATGTAGACTCACGTCTGAGGTTACACGTCTTATCACCGAAGATAAATAACATCAGACCCACTCAGAATGGAGAATGAAATGAGGACAGAAGCTTGTTTATTTTGTCATTAATAAATATTTAAAAGTGGATATTTTAGTAATTCTATACACATTTAATTAATATACCTTCAAAATTTGTAATTAATTCATCTAATGTATATTAAATTTTATAATCATGTAACAATATATAATATCCATTAGCTTTATATATTATCACTTTAGAGATAATTATAGGAATTTTAGAAATATCTTTTTACCAAATTACCTATTTAATTAAAAATAATTAAAGTAAGAACTGGAGATGATCAAATAGGCTTAGGTCAGAATAAAACAAACAACTTGAGATAATTAAATCATTACCTTAATTAAAAAGAATATTTTAAAACCTCTAGCGATTCTCCTATTTTCGTATATTTTACGTCCTTAATTATATCTTCTGACAGAATTGTTGTGCACATTTTATAGCAATTTACCCCGAATGTACTCGACTTAATTTCCTATAAGTTTATACATTTGCTTCTCTCTAAGATAGATGCTTTATTTTTATAGCAATTTAACTGCCATTATAAGTTAATATAAATATCATTGTAAAACGAAAATTGCAATTATACCGCGAATGTTTCTTTATATTGTATTTTAAATGTATTATAAGTTACTTTAAATATTATTTACGAACGGAAAAATACGTCCAGGGTAGCCTAGTGGACATGGCACCTGCCCGGTAAGCAGAAGGTTGTGGGTTCGATTCCCGCCCCTGGACACTTTTATTTTTCCGTTTGTCATTACTCTTCACAATTCATCCTATCATACCTCATCCTTAAAGTTAGAAATAATCGTTATTTCTCTTTAAAATAGATTTCGATTTTTGTTTAAAAGAAACATTCGCGGTATAATTGCAATTTTCGTTTTACAATCATCAGTCGCGTTATATTGTATTTTAAATAAATACCATTACTGTGAAGAGAATATCAAATTCAATCTATTTTATAAAATGTGAATCATTTATAACATGTTATCTGTATATACGAATCGGAATAATTCAGCCGTGTTTTATTTAAAATTAAACAGTTTTATTTTTACTGTCGTTATTTCAATGTGATATATAGCAGACGAATTTATACGTTTTTAGAGAAAAAAAGATAAAAGATTGGGTAGGCTTGACTCACCCGCAATGCGAAACTTTCCAGCGATTTGATGAACGCTGATAAGACAAACCTTCCCATTTATTTTTTATCTTCGATTCACTAATTGAAGAAATTTGTCACGTAACCTAAAAAATATCTCTTATTAATCCCATTATTAATATAGAGTCCGCTCTGTATATTTTCATATTTAATATGTGTTTGGATATTATGAAACCGTGTTTTCAGTTGTTTTGTGATTGCTAAATTATTTATAAAAGGTTTTGAAAAATCAAGAACGATAACATGAAATAGCAATGCATATTTTAATCTTCAATTTGAAAATAATGATACGCATTGATATTTTATACCTATTTATTTCTTTTACGAAAACTATATATGATAATATATTCTTAATGATAATAACTCAATGATATTATTCTGGAAATTAAAATGTTCAACTGATTATCTTTATTTTTGGCGACATCTCCCAGGACACCCAATGAGACATCAATTGTAGACATTCGCCTTTCTGACAGATGTTTCGATAGAAATTGTGACGATTTGTGTAATAAGAAAAAAATGTAGGATAATATTCAACTTTTTACCTCTACATATCATATTACCATCAGTCCATATGTTTTTATCAGGTTTGTGTGTAGAGATAATATTTGCTAATATATTAAATTTCCATATTTTCCATGTTTTGTCATCTTTTAAAATGAGAAAAAATAATATCCTTTTATAACGTCGAATTTAAAACTTGAATGGGATATTTAAATGTTTCAATTGTTGGTCTTGTGAGATGGCGTGGGAGGGGAGGACCGAGAATCCAGGAATCAAATCGGGACATGGAAATTTCGGAATTCATTCAGATAGATGCCCTGAGAGATACTTCGCCCAGCTGAGAAAAGGCAACTTGTCAGTTACTATGAACCTCACATATTAGTGTGAAACTACCTGTATAAATATCTCAAAATATTATTATTTTATAAAATTTATTTCTCTCAATATTTTTTTTTTTGTATAGATAGTAAAATTTAAAAAGTATAAAATATAGCTTAAGGTTAGCAATATATAGCTTGGTTATAGTGATAGGCTAATGTTATAGTGTGGAATAAAATAATAGGTTCAACAAATATGATTTTGATTTCCTAATTTTCGGTTCAAAAACGAAATTATTTTCATATAAAATATACATCATTAGATAGATTGAGAGAAAAATTGTACTAATTTAAGATAATATTATTATTTTTGACTCATGTTTTGGCAGATTATGTGCTATCAATCCTGGTCGTGTATGAAGGACACACACACACATTATGAAAATATCATTACCTAGGGGTAAACTACTAAAAGCCTATTATAAATCAATTATAAACCTTAATAGAAGTTTTACACATTATGTTCTTATTTTGATATAATTGCAATAGTAGGTATACACTATATAAAACCAGATAAAGAAGGTATAAGGCATAAGGTTTACATTGATTATATCGTTTAATAGGGTCGGTGAAAGGATGGTCTAATCCGTTGGGTTTCGATCGTTACGACCCGGGTTCGATTCCATGGGCACTTTTTTCTGATTCAGAAAAACTGGTCCAATGGCCCCTGATTCTTACAAAAGTCCAACCCCACCAGCGAGTGCAAGTAACTAAACGGGGCTCTGACACATTTTTAGGTGAAAAGTAGAACTGCTTTTCAGATGTGTAGACATGTGGTGCACTTAAGTAAAAGCAATCGCCTTCTTCTACCCACCACGATTATCATGGCCTATACCACGTGTAATAGAGATATGCAAACAAATATATATCGTTTAATAATATTGAAGAATACAATAGATGGCGCCGCAAGTTCTGTGTTGAAGAAGGTTTCGACCAAGCTCTTCTGCTGCTAAAAATGGGAACGTATGGACAGGTACGACATCACCACTCCTTTTATTAATTGTAAAAACCCGTAGTCATCATGACCATAAAAAAATATGAATTTAATTATATTTTTGAAATTATATATTTTTAAAGAGAGAGAGAGGTAAAATAACGTTATATTTGTAAAAGATAAGTATGCAGCAATATATATACAAGAGTTGTCACATAAATGTATTTATACTATTTTGTTTATTTCTTTAAACTATTCTCTCGACAAATAATACTTGCGTGTGTGTGAGCGTTCAACTAGTAATATTATATAATGATAAATTTAATTCTAATATGTGCCTTATGATTAAATAAAAATTTGGACTTACTTCGAAGAATAATTAAGTTGAATACCAGTGTTACTTTAAAGAGTAAAATATGTTAGTTAACTAGAAAATAGGAATGAAAAATATATGCATATATAAAGAAATATTATTATTTAATTTTAATAAGCTTCTAATTAACGATGGTATACTATAGGTAGCTTCACACTAATATGTGAGGTTCATAGTAACTGACATGTTGCCTTTTCTCAGGTGGGCGAATTATCTCTCAGGGCATCTATCTGAATGTATTCCAAAATTTCTTTGTCCCGATTTGATTCCTGAATTCTCGGTCCTCCCACGCCATCTCACAAGACCAACAATAGAAACATTTAAATATCCAATTCAAGTTTTAAATTCGACGCTATAAAAGGATATTATTTTTTTTCTCATTTTAAAAGATGACAAAACATTTCAAGAAGTTTTTTTCTACAATCCGATTCTCTCCAAAGTCCTAGAGGCATTACGACGGATTAGAAAGTTTCTTTTATTTTTTCCTCTTCTGAGAAAATAAAATGTCGCCATTGTTCTTGATTGGAATTCAATTTTGATAATTTTACTCCACACTCTATCTACATATGTGCATTTAGGTCGACTTATGAATCCATTCTTTCTTCACTTTGAATATTTATTGCAATTTTTGAAAATGTTTCTAATATTCTTTGCGAATGGTTTGATAAATTAAGACATTAGCATCTATCTTTATATAAATATTTTTTGATAAGATCTAAAAAAATAATTCTAAATAGTTGTAGTCAAATATATAGTGAGTATATTATTTTCTACGGAATAATAAATTATAAAATAACTCTCTGTTAATTTCATGAGTAAATATACAAATAAAATCGAATAATTCTATCGATATAAAGCTAAGGTCCATTTTATATTTCTGTCATTTTACAAATATATCTTTCAATATGAAACCCATACCAATTTGAAATTGAACTAAATAAATTGAACTAAAACAAAAAAGAAAATTCAAAGGTCAAAATGTTTGTGCTTGATTCTTATCACACCTATCTTCTAACTTATAGGTTGTATGTAACCTAATGATATAGCCCTAATTTATTTTTCGATATAAATATATTTTCGAAACCTTAAATATATTACTATCAGTATTCCCTTTACCTTTCTTTGTTTTCAATTCTATTTTATTACTATATATATTTATCATTATATATTATATATATCAAAGCATTAATATATATCACTTTGGAAATAATGGTAACATATTTTATATAAATATCTGGCAGGCGTTATCTTTCATCCCATTTTGATTCTTTGGCGTTGCCTTTGATGGATGACTTTAATGATATATTTATAAGGCTCTTACTCTACTGCTAAGGAATTCTAAATACTTTGGTTCGAGTTCGAATTACTTTCTAGCTAGGAGAGAGTGCAATGAGGAAGTTTGATGCGTCAAACAGCTCATTACTATGAAACCTGATATCTTAATAAGCATGTTAATATTATTAATAAATTCATATAGAATTGATACCTTTTTCGCCTAGTATTATTTTGAATATATATACGTATATTACGAAAACTCTGAATTAAATTGGTTACCGGTTATATAGGTGACCCTGCTGCGAACAATATTTCTACTTATAAGAACAACAATGAAAAACAGTCATTTTTTTAAATTTAAAAGGTAACATTTTTTGAAAAATTCAAGTTTTCAATTTAATATCTTGATTATTATCTATGGTTTTATTTTAAAATTCACTCTTAGTTGATAAAAACTTACATTTGTTGAATAATTAAACAAAGGCAACTTCTATTCATGATGAAATTGTGAAAAACCATTTAAAAATTTCCAAATATTTTATCACAATGAGTTTCTTTTTATTCAAAATTGCTAGCTTTCAAGCGATAATCGTTCTTCAAAGGGCTTTAAAAAATATTGACTATATCTAACAAGATATACTTACAAATACAAACGCGCGCAGCGTGGATATTTACAACTGAAATTTTTAAATTGAAAGGTAATTTAACAATGTTATGGAAATGTATATTTTCAATTTTAGGGCATCCAGAACCTATAAAATTGATCTATTGATTTTATAGGTTATAGGCATATTCCATAACATTGTTAAATTACATATCATTTTTTTTAAATTTCAGTTTTAAATATTCACGCTGCGCGTGTTTGTATTTGTAAATATTTTGTTGAGATTACGAGAGGTCAAGAATTGAAGAACCTTCTCCCAACAAGTAAGACCCTCACCTAGAGTCTAGATATCAGTTTGGACTGCCTTGGGTGATCAAGTCAGGAAGGAAAACAACGCAGGCAGAAACCAGCGGCTACTACACGCAGAAGATCTCGCTCTAGTAAGACACTCTCAGAAACTCTAAGAAAACTCTCTTTATTTCCACAACACGGCTCAGTTATATACAAAAGAAGATTTACATAATAACAATTCATTCAAAATATATTTGACATAATAATAATTAATTTAAAAGAAATTTACATTCCAGGTTATACACTCAAAAGAGATATTTACATAGTCTATGCCACGACTTTTAACATACCCCCACCTTTCTTTTTTGTAAAAAGAAAAAATCCGGCATACTGCGGCACCCTCTCCATACACACCACCGGAGGTTGCCCCTTAAGCGTCCATCTTTCTCCTCCAAAGAAATCGGAGGTAGTCCCAATCATTTTCCTTGATGGCCATTACCTGGAAATATCTCCTCATGTCGGCCAAAACTCCGTACTTATTTTTCCGAAGTTTTATCCCTATTTCCGGGATTCTCCTCAGTAGAATGGGTCTCCTCCTCAAATACCGTCTTAAGGCGAGTGCGCCGTGTTCTCGACAGGAAGCGTCGCCAAATACTGGCCGCATAGGCGTAGCCCTGGACCCATTCCTAAACAAAAGGTGACGAGGCCAATAGTATCCTTCCACCTTTGATTCAGTACCTTGTTCTGCATCTAGGTTTTCTTCCACCTTTAAATCAGTACCCTGTTCTGCATCTAGCTTTTCTTCCACTTTCGAATCAGTACCTTGTTCTGCATCTATATTTTTCGCTTCATTTCTATCATGATCTGTTCCCTTGTTGTATTTATCGTCCTTACTCTTAGCAAAATCAGATTTGAGCAAAATCAATCATTCCTCCAGGGAAGAGTGTCTTCTTCAAAAAACATTTTATTGTTCTCTAGCTTTCGGGCACGGACGCCCTTCTACAGGAGAAAACATGGTATAATGACACGCCAATAGAACACGAGTTAAATGTAATGATACTATTTTACATATTTTTATGAAGATATAAATATTACTTTTACATATTAACTATTATATAATTGAGACAAAATATTTAAAATATAAATATATATCTCTAATAAGAGGACAAACAAACGAATAAAATATAGGCCACCAGAAAAAACCAAGGAAGCAAGGAATACATAGCCAGGCTGTAGTTATCATTATCAGGAGATGTCTGCCTGGTTACCACTGCTGCTATTCTGAGATGATTCTTGTATTTGGATGACTTGGGGTGAGCTCAGGGAATAGTATATTATAAACTTCTGGAATATCAACTCTTCTGTTAATACTATTGTGTTTTCTTGATATAATGGATTCTATGAGACTCATCATAGAATCCATTATATCAAGAAAACACAATAGTATTAACAGAAGAGTTGATATTCCAGAAGTTTATAATATACTATTCCCTGAGCTCACCCCAAGTCATCCAAATACAAGAATCATCTCAGAATAGCAGCAGTGGTAACCAGGCAGACATCTCCTGATAATGATAACTACAGCCTGGCTATGTATTCCTTGCTTCCTTGGTTTTTTCTGGTGGCCTATATTTTATTCGTTTGTTTGTCCTCTTATTAGAGATATATATTTATATTTTAAATATTTTGTCTCAATTATATAATAGTTAATATGTAAAAGTAATATTTATATCTTCATAAAAATATGTAAAATAGTATCATTACATTTAACTCGTGTTCTATTGGCGTGTCATTATACCATGTTTTCTCCTGTAGAAGGGCGTCCGTGCCCGAAAGCTAGAGAACAATAAAATGTTTTTTGAAGAAGACACTCTTCCCTGGAGGAATGATTGATTTTGCTCAATATTTATGCAAGGGATTATTTTATAGAAAATCAGATTTATTTATGGTTTTCAAATCTTGGGATTCTGTTTCTTTATAATTATCCTTTATTTTAAATTCCGCATCTCTCGTTGGTCCTACTTTCACCAATTTCCTCGATGCTGGAACTCTGACAACTCCTTCCTCATTTTCCTCATTATCATCAATCGATTCAGTTTCATCTGAAATCTTTACTTGGTCAGCGCCTTCAGCTACCGCTCTAGAATTGTTTACCGGTTCATAACCTTTAATTGCCGTCTCAGAATCCTTCACTCCATCGCCCTTAAGCTTCGCTTCAGAATCTTCCCTATCCTTTAAATTTGCATCTTCATATTTTTCATTGGCATTATTTCTACCAAATTGCCCCCACCTTGAGAGCCAATCCCCTGGGTTGCCCTTAAGTTTTTGTAGATCTCCCCTATTCTTTATCTTAGATTCCGTATCACAAGTTGGTCTTGCTTCAGAATCATTTACTCCGTCGCCCTTAGGCTCATCTTTAGAATCCTTTACTCCGTCGCCCTTAGGTTCATCTTCAGAATCCTTTACTTCGTCGCCCTTAGGCTCATCTTCAGAATCCTTTACTCCGTCGCCTTTAGGCTCATCTTCAGAATCCTTTTTTCCGTCGCCTTTATCTCCTGCTTTTTGACCTTCAGATTCTTTTACTTGATCTCCTTTATCTCCGTCTTTAGAATTCACTTCAGATTCCTTTACGCCTTCGCCCTTAGGCTTCGCTTCAGAATCATTTACTCCGTCGCCCTTAAGATTCGCTTTATCAGGTTTTGCTTTCGCTTCATTTGCTTTGTTTTTAGCCTCAGCTTCCCTCACACCTACATAGCTATCAACTGCAGTTTCAGAATCCTTCACTTTATTGCATTTAACTGCCACATTCAATTCCTTTTCTTTAATAGCACTAACAGCACCCTTTTTGCCCTCATATTCAATATCTATTATAGAGGGAGCTGAACAAGCTTCCTTTAGCATTCTAGCTTTAGCTTGAGCAGGCTTCACCTCCGTAGCTCTAGCAGTTTTTACAGAATCCTCTTTTTCCACGCCTTCAATTTCATTTTTCATGGACTCTTCCGGGCTTTTCGATAGAGACGTAGAAGTAGTCTGAAGTTTGATAACTTTCTGATTATTGGTTTCTGAATTCGGAGAGGCACTAGACGCCCCTGGTGGAATTTGAGAAGTCTTGGCCTGAGCATCCCTATCCTGCTCACGCATTTCGCGAATTCTGGCCTTTAAATAATATCTCTCCATGATGTAGACTTCACACTCCTCAAATTCTTTATCAATTTCATCGTCAGTCGCCTCAGCTTTGGCTAATAAAATTTCCTGGTATTGTTCGTTCAATACCACCAGCTCCAAATAGAGAGCTTCCAATCTATCAAATTTGGCATATATGCCACTTTTGTCAATAAGAGGATTCCTTAACTCTGTATTCATATCATTTACCACTTCGGTAAAAACGCCTCTTATCGCCTCTCTACGCCTTCTGCTAACATCCTCCATCTCTCCTTGTAGTTATCCTTTCGCCTTGTAGGTATCCTTTTTACCTTGTAGGTAGCCTTTCACCTTGTAGGTAGGAGCTCTTTTTAACCTTTAACAAAGGACCTTTTGAGCTCTTTTTAACCTTTAACAAAGGGCTTCCCGAGCTCCTTTAAACCTTTAACCACGGGCTTCTTGAGCTCCTTTAAACCTTGAGCTTCACTGAGCTCTTTTTCCTTTAACGAAGGGCCTTTTGAGCTCCTTTAAACCTTTAACAAAGGGCTTCTTGAGCTCCTTTGAACCTTTAACAAAGGGCTTCTTGAGCTCCTTTAAACCTTTAACCACGGGCTTCTCGAGCTCCTTTAAACCTTTAACCAGGGCTTCTTGAGCTCCTTTAGCTTTCTTGTACCTTGAGCTTCCTTAGCTTTCTTGTACCTTGAGCTTCCCTAGCTTTCTTGTACCTTGAGCTTCCTTAGCTTTCTTGTACCTTGAGCTTCTTTAGCTTCTTGTACCCTGAGCTTCCTTAGCTTCTTGTATCTTGAGCTTCTTTAGCTTCTTGTACCCTGAGCTTCCCTAGCTTCTTGTACCTTGAGCCTCTTTAGCTTCTTGTACCCTGAGCTTCCCTAGCTTCTTGTACCTTGAGCCTCTTTAGCTTCTTGTACCCTGAGCCTCCTTAGCTTCTTGTACCTTGAGCTTCTCTAGCTTCTTGTACCTTGAGCTTCTTTAGCTTCTTGTACCCTGAGCTTCCCTAGTTTTCTTGTACCTTGAGCTTCCTTAGCTTTCTTGTACCTTGAGCTTCTTTAGCTTCTTGTACCCTGAGCTTCCTTAGCTTCTTGTACCCTGAGCCTCTTTAGCTTCTTGTACCCTGAGCTTCCCTAGCTTCTTGTACCCTGAGCCTCTTTAGCTTCTTGTACCCTGAGCTTCTTTAGCTTCTTGTACCCTGAGCTTCCCTAGCTTCTTGTACCCTGAGCCTCTTTAGCTTCTTGTACCCTGAGCTTCCCTAGCTTCTTGTACCTTGAGCTTCTTTAGCTTCTTGTACCCTGAGCTTCCCTAGCTTCTTGTACCTTGAGCTTCTTTAGCTTCTTGTACCCTGAGCTTCCTTAGCTTTCTTGTACCTTGAGCTTCCCTAGCTTTCTTGTACCTTGAGCTTCCTTAGCTTTCTTGTACCTTGAGCTTCCTTAGCTTTCTTGTACCTTGAGCTTCCTTAGCTTTCTTGTACCTTGAGCTTCCTTAGCTTTCTTGTACCTTGAGCTTCCCTAGCTTTCTTGTACCTTGAGCTTCCTTAGCTTTCTTGTACCTTGAGCTTCCTTAGCTTTCTTGTACCTTGAGCTTCCTTAGCTTTCTTGTACCTTGAGCTTCCTTAGCTTTCTTGTACCTTGAGCTTCCCTAGCTTTCTTGTACCTTGAGCTTCCTTAGCTTTCTTGTACCTTGAGCTTCCTTAGCTTTCTTGTACCTTGAGCTTCCTTAGCTTTCTTGTACCTTGAGCTTCCTTAGCTTTCTTGTACCTTGAGCTTCCCTAGCTTTCTTGTACCTTGAGCTTCCTTTGAGCTGCTGTTACTCGGGAGACAGCGCCTACAGGTCTTCCCGCCTTCTGTTCCTCGGGAGACAGCGCCTACAAGTCTTCCCGCCTTGTGTTCCTCGGGAGACAGCGCCTACAAGTCTTCCCGCCTTGTGTTCCTCGGGAGACAGCGCCTACAAGTCTTCCCGCCTTGTGTTCCTCGGGAGACAGCGCCTACAAGTCTTCCCGCCTTGTGTTCCTCGGGAGACAGCGCCTACAAGTCTTCCCGCCTTGTGTTCCTCGGGAGACAGCGCCTACAAGTCTTCCCGCCTTGTGTTCCTCGGGAGACAGCGCCTACAAGTCTTCCCGCCTTGTGTTCCTCGGGAGACAGCGCCTACAAGTCTTCCCGCCTTGTGTTCCTCGGGAGACAGCGCCTACAGGTCTTCCCGCCTTGTGTTCCTCGGGAGACAGCGCCTACAAGTCTTCCCGCCTTGTGTTCCTCGGGAGACAGCGCCTACAGGTCTTCCCGCCTTGTGTTCCTCGGGAGACAGCGCCTACAGGTCTTCCCGTCTTCCCCACTTGACCAGGCCACGCAGCCCACCCGGGGACGCCACTAAATGTTGAGATTACGAGAGGTCAAGAATTGAAGAACCTTCTCCCAACAAGTAAGACCCTCACCTAGAGTCTAGATATCAGTTTGGACTGCCTTGGGTGATCAAGTCAGGAAGGAAAACAACGCAGGCAGAAACCAGCGGCTACTACACGCAGAAGATCTCGCTCTAGTAAGACACTCTCAGAAACTCTAAGAAAACTCTCTTTATTTCCACAACACGGCTCAGTTATATACAAAAGAAGATTTACATAATAACAATTCATTCAAAATATATTTGACATAATAATAATTAATTTAAAAGAAATTTACATTCCAGGTTATACACTCAAAAGAGATATTTACATAGTCTATGCCACGACTTTTAACATATTTCTTGTTAGATATAGTCGATACTTTTTAAGGCCTGTTGAAGAGCGATTATCACTTGAAAGCTAGCGTTTTTAAATAAAAATAAACTCATTGTGAGGAAATATTATGTAATTTTCAAAAGGCCACTTCTGTTCATGTATCTGTCATCCTTTGGTATCGAAATATCGTTTATAATTATTTATTGCCAAATATTAGAAAACCACGTACGCGTTTCAGACTTTTGGCCTTCTTCAGCGTGGTGCCAACTGCATTCGACCCTTGATGACTAACGATGCCTTTAAATCAAATTCGGTCCCAAAAATTGCATGAGGAAGTTCAAATTTTGCGGGACACTTTCGTTTTTGGAATAAGAGTCCTAATTTAAAATTGTGAGCATGACGACATGAATAATTTCAACAAATAAAATATTTATGAAAATACATATTCATAGCAAAAAGAACAGTAGAATTAACTAACTTTATTAACATCATGAAACGCGATATCCCAAACTCAGGGATATTTGCGCCAATACATTTCACTGCATTACAGCAATTCGGCTATATACAATCCTGTTCAATTCATTATTTTACATAAATTGACTAGAAAAATTGTCCAAAGAGAAAAACAAACAACAAAGCAAAACACACAGAGCAAGCATCGCAGTTCTTTTTTTTTTCTAAGATTCCTTCTCTTTTTTCCAATTCAAGAGAAATTTGTATATGTATTTACAAAATTGATCAAAATAAATATACTAAAAATCGATTTTTTATATTTCCATTTCTTATAAACATATTACATTCTAATGCTCTATATTAAAATACCTTCAGCAAGAATTATTGATACAAATAATATCTATTCTCATATAATGTTTAGGACTATTTTATATCAAATGAATTTGATTTCAAAAATACCATCTTTGTTTTTCTGGTGATCCATATAGAGTTTTCTTTTTCTTTTATTTTCCGAATAAAGATTTATGGTGATAAAACTCAACTCTTCGTAAATTTGAAATAAAAAAATGTAATTGAATTAAATTGTATTTTTTTTTCGAAATATAATATTTATTGTTAACGAGGTTGATGGTTGGCCATTGATACATAAATCCAGATGGCTACCAGGGATGGCAATTATACAAACATTTGATGTTTTTCGGAAGAGCTCTAATCTATTTATATTATTCCCAACATGGGCTACAGAATAGATCTTTTTGATCTATATGGATGTCATGATTTGGCCTGAACACTTCTAGGAACGAGCAGCGTCAAAAGTCTTTTGACGAAGAAGGGTGAGTTTCTTGTCTCAAGAATCATCACTAAGAACACAATCTTTCTGAGATGTATTCTAATCAGCACGTTTTCATTCAATTTTATTTTTTATTTAATTATATAGATTCAAATATCAAGAAATTATGGGACATCATAGATGCTTCTAGAAACAATTCAGCTCAAATTGCAAAGAATAACTAAAAGGAATTTTATTTTTATTAATTTTAAAAATTCAAAGACCAAGAAATTATATGCGATCATAGACGCCTGAAGAACCCATTGAGCTTAAAAATTACTAAAATGTATTATTAAAGGAACAAACGGGGTTCATACTCAGGATAAAATTACCAAAATTATACCCCTAGAAACAATATAAAATTATTCAATCCAAAATAAATTATTTACATGGTATTCAAACTTAATGTATATTTACTCTAATTATATTACTTAAATTTCTGATCAATATGATTTATATATGTATATGTAAATACATTCATGTTTGTAAAACGACACTTAGAGTTACACCGCATGAGTTTCTTTTAACGAAAAATCAAAATTTTATTTTAAGGTGTGAAATATCGATCATCTCTAACCTTTTTGGATGAGGTATAAAAGGATGAATCATGAAGAGTAATGATTATGATAATGATGATTATGATAATTACTCTTCATGATTCATCCTTTCATACCTCATCCAAAAAGGTTAGAGATGATCGATATTTCATCTTAAAATAGAATTTCGTTAAAAGAAACTCATGCGGTGTAACTTCAAGTGTCGTTTTACAATCACAGGCCGCAGTGTATTATATTGTGGCGAAGAAATATTTTATTATTTAATTTAATATTATTCAATGAAAATAATACAACAGATTATAAAAATATATATTAATCTGTATTTGTGAAATGATCTTTAAAATATTTCTTTGCTTGCTTGCTTAAGATTCTCTAGCTGTAGATAGTTTTGCTGACTTGTTAATAATTGTCGACTCGTCGCTGTGACGTCATCAATTAATACTTTTACATCTTAGGATATTTCAAGGATGGATTTCTACGCTAAAATATTGTATTATAACATTCATGTTTAATTGAAATATTTAGAGAGAGACTATTGCAAACATACATATAATACTTGAGTTGTATTTCAATGATTACTTCACAAAATTGATGTTATATATTTGATGAATAATCAGAAGATTATCTAAACTTCTACTTTGAAAATATATAATTTCTAAAAATCATATAATTAGTTTTTATTTATTGAAATATTCAATTTTTCGAATGAAATAAATTGCTATTCTGCATTAAAAAAATAAACCTTTGCTTCTTCAGAGACAATATACTTTGCAATATAAGGTATTGATATAATAGAAATCAATAAAAATAAAATTGATAAAAAGTGGTGAAAAGGACTTCTTTTGATTTTGAGAGGTGTAAATAGAATTGGAAGACCAATATCCTGTTTGAACATCCATATAGGGAATACGGGTTTAATAAATACATTTGAATAAAATGTTGTATTCACCCTTTCTGTTCATAGATCTTTCTCAATTTTAGCCTGGACGATGCCTGGTTCTTCGTCTGTTACTAGTGTTCTTTATTTTTTAGGATCCGTTCCTTATAGAAGAGAGTTGAGTAATTTTATCAGTTTCTTGGTCGAGCGTCCGTCGACTGCTACTTGGTCGGATTATGTTTCCATTCCTCAAACAGAAACTTGGGCTTGTTCCATGGTCCGGACTAGGGTACGTTTACTATTAGCGTATTGGCGGCCTTTGTTTTAAACGGTATTACTTCTTTGGTTTAGCAATAGTGTTTTTTTTTTTTTATGGTCCGAAATTATTTTTACATTTTTTATTCTGTCTATTCTTATTTTTGTCTTTTATTTTTTCGATTATACGGTTTGTTCCTATTTAAGGCCCTGTTGTCTATTTTGCCAATCGTTAACTGTTTTTGTTATTTGGTAGGTTCCCAAGTCCGTTCCTCTTTTAGGTATCAGTTTCTTTTTGTCTGTCGTTTCTGGTGTTTATTATATTGGTGATTATCTTTTTCCCTTCTTTTTTATATTTATTTCCATTTCTTGATCATGAGGGATTTATCTCCTTCAATTAAGCATTGTATTATTCCCTTTATCATGTATTACCGTTCTTACCTTGGTGGGATTTTGACGCCCGTTTCTTGGATATTTGATTCATTCTATTGTTTTACGGTACAAAGAGTCAGGCTTCTAGATAAGTAAAAAGTGTCATTTTTGATTTTTAAAAATACAATTAATTTTGTCTGATTTTTTTTCGTTCAAGCTAAAACACCCTTTTGCTGATTGTTTACCCTCTGTTGGCCAACGCCGATCCACAAGTCCTCTTTTTCTCGCCGCCCTCTCTCAATGATAAAACGGTTCTACCTGGAAACTCGACAATTTAAGGACTACTTAGGTCATTTAAGTACACATTAGAGAGAGAGGGAGAACTCGAGATGTAAACCTTCGATTTCTTTAAAGACTCACATTGAAGGAAGAACATAACAATTATTTATTTTTCGTTTACGGTATTTGCTTTTTTGAAAACTTTCTTCAAATGAAATTTGAAATTATATTCACCCACATTGTTCGAGACCTCTCCATCTCTTGAATATCTACTCTATACTATTCTTTATCATTTGTAAAGTTTTTTTTTCATATTCCTTAGACTCGGCCAAATACCAAGCTAGTTGAAATTTTGAAATATTTCCTAGAACCTTTTGAAATTCTAATAAAAGCTATCAAATCATTCGATATTACATTTTGAAACAAAACTATGAAAATTTCGTTTTCTTCGCATGAGAATAATATGGAAAATGAACATGCAATCAGATTGTGTCAGAGAATACAAGGTTGGTTTTTATATATCTCCGTTTTGATCTATTCAATTTATGATTTTGTTTTGGGGCCTCCGTGATTTATAACACTTTGTATTGAAAGTTCTAAATATTTAAAGCTAGATAAGAAACACATCGTTCAGGGTTTAATATTTAAAATTTATTTTTTTCTTTTAATGATTTACGTTCATTCAAATGCAATAAGCTTAATTGCAACTAAGAAAAAAAAAAAACTTCTTCTCTCTTCAGAGAAGAGAGATTGTTCTTATTGTATAAATTGTGCGTGTTTGAATGAACTCTGATCAAATTTTAAATTTAGCTGAATATTATAAAAAAAAACACAAAAATGATATTTGAGACAAAACATAAATCAGCGATTTTTTATTTCAATGGCAAAAACTGTGGGAATTATAAAATATAGATTAAATATCGCACTCTTTTTTCGATTTTCTTTTTTGAACTTTTATATATTTATTTTTTATTGAAGAAAGCTCATTGGTTAATACTATTAAAATAAACAAATTGTAGACGAATTTTGCTTTATTTAATACACACATATCTGTACCATTAATCATTTTGAAGAATGAACCTATTTTATATTTATTAATAAATTCCTCAGTTATTCACAATTTATTTTCGTCTTTTAGTTCACATTATGTATTCAATTAAATTACAAAAATATATTTCCAAACCAATCACTATTTATAAAATGATTAAAATATATATTGCTCATAACATTTCAAAAAGAAGTTTCCAAAGCCACAGAATCCATAAATTGATTTTTTAATAGATCCTTTTACTTCTTAAAATTTCTTAAAAGGTTTCACGATCGATAAAAAATAAATAATTCCGTAAGAAATAAGGGAAATGGATCCTTTCGATTAAATCTTCCAAAAAAAAATCAGAACCTACATCATTTGACAGATGTATATGAGATATATTAGATATAGTGAATCTACACATGCCTGGATATCACTTTATAATATCTATTTATCATATCAGATTATATATTTATGTGTGTAGGTGTGTGTTTGTGAAAAATATGAAAAATGAATAATGAAAAAGGTCAGGTGTCGAAATTTAAAAAACAAGGCATATCCTTACCACGCTCACATAAGCTAATTAGAGGGCACAGCGCCATCTAGTGGAACACAAATCAACTAGACGTCAGGGGGTAGGCTAAATCAACGTTTAGTTGATTTCTGTTCAACTAGATGGCGCTCTGCCATATGAAAAGTTCATGTGAATGCGGTCAGGATATCCCTTTTGTTTTTTAAAATGTGTTTGTGAGAGAAAAAGGAAAAACTACGCAATCTTAAAATATCATGTGAGCGGTCATGATTTATCACAATTCTCACCATATGTTATCACACCTTCAAACACCCGAGTTCACCTCCAGAGAAAGTCTCCGTGAGATCTGAACAAATATATTTTCTAATTTGCTTCATTTCTCCTTTTAGAAGTTCTGGCACCATTTTTGAGCATAATTTTCGATATTCAAGATCAGTGATAGGTTAAATAATACACTTTTTTAGACAGTAAAGGTTTTACCGTTATTCAATAATTTGTCTTTGTCCGGTTATTCTCGAGCAATTCCTACATGAGAACAAAATTTTGATCAGTCATTATATAGATTGGTCTAGATGTGGCCTTTTCTAATATCCAATATCACATTCATTATTCTGGAAGCGCTGATTCCATCTTTGTATTATGCTTCTATTCATGCTTTCGATTCCATACTCAGACTTCAGCTTCAAGTGAATTACAGTGAATAAAATAGCTCAGGTCAAACAGGACCGACTGTTGTCGGATAATCACTTTAGTTGTTGCAAAACGAGATGTTAAGGAGAAAGATGGAATGTAGATTTTATATTATAAAATAAATTTACACCCTTATTGTCGTCCTCATACCTCTTGTTATTATGTTCTGGAAACTAATGCATAAATATATCTGGTTTATTCTAAAGAATATTCTCCAAAGAAGGCGAAGTTTAATCTTCCTATCAGTCGCGGAAAAGTAATGGCGACAATTATTTCTTGGATACACTTATCATACTCATAACCCTCTTAAAAATACAAATTCATCGTAAATTTCTACCGCAACACTTCCTCCCGGGCCTTACTATATGTTCGCCCGTCAAGCCTTCTGCGAATTTACTTGTTTCTTAACACGAAAAATGCCTAGCAAGAAATAAATTTGGATCGAAAATGAGGAATTCACTGCTTAGTCTGAGGCTTATTTGGAGACTTCGGCAAACTTTAAAATTTTGGAATCTCAAAAAGCATTATTATTTGGAGGATTTAAAAACGATAAGGACATTGTAAGAAATATATTGTCGCGGGTATTATACTATATATTGACCCATCCGGTTCTTCGCGACGATGCCTCTTCCTCCTTTGTGGATCACCTACCCTGGGCTCCTGTTGCTCTCCTCTGCAGCTCTAACCTGCAGACCACCCAAAAACCTTTTATAAACACCACACCGGTGGATCTCTTTTCCCCCTGGCAGTTTCTCTCGGCCTTACCACTCGTGGGGGGGATACGAGAGGCTTACCAGAAGAGTAACGACTGTGGCGTTGGCGAGATAGTCATAACAGCAAACGGCATGAAAACTTCTAACGCTCCCCTTTTTGTCATCTATAAATCACATTACATATAACTCGAATACAATTAACAGGTATTTACACTATTTTATATCACAGAGCCAATATCAACAGATATGTACATTCATTAGCCCCAGTAAACAGGACAACAGCAGTCGGTGATTCCCACATTATTTCCAGACCGGAAATAGGCGAGAGCGCCATCTATTGACGGAGGTTGTAAGTGTTTTGTAGGCTCATATATCCGACAATCTTCCTTTAATGAAACTATGTATAAATTTGATTACTTCAAAATTTGCGGTTTCATTACGAACATAGTACTATGAAACATTGAAAAATGACAGAATCCTGAATTATAAAAAAATGCTCAAAATGTTTGAAATGAATGAAATAAATAGGTATGCCTAATTTAATTAATTGCCAGTGATGTCCGTAATCGGCTTGAAGGCGGAACTAACGCTTCTTGGTTATCTGCTTATTTATATTTCAACATGATTATTTCATTTATTTAGTAGCCTATTTGTTCGAATCTAATTCCCTGCTTCCTATATATGTAGGATAAATATATTTTTTAAATAATCAGGTGGGTTAAAGAAGAGGAGCAAATATCGCTTTAGCATTTAATTCTTATAAATATGAAGAAATAGAATGGAATTACCTATAAATTCTCTGAATAAATATATCTAAAATAAATTTGGAACAAATTTCGCAGGAAGGTTTATTTGATAGATTAAACGTTATACCATAAACCATAACATATTGCCACGTGGAAATTTAGGAGAGAAAAATTTCAGGATGGCACGGCAATTTATTAAAGCCAATCGCAAACTATAATTGATAAAAGAATATAAGCAATGAGGGAAGTTTACAGAGTAGCAAATATATAAATATCAAATTGATAATCTGTTAATCTACTTATATATTTGCCTTATTCTGTCTGTTTGTCTGAAGCTTTGTCTGTTTGTCTGAAGCTCACGGATAGAATGCGCGCTCATTGGCTGTAGATACGATGTACTAGAGCGCCATCTGTTATCAAATTATAAAACTATTTTAGAGGCGTAATATCCTTTTTTTTTTTTTTTTTATTTATTGTTTTTTATTATATTTTTTTATTTATTTATTTATTTTTATTTTTTTATTTTATTTTTTATTTTATTTTTTATTTATTTTTTATTTTTTTTTTAATTTTTTTTTAATTTTTTTTAATTTTTTTTTATTTTTTTTTTAATTTTTTTTTTATTTATTTATTTATTTTTTATTTTTTATTTTTTTTTTTATTTTTTTTTATTTATTTTTTTATTTTTTTTATTTTTTTTATTTATTTTTATTTTTTTTAAATTTTATTTTTATTTTTTTTTTTTTTTTTTTTATTTTTTTTTTATTTATTTATTAATTTTTTTTTTTTTTTTTTTTAATTTATTTTATTTATTTATTTTTTTTAATGTAAGTTTGCCTCTCTCATAAACCTGTCTATACAGACCACCCTGACTATAGCGACCACTCTAGACAACCCTGTTATCAGCTGCCTGTCTATACAGACCACCCTGTCTATAGCGGTCACCTTAGGCAACCCTGTTATCAGCAGTGTGATACATCCACCTGTCTATACAGACCACCCTGTCTATAGCGACCACTCTAGACAACCCTGTTATCAGCTGTGTGATACATCCACCTGTCTATACAGACCACCCTGTTAATAGCGACCACCCAAGTCAACGTTTTTAAAATAAATTCGCACTCGGGTAAACCCCGGGCGTTGCCCGGGCCATTCGTCTAGTAAAATAATAAATACTTTACTATAATAATATTTTAACATTTTAAAATGAACACAAAATTGAAATTGTACTGGTATTAGATGGATATAATAAGAAAAATATAATATAATATAAAATGATATTAAAGAATCACCTTAGCGTGCAACTAAATGTTGCTGATCGCTTGCGCCATCTGTTGGAATATAAATCAACTAATCGTTGATTTTCAATTATTCCAGAACTTGCCAAATACCATTTCTTGTTTAATCAAATAGGCTAACCACGTGAGCGTTTCAAGCTGTTTGGCCTTCATCAGTGTGGTGCAAGCTGTACCTCAATGACCAAAAAGCTAGGTTTTGGGGCATCCTGACAAATCATGATACAGGTATTTGAGCCGAAAGGGCGTGTGAACCCCAAACAATGTGATAAATAGTACAAAGATGGAATTGTAAATCTCCTGATCGTGTAACTAAAGGTTACTGTGGATTGCATCATCCGTCAGAATAAATATCGATTAATTATTTATTATATTTATTATTTCTTGATTTTGTAAAGAAAGTATGGCCATTGAGATACTAAGTAACTAACTGATGTACCGCTTGCGCCACGATGCTGATGGTTTAAATCACGAAACGCGTATGTGGTTTATGGTGGTGGTTTCCATGATTAATCATGTAATGGTACCAATATAAGATACCATCAAGTAATGGTATTTAGACCATCATGGAATAATTAAGAATAACGATTTTAGACAACTGGCGCAAGTTATCAGCGATCTTTTAGCTTTAGGATCGGGAGAAGTCTTTTTTTCTTAATACAAAAATGTTTAATAGCATAATTATATTCCATAAATTTAACAAGTAGCAATTATTTTATTTTATTTTCATTCAAATGTATGTATGAGGCATATTAGAGCGTCTTCGATTAAAAAATATTTAAACTTTTTTTTGTCACGTATGAATTTTTAAAAATACATCAGTTTTCTACTGCCCTTACTGCAATGGTTATATAATGGGAGGGCTTGGCTCATCAGTGGTGAACCCTCCCACCGGTTATATATACTTATGTATTTATATTTAAATCAAATGATTCAATATAATATTGGCAGTCAAAATTATTTTACAGATAATAAGAAACATTTCTTATCAATTGTGTGTGTGTGAAATATTGCAATTTTGATACAAAGCAAGTTTAAAATGTTTATGCTTAATTTAGAATCATTTCCTTAGTAATGATTTTTATTTTTTTATTTTAGAAAAGACAGATTTCAAAGATATAAATTATTGATGAGCTAGAATAAAACTTATCAGTTTGGTGAAAACTCCCAATATTTCACTTCAACTTAATAATTGTAAAAATATATCGTGTCTATTGCAATAGAATAGTTATAAATGATATTAATGATAAATATTTACCACAAGGTTAATCTATTTATATAAATATATACGAAGACGATGGGGGCGACAACTAGACCAAAACTCTATCTTTGTTAATCCAATAGTTATCTCATTTCCCTGAGGAAATTCTGGTTATTAATTGTAATCCGTTCCCATGTGAATAAAAAGCTTGTTAAATTCTCTCCTTAATTATTATTTAACTAATGAGTTGGATATTTTTTATTTCTTATTGTTTTTCAACAAGAGATAATGGAAGTATTCCTAACTGAATTCAAAGGCTTAAATAAATCAGGAATTTAAAACACACACTATTCCTAATACAATGGTAAATGCGACATTTCTATTCGCTTATTCTTAAAGTGATATCTAAAAATCAAAACGCTAATATATATTTATTTAATTGAATTAATTGTTTTTGAGAATATTGAAAACAAATAGGGTATATTATGGTACATTAGCGCGCCATCTGTTATCAAAATTCGAAACTATTGTAAACGCGTATGATTCTTTTTAAAAATAAACAATTTCTACTGTCTTTACTGGAATAGAAAAATTAAATGGGAGGGCCTGGCTCATCATTGGTGAACCCTCCAATTGATTTTTCCATTCCAGTAAGGACAGTAGAAATTGTTTATTTTTAAAAAGAATCATACGTGTTTAAAATATTTTTAACGCATTGCTATATGTTTTAATTTTTGTTTGCTCCTGACGAGGACGTCGAGGTAATAAAAAGATTTATACTGGCCGAAGTATCTTTTTTCAAGAAATGTGTTTAAAATAGTTTCGAATTTTAAATAGGGTCTATATTTATATAATTGCATAAATATATTTAAAGGTTAGTTCACACATATCTTGAAATAATATGTACTATACTCCTTTGAGGACAATAGTTTCCAATATAAATTGTTCATTATCCTTAAAAAGCCATTTTCAATCTATTTACCTTTTGTGTACTTTTGCTGGGGTAAACATTGTCGACATCATTACATGCTTGACAATTTCACATAAAAATATTTAGTCACAAGTGTTATTTCTATACAATACGATTTAAAATAGAATTTCCCATTTATAAATTGAATGAAAAAAGAGGTATATTTCAATTTATTTTTTTAGTCGGGTATCAGAATTCTTGTTACTAAACAGAGAGATATTGTTTTTCAATCCTTCATTAATCATTTTATTTCCAGTTCCATATCTTATATGTACAGTTATTTAACTATTACGTTGGACTAAATGTGCCTTTCCTATTTAAAACCAAATAACTAAAATATTTGATTGAATATTTACTTTCTCTATGTCACAATAATATTCCCCTCTTGGCGTAACTAGGAATCAAACAATTAAACAAATTTATCTTTAAAAAAAGAAACACAGGTCGGGGAAAAGAGATTATTTATAAAAATAAAACGATTGTTCAAGCCTTAGGGCAAAATGCCCTTCTGAGGGTACAGCATTCTATGCCCATCTTGAAGGGAGTTTTGCTGGAAAGCTTGGACAATCTTTTTCTAATATAATAATAAAGGAGCTCTTCCCTGCCGACCTGTGTTACCTTTTCTATTTCGAATTGGAATATTATCGTTGTATAAATGTATTTTTGTTTTAGTTTGTTCAATAAAATATCCTTTATCAAAACTTTATTTAGACTTTATAAGTCCAAGAGCTATAAACATTCGTATCTGAATCCCATATGTTCAACCCCTTCTGCCTTAAGAATAGGTCTCATTTGATATATTTTCCCATTCTGGATTAAAACAAAGCTGCCTAATATTTTGTTGATTTATTTATATATTCGATATAAAATATATAATTTTATATTTTTATCAACTCATTAATTATATATTTTGAAATCTATTGATTTTAAAATCCGAGTAAAGTATTATTATTTATTGATATACGCGAACTCTGCTTAAGCAAAGAGCTATAGTCTATTAAAAAAAGGTAAACTATATAAATTAACTATTTGAGGAGAATATTGATCTTCTAAGAGGTTCTTATGAAGAAACTGCCGTCAATAATTAGAAATTAATTAGGTATTTATTGCAAAAGTTGAGAGATTAATTGAATTACGACTAATGAAGGGGATAATGATGGCTTTGAAGGGTTCCTTTTCATTTTTCTTCCTCATTTCCAAAACCATCAATAATTACACGGTAAAATTACTAATCCACCACCCGATACTGCCTCCCTCTAATCTGGGCGAATTTAGAATTTTAATATTTAATAGACTTTAATTATTTGTTCCTATGAGGGAATTAAAATGTAAGGATATTGAATATTCTGTCTTCATATCAGAATATCATAAAGAGAAAGCAGAGACAAGAGTCATTCTATTTAAATATGCCTAGTGTAGTACTTTTATTTGATTAATTAGATTAATTAATCAGTATATCGTTATTTCCTTTATAGTATCTCACTAAAAGTAAAATCAACATTTTAAATGGTTGTTCTCTCAATGACAATTATCCCAAATAAGGCCTGGTACAACACACCAGCCATGACAATCATAGTGGCTAATACTGTACATCAAATTGAAGAGCCTTACATTTATAGATTCAGATGTTAGAACCTCTCTCTCTCTCGGCCGCGCGGCGCGCGAGCTCCGCGTTTTATAGAGATTGAGATGGAAGCAATGGAAATATATAATGCATTTTCGGTACTGGCGGAGAGCCAGGTTAATGAAAAGCATGATTGTGGTACTCCCACCCAGCATAAGCCTACCATTGCCGAGAAGTCGGCGGAAGACATTTCCAAGATTGATTTGAAAAATACTTTTTCAATCAAGCTAACAAACGGCGACTATGTAAATCAGGCCGCTGGTAAAAAACAAGCCTATGTAAATTGGGCGGAAATAATAGAAGCTCCGGACAAGGATTCAGCTTTGGAATCGGAATTGGATTAGAAAATTCCCAAATCCAACAAAAGAAAAGGCCGGGAATCTCCGACCCAGCCAACAAAAATGGCAAAGGCTGAAGCCATCGCAGCCAGGCCATCACTACAACCGAGGCAGGAAAGAAAAGATACTGTCACGCAAATTAAAAGTAGCAGACAGCAACAAGAACTAGCTAAAGCGAGGTCGGCAGCGGCAACATTTGATCAGGGTTGCTTCATCGAATGGTGCCCGGACTTCCACCAAGTCCAGTACATGAGAGCGCTGGAACAGATGATGGGAAAATCTTCAGTTTACCAGCTTATGAAGATGTCCGGCCATGTTCTGGTGACACTTTCCAGCACTGAGAAGGTCGAACGCCTAATCGAGGAGGGCCTTACCATCGGCAGCACACTCCTAAGAGCCTTCCCTTACAGGAAGAAGGCCGAATAGATCATTATAGGCAACCTTCCTATCGCCAGTAAAAGATGAGGATATCGTTGCCGCGCTAAGGCCTTACTGCAAAGTGGCCTCGATGGCCTACGAAGTAGTAACCTGCGAAGGTTACTCCTGAACCACGGGTAGCAGGGAAGCCTTCGTCCTTCTGAACGAAGGACGGAAACTCCACCAACTCCCTGCCAAACTGGTGATTATCTCCAAGGGAGAATCCACACCCGCCTACATCACCTACGGCGTAAGGTGTAGCAAATATCACCGCCAGGGACATCGGCGAGCCACCTGCCCCTTGGGAACCCCACAGAGTCGTCCTGCCCATCTTCAGGACAACCAGAATGGACTGCTGTCGACAATTCTATCCTCCCAGCCCAAGTCCTTGCAAAAATCCGCAGCGCCTACATCGGCTGCACTGGGTCCTGACACCACTAGGCAGACCCCTTCGGGACCTTCCAGCCCTGCCACATCATTGCCTGTGGCGAACCTTTCTAACCCTCCCCAGGTGACTCCGGTCACTGAACCTTCTGCTTCAGCGCCCAACGCCAACCGGTTGACGCCACTACAACCGCCTTCTTCGGCCTCAAGTCAGAAGAGCAGCGTAAACACCCTTGCTCCTGCTCCCACCATCACTACAGCTGCACCTCCACCTGCAGTATCTGACCACCCTGCGCCAGAGGCTGCCCCGGTGCAGAGGACCCTCATACCAACAGTCCATAAGGACAAAACCCCCGAGACTGCACCCTCCACCAGCATTCCGGAAACTTCCAATGCCCTAACTGAAAAGCCTCCCCGGTACGCTGTGGATATGGTCAAAGAGCTTTTTATAAACTGGACTCTCGCTCAGTCCTGCGTCCCCTGGGTTATGAGACAGAGACGGCAGTTTAGGCGGTATTTAACATCGAAACTAGGGAGGATGTCCTGGCCAGCCTTACGCCCGAGGAAAAGATCATTCTCGCGGAGCTCCTCGACCGTGCAATAGCGAGTATTGGGGACAGTGACCACTACATAACGCAGAAGCTATCCGATTTTAAGGTGGCTTGTGAAGCTTAATTACAGACGTCCCTTCATTGAGGGTTCTGTTTGATGTACATATATATTTAATTTTGATGTTTTTTTTTTTAACTTTTGTTAATATTTTCCCCTGATTTGTGCGGATATTTGCACTTTAACATTGTATTGACAAGATGTCAATACATTTTGTGAATTGTCATTGTCTCTCTCTCTCTCTCTCTCGTTGATATACTTGTTTCCACAAGTCGGTTTGAACTTGTGTAACTAGCGTGACCATTAGTGCAATTTGTTGAACTGTTCCCATTTAATTTTCAGAATATATTTTTTAATTTTTATCATTGCATATGAAGTATTAAAATTCGCAACATTATTTCTGAAATTGTAGTTTGGAAAATATATCTCGAAATTTGATAAAACAATGTAAAGTAACAAATTTATTTTATTAAGGTGGAAATATTTAAGACTCAAGACTAGGAATAGGTTTCATTTTTTATATTTTTTAAATTAAAAAATCACTCTAGATTTCGGGCATGGAAGCTTTTCTAAAGGAATAAAACACGATACAAATATATTTTAAGAACATTCCAAAAAACCTATATTTTAGACCCTATAGTTCATTCATAAGACTTTCTAACAACAAATTACTATTTACACTTATGCATAATATAAACATTGGTTTTATTTAGAAAATATATGAGTAAACATGTTGATTGCTTGCAGTTTGTCTAATATTAAAACAAGCAATGGTCTGAATGAGAGTTTATCTTACCAAGCATTTTTATCCCCAAAGAATATTTTCTTGTGGTTATCAAAATATGTGTTTGATAAAATACCACACAATGTAGCGAAAGAAATATATAAAGGCAGTTTATATATTTATATTAAAAACAAAAGAAACATATGCTGACCATCTAGTAGAACAAAATAAACTAAACGTGTATTTAACTTGTCCCATGCTATATGGCCAACCGAATTTCTTGATAAATCAAGAAAAGTCAACCACGAAATGTGAGAAATAAACTTTATTCCATGAGATCCACACTGGATCTAATGGAATATTCACAGTCTGCCAAATTAAGTTCGCCCTAGGTTGACGAGGGCCATTAGCCCGAAACCATGGTCTCTATGTGGACGTTTCTCAATATGCCAGAGCTGTTGTTGTGGCTTTGTCACCGAGCCGAGGCCGCTAATTTGCGGAGACGGTCAATAGATGGCGTCTAGTTTTGACGTTTAATTTTACGGCAGAGGCGTCTTATATGGTTTCCTCCCGGCAAAATTCCATCTATATTTTTCCATAGATTTGGCCCAGCCACTTTGTCAGCTAAACACCTTTTTGGTAGATTGGAAAATTCCCATTAGATCCCGGGTGGATCTCATGAAATAAAGTCCGCCCTAGACTGACGAGGGCCATTAGCCCGAAACCGTGGTCTCTAGGTGGACGCTTCTCAGTTTGCCAAAGCTGGTTTTCGACGACAGTCAATAGATAGCGCCTAGTTTTAACGCTTAATTTGACAGGAGAGGCGCCTTATGCCTTTATAGATCTATTTCCTCCAGGCAAAATTTCCATCTTATACATATCTGGAACCTTAAACTATGATCGTCATTTTGAGAGGCCTTAAAGAAACGCTCGTGTTATTTATTTAGTATAATTTATGAAAATACACTCACATAGACCAGAAAAGAAAGTTTCACCTTTTATATAGCATTTAGAATTTTATTATAAATTACTATATTTTATTTTTTTAAGGAGACCGCGTTCGAATTTATAGGTATGAGAAATCTGTCGTTTTATAAGAAAATAAAGAGTTTTTTATGCTTAAAATATGATTTTTTCTTGAGTGTTTTGTACATATATGTATTTTTATGAATAATGGGGTAATTCAGGTCTGAAACTATATTTCATATTAACTTCTTTATGTTAGAAACTGACTATAGTATTCCATTGCTGTTGTAAATATTCCTTGTGATAAATCTTAATTCGCCTATATTTCACCAGAAATAGTTTAACTATTTTTATATGTTTATAAAGTTCGCATATATATTATATAAACGTTTTATGTCAAGTGTATCTCATCTCAAATCTCAAATTCAGGCCGAGTCGAAGACATTTTCAATAAAAGAAGATGATTTTCTTGGCGAACCTTTTGGAAAAAGTAAACATTTTTATAAAACCAATATAAATTTTATAGAGAATAGTAAAGTAATATTAAAATATACTACTATATGCACCATAATACCGATAGCATATATCAGGAAACAATAGTTCTTGACATCATCAATTATATAAAATCAAAACATCTAGAAAAAATATATTATTATTTTTAAAAGGAGTATTCGCAATAGAAATGCTAAAATAGATTTGATTCATATAAAGTGTGAATTTGATATTGACTAGGTAATACATTTTCCAATAATATTATAATGAAAACGTTATTAGATATAAATGTAAAAGTATTTCTTGGCTTCGAATATATAAATATATATTACACGGAAATTTCAACAAACCACCATTCAATAGGAGAAAAAGGTATTCTCTCAGCAATCCTATTAATCAGTTGCATTTCTCTTTTATTGCTCTGTTGGTTAAATCGGATTGTCCTAAATGTCATCGATTGTTTGGGGCGATCGGTAAATGGCCTCCACTTCAATTCTCGCCTTTAATCAATCAACCGGAGTAATCCGTTACATCAATCAGAGCACCAACTTGGGATTAACCTGCATAGCTCCAATATTCTTCTTAGCGCTAATTACGGTTTTCTTATATAGTCGTTACGATTATCTAGTTAAAAACATCTATTTTGAGCTGGAATATTTATAAAAAAATTTAGGCGTATATACATTTTCCACATTTCTATAAATTTAACATTATTTTTATATATAATTGACCTTTACAAAGATAAGCGCTTTGCCAGTTAGTATTTTGGCGTATTTTATTTAAAAAAAAAACATGAATTAACACATGAAAATATATTAATTAACAGATCTTAACACTTGGGGGAAAAATACTCTGCTAAAAGGTAGACAGAATGAATTTTCTTTTAGATTTTTTTCCGGCTGAAACTTGTTATTTTCTAATAAAATTTCATACTAAACCAACATATCTTACCACCATTTGAAAACCATAACTCTTTTAAATATCTACTTATATAATTGCCTTATTCTGTCTGTCTGTCTGTAAGTCTGAAGCTCACGGATAGAATGCGCGCCCATTGGCTGCCAGGGAACACGTGTCCTCCCTGCCCCCCTCTAGACAACCCTGTTATCAGCAGTGTGTTACATCCACCTGTCTATAGCGGCCATTCTAGACAACCCTGTTATCAGCAGTGTGTTACATCCACCTGTCTATACAGCTCATCCTGTCTATAGCGGCCACACTAGACACCCCTGTTATCAGCTGTGTGATACATCCACCTGTCTATACAGACCACCCTGTATATAGCGGCCATTCTAGATAACCCTGTTATCATCAGTGTGTTACATTCACCTGTCTATACAGACCACCCTGTCTATAGCGGTCACCTTAGGCAACCCTGTTATCATCAGTGTGATACATCCACCTGTCTATACAGGCCACCCTGTCTATAGCGGCCACCCTAGACAACCCTGTTATCAGCTGTGTGATACATCCACCTGTCTATACAGACCACCCTGTATATAGCGGCCATTCTAGATAACTCTGTTATCAGCTGTGTGATACATACAGCTGCCTATACAGACCACCCTGTATATAGCGGCCATTCTAGACAACCCTGTTATCAGCTGTGTGATACATCCACCTGTCTATACAGACCACCCTGTCTATAGCGGTCACTCTAGGCAACCCTGTTTTCATCAGTGTGTTACAATCACCTGTCTATAGCCGGCAATTCAGGCAACCCTGTTATCAGCAGTGTGATACATACACCTGTCTATACAGACCACCCTGTCTATAGCGGCCACCCTAGACACCCCTGTTATCGGCTGTGTGATACATACACCTGTCTATAGCGGCCACTCTAGACAACCCTATTATCAGCAGTGTGTTACATCCACCTGTCTATACAGACCACCCTGTCTATAGCGACCACTCTAGACAACCCTGTTATCAGCTGTGTGATACATACACCTGTCTATACAGACCACCCTGTCTATAGCGGTCACTTTAGGCAACCCTGTTATCAGCAGTGTGATACATACACCTGTCTATAGCGACCACTCTAGACAACCCTGTTATCAGCAGTGTGATACATACACCTGTCTATACAGACCACCCTGTCTATAGCGGCCACCCTAGACAACCCTGTTATCGGCTGTGTGATACATACACCTGTCTATAGCGGCCACTCTAGACAACCCTGTTATCTGCAGTGTGATACATACACCTGTATATACAGACCACCCTGTCTATAGCGACCACTCTAGACAACCCTGTTATCAGCAGTGTGATACATACACCTGTCTATACAGACCATCCTGTCTATAGCGGCCACCCTAGACAACCCTGTTATCGGTTGTGTGATACATACACCTGTCTATAGCGGCCATTCTAGACAACCCTGTTATCAGCTGTGTGATACATCCACCTGTCTATACAGACCACCCTGTCTATAGCGGTCACTTTAGGCAACCCAGTTATCATCAGTGTGTTACAATCACCTGTCTATACAGACCACCCTGTCTATAGCGGTCACTTCAGGCAACCCTGTTATCAGCATGTGATACATACACCTGTCTATACAGACCACCCTGTCTATAGCGGCCACCCTAGACAACCCTGTTATCGGCTGTGTGATACATACACCTGTCTATACAGACCACCCTGTCTATAGCGACCACCCAAGACAACGTGTTTGAAATATATTCGCACTCGGGTAAACCCCGGGCGTTGCCCGGGCCATTCGTCTAGTATATATATAAATATATTCGAATAAAAAGGTATATATTGGATCAAAATATCATTTATTTCACCAATATTTCAGTTGGCTAAACGCCAACCTTTATCAAGGTATTATAACATTTTAAAGTGTGTCAACAACAAACTTAGCGCCACATAACGTCAATAGAATTAAGTTTGAAAAATGATTTTGCTTATATACAATGGGGAGAATATATATATATATCTTTATGACCATAAGCACATGTGCTTTACAGAAGGTAGAGCGCCATCTGGTGGAACAGAAATCAACTAAACATTGATATTTAGCCTGTTCCCTGATATTTGGCCAACCCAATTTCTTGATAAATCAAGAAAATCTGTCCATGAACGTGTTTCGCGCTGTTGGCGCTAGTCAGTGTGGAGTAGGCTGTACCACTGCGACCAAAAATAATTTTGGTTTCAGAGGCTTCTTGATAAACCAAGAATTGGGTATTTAAGGCAAACTTGCGCAAATACGCTTAACACCTGAAAATATAATAGAAAATAATATATATTTTTCGCGTTCGTGGATGGATATTCTTTATTTATCAAGAAATTGGGTTGGCCAAGTATCAGGGAACAGGCTAAATCAATGTTTAGTTTACTTCTGTTCCACCAGATGTTGCTCTGCAATCTGTAAAGCACATGTGCTCCTGGTCAGGATATGCCTTTTTTATTTTTAATATGAACACCTGACCCATTTATTTTTTCTATAATTTTTTAATATATATATATATTTTTTTCTCCCTATTGAATATAAGCAAAAATATGTTTTAACCTCAATTATATTGACGTTATGCGTCGTTGAGTTTGTTGTTGACACACATTATACACACATAAGCCAACTCAAATATTGGTAAATTAAATGATATTCTGATCACCAATATATGCCTTTTTATTTAAATATTTATTTATGTATTTCTCTATTTTAAAAATATATGTGTGTATGTGAAAAAATAATTTGAAAAAAAAAAAAAATTCATATGAAAAGCGTATTTACGCAATTCTCAGGAAACCTCCGAGACCAAATATTTGGTCGTAGAGTTACAATCTGCCCCACGCTGACGAGGGCCAACAGCCCGAAACGCGTACCTGGTTGACTTTTTTTTCATTTATCGAGAAATTCGGTTAGCCAAATATCACGGAAGAAGTTAAATAAACGTTTAGTTTATTTTTGTTCCATTAGATGGCGCTATGCCATCTAGATATGCTCATGTGAGCACGGTCAGGATTGTTGTAATGTGTATGAGTTGTCTGAACAAACTCGCTACTACTTACAAGCTGAACTGAATGTTTATTCAATCTAGCAATCTTCTTATATACAAGATAGAGATAAAAAGGAAATAATTTACATAAGTTTAAAACAATTGACAAATGGAATAATTTTGCATAGCCAACAATAGGTAACAATTATAACACTTAACAAAGGTTATTTACATATCACAACATGTTTCCCCTCTGCTACAACAATTAAAGAATGTCACGAATCTAGACAACCATCAACAATCAGATCAGGCAAATCAAAAGGCGGTTGACATGCTTCCCCTCTGTTTAAAAACCAAATCTTTGTGGTTTTCTTAACTCTCTTCCAAACCTTGAAAACCGGGGCCTTCCGGATGGTTCTGGTGCAATCCCAGCGGATGTAGTCGCGCCTTCCCTCTGGTCAATATTGGTCTCTTCACTTGACCGCTGTATCGGGGCTGTGGATGACTCGCCCATCGTTGGACTGTAGCACTGCGGATGTTGAGCTTCTGGGGAGGCGGTAATTGGTTCTGAAGACAACTGGCTTTTCTCGTAGCCTCCATCCCTTGGCCTAATAAATTGTTGATTTCTTATCAACCTATTTCCCGATGGTGTCACAACTTCAAAGCTCTGAGGAGAATCAGCCTGCGCTGAAATCTTCACCGGTGTCCATGTCTCCCTTGGATGTATTTGACACCATGCATCCTCTCCTACATTGACCTTGGGATAGCTTTTACTATTTCTGTCATACTGCTCTTTCATTGAGCTCTGTCTTTTTCTTTTGGCATTCTCTATACTTCTCCAATTAGTTTGATAGGGTCTATATAGCGGTGTAATTCTGGGGATCTGACATCGAAGGCTCCTCGATAAACATAACTGTGCGGGTGACGGTAGGTCATTTTTTGGTGTATTTCTATATGCCAGAATAGTCAGATATGGGTCGGACCCTTCATCTCTACATTTGATTAGTTGATTTTTTTATTGTTTGAATGTTTCTCTCGGCCAGACCATTAGATCTATGAAGGTGTGGACTTGAAAATAGTTGTTTTATACCCCATCTTATACAGAAGTCAGTCATAATCTCTGAGCGAAACGGTGGTCCATTGTCGGACATCATGGTTTCCGGAATCCCGAATCGTGCAAATGTTTCTCTCAATTTATTTTTTACATTAATCGCCGTAGGTGGGTCCAATGTAAATACCTCCGGGTAGCCACTATATCTGTCGACCACTAACAAATGGGGCTTTTTCAGAATATAAAATATGTCCAATGATACTGTCTGCCATGGATAATCTGGAACTGGGAAAGGTTTTAACGGCTGCCGTATTTTTGATTTCTGATGTTTTTGACAAATTTCACAATTTTTTACTTTTTCAGCAATGTCGATGGACATTCTCGGCCAAAATAAAGATTCTCGCGCCAAACCCTGAATTGCAGATATCCCTTGGTGCGATTGGTGCAACAAATTAAGCATAGCATTCCTTTGTGTCTTCGGAATCACTATGGCCGATCCTATACATAATAGATCATTCCATAAGTACAAACGGTGTCTGAAATCGAAAAATATTTTGGCATCTTCATCGACGTCTTTTTTGCATATAGGCCATCCCTCAATCACATAATCGATTACTTTAACCAAAGCAGGATCCTCTCGGGTATCTTTCTGCATCGCTACCAGTTTTTCGTCCGAGATATTAACACGTACCATCTTGACCATTCTTTTGTCTTCAAGAAAAGGCGTTGGTAGTTCGTCCATGGGGTGAGTATCCCTGGATAGGGTATCAGCCACAATCAAGTATTTTCCTGGTTTGTACTGCAATTTGAAGTCAAATGCTATAAGCTTCATTACTAATCTTTGTAGACGCGGTGATATATCACTCAGCGGTTTTTTGACTAGAGGCAATAAGGGCTGGTGATCCGTCTGGACAACGAAAGTGTGTCCTGACAATAGATATTCGAACTTTTTGCATCCATAATAAACACTCAGTAACTCCTTCTCAATCTGAGAGTACTGTTTCTGCGAGTCGCTAAATGACGCGGATGCGAATGCTAGAGGTCGATCTTCCTGTAGCAGAGCAGCTCCCATTGCATCTTTGCTGGCATCACACTGCAAAATCAGCATCTTGCTTTTGTCAAAATGTGCCAACGAAGGAGCATTCCTCACGCATTCCTTAATATGATCGAATTCTCCATCCTGTTTAGGCCCCCAATGCCAGACAACATTCTTTCTTAAGATTCCTCTTATATTGGATGTGGACGCAGCTAAGTTTGGAATGAATTTTCCTAAGTAATTATAAAGACCCATGATTCTTTGCAGCGACTTTTTATCCTCTGGCCTTTTAAAGGTAATTAATTTATCAATCTTATTTGGCTCTGGATCAATTCCATTTTGTGATATCACATGGCCCAAGAAACGAACTTTCGTTAGACATATTTGAGCCTTTGTTAAATCAAATTTGATATTTTTTTCTTTTGCTTTTTCTAGAATTCCCTTTAATTTTTTATTGTGCTCTTGAATGGTATCCGCATATATCAGCAAATCGTCTACATATGTAATATTTTGAAAGCTATCCCTAAAGATATTCGTCATTTTCTCAACAAAAATTTGTGCCGATATTTTCAAACCAAATGGCAATCGGTTATATCTGAATTTGCCAAATGGCGTGGTCATCACCAACAGATCTCTGCATTCCTTTGCAACCGGAATATGCCAATAGGCTGATTTCACGTCTAACACGGTATAATACTTAGCTTTGGGTATCTCGTGCAATAGTTCAGCTGGAGCCGGAGTCTGGAAATGTCTTCCCACAAGAGCCTCATTTAATTTCCGAGGATCCAGGCATATTCTGATTTGACCAGATTTTTTTTTACAACGACCATAGGATGAGACCACTCTGTTTCATGATATATTTTTGTTACGATTCCTTGCTTCACCATCTTTTCCAATTCAGACTGAACTTCGGCTCCGAGGCTTGTTGGGATGCGCCTGGGAGGGACTTGCACAGGAGAATATTCAGGCTTTGTGTAAATCTTACATTCCGAGTTGATTAATCCTACTCCTTGAAATACTTCGTGGTATTGTTCGAGGATTTTTTGAGTTTCAGAACACAATTTCATTTCATCCGTGTTTATATGATTGATTCGCCTCAAGATTTCAAGCTTCTCGCAAGTATCGCCCGTGATAAGTGTCTGCGCTTCTACATCGGCTACGATAAATTCAAACATTCCTTTCTTTTCACCATATTGGCATAGCACATTGCATTTGCCGACGATAGGCAATTCTGTATTTCCATATGCGAACGCCTTTAATGACGTGGGTCTGATTTCTGGTCTTGATGGCCATTGGTTTATTACTTTATGAGGAAGCACATTTATCTGTGCGCCAGTGTCCAAATGTACCGTGGTCTTCTTGCCATTAATTATTATTACCGCGGACCACTTGTCCGACCGAACAGTCTTTACAGCAACCTCATTAAGATTTATCTCGTCACAGGATTCTTCAGCTTCACTTTCCGCTAAGAGATTTCTTATACGTTTTGTTCGGCAAACTACTGAGAAATGATTGGTTTTTCCGCATGCATTACATTTCTTCCCATATGCTGGACACTTTCCATACTTGTGTCGTTGTCCACACCACTTACATGGTTCTATTATTCTTTCTCTTCTCGGGTTTATACCGCTTGGTCCTGCTTCTGCATTTTCCATTCGAATTGTATCTTTCACCCAATTACGTTTTTCAATTTTTTCAATCATTTTTTGCTCATTCAACGATGCTACTTGTGAACATGTTGACTCGGAGATCACAGCTATCGAAATTGCCCTTGGTAGTGTCAACTGTGGATCTTCTAACAATTTTCTTTCCACTTCTCGGTCAAGTATTCCAATTATAAGGCGATCCCTTATGAGAGATTCTGTTAAATTCTCGAATTCACATTCTTGTGCCAGATGCTTTAATTCTGTGACGAATTCCATGATTCCCTGCTTTTCTTTTTGTACACAGGTAAAAAATGCATTTCTCCTTTGAATCGTATTTTTGAAGGGCTTAAAATGGTTCGTAAGCATATCAAGCATTTCCTTTACATTTGGGTAGGTATCATTTTCACTTATGTGAAATGTTTTGTATATCATCACTGTTTTCTCACCAGCAATATGCTTCAAGATTGCTCGCTGACGCACCAGCGGCATGCTTTCTAAATTTACCGCTATTGCAAAAATTTCAAACGACTCTCTCCAGGTTTCCCATTTTTTCTCGTTGCTGTACGGGACAAATTCCGCCGGCGGCTTGATTCCTTCCATTCTACTCAATGTTGAATTAATCTGTTTTAATTCGATACTTTTGTCGGCTGCGCCATGTTGTAATGTGTATGAGTTGTCTGAACAAACTCGCTACGACTTACAAGCTGAACTGAATGTTTATTCAATCTAGCAATCTTCTTATATACAAGATAGAGATAAAAAGGAAATAATTTACATAAGTTTAAAACAATTGACAAATGGAATAATTTTGCATAGCCAACAATAGGTAACAATTATAACACTTAACAAAGGTTATTTACATATCACAACAAGGATAAGGCTCTTTTATTTTAAATATATATATATATATATGTGTGTGTGTGTGTGTGAAAATAAAAATAGAAAGAAAGTCAGGTGTTGATGTTAAAAACCAGAGAAGGCATATCCTTACCGATCACATGAGCATTTTAGATTGCACAGCGCCATCTAGATATGCTCATGTGAGCACGGTCAGGATAAGGCTCTTTTATTTTAAATATATATATATATGTGTGTAAGCGTGAAAATAGAAATAGAAAGAAAGTCAGGTGTTGATGTTAAAAACCAGAGAAGGCATATCCTTACCGATCACATGAGCATTTTAGATTGCACAGCGCCATCTAGATATGCTCATGTGAGCACGGTCAGGATAAGGCTCTTTTATTTTAAATATATATATATATATGTGTGTAAGCGTGAAAATAGAAATAGAAAGAAAGTCAGGTGTTGATGTTAAAAACCAGAGAAGGCATATCCTTACCGATCACATGAGCATTTTAGATTGCACAGCGCCATCTAGAGGAACAAAAATAAACTAAACATTGATTTACCTCGTTCCATGTTATTTTTTAGCAACTCAATTTCTTGAAAAAGCCAACCACGTACGTGTTTCGCGCTGTTGGCCCTCTTCAACATGGTGCAATCTGACCTTCAAGACCAAATATTTGGTTCTAGATGCTTCCTGAGAAATCAAGAAATAGGAATTAAAGGCAATTTTCGAATATACGCTGTTCATTTGAAAAATATTTTTTAAAAAATAGAAAATATAATCATGGAACAAGTTCAAATATCATGGAACAATTTCATCACTATTTAGTTAATTTTTGTTTCACTGGATATTACTAACCATAGCCATCTAATATATATAAATGGAAATATTTGTCCGGTAGGAAATTGATCTATAAAATGAAGTCCGCCTTTTTGTCACCGACCTAAATCCTCTTGTTTGTGGAAGCGGTCAATTGGTGGCTTTTGGTCCAGCGTCAGGTTAATTTTTTAGAAAACAATTTATTTATCTAACAACGATTATATATTTTAATCTTCATATTTATATATATATTAAAAATAAAGAAGGCATCTCCTGACCGCGAGCACATGTGCTTTTTAGATGGCATATTTTTGGTCCCAATGGCTTCTTGAGAAATCAAGAAATATCACGGAGCAAGCTAAATAAACGTTTAGTTTATTTTTGCTCCGCTAGATGACGCTCTGCCATCTAAAAAGCACATGTGCTCGTGTTCAGGAGATGCCTTCTTTATTTTCAATATCAACACTGACACACTTGTCTTTTATTTTTTTCTATTGTTTATATATATATATATGAAAAAACAATAGAAAAAATAAAATTGGGTCAGGTGTTGATATTGAAAATAAAGAAGGCATTTCCTGACCATCTCCATCTAAAAAGCACATGTGCTCGTGGTCAGAGAGTACCTTCTTTTTAAAAATATATATATTATTTATTTATTTATTTGTTGCTTGCCTCACCTATATATTTTTTCTCTCTGGTCGAAAATAAATATGAAGTCCACTAGCAGAAGGTCCAGTATCCCAATATGTTTTACTGAAGACTCACACTAATTTGATTGAGGGAGAAGTGACATCAAGGTCCAAGTAAACATTCCCACGGACTGCTTTGAAAGTTCCAAATTTTATTTCTCGCACTTTCTAATTCTGAGAATAAAAAATAATAACGGCCATTAATATGTCATTTAATCAGATATATTTATACTTTTATATATTTTTCATTTAAAACTAATGTTCGAGCAACTACTTCTATTTCAATGGTGTGTGAGAAGAGACTAAATATTATAGATTTTTAGATTTTCTCCAAATGATATTGGTATCATTACATTGGTATTTATATTCTTTATTCAAATTTTAAAAAATAATAATAATAAATCATTTTTACCTTCATCGAAGAGCATTCCTATTATTTGAGTTAAACCTGCTCTAGATCTAAGAGGGTTTACCACTGATAAGTCAACACTTCTAATTAATTTATGATTATAAATTAATTAAGATCTGAGTTCGAAGTCAATCTCTATCAGCTTTTGGTCATGAATTATAGTATACAAATATTCCTTATTAATTATATAAATCTCTCTTATATAAATAAAAAATTAAAATGACAAAAATGAATCAATTGCTAATTTTCATTTCGATCGAACATATAGCTAATCCAACATTTTAATAAAACTTTATATACATATATATATTAATGGATGATTATTTTCGATAATAAATGAAATGGTTCATTTTACGACCAGCACATGATTTGTATTTGTAAATATCGCACTTGTCCTGACACACTGAGAAAGATCTCTTTCGTACTGACAGGAATGTTTCTTCGAATACCAGACGACAAAGTAAGGGAAAATTAGTACTACATGTTTTCCTATATAATGTTCTTTCTACGTATATATTATTGTTATTTTGAGTATTGTCTGCGCCTCAAATAACCAATATATTATGATATAATAAATGTATATTTTTAGAAAATGTATTGCTGTTTGTATATTCTCAAATTTCTTTAGCACATTCGCAACGTATTTAGAAAGTAAAGGAATGAAAGAAAAAATTACATTGAATGTACAGTAGGATGTACAGTTAAAACTGCCTATAGCGCCCTCTCTTGGGACTCATCAAAATAGGGTGCTATAAAGTGGGGGTGATATAGACAGGTCTCTTTTAATATGAATCGCATCGTACTACGTATTTAGAATCGGGCGCTATAGAGAGGAAGGCGCTATTTAGAGGGCGCTATAGACAGTTATAATTGTATATATGTATACAGCGCTTATATATTGTTACAAATTATATAGAGGCAGTTATCATGAAATGCAACACTACTATAAACATAAACAATATAGGGTTTTATCACTAAGTTAACAGACTATCCATTCAAATACCCCGAGGAAGGTGATACGAGGTATGAGATTCCATAAGATGATTAGAAGTCATCTTCGATGTTTATTTGAATATAACAGCAGACAAATATACATATTTCACATCATACATATTCATTTTATAACAAAGAATTACATTTATTCTCGACACAATTTCACACAAAGCTACCTAAGAATAAATTCGATGTGTAAAACATCAATTAACTTCAATAATATTTTAAAAATCGAAATTACCTTTAGAATATAAACTCACATAAACACTATTCCAATATAAAAATCAATAAATATATATAAAAAAATAAGTTAATTGAAAAATATCAAAACCTTTTTCAAGTATCAGCACATTTTCTCTACTTTTCTTCTTTCATTAGAGTTTCTAGAACTATCAGGTAGTTTTATAAGAAATGGCTTGGAAAAAGTTCAATAACATTAAGAGTTTTCATAGCGAATTACAAAGCGTCCAGATTGCGGCCGTTGTAAATAGAGTCGGACAAGTTGGAAACAAAGAATTTCTGACAAATCATTGATAAATTACCAATCGATTACTTGAGCGCCCTTATCAATCTTTTGGAAGGAAATTGAAATTGCGCTCTTAGTAAAATTGGAGTTCATGGAAGACTATAAATGGAAATATTCGGACTTTAATGGATTTTTTTGTAAAATACTTCAACCTATTTTTCCCGTTACTTCTGATATTCTACATATATTTTTAATCCTCTATATATGTGGATAGATAAAGTTTTTACCTAAATTTTATTTAAATATATTATTATTAGTTATGTATATTTAATTTAAAATATAATATATTTTAAACAAATATACACTGGTGTCCAAAAATAAGAAACTTTTGTTTTTTAATGATATGTTTTAAAATATACAGCGCTAAAAGCTAAAAAGTAATTTAATTAGGCATTTTAAGTCGTAGAATTTATTTATCGCAACCATTCGATTCGGTAAAATTGAAAATATGCAAATTTTTGCTTGTCTTTATAAGTGTGCTATTTGGCGTGTCGTTTACCCCATCTAAGAATTGTCCAATTATAATTTTATTTAATCCTTAGTTAATTATGAGTTTACGAAAAATTTTAGCAGATGATTTAAAAAGGAGAGTTGTTGGAAGAATGGAGGCAGGGCAATCACAAGTTGAAGTAGCAAAATGGCTAAATGTGAATAAATCTGTGGTCAGAAAAATATGGAAACAGTTCATTGAGACAGGAACCATCAAAAGAAAAGAAGGTTCTGGTAGAAAAAAAAAACAGCTATCTCTGAAGACCGTTATCTGGTCGTAACTGCCAAGCGCCATAGGGAGATGACAGCTATTCAACTGTCTAATGAACTCTCAAGTGCTACTGGAACGAGAATTACAAGACAAACTGTTTACCGAGGCTTCACGAAGGTGCTCTTTATGCAAGACGACCAATGGTCTGTATCCCTTTAACCTCTGCTCACAGGAGAGCCCGCTTGAATTGGTGCTTGGAACATCACGCCTGGACTCATGATCAGTGGGCCAATGTTCTCTTCAGTGACGAGTCAAGATTTAGTTTAAACACAGATTCTCGACGAGTTTTCATCTGGGGGGAGCCTGGAATCCGCTATCATCCCAGTAACATCAGGGAAATGACAGTTTTATAGGGGGCAGTCTCTTAGTCTGGGCTGGCATCAGTTCTAGCAGACGCACACCCCTCCACATTTTTTCTGGGGACACTTTAATTGCCCAAAGGTACAGGGACGAGATACTTGAGCCTTATCTAAGACCTTATAGAGATCAAATTGGTCACAATTTAATTTTATGGACGATAATGCTCGTCCGCATAGGGCTAGGCTAGTCAATGAATATCTCCAGAGTGAGCATATTCGAAGGATGGATTGGCCAGCCAGATCTCCGGACCCGAATCCAATAGAGCATGTGTGGGATGCTCTAGGGAGGCGTATTGGAGCTCGTCACCCCTCTCCCAGAACCCTCGTTGAGCTAAAAACTGCTCTATTGGAGGAGTGGGGTTTACTACCCCTGGAATTCCTCCAAAGCCTGGTAAACAGTATGAGGGCTCGCTGTGAGACCTTGATAGCTGTTAGAGGTGATCATACTACCTATTCATATCTCATTTCTCCAAGATCTGGAACCTTAGCTTTGGGTATGTTGGTAATAATTTGCATATTTCATAATTTCAATTTTTTTTAAATTTCATATAGCTAGTCAAATTCTTCATAGTTTAAACTATTTGTATACTAATTTTTATATTTGTTAATAAATTAGCTTCTGAGAAATTTCAATATTGGTTAAGTTTCTTATTTTTTGGACACCAGTGTATTTTATATGTGATGATATTCGATAAAGGCGTTTATTATTATTCTCTCAAAAATTCCTGAATTAAGAAATTTTGATGTCTTCAGATGTGGATATAGTATAACATAGAAAGGGAATTTGAAAACTAACAATTTTAATCTAATCATCCTGATATAAATGTAATAAAAATTCTATAATTCTCTATTTTACCACTCTATATTAGATAAATAAATCTTTTAGAGATAATATATGATATAGCAGTAAGTTTTTTATTGAGAGAATAGTAAAAAAAAATATTAATCGAGCGGTATATTATGATTGCTGGTAAAATATGGTATGAAAGAGTTTATATTAAAAATATTATTGAGCTCAAATACACTTTTTTTCGCTTTTAATAAATGTGTCACTTTTAATTTTAAAATGTTACAATGTTGAGAAAAATAATATTGGACAATGTGTATTTTGATTAATTTATAATTAAATTATAAATTTTAATAACAGAGGGTGCTATAATTCATCTTTTTTAATATTTAAATTTAAAATAAATATATAAAACACCGAAATTCAATGCCTAAAATATTTCTTTTCAATCAATTTGTATTAGTTTTATTTTTTACATTTACTCTATTCAATTTTTTTTCTGAAAAATATAATCATATTCAGGAATAAAATTCCACCATTCTTTGATATAACCTTTGTTACTTGATTTTAAAAGAATACGCATGCATCACATGTACGAATAATTAATAAAAAAATATCTCCCCAGATTTTTTGTCTTGAATAAAAGTTAAAAGTTACAAAGCCAGAATGTTAAATATAAACATACAAGATAAAATATATTTTTTTTTATTTATCAAAAAATATGTTGTAAATAGAAGTTGACCCTAGCTCGCATTCATAATCCTTAAAAACGCTTCATCCAGAAGAATATGTTTTTCGGCGTTTCAGAATTTTATTTTTTTTTTCTTTTCAGAAAAAAATAAAGAATAAAATATTATGTTGAGGTGCTAAAAATATATTCGAGGCTTATGTGTGTTTTTATACTTGAACGCCCATATGTCTTGCTATATTTTATTTCTAATTTTTTTCGCGAGGACAAAAGATTTTTGTTTACACTTCGAAAAAATGAAAGCTCTTCTTGCAAAAGTGTTTTATTTTGAAAAAATATTAAACATATAGGTAGATATATTTATTGGATTTTTTACGTTGTATATATAACGGAGAAATTCGAGGACATCAAAATAGAGTGCTGAATTTTTTAAAAATATTGCTACACCTTTCTTACCAAAATTCTGTTCTTCCAATTCATTGTAAGATTGAACTCCGCCCTTGCCGGTCCCAAGCCCGGATGCAAAAGGAGGAGGGGAGCAGTAAAAAGCTCACTAAAAAACCTTGGCACAGCTGACCCGGCTATTAGTACCCTGTTAGGGCTCCTAATCCAGGGATACAGGATGAGCAGCGTTTGTACCCCATGTTAGGAGCGGCTGCACATGGCGTCTGTTTCTCATGTAAGAGGCGGCCATTTATTTTGGAGCAAAGTCGGCCTGCCACTGAGTAGTGCTCCCAGTCTTAATGACAAAGGCAAAGGCATTCTACTTCACCCAGTGTGGAGATAAAAAGAAGAAGAAGAAGATTGTAAGATTGATGATGTATTTCATATAATTAGTTAAATATCTGGAATCAGCTTGTTTCCAGCTACTTCAGTCCGGTGGTTCGTTGATTTAGGGTTTCCAACTCATTCTTGTCATATATATATATATATATATATATATATATATATATATATATATATATATATATATATATATATATATATATATATATATATATTTCCTCATCTTAACTTATCTACGAATTATAGTTATTTACAAAAAAACTCCTTTATATGATTATTGTATATCAGAAACGAAGTTTTTCAATGTTCTTAACCTTTATTTTCTGTTCCTCCATTTGTTTATGATGCACACAATTTCACATCTATATTACCTAAATAACAAGTTTAACATGTTTATTCAGTCTTAAAATGAAATATAATGCATAAATTATCCATGGGAGCTATATAGTCTGGCCATAATTTGAATTGATTATTTTCCGGAAGAGAAGCCTAACGCGCAGGACGGACCAGTCCAGGTGGTCCAGCGATAGGTCATCGGACCCACAGGAAACGTAGGACCGTTGCGCCGAAACCGGGGGAAGAATGGGGCATGTCAAACTAAAAAGCCCCGTCCGCGTTAGGCCCGAATTCGCCAGCTAATAGTTTTAGTGAGATACAGAATTTTACCTCACCTTTTATCTAGGTGATAGGCAGGGCAGCCAGGTTCCGCATACGGCAGGCAATGCCTTTAGTAATTCTCAATAACGGCGTGACCGGCTCGCTTAGCACCACAGCCTCGCCGACGATACTAACGCAGATGGTCCCGCGCAGGTTGTTGTCGATTAGACGCTGGATTGAGCTCTACAAGGACGCGGAGTCAGTCAGGTCGCAGTGCATTGAGCAAGTGAGGGGAGAGGAAAGACTTGTCAAGGTCCCAACGAGGGGCTCGATCCATCGCGCAGGAGCAAGAAGGTCGGATGTTTGTAGGAAACAACAGCCGCCAATGATGGGAAGGTCCAGGCGCGGTAGTACAGCGAGAGGATGTCAGCAAGCCTTCCTAGTGTCTAAGCAACCGGAGATGGCGTATCAGTAACCAGAACCCTCTCTAGACCAACCAGGAAATGACGTTGCGCTTGCCATACATCGCGGCCTGCGCGCCCCTAACTGGTGATCGGAGCTGTGTGCTGATGTCATGTATCCCGAATATTCTCAGAACATTGCCATGTGTTGAGTAGGGGTATATATTCTAATGAGAAACCACCTTTAAAGTAGTTTAGGAGTATATTTGTTAATAAGAAACCACCTTTAAATTAAAGTGTGAGTATTTTTGTTTTTGAGAGATCACCTTAAATTAATGGAGTATATATGTGTTAATTAGATACCACCATAAAATAGTATATGAGTATCATTGTTGATGAGAGTCCACCTTTAAAGTAGAGTAGAAGGATATATGTTAATAAATAACACTTTTAAAAAAATAAGAGTATAAATTTCTATTATATTAAAAGACCGTCTTTAAAGGAGTGTAGGAGTATTTATGATAATCAGAGAGTAGCTTCCAGGTAAAACAAAAATAAATATGATTGTTTATCGATTTGATAAAAATCCTTCTCTATATACAATCCTATAGGAGTACTATGAAGGTTTTTAAAATATAAAACCGTAATCTATCAAAATAAGAGACCATATTTAAAGTAGAGTAGGAGTATCTATAATAATGAAAGACAACCTCAAAGTAATGGAGGAATATCTATGTTGATAAAAGACCATCTTCAAACTAGATTTTAGTACCTATGTTAAGAAAATTCACCTTTAAAGTGTAGTTGAAATGTTAATGAAAGAACACAATTAAATTAGTGTAGACTATGATAATAAGAGATCACCTAAAATTTATAGTTGAGATATTCATGTTAATGAGAGAACAGCTTCCAAGTAGAGCCAGATCAAATATGATTATTTATCGATTTGATAGAAGAAAATCTATACTATATAAAATCCCATAGGAGCATTACAAGATTTATATATTTAAAATCGGTAAATATTTGTATATAAATCCTATATATTTTTCCACTGTTTCTATTATTAATATTATAGTATAGTTTCATTATTATATTTTTTAGCCTCATCACATTTAGTGTTTATTATTTTAATGTGAAAAGGGTTTAATAACAAAAATAGCCACAATAATTATAATAGCCATTCTATATTTTAAGAGGACATAAGATTTAGAAAAGGCAATATTTGAAAAGCTTTCCAAGCCATTTAATGGAGGCACAAATTGTCATTATATCTTCCCTTACTACCAGGCTTGAAATAACTTCTGACCCAAACAATTACTGAAGAGAAACAACTTCGAAGCAATTTAGAAGAAAGGCCGTATTTATAAAATGGCACCCCCAATATACCAAAAATCTTTGTGAATTAGAAATGGTAGGTTTAATAATACCTATTTATATATTAATTAAATAATATAGTAATTATATTTTAATTGTGATTTTAAATATAATTAATATTATCAATAACATATTTTAATTCATTCAAACATCTATATTGATTCAACTTATTTATTTATTTCAATTAAAAACTTTATGTCCCTCTATGGAAACTTGCGCTAAATGTACATACAATTATAACAAAGAAAATATTCAACATGGAAAGATACACAGAAAGTAACTTAGAAAGATTCATTAATATTATTTACATATAGAGATATTCTTTGAATTTTATTTACAGTTACATCATTAAATTTAAAATATATACATATATACACACATATACACGCATACACCTATATATTGTTTACAGCCATATAATATGTCCAATATTTCCTTGAGATCGTTACATCAAAGACCATTTTTCTTAATGAAATACAAAATATATTTACAAAGGAAATTAAATTTTATATATGTGTCCTTACTTGAAATTAAATCACTAGGGTCTAAAGCTATTAAATAGTTGTTGACTCTGTAATCTTGAAAGACAGGGCACTCTAGCAAGATATGTATTGAAGTTTGTTCCCCCAATCCACAGAAACATGTCGAATCTTGCACAGCCTGATTTTTCTTTAAAAAAAAAACTGAAGTTTCCATGATCTGTGATAAATTGTGAATTATAATAGTTTGGTCGAAAATATTTCGGAATTTCATAAGGAAAGAAACTTTGAAATGTTTGATTAATATTCTTTTTCAGTATATATAAATTATTCCTTGATATAATGAAATCTTTGAGTATACCTGGAATATACAAATAATAAAATTGTTTATCTTCTGTTGATATATTATTCACTTCATAACCTACAATTCTAGATTCCATATAATCAGTGATCGAAGGAATATTGGCTAAGGTGTGAACACAGTTATAACTGGTTGTTTTATATGTTTGGGACACCATAGCAGAATTTGATATTGCATTGAGTTCAGTTTGTACATATTGATTCAACTTTCTATATATCAAATCGACACTATTTCATTATTATTATAATATATTTTAAAATATGGAAGGATCGTATTCATGCGTTTAAAATATATTTCCTTTCTTTATAAATTCGTGAAAAGGCTTTTGATGATTGCTTTGAGAAACAATGCATCTATTCATCCTCTATCTATTTATATGATCTATAAAAAGGCCATAACACCGCTTTGTGAAATTCGAACATTAGCAAACCTTTATCACTACTAGCGTATGTACCCGGCTTCGCCCGGGATTTTACCCGAGTAAGGTTTGTCTAACGAACATTTGTTAAAACAATTCTCTATAAACTTATAGGTAGAAAATCTTACTTTTGATTAATAATCTTTAAGATAATAAACTTAGTGATAATAAAACTTATAGATAAACAGACAGACAGACATTCATTTTTATATATATATATAGATTAGATTCCATAATTCGTCCCGCAGAGTGTTTTGAAATTTGCAATAACTTCTAAATTGAGTCTTAGTCCGAAGCAGAGCAAATAGTGAGCTTCTTTAAGCATTTTTGAATCGTTTTCTTTGATTAATTCATCGATCTGAATTTCGGCCTTATGCGCAGATAAGTATCAGTTTTAACATCGGTATATCTCAAAACGATAGGTGAAATAAATAACTACTTACAAAATAGTTATAAATAATTAAAGATAAAAAAAAAGTAAGTAATCCTCAAATCTCTATGTTAGTGTTTATAATTTTTAAACTTCTTTTTATGTTTCTATGTTTTTCAATTCTTATTTCTATCTTTTTATTCTTATTTTAAAGTTAATCAATTTTGATTAAAGGCTCGGTTGTTATTTGTAATGCGAAATATAGTTAGTCTGTGAAGATAAGGTAATTTTATTTATCAATGATTTGATGTTTATATCTATCTTTTAATTTGATTGTATTTTCAATAAATTATAAGCTTAGTAATTGGAGAATACCTAATTTATCGGTAGCGAAACTTAAACCATGACACTCCGAAAGTGTAGGCGCAAGAAATACTAAAAGAGAACATGAGTTTGGTTCCAAGTTAGAACATCGCGGAATAATAACCTTTTCGAATACTGAAGGCAATAAATATGTTTAAATTCAAACTACTAAAACTAGTATATGGTTCATATTGTTCACTAAGAAACTACGTTTCCGAGAATAGGCATATCGGTTCCTAAAAGCCAACACGTCTCTTGCTGCTAATAGGCCTGAAGAAAACATTCACAACATATTTTTAGCGTATTACCTAGATGAACCTGTAGATAAGTGAACTAATCAAACAAGTTCGACGTCGAAACCTATGATAAATCGCTTCGAGCCTCTCCATTTGTCCCCAAAAGTTATGACTATCCTTATTAAGCATGTAGAGCTAAAGAAATAAGGCGTCAAATGAATCCCAATTAATATTAGAGGAGAAAAAAAGAAGGGTAGAATTCGATTTTGATGGAATATTTTAGAACGATACCAGTTAGAAGGACACTATTTATAACAACAAGATTATGGTTAACAGTTGACAAAGGGCTTATCAATTTTTATAAGTAAGACATTTTGATATGCCTTTACTCCAAAAGGTAGGTCAATCAATGCGGTGTCCTATTGTATTTCAATCTATTTTTTAGCTTTAGAATGAAACAATCGAACACTTGAGCTAAAGTATCATATGGTTATATGATAGAGCTTGTCTCTACTCTGCGTCTATTACATGATTACTATCTGTAATTTTCTATCTGCGAAGTAATGGACCATTCAGTAAAATTTCCAAACCTACCATACTGACTCTCACTTTCTTGAAGTGTTTAAGAAGGCCCTAAATGTAACACGCTTCAAGTTGATTCCTGAGATTTAATGTGCAGTTCAGGTTTGGCTATTAAAACAGGATATCGTAGCTCATACATAATTGTAGAAGTTTTGCATACAAAATTGAGGCGATTATGTATATATATTGAAATTTGGGAAACCTTTTGTGATTAAAATGCTATCTTGATATAGAGAACTATTGAACAGAAATAAGAAATGAAAGCATTAAAACACGAAGGTTTTTTTTATACATAAAAATATCTACCGTCTTTACTGCTAAGAAAAATGCCACCCGCTTGATAGAACTCTAATACTATATTGGACTAAACTGATTATTTATGTTAGACTCAAAGGTGAAATCAGAGAAATTCTCTATTTCAAATAATAGCAAATAATAAAAAAAAAGACAAGGCCAGTTAAGCATAAATTGATTATAAATAAAAAACGCGCCATATATACAGGGTGATCCAAAAGTCCCGCACAACTTTAAAAATTAATAACTCCGCGAATATTTGCGCTAGAGCAATGCGGTAAACACCATTGTGTTCAGGATGCAATGGGATTTTTTATGGCAAATACTGAAAAATTCGAAATTGATTTTAGTTACAATTTTATTCGCCAGATGGCGTTCTACCAGAATCAGAGATTCAGAGACCAAATTGTTTGATAAATTGAAAAATATAACTGATCGACACGTATTTTTCCTTTTTGAATACCAGGAAAGACCCCTAATAATATCAAATAACAAATTAATAAAACACCACTTCGCCAAAAGTATGAAGAATTGGTTAACGATTTTCAAATACAATCAGAGATATGTAAAATAGGTAAATGCAAATTAAAACATGTAGCAAAAATATTTATATTTAATATGGGGTTTTGTGAAATAGATTGAATGTTTAAAAACACTGCTGATATCAATACACGAATTTTTGAAATGTTAATATAGTACCAAAAATTATGATGGCACTATTAATGGGATTTCTAGCTATAAGAAATGTGTAGTTTCTTGGCTGATTGGCGACCCTTGACTATTTAACTGGATATTTGTCATGATCCAACAAATGAAATATAGAGGGGAGTGACAAAATATATTTGTCGTACTTTATTCCAAATATCCTATGGGCTTGTCAAATGTTATCATTGTTTATTATACTGTACACAATTTTTTAAAATGTGTCCCCTCAAATAAAAATAATTTTTAAATCGACCTTTTGCGTTGAAAAACGTGGTAGTAAAATCATTTTGTATTATTTTTTTTTTCACAAAATTTCTAAAGTTATTGGTGTACAGAAAATATTCCTTATGCTATTTCTTCTAATGAGCGAAAAGCGAAAAACTAAACATAAGGGGAAAAATTGTGTGTACCAGTGTTATTCGAGAAGTTATAACCCTCTGGTTTGCACGACATAATATGTGAGCAAATCACAAACAAAATATTACTGTTCACAAAAAAAAAGAGTCAAGATGTTAGGACAGCATTTATTATCCCCATATCCCAACACAAAGAGCTGCAAAATATTGGTAGATAATATAATACATGGCAGCTTATATATCACATGAGATAACTGCCTTCTCTCTTGTATTAGGTCACAATACTTGCTCAATGTGGCACCCTTCATTCTCAATCACCGCCTGCAGACGATAAATGACAGAATGGACAGCATTAAATAACATATATGTTGAAATTGATAAAACGTGCCATCTGATAGAAGCCTTCAACATGGCCAATGTGGTAGGCCAGCATCGATAAACACACGATTTAATGTACCCCCATAAACAAAAATCGCAAGGCGTCAAGTCTGGTGATCTTGGAGGCCACTGGGATATAAAGTGGCGACTTATCACACGATTTTCACCGAACGTATCTTTCAGCAATTGTTTGGCACCTAGGGAGATATGAGGAGGTCCTCCATTTTTCATGAATGTTATTTCGCTTAGTGCTTTTGCCCTGCAATATGGGAATACCCTTTTCTCTCAAAAGTTGAACATAACGTTCACCAGTTACAAAAACGGTTTTAAAAGTTCTTCCATTGATTTATCGAAGAAAAATGGCCCAATAATAAAAGAAGTGAACCCACACAAAACTGTAACTCTAGGCTGGTAAAGTGGCATTTCTGTAAAAATCCTAGGGTTTTCTGTTGCCCAAATGCGGCTGTTTTGAATGTTAAATTCTCCGTTTAGAGAAAAGTGAGCATCATCTGTCCACAGAACATTCGACAGCCAGTTTTCATCAATATCAATTTGCCGGAAAACCCATGCAGCGAATTCTTGACGCATCTCAAAATCGCCAACTTTCAGCTCGTGAAATCTTTGAATTTTGTATGGGTACACACAATAGAGGCATTAAGTGAAGCGTCTTCGGATATCACAATCATACTCGGCGAATTTAACGCCAAAAGTTCAATTTGGGGATCACCTGTCCAGGATAACAAAAGTCAGCAGGTTGAGGACATGCTAACCGACCTCGACCTTACACCGTTAAATAACGGAGAGAACAGCTATCTATCTAAGTCCACAGGCACAGAATCCGCAATAGACATCACAGCGATAAATTACAACATCGCACCCACAACACAATGGAAATTCCTGAGAGGTGCAATCAGCGACCACAGACCAATTTTAACAACCCTAAACTTCAAAATTGAGAATGTCCATTAGAATAAAAGAACATGGAACTTTAGGAAAGCCGACTTGTAAAAATTCACAGAAAAGCTTGAAGAACTGTGCAACGAAAAATTGAATTACAGAACGCTTGACAAAAACTTGGAAAAATTCTCTTCGAACATTTCAAAAGCTGCAAAAGCATCGATACCTAGAGGTAGACGTAAAGACCTGTGGATACCTTACTGGAAGGACCACAACATCGAGGCAAAGATTTCAGAGAGAGAGACAATATCAATGAACTTTTTAAAACAAATAAAACAGAAGAAAACAGAAAGGAACTCATTGAAATTAGTCACAAAATAGAACAAGAAATTTGAATATGCAAACAAGAAAAATGGCAGAATTCTGCGAAAAAATGGATCCAAGAAAGTACAGCCAACACTGGAATATGATTAGAGTGTTAGAGAACAATCAAAACCAACACAAATCCTCCAATAATCTAGCCGATATGAATAGAACAGCGAGAACGAGAACAAACAGATAGCTAACATAATTGCTGAATATCTTTCAAGCACTTCCATACTCAACTATACGATGAAGACAGGACTCTAAAAATAATATAAACCAGTTAGTTAAACAAGCAAGAAACTTCCATCAACAAGATATTTTCTCGAGAGACTTCACACTGAATGAGCTAAACTCATCAATAAAAAAATCCAAGAGTTCACCAAGAGATAATCTAATCTTTGGTCAAATGATTAAACACTTTGAAGACAAAGCTAATAATCAACTCCTACGAATACTGAACATTTCATGGCAAACTGGTAAACTATCAAAGAATTGGAAGATATCAATTATAGTGCCAATACTGAAGCCAAACAAAGATGCCAAGGAATACAAGAACTATCGGCCAATTGCTCTCACCAGCATACTTTGTAAAATACCAGAACGAATTATCCACTCTAGGCTCATAGTCTGGCTCACTAACAATAATAAAATAAACTTATACCAAACTGCCTATAGATCCCAGCACTGTACGACTGATCAACTGTTCTACTTCTGTCAATCAATAATAGATTCTTTCCAGGAAAAACCGCCAAAGAAGACCACGGCTATATTCCTTGATATGACCTCAGCTTTTGATCGCGTGTGGAGGGAGAAATTACGTGAAAAGCTGCACAATATAGGAGTAAGAAGAAAAACCTTAATCTGGATTGCAGACTTCTTAAGGGGAAGAAGGTTAAAGGTTAGGGTCAATGGAGAATTTTCCAAGGAAGGAAGAACATGGGCTGGTGTAACTCAGGGATCTGTGCTCAGTCCTCTACTCTTCCTGCTATATATTAACGACATCCATCCTTACCTCACTGAAGACACAAAGGTTGCCTGTTATGCAGATGATATAGCCATATGGCACACAAGTAGCAGCATAGAAAAATCGTAAAAAATACTGAACACATCAATGAAAGGACTGGAGAAGTGGGCAATGGAACACCAAATGACCATAAACCCAATAAAACCAAACCTATGCTTCTTCTCCACTCACAGGGAAAAAGGGATAAATATAGCCACAATATAAGCATAAACAAACAAATAATTGATAAAATTAGAAATCCATAATACCTAGGTGTGATACTGCAGTCCTGGATCTTTCCAGTTGGTCTCGAGGACCACGCCATCGCCATCTCCTAAGCGGCGAAGTACGCGATCTATTCATCATAGATCGCAAAATGCGTGGTGTCGCTGGAGACCCACTGGCGATTCTCCACCAAACTCTGCAGCGCTGGCAGAGGCGCCATATTCATTGTACATAGTGTATATAATGCATATTATCTTTTTTTAATAGTGCAGACTGTGTATGTATTGACAAGATATCAACAAAATTATTTTAATTATTATTGATGAGGAATTGGAATTTTCAGAACACTTAATTAGCACCTCAAATAGAGCTATCAGAAAACTAAACATTCTGAGAAGGCTATGTGGAACAAATTGGGGAGCAAAACCCAGAATTCTCAGAACAACATATACCACCTTAATAAGGCCGATAATGGAATATGCAACACCGGTCTGGGCTCCCTCAAGCTCATCACTAAAGTAAGACTAGACAGTGTTCAAGCAAAAGCGGCCAAAATAATCACTGGTGCTGTTTCATCCACCAACAATGAGAAAATTCAGAGAGAATGTGTTCTAGACCTACTCGCTCGAAAGCAGAAGACAAAATAAAAACAACTTGGATCGGCACTTCGAAAACGAGGAACCAGAGGACGAGATCTCTCTGACCACTTGTGGTTTGGTGGATCCGCCCTTTTCTGAGAATGAGGTGAAACTGACGGCTTTCAAGTTCGGGAAAAGGAAATCTCCTGCTCCCGAAGGGATCGATAACACGGTCGTGAAAGCCCTGGTAAGGATGCACCCATCGCTTCTTTCCAGGTTATTCAATAGGTGCCTGGACACTGGTACATTTCCTGAGGCATGGAAGGTTGCCCGAGTAGTGCTTCTCGAAAAGTCTGGTATAAAGGGTAATTCTCATAAGGATTATCGTCCGCTTTCTTTACTAGTGTGTCTAGGTATGGTCCTGGATAGCCTACTAGCTCAGCGACTGAAGCACTGGCTAGAGAGTAATGAGTTCCTTTCCTCTTTCCAACATGGTTTTAGGGAAGGCAAATCCACAATCACAGCTCTGAACGAGGTGTTAGAGGGGGTTGAGATGGGGTTGAATAAGGGTGCTTGGGTTCTTCTCGTGGCCCTGGACATTGATGGCGCGTTCAACTCCATGAACTGGAACAAGCTGATAAGTAATTTGATGGACATGGGTTGTCCAGATAATTTGTGCAGCTCGGTTCGTGACTTCCTGAGGGATAGACGGATTAGCCTCAGTTTTGGTGGGCGGAAGTTGGAAAGACACTGTGCTAGGGGTTGCCCCCAGGGCTCCTGCTGCGGACCTATTCTGTGGAATATCCTGGCAAACACCGTTGAGCTACTATTTTTAGGAACCTCTGCCTCTCCTGTGTCGAGCCAATCTTGCTATATGCTTCCGGGGCTTGGTGGCGCCGAAACAGGGATCAGAAGGTGGCAACAACTCTAGAGAGAGTGCAGAGGACAGCGGCACTCAGAATCACAGGAGGATATCGCACTACCAGCAGTGAGGCCTTTTTGGTCCTCGCTGGGCTTATTCCCCTGGGATTGAAACTAGAGGATGAGACCACAGACAGAAGATCTGGGAGAACAGGGAAGATGCCCTGGGACTTAAAGCGGGGGCCCTGGAATCGAAGAGGGACCCAAGGAAGCCTCAGCAGTGGTTGCCAAAGTGAAATTGGAGTCCTGGAGGGCCGACAGGGATTGGCACGGAAGTTTTCACTAATGGTAGTAAGTCTGGAACCAATACTGGAGCTGGGGTAGTGATATTCACTAATGGAGAGCTGATCTTCCAAGAAATTTTAACACTCAGAGTGGACGAATTGGTCTTTTCAGCCGAGCTGGTTGCGATCAGGGTAGCCCTCAGAGTGTGTGCCGAGAAGAACTTCAGCCCGGACCGCCTCTATTCAGATTGTATGTCGGCCCTCGTCGCCATCAATCTGGAGAAAGGGCAACTCGCGCATCAAATAATCCAGGAGCTGGAGATGATGACGCGGGCTCCGGAGCTCCCTTGGTTTAGGAGACACAGCCTCTTCGAAGGTAATGAGTTCGCAGACAGGATCGCTAAGGCAGGATGCTTTAGAGGTAGATCACTGAGGACCCCAGTGACCAAGAAAGTAGTTTACGTATAGGAGGATCAGGGGGCACGTCCAGGACTTACGGTTGGACAGATGGAGGAACAGTGTGAAGGAGAGAGAGGTATTCAATGGGGTAACAACACCCAAGTACCTCTGTAAGGTAATGTCCCACAAACTCATTAGGGTAGTTCGGGACATGGGCCCTTCCCCAAGTCTCTCCCCAGATTTAAAATTAAGAGAAACCCGGATTGCGTCTATGGAGAAAGGGATGTGAATGCACGCCACTACGTCTTGGATTGTCCAAGGGTAGTGGGTGTGCAGGAAGAGAGAAGGAGGGCGAGGGGCGTGATCGAGAGTAAGCTGCTGAGAAATCACAGCAAGCTTCTTGAGAAAGCCCACGACGTGGCAGCTGAGCTTTTCCTCAACTGTGAGTGAACAGAGTCGACCGGGGGTTGCCTCCCCGCGGTCCCTGCTGGACACAGTAGATATTTTCCTATTTTGCTGTGATTAAAGGCCACTGGTATAGAAATCCTTCCAGACACGTTGTCTGGGAGGTGGTGTTTCCAGGTACAATGTCCAAGCACTAGCTTGGATACCGTTACTTGGCTTATGAGTTGAACAGAATAGCAGCGAAGGGCATGCTTCGCATGCCGGCTTGTGGACCGAAAGGTCTGGGTGGCCATCTGCTTCTAGGGTGTACCAACTGTGCTTAGGTGGGATCCTCCAGTTATTGTTTATTTTGGCTACTGTTACTATTTCTTTAAAATTAAGTTTATATTTCTGTAGCCATGTATCCATTGAAGGTGAATTTTTGAGGTATTGAGAGTTTTTGGAGATAACCAATTATGTTCCTGCTTACTTTGTCTCTAAGTTCCCCTGTGTGACTCAAGTGTTGTATGGCACTTCTACTATCAGTAAGAATCCATATATCGTGATGTTTAGTGTTTCTGATGGATTTTAAGACTTCATAGATGGCTATAAGTTCTGATCTGAAGACTGAGCAAAAATCTGGGTTTCTTCTGTTTATTTTCTCAATGCCATTTGTGGTTTTGATGAGAGAGCCACTGCCAGTGTGTCCCAACTCGTCTCTGCTACCATCGGTATAGATAGTTATTGCATTATCAGGAATTTTATATTTATTATTTCTAATGATAATTGTTTTAAGTATTCTGGATTTTGGTATTGTTTGTTGGTGGGTTCATTTGAAGTGGCATTAAAAATAACATTTTTTTTAGTGGTTCGCATGGAGATATTTTTTTCAGCTAAATAATATTTTTCCACTTTATATTTTAAAAATCAATTTCTTTTGGCCAGGTGGAGAGGGCCTTTTTTTTTTTTAGTCTTATATTGGGTTCCCAATTAAGTATGTAATTGAAAGTTCTGTGTTTGTTTTCATAACTCTTGATTCTGTTTATATATTTTGGCAGATTGTAGCTTCTTCTATCCTTTAAGGGCATAATGTCTGCCTCGTAAAGTACAATATTATCAGGGCAGGTATTTCGAAGACCTGTAATAATTCTAGTTGCATTTAGTTGTATCCTTTCCAGTGTTTTTAGATTTGTTTCAGATGCTGTACCATAGATTTGATATCCATATTCCAAGATAGGTCTCATTAGAGATGTGTAAGTTAATTTTAGTGTTGTTGCTTCAGCTCCCCATTCTTCCTGAAATATATTTCAAGATTTTTAGTCGGTCTCTTCCTTTTCTAACAACTCCTTCAATATGTTTACTGGAGTAAATTTCTGGATCCAGGGTGTAGCCGAGATATTTAGGATGTTAAATATATTGCAATTGTTGTTCTTTCAGAATAATATTTGGTCTTATTTTGTATAGTTTCTTATCGGTAGTAAAAAGTCAGGTCTCCGATTTTTGGGGGTTAAATTCTAATTTATGTTTATTAGCAAATTTTTCTAGGTGGGAAAGAGTCTTGTTCAAATCTCTTTCAGCTTTTTTCCAGTTAGTGTTGCTGCTCCATAGAATAATGTCATCAGCGAAAAGTCCAATATTGGTTTTATGTGAATTTTTTTCTTCTATGCCTGCAATAAATAGGGTGAAGAGAGTTGGGCTAAGGACTGATCCTTGTGGTAATCCTTGGTACAATTTGAAGGTTTTAGATAGAGTGACATTATATTTGACCCTGATGTATATATTTTTAAGGGAATCATTTATCAAAGTTATAGCTTTTCCATCAAATTTGAAATGTTTGTATAATTTTGTAATTAACTTGTTTTTCCATACCTTATCAAAAGCTTGTGTAAGGTCTAAAAAGCAGCTATGATGTGGTTAGTTGGTTTTTTATTTTGTGCATCTTTTTTTACCTTTTGTGTGAAAAATAAGAGTTGGTCTATTGTCCCATGTCCTTTCCTAAATCCATATTGTTCTTCTGGTAAGAGATTTCTTGTGTCGGGGTGGTAGGTGAGTCGTCTGAGTATAATTTTTTCCATTAATTTGCAGCAAATATTTGTGAGGGAGATAGGTCGATAGTTTTTTTGGGTCATCAGCAGATTTGTCAAGTTTTTAATGGGAATTATTGTTGCATTTTTACAGTCTTGAGGCAATTTTCCAGTTTTCCAGGAGTTATTGAAAATATTAAGAAGTCTTTCTTTGCCAATTTTGCCCAAGTTTGATATCATTCGGCCATGGATTCCATCTGGCCCAGGAGTCTTGTTTAAGTCAGTGTTTTCTAATGCATAAGCTAGCTCTTTCATATTGAATTTTTTTCATGGAAAATATTGAGTGCTGGTGACATTTTTACAGTCATGAATAATCTTTCGGGCCTTTTTTCAACCTTGATTTTACTACTTATTTGATATGAATTACCTAAAAGATTGGCAGCAATTTTGTCATTAGTTGCTGGTGTACCATCTGTATTCTTAATCATATTTGTGTTTTCAGTTTGTGGCTGGACTCTGTCAATTTGTTTTGCCAAATTCCAAAGTTTTGTATTTGGGTTTCTTGGGTTCAGGTTTTCACAGGTTTGTTTCCATTTTTCCCTTTTCACATTTACGTATAATCTTTTTATTTTTGCAATCACAATGTTCAGTTCAGTTCTACAATTTGTTTGGTTTTGGGTGCACTTTTTGTAGTTCATTTTTTTAGTTATAAGTGTTTGAATATTTTTTGCCTGGTGTGTATAATTTGGAAATTATTTCTTAATATTACCTCTTGGTATTGCAAATTTGGCTGCTTCAATAATGGTGTTTTCGAAAGATATCATATTAGCCTTTTTGAAGTTCCAGAAATTTTCTTAATTGAGCTAATTTTGGTCTTGGTGCTAATTCCTATCAAATTAGGCAAATGATCACTTCCAAAACTTTTTAATATTTGCTATTTGCATTTGTGGAAAATGTCAGGATAGTAAAAACTTATATCAAGGGCTAGTGCAGTATTATAGCTTGTAGGAATGATGGGTAGGATTCCCATAATTTAAGCAAATGAAGGCATTGTCGTCAAATATGTTTGATAGTATTTTGCCTCTTGGGTTTGGCGTAGAACATCCTCATAGTTGATGTTTGGCATTAAGGTCACCTACAATAATAGTGTTGTCTGTAAGAAATTTAGCCATTGTTCCATCGTCAATAAATGTATTGTTTAGAGGGTTATACATATTGTATATGTTGATGGCTTTGTTTTGATTGAGGTAGACTTTGATACCTTGGGCTTCGAGGTCTAATGTTTGGAATATTAATGGCTATGTCCTCATAGTACAAATTCTTGATTAAAAATGCTAGGCCACCCCCTTTAACAGCATATACAGATGGATCTTCAGACCTTACCCTGAGTAATGGAGGGGCCGGAATTAACATAATACTGCAAGATGGAACAAACATCAAAATCAAAGAAGGAGCAGGACAGATTTCGTCAAACTTCACTTGTGAACTGACAGCTATCTGGAAAGCCCTTGATGTATGCCTTAACCATCCATCCCTGCATCAAGCAGAAGGAATTTTTTAATATACAGAGACTCCATATCCGCTCTAGAAGCAATTCAGAAGGGTAATACTAAAATCACACAGAAAATACACTCGTTACTTACCCAACTGGAACCATTGGAGAATAACTGCATTCTACATTGGATCCCTGCCCATGCTGGGATCGGGGGTAATGAAATGGCATTTGAATTGGCAAAGAAATCAGAAAGTTGAGCCAAAGGAAAGAACAAATGTCATTATTTGACACTGATTCTTTGTCAAAATACAAGATAATTAAACAAAAAAATAAGAAAAGATCAAAATGCGAAATAAACTCTGAGAGAAAAATGATAAAAACTATAACAAGACTTAGAACAAAACACTATAAAGGAATGACAATACATTCAGATGGCACAAGAACCTATAGGACATGCAACAACTGTCCTGGTGTGGATCTAACACCTACCCACATATTCTCATGTCCAGCAATGGCCGCAGCCTTGCAGAAAATTGACTTAGACCCAGAGCAGTAGCTTTACACACCCAAGATAGTGGATATTGCTGCTACTGTGATGGAGATGCATGGATACATCTAAGGCTCTTTATTGGACACGACAACAACAACAACGGCATTCCAGAGTAAAATAAATTATCAGAGATAGATACATATTTTTCAAATGAATTAAAATAAATATAATCGATACTGAGTGAGAGTTGAATTAAAAATATTAGAAATTTATTATCTTCGGAAACAAACCGTATCTAAAATATCAAATTTATTTTTGCTACATGTTTAAATTTGCATTTACCTATTTTACATATCTCTAATTGTATTTGAAAATCGTTAACCAATTCTTCATACTTTTGGCGAAGTGGTGTTTTATTAATTTGTTATTTGAAATTATTAGGGTTCTTTCCTGGTATTCAAAAAGGAAAAATACGTGTCGATCAGTTATATTTTTCAATTTATCAAACAATTTGGCCGCTGAATCTCTGATTCAGGTAGAGCGCCATCTGGCGAATAAAATTGTAACTAAAATCAATTTCGAATTTTTCATTATTTGCCATAAAAAATCCCATTGCATCCTGAACACAATGGTGTTTACCGCATTGCTCTAGCGCAAATATTCGCGGAGTTATTAATTTTTAAAGTTGTGCGGAACTTTTGGATCACCCTGTACATGGGAAACTGAGCATTAGAGCCGGAATGTTCACTTAACACATTAAACAAACATTATTGTTTTAATGAGTGTTTTAGTGTATTTATTATATCTAGATGGCGGGTTATATTGATTTATATTTTTATCGGAATTATTAGAATAATTCCTATTAGCGTATATAGAGTCAGATGTGAAAAAAATATTTGTTTTATTTATAAAGATTATTATAAAGATAATTTTGCTGGATAATTCATTAAGATTACTAATGAGGCACTTCAAATATTATTATTATTGATATCGCCCTTTCTCAAGAAGGAGAAAAACTTAGTTTTGGAAACGTCGAAATAAATATTAAGAAAGTTGAAGTGTCTTATTGAAAATAAAACTTCAGTAAATGCATAGTGACGATGAGAGAACAACTGGGCCTAGCTAAGTCAATGTACAAAAAATCACAAGTACTTGAATTTCTGAGAAGTTTATAGGAATGGTAAAAAATAATTGAAGCAGAATTAAGAAAAGTAAAAATCAACTCTAACCAAATAGAATCAAGAAAGTAAAGAGTATACATCAAGAATTAATTTTCTTTTCTAAAAAATTCAAATGATTATTTATTCTGTAAATTAGATACTTGTTTCTATTTAATGGTTGAGAGAATTTTAATATTCTTTCCTATTTGCATAGTAAAATGGTATGTTCAGTAATTAAGACGTAGCTGGGCAGTCGATGATACGGGGCTCTATCAATTGACGTCAGGGCCATGATTGATGCCATAATTGTGATGACCAATTATCATCTACAATCTTCCCCATCATTTACTACCGCCGTTAGAACTACTAATTAAACCCTTTACAACCCTTGTTATAGAAGGTATATGACATGGTACTATGTAATACATGAAATATATAGTACTAGACATATGGAAAATAAATTTATAATTATTATATTTTTAAATATTACGAATTAGATATATTTATCTATGCTTTAAATCAATACAAGACTAAAAATCAATACATGGATATATATATATATAATTATATAAAAATATATATAAAATAGGATGGTTCCATATTCCCTAAATGGGCACATTAAAAATGCATTGTTAAATAAATACATAATGGAAAAATAGCCCGTTTCTTTAGACATATATATATATATATACAAAATGTATAAAATAAATGTTGGAGCCAGACGGGCGGGGGCGAATGCTACGGCCACCGCCGCGTGCGCGCGCGCTCACGAGTGTGGAACAAGTTCTTTTTCGAAGCATACATACATAACAAAATGCATTGTTAAATGAATACATAATGAAATAATAGCTCGTTTCTTTAGATATATAAATGTCATAATTTGTATATAATTAAATGCAACCCCGACCCACTATGTATGTACCATGTATGATTTTCAAAGACTTAATAAAGAACAAGGTAACTGGAGGAAAGCAAGTAGCAATAAGACATAGGAAGTAGGCCTAAAGCTGGCACGACTATTCTTGGCACCCCTGTGTCAATATTGCAGGGGCAAAGACCGGACGTATCTAGTGGCCGCAGAAGTTATATTAGTCAAGAAGCACTCAATACTTCCTGACAAAGCAGGATGTATCTGGTGACCAGAAGTTATAAATGTTAAGCTAACACCCAATATTCCCGGCAAAGACAGGACGTATCTAATATCCGTCGAAGTTATAAGCGTCAAGCTACCCAACACTTCCTGACGAAATCGGATATATCAGGCAGGCCATATCTTTCACCAAAGAGAGCCGCGGTCCAATCAGAAGACAGCACCTAAATAGGTCGACCAATAGGAAAAGATCATGTGATCATCTCTCAACCAATCAGAGAGAAACTGAGTCTTGGTGTTAAATCGAAAAGCAAGAATAGGCAGTGGTTCACTCGATCTCGCCGAGTTCGGACCTAGTTGCTCCTTCGCTTCCAACAAGGTAACATCTACTCTCGAGACCTCTCTCTCCGTTCATTTCATCTAAATCCAATCATCGCCATGTGATCAACTAATTAATCATCAAAAACCGCTCTGCCTTTCTCAAAAGCTTTCTTTCCTCCAACCCGTTGCCTTATATTTTCAACCATCAAGTGTCCCGGCTTATTTCCCCTGTGTGTAATCCTTTCACTCAGCCACCACGACTGCATCATCCACCACGACTGCATCATTCACCACGACTGCGTCACCACTTCAACAACCTTCAACACCAAGAGTAAGGTTTCCCAACATAGTAGAATACCACAGCTATTCCTAAAGTCGACAGGATTCTACAACAGTGTAATACATCAAATATTGCAGTGTAGTAACTTTGGATCACATATTACATAAATATATCTATACATTGAAAATAGAGTAATTTATATAAATAATTCTATTGAGGTTATGTGGCGCTGAGTTTGTTGTAGACACACATTAATATGTTATAATACCTTGATAAAAGTAGGCGTTCAGTCAATTAAATGATTGGTAAAATAAATGATATTTTGATCCAATATATGCATTTTTAATTAATATTGTTACATCATGATTAATGGCGTATTTCTTATATTAGTTTTAATATATTTGAAATTTAAATTATATATTTATTTATTTTTATATAAAATATTCTATGATATTTATTTAAAACAGATTATTAATTTATCATCATTTGTATTTAGGTACACTGTGACTTCACTGCTCTCTTTGATGTGAGAAAATAAAGGGAGGATTCTGGTGGCTACTTAAAGAAGACTTATCTCGTTATTCCCTTTTATAAATTTGTAGGATGGTTGAAACACGCTCTGGTAAGATGCAAGACCCAGCACAGGAGAGAATCCAGGCTGAAGAGTCTGCCAAGCCGCAACCTGGTGCAACAATTGGTAGAGATGCTAGTTCCGACCCAGTTGTCCTGAATCCCAACATCGACATCCCCAAGTATGATGGAACGGAAGACCCTCGCCCATGGATTGAATCTCTTGAAGAAATTGGCTTCTTGTACCATTGGGCAGACTACATTATCTCTCGTTATGCCGCCATGAACATGACGGGAAGCGCTAAAACCTGGTTGAATTTACACAAAGCTAGTTTCACGAGCTGGGAAAATATTAAAATCCGCCTCATTCAGGATTTTTCTTTGGACGCGAATAAAGAAGAACTTAGAATGAAGCTCAACAGAATGCAACACTGGAATGAACCAGCAATCAGGTTCGCGGAAGACATTCTAGTGTTGTGCAACAAGGTTGACCCCGCAATGGAAGAAGAAACAAAAATTGAACATGTTATTGGAGGACTGAAAAAAGAGTACTCATTCGCGCTCTACCTGAACCCTCCTAAAACGACCGATGACCTTCTTGTCGTGTGCAAGAAAATGGATTATTTTGAAAAGAAGTATCGGGAACGTGTGGAGAAATCCAGAAACCTATATAACGGTCCACGCTATTCTAGACCCCAACAACAATCGAGGTACGTGCCGCCGACTGCCGCACGAAACAACCAGACCACTTCCAGGCCCCAAGCCCCTGTTTCCAATAATTACAAGAACGACTCCCCTCCTACCCCCAGACAGTATCGAAACAACTTTCCCCAGCCCTCTACCCCTAGACGTCCTTATAATCCCAACTTTGTGCCGAAACCAAACCTTCAGAGAAACACTTACAATAAAAGCCAAGAAGTGAGCAAAAATAGGACGGAAGATGGAAGACCAATCTGCTTTAAATGTAACAAGCCAGGGCACGTGGCCCGTTATTGTAGGGTCAAGTTTATAAGAATCCTAGAAGAGGATCCAGCAGATACCCAAGAGAAGGTCGAAGAAAAATGCCAAATGAATGAAACATCAGAGAAATCAGGACCTCGGCTTTATGCTGATGTATGTCATAGCACACAGACAAATATTCCTACCCGGAATAGATATTCCGTGTTGGAAGATTTAAACTAAGCGTCGCGCCTGAATCTGTCAATCAAAGCAAGTCGACCATAAACGGAATCAAGAAGTTGGACCCTAAATACAAATTAAAAATTAATGTGGACAAGATAGGGACTTTTGAAGCTTTGGTTGATACAGGTGCTGACCTCTCAGTGGTCGACCTCAGAACGGCCCTCGATACAGGCCATGGTATAAGTAAACTCGCAAAAATTTGTGCAGGACCCGATGGAAAAAAATTGGACATGGTAGGAAGTATATTTTTAAATATAAAAATTGATGACGAAACATTATCACACAACTTTGTGATATTGAAAACGCATTTACGGACATTAATTCTTGGGAGAGATTTCCTTAAGAAAATGAACGCAAAAATAGATTGTAAGCAAGAAACTATAAAATATGATTTGACGAATAATCATGACGAAATCAATTTTGAAATGTTGAAAATAAAGAGTGCCAAGGATTCCATTGTACCGGAATGTTCCATGAAATTGATCAAGGCATTGGTAGAAACAGAGGATGGAGAATATATTATCGAAGAGAGCAGCAAAATGTTTCAAACAAATGGACTTCGTCTAGCAAGAAGCTTGATCAATGTTATAAATAGGGAAACACACATCTGGATAACTAATCCGTATCCTCGACCGTTAAAAATAATGAAAAACCAAACATTGGCTTTTGGAAGTAGTCCAGCGAAAATAAATGTGAGTCGAGAAAGAGAGGTAGAAAAGAACGAAGAACCTAGATTCCAAATAAACGAAAATCTTTCACCAAAGGAACAGAAGGAGTTAAAACAAGTTTTAGAAAGGTATGGAGATCTTTTTTCATCGAGATTAGGGAGAACCAATTTGGCAAAACATCGGATAGACACAGAAGACGCGAAGCCAATTAAACACAAGCCTTACCGGGTAAGTGCTAAAGAACGAGATATTATAAAAGAGCAAATTGACGAGATGCTTACAGAAGGCATAATTAGGCCATCTTCTAGCCCCTGGTCTTTTCCAGTAATATTGGTCAAGAAGCGAGATGGTAAATACAGATTTTGTGTGGACTACAGAAAACTGAATAATGTGACGGTAAAAGATGTCTATCCGATCCCTAGAATAGACGAAGTTATGGATACTCTCCAAGGATCTACACACTTCTCAGCAATAGACCTCAGATCTGGATATTGGCAAGTTGAAGTCGAAGAAAGAGACAAAGAGAAAACAGCTTTCACTACAGCGCATGGATTATATGAATTCAACGTGATGCCTTTTGGACTTTGTAACGCGCCTGCTACCTTTGAGAGAAATATGGAGAATATGCTTGGAAATCTGAGATGGCAAATTTGTTTGTGTTATCTGGATGATGTTATCATATATAGCCCGGATTTTCCAACGCACCTCAAAAGACTTGAAGCTGTTTTTAGATGTTTTCGTGAATCTAATTTAAGGTTAAACGACAAAAAATGCCGATTTGCTTTTGAAGAATTGGAGATTCTCGGCTATATAACGAGCAAACATGGTATAAAACCCGCGGAACATAACATCAAAGCTGTCAGAAATTTTCCTCGGCCCAAAAAGGTCAAAGAAGTACAATCCTTTTTGGGAATGTGTTCATATTATAGAAAATTTATCAAAGACTTTTCAAAAATTGCTGACCCTTTGACCAACCTTATAAAAAAAAGTGTATCATTTACCTGGACAGAAAGACAAGAGGAAGCGTTTCAAACCCTAAAAACAGCACTATTAAGTCCACCAATTTTAGGTCACTTCAATCCAAATGCACCTACTTATGTTCATACTGATGCGTCCAACATCGGCATAGGTGCAACACTTGTCCAAGACATCGGTGGTGAAGAGAAGGTGATCTCATATTTGAGTCGTACCCTAAGTAGAGCGGAGCAAAATTATTCAACCACTGAAAAAGAATGTCTGGCCGTTGTCTGGTCAATGTCAAAATTACGACCCTACCTTTATGGAAGACACTTTAAAATAGTAACAGACCATCACGCCTTATGCTGGCTCAAAAACTTGAAGGATCCAACAGGTCGATTGGCAAGATGGGCATTGAAAATTCAAGAATATGACTTCGATATAATACATAAATCGGGAAAGAAGCATCTGGACGCCGATGGCTTATCTAGGGGGCCCTTACCAGAAACTGATTGGGATGAGGATTTTGAAAGGCTATTTTTAAATCAAATAACAGACGAAGAGGATAAATTTATCGAAAGTGTTAAGAAAAACCTTAATGGAAGCAGGCGATCAATTGCGCAAAACTTTAAAGAAGAAGATGGATGCCTCTTTAAGAAAAACCCGAACCCTGAAGGCAGGGCGTGGTTGCTTGTGGTTCCAGAGAATAAAAAGAGAGAAATTATGAAAGAATATCACAATCATATGTCGAATGGCCATCTGGGCGTCGCCAGAACCATGTACCGAATAAAGAGTAAATACTTTTGGCCATCCATGCTAAAGGATGTCTCAGAATTCGTTAAGACGTGTCACCTTTGCCAAAGTAGGAAAGGCTCAAACCAATTACCTTCTGGACTACTACAGCCCATCCCCCCAGCCAACTTTCCTTTCGAAAGAATTGGAATTGACTTTGTTGGTCCACTACCATCTACGAAAAACAGGAAAAAATGGATAATCGTGCTGTCGGACTACTACACTAGATATGCAGAAACAAGAGCAGTCTCGGAAGCAACAGTGAAAGAAGTTTCTAAATTTCTAGTAGAGGATATTTTTCTTCGGCACGGAGCCCCACAATATCTTATTAGTGACAGAGGCTCTCAATTTACCAGTAATTTAATGAAAAAGGTGATGAAAACGTGCAAGATTAAACATTGCTTCACAACGAGCTATCATCCCCAGACTAATGGATTGACAGAGCGGTTAAATAGAACATTGATCAATATGCTCAGTATGTATGTGAACACTGATCAGAAAAATTGGGACGAAATACTCCCATTCATCACTCACGCTTACAATACTACAATTCAGGAAACCACAGGATATTCTCCCTTTTTCCTGATGTTTGGAAGAGAACCCACGTCTCTTTTGGATGACAGAAATATCTCGGTGGACATTGACAAAGATGATTATGATGAATACATAAGACATCACTTAGACAAAATAAACAGAACAAGAAAATTAGTTATTAACAACACAATAAAGACTCAAGAAAGAATGAAAAAGAACTATGACAAGAAACACATGGAAAGAAGCTACGAACCAGGAGAATTAGTAGCAGTTTGGACACCAATTAGGAAAATAGGAAAGTGTGAGAAACTACTGAGAAAATATTTTGGCCCATATAGAATATTAAAGAAGCTGTCCAACGTAAATTACTTAATTGAACCAAAAGATAATCCTGGCCAAGACCCATTGATTGTCCATGTCTCAAGAATCAAACCCTATTTTGAAAGAATTGATGAGGTCAATCACGAGGACGTGACGACCTCTGGAGAGGGGGAAGTGTTACATCATGATTAATGGCGTATTTCTTATATTAGTTTTAATATATTTGAAATTTAAATTATATATTTATTTATTTTTATATAAAATATTCTATGATATTTATTTAAAACAGATTATTAATTTATCATCATTTGTATTTAGGTACACTGTGACTTCACTGCTCTCTTTGATGTGAGAAAATAAAGGGAGGATTCTGGTGGCTACTTAAAGAAGACTTATCTCGTTATTCCCTTTTATAAATTTGTAGGATGGTTGAAACACGCTCTGGTAAGATGCAAGACCCAGCACAGGAGAGAATCCAGGCTGAAGAGTCTGCCAAGCCGCAACCTGGTGCAACAATATATATATATGTCATAATTTGCCTAATGACCAAAATGTATAATTTATTTTCGCCATAATTAAAATGTTAAAATGTAAATACAAATTATTCCATCTATAATCATCCATCTGTAAAGAATAAATGTTGGAGCCAGCGGGCGAATGCCACGGCCACCGCCGCGTGCGCTCACGAGTGTGAAACAAGTTTTTTTTTCGAAGCTTACATACATAACGGCTGCGCCTTTCCATTCGACCACGAAGGATACGACATATAATATATATATATTATTATGGATTGCTCAATCTTTAAAACAAATATATATATATATATGTGATATGATCCTGTCCATTCTTCTGTGATATGTTCCTGTCGAATTTCAATGTGGCAATATGATAAAAATGTGGGGAGAGAGAAATAAAGAAACCACAAGTTTGGAAGAGGAATTCCAGGCAACCAGCGAGAGAGAGGGGATCGACGGGCGAGCGACCCGCTGAACGACCGTTCGTGTCGCACACCACCCCCCGACTGTCCAAAAATAGTCCTGAGGTTCCAAGAAAAGCCCCCCCCCCCCGGAATGTGGCCAGTGGCCCAAGATGGCCGTACTTTAGCTACCTTCTATCTTCGTCTCTCTCTCTAGTTGACTGTGGGTTTTTACTTTATCATTCCTGGAAGAACATACATTATGACATATGGTCCCCGTTGAAGAAGGCTGAACATGGTTTGAGTATACTCAAAGCTGGTGAAGCCAGGAATAGAGAAAATAATTTTACAGTTGAAATTAATTAAGGTTATGGTGACATAGTTTTATGTAAATAAAATATTGTATAGTACACAAGTAAATATTTTTACAAGCAATTTTACAACACCGGGGAGTTTGATATTTAAGGGAATTTTTTATAATATCAAAGTTATAAAAGGCTATATACAATAACATCTAATGTATTATAAGGGAACTGTTATGGAGGGGTGTGAACAACGAGAAGGGGAGTCACATACACATGATGAAATTCTGAAGGTCATTAAGACTGGGGAACTCTACACTCAAGTTATTTTTCAGGCGGACATGGCAAGGGGAAACTTGGCATGGGCTTTCTATGCTATAGGTGTAGAGTAAGAGAAATGAGGTTGAGGTTGGAAATTGTGTGAGATCAGGACTGAGGTAAATATAGAACTACATACAATGTTAAACCTTGGCGAACAGAGCGAGGGGACACTTGCCCTGGGCCATTCTACCTTATCTATGCAGTTACTTGTGTAGCGAGTCCGAGGGGAAAAGTCCCGTGTGTAGGTGAGGAAGTCGAATGGACTTATATTTAATTTGCGGAAAGTATGCGCGCACAGTGCCAAAAATTGGGACGAGGACTGCGTTGTCCGTTACAAGTGACAAGCTGCTCGGACACGAGGTGTTTGAACCGTCGTGGGAGCTTGTGCAAGGCGATGATTTCGCAGTGGGTTGAACGTAAAACCCATGTCTAGGCGAAATGATGACGGACCGGACAAAATCAGCGACGATGTTTAACGTACCTCCGTGGGAAATATCGGAGGTAGGCTATATCGTGCTGGTTTGAACAAGGGACAAGCATAGATTTGAAGACAGGGTCCGTGTGGCGAACGTGTGGCGCGAGAAGAAGGGGCGAATTGTGTCGCTCGATGCAGATTGTTCAAGTGCGAACAAAAAGAGGTTGATAAATATCTAGCAGTTAGTCAATCTGCATCCTGTGACGAACACACCATTGGCTAGATGGTGTGGGTCGGTGGATATGCTAGAGATGAACTACGAAATATATTATCATAAATGAAGGGCGAAGATTAGGATTTTGAAATGACAATATTGTTTACAATAATGTTCGATAATTGATTAATCAATAATTCTATAAAAGGTCCTGAGCTGGTATAAGGTTGACAAGGTTGACAAGAATGAGTGGGACATTAAGGGGAAGATAGATAAGAGACACCAAGGGTTGGTTGTAAGCAAGGCTCACGTGGTGGTTGGAATTCTTCGACGCCTGAATTACAGGGTGAATTTTGAGTCGTTTAGGGAAAGAAATTATTTTTCGTGAGCCGTGCTTACAAGTAGGAGAGGTCATATACAAATAGGTATACAAAAGTTTAGGTGCTGGAGGCATATTTTTATAGATAAATTGATTATGAAAAATCCATTGTTAATAGTAAAAATCGTAAAGCATTAATAGGTAGAATTCCTTTTTTTTTAAAGTTTCATTAAAATGGAAATTATTTAATTAAAATGACGATTGTTAAATTCTACTGGTAAGGTAACTAATTAAATGAGTTACAAATATCTAGATAAATAATATGGAGAATAAAATCATTGTTAATAGGCGTGGAGAGAATAAATGGAGCTAATTATGTAAATATTGGGACAATTTACAAGGAATGACTTATTTAAAGAATGAATGGTAAGAGTTAAAACAATTGCATTCACGAGTTATGTTGGTTTAGGGCGCAGGTAAGTTCATTGAGCTTCGGGAGAGTTCTGTCTGTGACACTGTGCGTACCAGTGTTGTACATCACAGTAGCGGCAGGGATATGGCGGAGTCTTGTCCATGATGGAGGAAGGTGTCCTGCCCTGGCACGGTGGTCGTTCTTGGGCAGATCTAGTGCTGGAAGAAGTGCGTGGCAGCTCTATTTCCGTCGTAGGTGAATACTTCTTCGGGATCACGGTTCAAAGGTTGGCGAAGAAGGGGTTGAGGGCTCGAAGAGGAGTGGTTACAGTTGAGTTGGGTTTGGTCGATCATCGTGGCTTGGCTGCTTGTTTCTTCATACTCCGGTATATGAGGGATTTGCTTCCCGGCCAAGTCTTATGCTGTCGACTCTCGATGTGATATGATCCTGTCGACTATATATTTCAAAAAGACATCTCCTGATCGTGTAACCAAAAGTTGTTCATGTCTTGTTTCATCTATCGGAATAATCATAAAATATTCGTTGCTTTTTACAGATTTCGCCATATACATTTTCTTAATTAATCAAGAAAAACAAACCACGTACTTGTCTCAGGCTGCTGGCCCTCATCAGCGTAGTGCAAGCTATACCTGAACGACTAAAAAACATAGTCCTTGGAGCATCCTGAAAAAACTGAAAAAAAAAATAGGTATTCAGGTTGGAAGGCTTGAGAACGTTAAACAATGTGTAAAATAGTTCAAAAGATAAATTTTACTTTGATCAGGTGGAAAAAATTAAGAAAAAGGAATATCCTAATATTCTGAAATAATAATAATAAATTAACGATTAAGGAATAGTTTTTCTGATAGAGAGCGTTTCCATCAGCAACGTTTAGTTGCAAGATCAGGAGATTCCGTTTTTCTTAAATCATTCACCTGGTCAAAGTACAATTTCACCGTTATACTATTTTTACATTGTTGGCCTTTTTACGCCCTTCCGGCCTAAATTACCTGTTTCATATTTTTACAGGATAACTCGAACTCTAGCTATTTTGCTCGGTGAGGTACAGCTTGCACTAAGCAGATGAAAGCCAGCAGCCTGAAACTCGTAAATGTTGAGCTTTTCTTGATTGATCAAAAAAGGTATTTGGATGCGATCCTTCAGAAACTTTAATTGCACGATTAAAAGATGCCTTTTCCTTAATATATCCATCTTATCCAAATACAATTTCACTTTTGTATACTATTTCTTCTTATATAAAATTATAAATATTGTACGAATGTGTGATATTATACTGGGATAAGGTGCATAAATTAAGAAAGAAATAAAAAGCATCCACTTACCGTGCAACTGAAAGTTGCTGATGGCTTAGCTATCTATCGAAATAAATATGAACTATTCGCTATTTTTTAATTATTCCAGAATTGGCCAAATACTCATTCATGATTAATCAATAAAAGCTGAACATGTACGCGTTTCGGGCTGTTGGCCCTCGTAGGCGTGGTGAAAGTGTACTTCAAAGACCAAAAATTTGGTTTCTCAGGCATCCTGGAAAATCAATAAAACGGGTAGCTAAGGCCAGAATTTCGTGACAACGCGAAACAATGTGAGAAAATAGTATTATTCCGATAGATGACGCAAGCCCTCATCAACATTCAGCAGCACGTTAAGAATATGCCTTTTTTTCCTATTTTGATTCATGCACTTTATCCCAGTACAATATCACAGGTCAACAGCCCGAAAAAATAAAAATAAAAATGAAAAGGTCAAGTGTTGATATTAAAAATAATAAAAGCATATCCTGACAAGGAGTACATTTGTTTTTTAGAAGGCAGAGCGCCATCTAATAAAACATAAATCAAGTATATATTGATTTAACCTGTTCCCTGATATTTGGTCAACCCATTTTATTGGTAAATCAAGAAAAGCCATCCACGAACGCGTTTCACGCTGTTAGCGCTTGTCAGCGTGGAATAGGCTGTACCACTGCGACCTAAAATATTTCAGTCACAGAGGCTTCTTGAGAAACCAAGAAATGGGTATTTAAGGTCAAACCTGCGTAAATACGCTTAACACATGAAAAACAATAAAAAATAAATTAAAAGGTCAGGTGCTGTTATTAAAATTAATGAAGGCATATCCTGACCAGGAGCACATTTTTTTTTAGATGACAGAGCGCCATCTAGTGGAACCGAAATCAACTAAACATTGATTGAACTTGTTCCCTGATATTTATCCAATCCATTTTCTTGATCATTCATGATTTCTTTTGATCGCTTTGCGAAAGTCTTTATTCGGGTTTTCTTCTTGGGATCTTCAATTAAAAACTTTCACAAGGCGACAAAAGAAACCTGGTATAAGTTTTTATCTTTTTTTTTATAAAAAAAAAAAAAAAAAAAACCACGCCATACCCATTATATAAATAATTAACGGTCCGTTGAAATATTGAGTTACGTTGTTTTTGACTAACAAATAGATATATCTATAATCATGAAATTATGGAAACCCCACTTGCATTAGAAGTCTCTACTCTAACTTCACTAACATAAAATATTATACAAGTTAAATTTTATAAGGGATGTATGATTATTTAAAGAGAAAAAATATGTATCCTATAAAATATATATTTAACTCAGTTTTATATTTATTTAGCGCATAGGTAAAACTCACTCTTCCATTTTTTTTATCGAATTATTTCTCTACAAAGAATTTTTTCGAATATTTGAGAAGCTATAAAATTTACCAAATACACTATGTAGAAATTTATTTTCCAATTCGTCAGAGTCTAATAAATAAAATGTTTCATTTTTTCCTACCATATTCCCTCTATAATATCCGACATGGCGTATTAATCAAGCGGGTTAGGCGCGTCCTGATTCAATCAACTACTTGATTGATAAGGCTGCGACAGAATAATTTCTTTATTTCTCTACGTAATAATGGAGAGAAAATGTTCAGAATGATTCTCAATGGAATAAATTTATCTTTTATAATTATATTTAATATACCTTTTAAAATTTAATAATGTGATAGGTAATATTTAATAATGTAAGACAATTAATCTAAATCTCTTCAAGAGCGATAATGAAAAGCAACTGGATATTTAGTAATTATAGAGAAGTGTCAGATAAAAATGAATTATTTTTAGATACTTCTTTGATTGTTTAATTTAATTAATGAAATATAAATACATTGATATTTTGAGAATAGACAAATCCATAAATAAATCTGCTATAAAAGGCATATTTTGGCTTAAAATTATTTTCAATATGTTTTGTTGTGTTTCAATTATTTATATACTTATATACATCTATATATACCTTCTTTCATATATATCTATTAAATTTTATTCCTGTATATAACATTATATATATGTTATACTATTCTGATAGATAAGAATTATTAGCTGATTTTCAAAAATGGCAAACAAGAAATAGCTATAAATAAAGAGGCGATTAAACACATTTGAAAAGCATGGGTGAGAAATTCTTAAAGTTAAAACTGGCTGAACTACCTACAATGGCATAAACAAAGTACCTTGGCAATTCTGATGTTGGTTGGAGTTTGCTGGATGAAAGCAGATGGAGATGGCAGGATTTGGAAATGTCCTTTCTGCACTTTTATTTTGATATCTCAGCTTTTGTGGTACATGAATTACACATTATCCGTAAATATAATTCATAATGTAGAGCTTTCATCAAAGAGGAGAACCAAAATCTTGAATGAATTAATATTTATTTTTCAGTATTCAACAAAATAAATGAGGTTTTATGGTTTTATATTAGTACAGTTATAATTATATATAAAATATATAATATATATATTCAAAAGCAGTTCGTCGATAAATGAAATAAAAAAAATGTTTGTTATAGTTATTTTTTGAAATAAGGAATTTTTTTACATTTTTAATAAACCAAAAATATTGTGGTATACTTTCAATATACATATTTCACCCATATTTATATTTATGAATATTAAAATAAAACCCTTTATAATTGATACACCACAATCTTAATTAAGAGTCATTGTTGGTTAAGAAAATAAATTAGCTAAATAAAAATATATTAAAAATATATATTCATTTATATTAAATTATATATTATGGAGAAACATATGTATATTTTTACAGAATAATTCTAATCACTCAAATTACCACATAAACTATTCAGATAATTAGCTAAAATTCTCTGGTTAATTCCTGAAAACATTTTTTTTAGAAATAATGTCAATGAAATACGATTTATGTCCATTTTCCAATATATATGAAAAGAAAATTAACCGAATATTTTAAAAATAAAATAAAATTATTTTACTACTGGTAAAAATATTTTGTGGGTTTGTATATTTACTTTCGAAAAGAAACTTAAACCTTAACTAAATACTCGGAAACTTCAAGTTTTTTTTTTTGCTATTTGCGTTCACATATAAAATTCAGAAATTTAAAATTCGTAAAATACGAGAAATTCAAATAAATGAATATTATAATATTGCTCATATTTATTTAAATTTATAGACAATTTCTTTTGTAGATTCCTTAAAACAAGAAGAAATATCCGTGTAAAAAAACTTTAAATAATATAATTCTGTATTTACATATATTCCGGGTGAATGTACCTAACTGTTAACATTATTGACAATATATGTACTTTTATTTTGTCTTTTCACAACATATAATATGAATCGTAAAGATAGAGGTTGCTTGGCCGGCATTCATAATTCTATGAAAAATAGACACTTCGGCCAGTTAGAATAACAAAAAACTCTAACTGGTCGAAGTGTCTATTTTTCATAGTAATATAATATGAAATTAATAATATTAATAGTTTTGTATTTATATTTTATATGTAATCTAGAACGCTTTTCTCTCTTTTTTTTTTAGAAATTACTGGTTGAGAAAGGCCACGAAAGAACTACTTTTAAGAATAATTTGATAATATTTTTAAAATATAGCATATAACTTATTCTTATTGTAACTCTCATAATATTTTTTTCATTGACAAATTTCCCCCACGTACTTTGTCTTTTTAAATTTTCAACATTGATATTAAAACACTATGCGGCGCTGCGTTTGTTTATACAAAAAGGTAATGCTTTGATGAAGGTTGGCGTTCAGCCAGCCGAAATATTGAAAAATAATTATTTTATTCAATCCAATATATGGCATTTTATTATCTAATTATTTGAATATGGATTGCTCTATTTTCAGAATAATATATATATATATATATATTAATACAAAGAAATAACACGCCATCTATATATTAAAATGAAAACATTAAGACGCGAATGTTTCTTTTCACAAATAAATAAACCTTTTACTGTTCTTGGTGCGATGATATTGGCGAAACCGCTGAGAGGGTTCGCCAATGATGAGCCAAGCCCTCCCAATATTTTTTCATCGCAGTAAGGACAGTAGAAGTTTAATTTATCTGCGAAATAAAACATTCGCGTTTTAAAGTTATTATTATATTATATTTTATAATATATAAATAAAGAAATCTGGACAAAGCATTTAATGCAACGGTTGTTCTGCTACAGCCAGTGGTAGTTTCCTAGACATGTCAACGTGATAATTTTTGCAATCAGTAGAAGTACCAGTGGTCACTAATTCTTCAAGAATCTGTACCAAATTTTGATTATTTTGTGGATCGGCAAGCAAATTTTGTGCAGACAATTTTATTTTTGAAAATACCTTTTCTATAGTATTTAACATGGGGGAATATGATGATAGAAAACTATAATTACTATAAACTTTAATTCGAAATTAAAAATCTTTAATTTGAATTAAAAAAAAAATTGAAAAAAAAAAAAACTTAATTGAATTTAAAAACCTATATATAGTTTATATTTTATAAAAAAAATAGTGATACAAACTTTAATTGGTAATTTGTTGGATTTTCAAGTTTTCCAAGTGTTCGAAAAATTAGGATAATTAATAGAACATCAACAATGAAACCGATATATTTGTTTATTGGTGTCTAGAATTAGGCGAATCGATACTTTTCGTAAATTACTATTTATTTATTGTTACAAAAAGAATAATATTAGCAAAAATATGGAAATTTACGTTAAAAATGTATTCATGGTAATAATTTTAATTATTGATAAATTATAGAATAATTATATAAAAATATAAAAATAAACATTTTCAATTATTATTGTTAAGCACTCGTTTACTATTTCTCTCAGCAAATCAATTCAATTGTATACTATAGGTGAAATGGTTTGACATAATAGTTTGTCCGATTCTTTACTCTGAAGACCTATTAGGAATATGGAAGTAGGCCAATAGCTCAATGTTAGAAGAAATATAATCCAGAGAAAAAGCTCGATGGAATCCACACCACCGTTATATGTATAGATTGAATACGAAAATATCCACCACAAGAATAACAACTTAGCGTTCCATTTCATCAATTCATTCTATTTTTCCGGAAGGAAGACTATGAAGAGGAAGGAGTTTCCTTCACTTATGGATGAATTATTAGTTTATATAAACATTAGATGAAAATAAATATATATAACGAATGAAGACATTAAGACGCAAATGTTTATTTTCAAAAATAAATTAAACTTCTAATGTCCTTACTGCGTTTCAAAAATATTGGGAGGGCTTCGCTCATCAGTGGTGAACCTCCCAGCGGTTTCGCCAATTTAATCTACCAGACAACTTCTTTAGAGCTCCAATACTGTATTGGATCATTTTTCTTTTATGCTGCACTGAAGGGTGGAATCTTAAAAAAGGCTATTTAAGGAAACTATGGACATTAGCTGGGAGGGTTCACTACTGATGAGCCAAGCCCTCCCAATATTTTTCATCGCAGTAAGGAGAGTGAAGTTTGATTTATTTGTGAAAAGAAACATCTTATTCTTTCCTATCATATTAGGGTGTCAAGCTCGTAAAGCTTGAGACTTTTGATGCTGTCTGCTGGGGATGAGTAGAGCTCATCAATGGATGAATCAATACAGTCAATAATGGGTTTTGGGGTTGCAGGTTGAGAATTGCACTTAGTACATTATGAAGAAACCTCGCAACCATTCTGGAAGGTCATTGACGTAGATGACCAATCTTAATTCTGAAAATTGAAGACTGTTGTTCTCTTGGGAGGAAAAGAAACATTCGCGTCTTAATGTCAGCATTCGTTATACACTGCGTGACATTGAAAATGGAACACCAAGAAATAGTGGCCAGAAAGTGATGAAACTCGGCAGACAGAGAGAGACAGGGACGAACAATAAGTGATCTTTATTTCAAAATGATAGTCATAATACAGAGCGAGAACGGCGTCGGCTTAGTAGCAAGTAGGACCACCGCGGACGGCGATGCACGCAGCAACACGTCTAGGTAGAGAGTCAATCAGAGTACGGATGGCGTCCTGAGGGATGGCTCTCCATTCCCTCTCAACCATTTGCCACAGTTCGTCTTCTGAACGCGGCTGTGGCAAGGCATGCAAACGGCGTCCAATGATGTCCCAGACGTGCTCGATTGGTGAGAGATCAGTAGAGTACGGTGGCCAGGGAAGCATCTGTACATCTTGCAGAGCTTGTTGGCTAATGCGAGCAGTGTGCGGTCGGGCGTTATCCTGCTGATAAAGGGCATTGGGTACCCCCTGAAGGTAGGGGAGTGTCACCGGTCGCAGCACATCATCAACGTATCGTTGGGCCGTCATAGTGCCCTGAATACGAAGTAAAGGTGACCTTGAATCATACGCGATTGCGCCCCAAACCATGATTCCACGTTGTCGCACGGTGGGGCGTTCCACAATTGCTGCCGGATTGGACCTTTCTCCACGTCGACGCCACACGCGTACCCGGCGACTATCACTGGACAAGCATTAACGCGACTCATCTGAGAACACGACCCTGTGCCATTCCGTCATCCACGTCGATCTAGCCCGGCACCATTCCAAACGTTGGCGCCTATTCGGTGGGGTCAATGGCAGTCTTCTTAGCGGACGGCATGAGTGCAAGCCATTAGCAACCAATCGACGGGAAATGGTTCTGGTCGAGATGGAATGATCTAGGGTGTCTTGCACATGTTGCAGGATGGCGGTACAAGTGGCTTGTGGGGCCGCCACTGCTTTTCGAAGGATACGCCGATCCACACGTGCTGACGTCACTCTGGTTGCACCGACATTCCTCTAAATTGCCACATTTCCTTGTTCCAACCATCTTCTCCATAGTCGGTGCACCGTGGACGCACCAAGGTGTGTATCAGCTGCGATTTGACGTATGGACCAACCTGCCCTTTTCAGTCCGATCACCATGCCCCTCGTAAAAGCGTCTGTCTGCTTGAAATGCCTCCGTTTACGATGACCTGGCATTCTCTGTTATTACACGTGTCTTTTGACACAAGAACAAAATTTCTACAATGATTTTCCTTGAAGAAATAACGACACGAATACTGTCCTTTCTGCAAGTTCCTTCCCTTATATCTTACTCCATGTGCGCACGAGAGCTGCGCATTTTAAATCATTTGCATAACTCGGTTAGGCGCGTCTACCCTGAAATTTGCATCATTTTCTGGCCACTATTTCTTGGTGTTCCATTTTCAATATCACGCAGTGTATATAGATGGCGCGTTATAGTTTTATATTAAATATATATATATGTCGTATCTGCCGTAGTTGAATGGAAGGGTGCAACCGTTGTGCATGTGAGCTTCGAAAATAATTTATTCCCCACTCCTGAGCGCGCTCACGCGGCGGCGTGCCGTAGCATTCGCCCGCGCCTGCTGGCCCCCACGTTTAATTTGTACAGATATATAGATGGATGATTTTGTTTTTACAATTTAACACAAGCCTATTTTGGGGAAAAGAAATTATATCTCCTGGGCATTAGGGAAATTATGACATATATATATATATATATATATATATATATATATATATATATTTATTTATTTATATATATATATATTCAAATTGTCTTCTTTTTGTTTCATTCAATTTCTTTAGTTCAATATTGAATTGGTATGGTAGTCATTTAAAAGGTTCGAAAATAATGCCAGGTTTAAATTTGACAATTTTGAAAATGAAAATTGTTCAAATGATATTGGAAAGGAAAAGAACTAGTAGTAACTGTTAAAAAAATCCATTTGAATTACATTTTAAAAGATAAACAACATTTTTCGCAATATTTCTTACCAAATTATAAAAATGTAAGATATTCAATTCATTTAACATAATACAATTAAAACGACATCCGGCGGATGCGTCGGTCCACCCGTGCTGACGTCACTCTGGCTACACCAGCACCCCTCAATCGTGCCACATTTCTTTGTTCCAACCGACTTCGCAATAGCTGATGCAATGTGTACGCGTCGAGGTGTCTGGCCGTAGAGATTTGACGTATGGTTAAGCCGAACCTTCGGAGTTCAAATGTAAAATATTAGTTTTCGACAAAGAAATATGATCATTACGGTCAATAAATATACTATTAGACATAAATTTAATATCATTGATTGAAATATTCATAAACATATTCTAGAATAGTAATGCTCTTTTAGGGTTCATAATAATGTGCAATATACACATAAATTCCAAATGAATATTTCAATACAAAACCTATTGATAAGATTCTAAAATATTCGTATTTGAAATAAATGGTTTGAAAGTAATGAACCATATATATCTATATAATTTATTTATAAAATTATAACCGAATACAAATATTTAGTATATTTGAAATATTTATATCTTAAAGAAATATCCTATAAAATTGGAAAATATTAATTTGTAATAAATAAAAATGTAATTGGAAAGCTGATCATATTAAAGGAAATATAAAAAATCACGTATGAATAGAGAAATCTCTATAACTGTTGATTAATATTTTATTTTTAAATTACAAGCAAAATTTAATTTCAAATTTTGTAAAGTCATATTAGTATGAGATAAATATATCTTATTAAATAACTCTTTAGAAATTGCTATTTCAAAGACATATTAAAGATGGGGATACTATATTTCTTTCAATAAATATTTCAATTCCCAAATATTCTTGCTTATTAATGCATATATAATTTGAAGAAAGATATTTTAAATATTGAGAATATCTTATTTATATAAAATTACAAAAGCATATCACTTCATATTTATATTAAACCCTATTTTTTTCCTATTAAAATAGAGATCGTATAAAAACCATTAAGCCGTTAAAAAGAAAATCTCTGAAATGATTCCTCTTTTGTGACCCAGATAATCAAAAAATATTTTTTTTTCTTTTAAATATTACATTAATTATTCTTACATCAGAGTGCAAGAAAATCAATTCAAAATTTTATGATACACACACACTTTACATTATACTTTATACTTTAACTTGAAAGACTGGAATAATGGGTGGTTCAATAAACTAACATATATTCCAACCAAGGTTTCTGAATCAATATGAATCCTAAATACTATCACCAATATTTGAGTATTCTGTAGGATAATTGGGGATGAAAAACGACTGGAAAGTAAACCACACATGAGTCAGGCAATTTCTAAAATCTCGATTATCTTATTAGAGAAATTGGAATATGTTTCTGATTTTAAAATCCAATTCCTATTACTTATTATCCAATTCTTATTATCCAATTATTCTTACATCAGAGTGCAAGAAAATCAATTCAAAATTTTATGATACACACACACTTTACATTATACTTTATACTTTAACTTGAAAGACTGGAATAATGGGTGGTTCAATAAACTAACATATATTCCAACCAAAGTTTCTGAATCAATATGAATCCTAAATACTATCACCAATATTTGAGTATTCTGTAGGATAATTGGGGATGAAAAACGACTGGAAAGTAAACCACACATGAGTCAGGCAATTTCTAAAATCTCGATTATCTTATTAGAGAAATTGGAATATGTTTCTGATTTTAAAATCCAATTCCTATTACTTATTATCCAATTCTTATTATCCAATTATTCTTACATCAGAGTGCAAGAAAATCAATTCAAAATTTTATGATACACACACACTTTACATTATACTTTATACTTTAACTTGAAAGACTGGAATAATGGGTGGTTCAATAAACTAACATATATTCCAACCAAGGTTTCTGAATCAATATGAATCCTAAATACTATCACCAATATTTGAGTATTCTGTAGGATAATTGGGGATGAAAAACGACTGGAAAGTAAACCACACATGAGTCAGGCAATTCTAACATCTCGATTATCTTATTAGAGAAATTATAATATGTTTCTGATTTTAAAATCCAATTCCGAAAATTTTCCTACAGAGTATTAATATTGAATTTGATACAACTCTTCGACACCTTACTTTGATCTTTGGCGCGAGGACCCGGTAGATTTTGAGAGGTGCGGTGGACGCGAAGACTCAAAAACCCAACTACTAGGGAAACAACGGATAAATAAACATATTTTATAGATAAATATTTCATTGATTGCCCTTCTTACACTTTATCACATGGAAACATATATGGCAACAATAAGGAAAACAAGGTCGATTACCCTACAAAGCTGCAAATTGGCGTAAAAATATATATATTTATATATCTAAAACATAGAGTTACGGTATTCATGTACCACCAGAGGCACCTTTCCCTTTAAATAGGCATCAGAACGATGGCAATATTGTATCACCCTAGTAAAGCCTTTACTATTGATGATAAATAATGAGCCACAACACCACTTTTGGAAATTCAGACAAAAAGCACACGTGTAATGGGGGCCATGGTTAATGAGGGCCAAAGCCCTACCATGGTATACAGGTTGGTCTTTTGTCTGAATTTGGCAAAATTGGTGTTGTGAATCATTCTTTATCGTCACTAGTAAAGTTTTTACTAGGGCATTACAATAGTGTTATCTTTCTGATACACATTTGAAGGAAGAGGTGCCTCTTTTTGGCACATTTATATATCTCTGAAGATATTTAAATTCTTTACAGAGATAACTATGCTACGGTTTTGTTTAAGGAATAAAGACGATGTTACTTTGAATGTTTAAAAAAATATTTAAACATCTATTTTTAAAGATAATTTAATACCTATGCCTTAAGGAAAAGATATAAAACTTTATTGACTAATTTGTACAAAAAACGGTGTATAAAACAAATATTAATTGCCAATTAAAACAGATATAAAACAACTAATATCACTAATGAAAAGTTATGATTAGTTATAAACTTATTTTATAGATGTTTTGGGAATTTTTTCTATCATCTGTGAACGCATTAACTCGAGAATAGCATTTGAAACGTGAATCGATTGTTTTTTTTTTGTTATTTTCATGGAATAAATATGATATTCAGAAAATTAAATGATTTATTCGTTTTAAAAGAATATTTATAATGAGATTACAAAAATGTGTGGTATTTATAAAATATGTTGATAATAAAAAATATTCTTAGTTAAATTTTTTATTAAGGATAGTACAATATTTATGGAATACTTCTCCAATTTGTTTAACTTTGTTTTAGCGTTATTTTTCGACCAAATATACAAAACGGTCAAACCGGCAAAACCCTAAATAAAATATTAATAAAAAAAAACTAAACTTACGAAAATCATAATTCTCTATCACTTCAAGATGACCCCACAATTAAACATTATTATATATGGAAATACCAAATATTGTATTCAGCAACATTCAAGGCACGGGCAGATTTCTTCCTAAACATCTCTTTCTCATTAATAGAAAATGAAGATTCCATAATCATACCTACATTTGATAATATAATTATTCTGAATAAATAATAACATCTATAATTAAGGATATAATTAAATAAAATAAGTTTTTTTTATAACAATATGACTTTAGAAAAGAGCGTATAACTTGCCGCACGTCATCTAAGAATTTAAAAACTTTCTTTTTCACGAAGTTGAAATAAAAAATATATAATTGATAAAATAAAATAGTTCACAGCACATTTATAAATTATCATATTCGAAATAAAAAAACGTGTTTTAATTATCAAAAATCTTATGATTATTGATTCAAAATTTACTATTAGTCATATGTCTTCTGTCAAAGAATTATTAGTATAAACTCATAAAACTATGAAGAGATATTTATTTTTATTAAATATACTTTTACCTTTTGCGTATGATTGTGATAGAGACCATGATGTGCTACTATTCGCAATATATATGTAACACAATATAATATATAACACTTATACAACAAATCTTATACAACAACATTCTACAAAATAGTAAATTCAATTTTCAGACATTTAGAGGAATATAGATTGGTCTTTTGAAGTCGTGATATATAAAAAGGTAGAAAAATCAATAAATGAATATGTAATCAGCTACATATTTTATTGGCGGAAGGTCTTAACAAACATTGCGTGCCTTCAAGTCATCATATTCTTTATTGTTTACTGATATTGTCCCTTATCTGCTCAGCTATACAACTGGTAAAACAAGTAGACTGAGATCTCATCGACCCATGAGTCAGAGAGGGGCTATATATCTATGATTTGTTAATTCGGTGAGGCTGTCAACTTTTGTTTATCCTCTTCAAATCGGCAACAATGAAGAATATCATGGAATACCATATCTTGAGAGAGAATATAATCTGCCCATAACAAATATTCTAAGTAAAATGTTGCTTCAAATATAATAGAGACTTTTGGAGGGAATTTATAGCCAAAGTATAGTTATATTCCATACTTTTCATTTCAATTGAAATTAGAGAGCACGAAGTATTCTATCATGAATATGTGTGTTAGATGTTCATAGTAACTATATTGTTCTATTGATATCCATATTATTTAATTAAATTTTGTGGAGTGAAAATCCTTGCAAATTTTCAGAAAGATAAGCCCTCTAGATTCCATAAACTCAGCAAGGGAGTGAGTAAAGCCCCTTCTGGTTTTTTTAATAAAGGTTTTTCATAGGTGAGACAAACTAATATTCGACAATCTAGAGTCGTCCATTTTAATATTACTAAGCCAATATTTCAAAGTTAATTTGATCACAGCAATCTCGAGGAGACACTCGACCGCATTATTTATGTTAAAAATTCCAAGTTTGAAATAGGTAGGCTTAAGGGACGTCAGAGGAAATTGTTCGACTAACTTCATTTGGCTATTGGCCCAGATTGATGCCACATATGTCGACAGTACTATTTAGTCCAAGATATCCCTGACAGGGTTTACCCTGTTAATTTTCGAACTGGTCAGTATTTACAAAGCCAAATTTAGATCAGATTGCGATTTTATTCTTTTTATTCAAATAGTTAATCAATTTTAGTTGAATCAGATGAGGTGTGTTCTTTTGAGTAACTCAAAATGCATACTTGGTTCAAACTGCCTAAGAATGTCATCCCCAGAACCATATACTACCAAAGGACATTATTTTTTGAAGAATATAAACTTATATTTCTCTTGATTCAATATCAGACTTTAGGCTTCAAGGTATTTCTTCAGTAAATCACATTTATTTCACAGAGGTATATCATCCTTGAAGTTAAATATATATATAGTTAAGAATTCGAGCAAATAAATACCTGATTAGCGAGAATTATCAAATTTGAGAGATCAATTCAAATAAAATTAAGTTCGTCTTGTAAATAATCTTGCTTGCAACTTGATAAAACTTGAATCGGCTATTTCACCTAATTTATGCTGATATTCGTTTAGAGTAGTTTTGAACAAGATTGATGAAGCGGCTATTCAATCCGAGAACGGCTAGTATATTTCTTTCCAGCAACAATTGTTTCATTCAAAAACAAATAAACTGACTATTAGTTGGTTAAGAGATATTTCTATATGTGATATATATTATTTAACAAAAACATGATTGATAATAGAAATTCGAGACGAATTCAATTATAATATTGCTTTTATGCGTGTTTTAAAATTTTGATACATTCAAATATCTCTATTAAAAAAATATATATATATCTATATATATATATAGATATATATTTAAAATAAAGGCATATTTTCAATGAAATAATAAATTCATATTAAATCAATAAATTTTATTAAAATTCAATATTTCGACGAGGCTGTTCGCCTATCTTCTTCTCGGAAAAAATTCAAAGTCCTTGTAAACTTATTATCCGCGTGATGCGCGCACGAGAAGTGTTTTCTATAGCATATGTTGGTGTGACCAGACTATTTAATTTGAATTATTGTATCTTCAGGAATAAAATTCTATATACATTTTTGATTATTTTTGTTTTAACTGTAGGTATGATTGTGGTGTTTCTATTTTCCTATTGATGCTATTTTTATCATCTGTAGATGCCTAGCTTTCCAAAAATAATATTGAGTCTTTATCCTGTACATTGTTGTATAAAACTATTGAAATATCAAAATCTGGCATATGTCATTTCCTAACTGCATGGTCTACAAGTAACGATAAAGGGCTATGGTTTTTGAAGGCTGTCCTGTGTTGATTGAGTCTCTCTATTAAGGTCTTTCCAGTTTCTCCAATGTAGGAGGATGTACAGGATTTACATGGTATGCGGTATATGGGATTGGATCGTGTTTCCTGTTTTGGGTTTCGTTTGGTTATAGGATGACGGAGAAGGTTTTTTAGGTTTGGAGCGGACTGGTATCTCATAATGATATTGTAAATTTCGAGAGTTCTGTCTATTCCTTCGATTCCATAACTGTAGGGAAGTATGCAGGATGGATTCTGACCTTGACTATTGTTTGTTAATGAGTTTCTATTTCTACAAATATGCCTTTTGATGAACTGTTTGGGATATTCGTTGTATTGTAATTCCTTGGATAATATTTATCTTTCTTTTTCAATACTCTCTGTATTTTGAGAACAATGGATGAGGATTCTTTTTGATAATAATATTGGTATAATTTTGATATAGAAAACAACACTTCTCGTGCGCATATCACGCGGATAATAAGCTTACATGGTTTTGAATTTTTCCGAGAAGATAGGTGAACAGCCTCGTCGAAATATTGAATTTTAATAAAATCTATTGATGCAAAATATGCCTTTATTTTAAATATCATAAATGAATTGCTCTATATTTAAAAATATATATATATATGTATGTTTAAAAAACAAACCTAATTTCAAATAGGTGATGAAAACAACTTACTCTAAATTGTCCGCTTTATTAAAATCTATATTTTCAAAGATTTAAATAATATATCTATATATGGCTCTAATATTACTATACCCAGAGGAAATGGCACAGAAAATTAATTTAGTGAGATGACAACTGAAATTATTATTCAAATGAAAAGATAATATTTGAGAAAATAATCGTAATAAATTTATATAAATGGAAATTTCTCGAATGACCTTTATAACGAATTATTATAAATCAATTAAATACGATTACACACACACCGAAATTATTCGAATAAATTGGTAAAGCCGTTTGGACGGTTTATTATAATAAATATTTACATTTTATTAAAATATATGGAAATTTGTTTCGAAACCTGGCTTCAAAACCGATAAGGTTCACATATGAATCAATATTTGTATAAGCATTTTTGAAAAATTATTAGGGAAACAATTTTTCGAAAATCTTATTTAATATAATGTCGATGTTTCTAAAATCCTCTGCCGCCCTTGTCAAGGGGAGGAAACATTTTTATATTGATAATTACTTATTCATTAATTATGAAAATCATTTTTTTTTAAACGCATAGAGCTAACAGAACGTAAATACAATGAAATGTCGCGCGCAGAGCTTGAATCTCTACAATAAAAATTTATTGTTATACCATGATAAAGGTTGAAGTTCATGTAAACCGAATTTGAGGTAAATAAACTATACAAATATATGTCTTCATTATATAAACAAATCAAAATTTTTATGAATAAATTAAAATTAATAATAGGTATTTGAAAATATATCTAAAACAAAATTAAAGTGTGAAACTCTATGAGTATTTTAAATTCTATCTTCAATATAAACGGTTTTATATCTAATTTTTTAAGTGTTTCTCATTAGAGTAAGGTAGGTGGGAATATATATTCATTTCAATAATAAGAATATCGCTAGAAATATTTGCAAAATTCCATCTATAGAGAGGGATTGGTGATATTTAAAATATGGAGTTAGTTAGAGTGTTGATGTTGTGAAGGAAGTTGTTAGATTGGAGTCATCCAGAAAGAAATTGGGACAAGTAGAGAGCCTTCATTAGAGGTTATCCTCAGGCGACGGTGGATGGAGGCAGGCCCCTGAATTTTTTACACAACCCTAGTGAGATATTTGCCCTGCTCCTGAATCTATATTGTTGAAAGTAATTGAAAGTTGCTTCCTTTTCTAGAATCGTTCGAATTATTCCGTAGTTTTACCTTTATAAATATATTGAATATAGTTATATTAATTATTTTAACATGTTACCATATCTCTTATTAAATATAAAGAAATATAATGAATTTATTGTTTAATACTTTCAAAATTATAAATTAAAGTTGATATTTATATATCCGGTGTATTATATATATATATATATTTATAAAATTATAAAAAATTTAATAGATTTGTAGAGTGTACCACGAATTGCATAGGTGTATTGCACAAAACTCAGATATATCATGATATATTATATTATGATGTATTAGCGCGCCATTTGTTATGAAAATTCGAAACTATTATAGACGCGTATGATTCTTTTAAAACTTTAACAAATTATACTGCCCTTTCTGCGATGAAAAAATTAATGAAACAGGCCCTTCCATTAATTTATCATTGCAGTAAGGCAGTATAATTTGTTAAAATTTTAAAAAGAATCCTACGCGTCTATAATAGTTTCGAATTTATATATATTATATTAAAAGTTATAAAATTATTAACGGTGATAATCAGATCTATATAAATAGAATATTCAATATATTATAATCCAGATAGCACAGATAGCTTACCGATATAATTAAGACCACAATAATGGACGAAAATAAACGGTCAGAAGTGCATAATTGATTTGGAATATATATATATCTGTGTGTGGTTTCTTAAGTAAATACCATGGTATATATATAATAATTAATTGATCTTAGATACACACAGGGTCTTGGTATTAATTGTGGGTAAAGATCTATAATGATATCTAATGTGAGTTTACCACGTAGCTACAAATGTATATTCATTGTCAAGATAAATAATATGCAATAATCGGATTTTATATATGAAATCCTTCATATAAATTGATAATTTGTCGCAGTATTCTTATTTATTTTTGTATCTCACAAATCTAATAATAATAATCATATATATAACACGAATAACATAGTTGAGAGAGTGAATATTTCATTCAATATTTTATAATAAACAATTATTTCGTACTCTCTCTTTTCTCTCTCTAGCATATATAGTATGATGTTTGCTTCAAATCATTTCACCTTATCATACAACCTGTATTTATATAGTTTTAATATTTTTCATTATTTTCCAAGAGAATTTTGTTATGCCTAATTTGTACGAAAAGTATTTTATTTTAGAAAATACTATTAAAATATATTCAATTCAAAAAAATCGAAGTAATTTTTTTTTTCAGAAATTCATATCAATTAAAATATACATTTATAAAAAACAATGATATTTTGCAAATTAATTAAAAATATATTCCTTGTATTAATGCTATAACGGCATATAGTATATATACGTCTTTCAAAATGATAGAAAAGGTTTTCAAGTTTCTAGTTTTGATGCAAATAAAATTGATCTAGAAATATCTATTTAAATTTCAGGTGAAATTTTTATCTTTTTTTTTTCTCTCGTGTTGGAAGCCGGCGGGAAATCTAGATAAAATTATTTCTTCAAATCCAGCTTGAATACGTTTTTGATTTCCAAGAAAAGCCAACCTTTCCAATTTCTTACCTCCGTAAGCATATATTTGGGGAAAGAAAATCTATAATTTGAATAACATTATTTAAATAGACGCTTTTTATATATTAAATTATAGAGAGGTTTATAATAGATATAATATAAAATTATTAATAAAATAAGCATAAAATATCATACATAAACATATAAATATATATAAATGTATGTTAGAATACATATATAATCAGTAGTGAATCCATTTATATTCAAATTTGAATTTAAAAAATATGTATAAAAATCCAAGTTTATAAACATATCTATAATATTGGTATTGAATATATGAATATTTTTTTAAAACTAGAATACATATATAACTTGACTGTGGCAAGGATATATTGAAGACTTATCAAATATATAATCTCAATATATTAACATATGCTCTCATAATTGTAAAATGCCGGATCAAAACATTTTTTTATTGTATGATATTACATATTATATATATGTAAAGTAAGAACTATTTTTATATATTTTAAAATGATTGATTAATAATATGGCATATCATGGTAAGGCTTATTATTGTATAATATATTCTGAAGTATTTTCACTCACAGACTTTAGTCCCTTTACAGTCTTATGGTAGCAGATAATGGATTAATCTTTGCCATACCGAATTAAATAAGAATTGGAGGACTTAAATAGAAAATTATTATTTAAGTATTTAATTAAAAAGGCATATATTGGATCAAAATATAATTTATTTTACCAATATGTCAGTTGGCTAAACGCCAACCTTTTTCAAGGTATTATAACATATTAATGTGTGTCAACAACAAACTCAGCGCCATTAAAATACTAAAATTTAAATTTTCCATAGAAATGGGGATAATAGTCCGCCCAGTGGACATTCTTTTATTAATTCATTCAAATTTAATTTGTTTATTCACTCAAATAAAATTGGATATTTCGTAATAAATTGGTGTTAGCGTAATCATTATCCATTCTCTTCACCATTGTTGGCCACCATTCATTGTTGAATGTGATATCCAATGATATTAATGAGAGCAATTATTTATGTTTTATTATGGTTTCTGTTATTTTTTCTATTGTATCGATAGTTGATTTGAATTTTGTAAAATCATGTTGTCTTGTGCTCAATGAACTTATTTCTATATAGAAGTCATTAATATGATTTTTGAATTTGTTTAAAAAATGATTGGAGAAATTTGATGTCAGAGATATTTATCTATAACGTCTGCTCGAGTCCTAAATTGTTTTTCTCGATTTTTTAGAATTATTTCAAGGTTTATATTTTATATTTATCCATATAGAATCCCCATTAAAGAGGTTCATTGAATACCTTTTGAAACCTCTAGGGTTATTAATATTTACAGGCATGTTTGATCATATTATTACTGATGTATCAGTTCCAGAAGTGTTTTTAATATTTAATTTTGATATAATATATCTTCTATATTTCTTATATCCATATAACTGGTGTGTTCTGTTTTAACATTTGGATTATAAGATGTCTATTAACGTATGATAGATCTCATCTAATTTTTATATCATCGTCTGGAAATAAATTCTTCAGTAAACTTTTCATTTTGTTTATCTTAGCGGGGCCCGGAGAGTTATCGACAATTGGAACTCCTGATTTATTATTCAATGGTTTCATCGATTCAAATATTTTATAAGATAGGTGTGTTTGATTCAGTTTCTTCAATAGTTTTCTCCAATTTGACCTTTTTTACTTTATTTATTTCATTGCTATATTTTTTATTATTTCTGATATAAAATAAATTTCGCCAATTAATTTATTCCAATAGTGTATATTTCTATTTTAATGGATACCGTATTCAATTTTTCAATTTCTTATTCCACACCACTTCGTGTTAGGTTTTTGCTTAATCTTATTTGATTTAAGTTCGGTGAATGAAATTCATGATTTTTGCTTTGCTCTTTTGGTTTAAACATGTCGGTTAGCCTATTCTCTATGTATCGAGCATATGTACATCCGATAGTCGACAAGAAGAAAGTTGGCCGAAGACTTCTATATTTACCATTTGGCTATCGTTTGTTTTCTAATTAATCGGAAATATTGAATTTATAATTTTGATGTAATTTATTATAAAAATGACGATGTAATTATGTTCAAACTTTATCGAACTTTTCAAGCTTTGATCATTCACTAATATTTAGGTAAAATTATTTATAAGGTCCATCTTTACCTGTCCGCTTATAACTTCTATTTTCATTGAAACAAAATATAACCGTACATTGTTCATAGTCTAATGAATAGTAATTGCTCATTCATCTTAATGAAAACTTCTTAATGAATTTTATCTTGTTAAAAAATTTAAATACAAATAATGAATCGAGCTACACCATTAATTGTATATGTAGTTAGTGTCTATCAAACCTTAAGTGTTAGGGTTTTGATTTCTCTTTGTTTAAAAATATAAGTTACCTTCTTCACTGAAACGATTGATTATCCTTATGAAATCAATTTAAACGAAAAATACTAAAACCTAAATTGGTAGAAAATGAACAAAAGACACGATTATGGGGGCAAACAGAAAATCTCTAAAGGTAATTACATTCCAGATTAAAATATTTTAAAACTAAGTCCCCTCCCTCCGGGAATTTCTTTATTAAATTTATGTTATTTAAGTGGAACGCGCAATATGCCTCTGGGGGGGGGGGTCTAGGATTTAATTCTATTAAAAACTCAAGTCTTTCTTCCAAACTAATATTAGTTCATGTTTTTATATTATTTCTACTTATTTTATTATTCTCCATATTTCTCGATGTAACAGACTTTGGACTTAATTCAAGTATCCAAGCAATATCCGGTAAGTCACCTATTGATTTACCTCATTTCCTCGAAAATAAAAACACATATTTTCGGTATGTTTTGACTATTCTCTCATGTAAAAGGAAAAGTATTAACCGCTAACCCCCCCTTGTCTTAATAAAAGGTTTAATTTATGTTATACACCTTTAATATAGTAAGAGTTGTAATATTGAGAAGATGAATGTCATTTATATAATGTTATCATATATAATAATTTTCGTAACCGAGAATATGTATATTTACCTGTTATTAAATTATTTTTGATATTTCAAGGTATCTGCTTATATTGTCAATGTTTCATAAAGATAAATCTAATATTGATTTAACATATGCGAAATAAACACACGAATGGATTATTTCTCTTCCTATTTTGAATTAAAGAAACTCAGAGTTTTCTTATATTTCGAATGAACCAACATTTATTTCGCATTCAACCTTTATATATATATAGAAGGTAAAAGTTAATAATTATTTTTTTGTGTTTAAGTTTGATGATTAAATAGTTGTTTATATATATTATATTAAGGAGAGAAAAGGGTAATAAAAGTAATTATATTGGTTAGAATCAGGTTTATATTGATGTTTTTATTTTAAATAGAAAAAAAAAAAATAATAAAAAAATAAATAGAAAATTTAACAAAAATAAAAAATATATATTTAACAACGTAACGTCTTTTATCATCGGCTGTTACCCTTCATTTAGACATACTCTGATAGATATATAGTAATAAAGGAAGAGATTTATGATGATTATATATATTTGTTTTTTAGTAAAAGAGAGGAAAGAGATAAAGAAAGAACCATACACTTTTATTTCAAACAAGGTAGAAGAATTGAAAGGGTGTTAGTATTTTATAGTTAATTAATTAAGTTTTTGTAATTTTTTTATATACAAAAAAATTAAAGTGTGCGCCAAACTCAGCGCTACTTACCGTCAATAGAATCAAGTTTTAAAATATTTTTGCGTATATTCACTGGGGAAAAACAAATGATATATAGATATAAATTATGGACAAAATATTTTTTTTTAAATAAGGGTGTGAATATTTTGAATAATAAGAAGAACGCCTATTTTACAAGTGTATTTGTACTATGTTTAATTTTTTTTTTTCAAATTTGGCCTTCGAGAGAAAACAAGAAATGAATATTTAAGGCCAAAGTTGCATAAATACGTTGAACATGTAAAAAAAAATTAAAATAATAAAATAAAAGTCGGGTGTTGGTATTAAAATCAAAAAAGGCATATCCTGGCCACATGAGCTTTTTTTGCATTCTATATGGAGTATAATTTTATAATAGCATAAACAGAAGAATAAACATTCCGGAAATTTATAATATACTATTCCCTAAACCCACCCCATAATCTCCAAATAAAGATATCGCCTCTGAATAGTAAACTCGATAAACAAACGCAATAGAGGCCCGCGTTGATTCTACATTTAAACAACTGTAAATACCCAAAGAATTTTATTTGATTTTAATGATTATTCTATTAGTGTTTTAATGTGAATATTTTCTTCTGTAGAAGGAATTTATTGCCCGAAAACTAGAGAAATTTGTAAATAAAAAAAATAAAAAAATAAACTTTTCCCTGGAGGCCTGTATTACATAAAGCAGAGATATAGAGTTTTCCTTTCTTACAAATGTCTAATCAAAATATTTATTTTTCAAATATTTCTTCTTATAATTATTTTCACGAAATATATTATTCAAATATATATTTTTCTATATATATATATATATTAAACATATAATAAAAATGAATAAATTGGTTTGAAAAAATGATTTATTTGCCAAAATTTCGGTTGGCTGAGTGCCAAACATTGTCACGGCATAACAATGTATTTATTTATTTCTATATAACCATATCCTTTTTAATGAATGTGTATCAAAATATAATGCATATATATAAATAAAACATATAGTACCTTAAAATTCACTAACAAAAAATCACCTCAAATATTTTGTTAAAATAAATCTATATATTTTTCACTGATACCATATATATTCTCTAATAATTTATTTTACTTCATCTGCGTCAAATTCAGATATATTATCATATATTTTAATTTATTTATATAATAAAAAAGCGATATTTGCTTTCATAATCCTATAGAAATATTCAAGAACTCTTCACAACATATGGCAGAAAAACAATAATATTTTCGCGTCGTATAAGAATCTCCTGGAGAGGTAAATATAAAGGAACTTTATCAACAACGAATGGTCTACCTCTAAATTTAAATAAACCAAACTATATGCAAAATTCTATTAAAAGATAAATTTGAATTATGTAAATAACATAAAAACCACGCTACAATATATAACTTATTGATATTATGTTGCGTTTTATTTACTCATATTAAATAAATATGTTTTGTATCTTGACAAAGGAGATGTGTTCATTCAACCGAAATATTGACAAATAAATAGTCTTTCTATCTTATATATACATACATATATATATATGTCCATTTTCTAAATATATTAATGTGAAAATATATTTGATTATTATCAAAATTGTTCCTATGTATATGCCACAATTTAAAAGGTAATAAATTATTTATAAGGCTCTCTTTAGGGCAGGACTAAATATTTTATTACAAATAAATGTTGTTTATAGCACAATTTTATAGCTTAATTACATTTTAAAGTCTTGGTTCTTTTCATATATTCTAAATACACCTTTATAAATTTTTATTTTTAATATTTCTACGTTTTGAAATTTCTATATTTTTAATTGTCCAGCCTAATATAATTTATATTCTATATTGCCCGCGTTTACTTCTCAATCTAAGACATTCTATTATTTTAATTGTGATATATTTTTCTGCTAATTCTATTTGGGGTATTTAGCAAATGTTCAGAATGCAAATAATAGTTAATATCTCTATAAAGTAATAATATATTATTATTTTTTACATCCATATTTAAACTGACATGTATTTACTTAATATATATTTGAAAATATATATGAAATTTGTGAAATATGATTTCCAAATTTTGATATCGCATTAATATAAGCCTTGTTCGGTCTAAATTATATTTGGTGTTTGTTTGACTCACATTAATTAACCGTCCCCTGATTGACAGCAGGGTCACCTCTGTAACGTATGTGTTGTTATTTGCTCTATGCTACCATTGTAGACAGTGATCATACAGTCATTCACCACTAACGCCCAGGTACACCGTCTACTGGGATTGGTCGTCAGGACGCATGCTACAGATAGCTGGCCAGGTATTGATACCTATGAGATGCACCATTAAAGATCATCTCATAATTATTTGCATCATGTTTGAAAGCACACGTGTATATTCGCATTAAATATTCAATTCAACCAGAATTCCATTGCTACTAAAGCCTAATATACTGCTACCTACCAATATGTTAAATATGTGAATAAGTTCAATTATCTGGATTAGATATAATCAAAATGCACCGTCACATCGTCTAATACATTTAAGTCATTATTGATAATTACTCCCATCTATTAGAATGCCATTTTGATGATCACTCTACATCACCAGAATTTTACGAACTATAAAGAAATATATGTATAACTCTGTGAAAAAATAGTACAAATGTAACATTGTACTGGGATAAGGTGCATAAATTAAGAAAAAGGCATCTCCTTATCGTGCAACTGAAAGTTGCTGATGGCTGGCGCCATCTATCGGAATAAATATCAACTATTCTCGTTGATTTTTAATTATTCCAGAATTGGCCAAATACCCATTCTTGATTAATCAAGAATTAATTAATATTTTTTTATTAATTAAAATTAATTAATTAATATCGTTGATATTTATTCCGATAGATGGCGCCAGCCATCAGCAACTTTCAGTTGCACGATAAGGAGATGCCTTTTTCTTAATATATAACTCTATAAACAATTCTGCTATAAATGTTTATAATTAATTCATTGTTTATTATAATTATATATTATTTTCCATTATCCAATTTATAAATTTTGAATAGTTAGAAAGTATTTTAGTATTAGTCAACTATAGTTAACTCTATATATTTTTGTTAAGAATTTCTCCAGCGCCCGTTTAAGAAAAGAAATAAAAGAGATACACCCCAACTATATTTAGATTAGTCATATTATATTCTTTATAAGATTTCTAGAAATGTCTATTTTTCTCTCTTCGGAAATACATTGTAGTAAAGTATTTATCATTTAATTAACAGAGTAGATATATTTAGATATTTATATTCTGCAACTTCCCTTATTGCTTATTTTATAAAATCAAATTTGTTCTTGTGTGTGTGTGTGCCTAAAATAAATTGCCGTGTCATCTTGAAGTTTGTCTTTTCTAAATTTATACTTTACAATAATATATATATATATATATGAAAAAATAGTACAAATGTGATATTGTACTGGGATAAGGTACATAAATTAAGAAAAAGGCATCTCCTTATCGTGCAACTGAAAGTTGCTGATGGCTGGCGCCATCTATCGGAATAAATATCAACTATTCTCGTTGATTTTTAATTATTCCAGAATTGGCCAAATACCCATTCTTGATTAATCAAGAAAAGCTAACCACGGACGCGTTTCGGGCTGTTGGCCCTCATCAGCGTGGTGCAAGCTGTACCTCAACGACCAAAAATTGGTCATTAAGGCATCCTGAAAAATCATGAAACGGGTAGTTAAGGCCAGAATTGCGTGAGGACGCTACACAATGTGAAAAAATAGAATCATCAAGAATGGGTATTTGGCCAATTCTGGAATAATTAAAAATCAACGAGAATAGTTGATATTTATTCCGATAGATGGCACCAGCCATCAGCAACTTTCAGTTGCACGATAAGGAGATGCCTTTTTCTTAATATATATATATATATATATATATATATATATATATATATATATATATATATATATATATATATATATACGAGGTCTGTATATTTAATTATTTATTAATTTTTAGAAGGTGTTTGTTGTTTATCGTAAATATCGTAACACTATATTAATCATTAAAATATTTTGTGTAGAAACAGTATATAATCACATGTAGACACTTGTTATCATCGATCGAGCAGTGAAAGATTCAGGGTATATTACCTGAAGTGAAAAAACACAAGATTCGAACCTCTGCTGTTGGAATATCCAATTTTTGAGAAGTAGAGAGGACAGGAGTATATTAATAATAAATATATTAATATATTTGTAAATACAAAGTCAAAATATGAAATGTTTCTGAAATATTTGAAAATATATTTAGGATATTCCAAATAGCTCTAGAAGTTCTGGCCCTTAGACCTGATTTATTTTGCAATTATATTTGATTGTAAATGCTTGCAATGAATAACTCTGTTTTAATGGAAATATCCTGAGCAGGAATATCGCGTGTCAATTAAAGAAAATTGTATTGGAATTGAAATATTTCAGCGCGAAGCGCGCGATTGTATATATATATATTTTTGTAAATGAAAATTTTCTACTGTTTACTGCAAAAGGATAAAAAATTTCAAGGCCTGAATCATCAGTGTTGAACCTTTCAAGCGGCTTCGCCAGTTTAAATAACCGAGAGCAACACTGTATTGTTTACTTATATTTCTATCAATATAAAGTAATGTTCAAAAGTGATTAATCAAATTCTGGACATATTCTTTGAGAATATAGAAGGAGAGTAGTATATTCAAATATTCCATTGAGATTTCAAAATACTTCAGAAAAAAATTACAAAATATAAAGTTTATTTTGATCAGCAAATTATATGGTAAAAACGTGCTGTCATTCTATTTAAAGCGATTGGTGTATATATGTTTGTTTATATTGAATGCTTTATTAAATATTGCATAGAAATATATATTTTACATATATTTGAAACCGAACCAATCGAATAAAGGAAACAACAGGTGTATATTTTAAAAACCTCTTTCGTATTTAGAAATTCTTATTTTAAACTACCATATTTAAAATAAAAATAGCACACTTTGAGCCCTCGAGTTAGGTTTAAGGCAGGTGCAAATGGAATAGAAGGGAAAAGTTGGAATTCTAAAAATATTTCCTTTTAGCTGAAAATTCCAAAGTATTTATTTATTTTGGGGTATTTTATGCAATAAGAAAATGCATATATAAATTTATAAAATATATGTACATATATTTATATATGCATTTATACATGCCTTATAGTTAACCGAATATATATGAAAAATATAAATAATATATAAAAATATATATATAAATATTTTTGGGCCCTACCTTTATAGGTAGGGTATAATTCATAGTTAAAGTTGATTAAAATAATGTGTTGTTTTACATTTATTTGTTTGAAATTCTATTTCTTGTTTGTATTTCCTCTCTCAGTTTCTGATGGGCTATACACTACTATAAAACATTAAAATATAGAAAAACGATTTATATAATAATTCTATAGAATAAATTGATCTTGGACCTTTTCAGAAATAATAGTGTTGTATACATATGCTTCATAGATAAGGTTAAATGGAATAAAATGTGAAAAAAAGAGGGATTAGAGTGGTAGTATGGCTAGAGAGCATTACTTGATTATGAAAATAAATGTTGCTAGTTGCAAAGTCTCATCTATTGGAGAAATATCAGAGGTTGATACGTTTATGAAAATATTTGAAGATGTTTTATTTGATGTTTCATATGTTTTTTTTATATAAATTGTTCGATTTTAATACCTCCATATTTAGCAATAGACCCAACGAAAATTTCCAATTTAGCAAGCTTTCATCAATCTAAAACTAACGGATAATCATATTTTAACGCACCAATATCATTATTCATCATATATGTATATTTCCAAAGCGTGTATATTACGTTTTTTGATACATTATTATTTTCGATACTTTTTTATTTTCATATTATACTACCTGGCATACGTTATAAATATATTCAAATAACCTTTGTATGTTATTGTTATTTCTCGTCTTATAATTTTATAAAATCAATAAATCATCTAGAGGGCTAATTTTCTTGTATGATAGTGACATATATACGATTTAAAATATGATAAAACAAAATAAAATATTTGCATATATATATATTAAAAACAAAAAGGCATATCTTGACCATGATCACATGAGCATTCTCTAGATAGCAGAGCCCCATCTAGTCGAACAAAAATAAACTAAACGTTTATTTAACTTGTTCCTTGATATTTTGCCAACACATATTTTTGATTTTAATATCAAGATCTGATCATTTTTATATATTTTTTGTTTTTTCACATACATACATACATACATATGAAAAATGATATAAAATAATAATAATAAAACGGCAGGTGTTGATTTTAAAAATTAAAAAGGCATATCCTGACCAGGAGCACATGTGTTTTACAGAAGGCAGAGCGCCATCTGGTGGAACAGAAACCAACTAAACATTGATTTAGCCTGTTTCCTGATATTTGGCCACCCAATTTCTTGATAAATCAAGAAAAGACATCCACGAACGCGTTTCGCACTTTTGGCGCAGGTCAGCGTGGATTAGGCTGTACAACTGCGACCAAAAAGATATATAATTTTTGATTTAGGAATATTTGATTCTATATATGTATATATGCATGTATATATTATATATCTATATATGCCTTGTATTCTTTATTGATTTCATTAAATTTCTGTAGTTTGTATATGCGAAGAGACCTGTGTTTCCGGTTAAAATTCACCAAGAGAAAAATTTATCATCTTATCTGCGCATTTCGCACATATTCAGATAAAATTATTTGTAACATTGTGAACATATTAAATTATCTTGATCATTTTGGGTATAAAATATCAAAAAAGCGGTAGCAGTGACCTATCAAAACATGAAAATCCTCCCCAAGATAAACCTTTTGATATACTCGTTTGCTAGTAAATAATAATCTTTTAAAAGAGTACATTTCTAAAAAAAATAAGTTCTATTTTGGCCCACGAATTCCAGGGTGGATCAATCAAAACCGATAAAAGTTTAATTGAAAAAAAAAAAACAAAGAAAGAAACCAATGTATATAGGTATACACATTTAAATTGAAATCTGTTGTTATATTAAAAAATAATCTAAAAATACCATCTGGCAACATGTTTTTCCAATAAAAATGGCGACCAAAACAAACAGTTGCACCAAGTATGAAATGCAAGCAGTAATACGTTTTCTCTAACATGAAAATGTAAAACCATTTGAAATTTACTACAGAATAGAAGCTGCTTATGGTGATCATTTTTAAGGTCAAAATTGAATTTTTGAATAGGTTAGAAAATTCAAAAGCGTCATAGAAAATTTGGATGACGCACCTCGACCTGGCGCCCCGGTTAGATTAGATCGGATAAATTCCAGATATTTTCAATTTAGCGAGATTTTGAATAGGAAGCACAGAATATTGAAGAACTGTCTCTTATTTTACATCATACATGAAATTTATTACTACGACAATGCTCGAAAAAAAAATAGGCAAGTTAATGGTTACACTCTCTGGCAGGGACAGTCCTTTTGACATGTGTGTTCCCCGAAGAACGTCGTAGGTGGTAAGAAAAGGGATAAATAAAGAAGTACTACTGGCCCCTGATGGGGCTTTGCCGCGTCAGGATGGAGAGCGACAGGAGAATAAAAAGGGTTGGGAGACCGACAGCGCGGTATAGAGTACTTCTAGAGTACTCTGTCTTCAACAAGAGAAGGTTTTCTCAAAGAGGACCCGGAGTGTCCGGGAGACGGAAGTCCCAGCTGTTGGCTTAACCGTGGAAATGTCCAGAAGCTGGCCAGGCCGTGTTGACAAATGGAATTTACTAATTGGATTACTCTGTTTGAAGTGGAAACCGGAACGAAAGTGTAGATAGTGGCAGCGGGGCAGTCTACAAGTCGGTGTCGTTTAGGCTGGGCGTGAACTGTGCCTGTGTAGCGGGACGCTCCGAAAGAGTGACATCCACAGCGCCAAGGTTCCTTCTGACGGTGGAGAATGGAGGTAAGCCTTCTAGTTGGCATCACTCTAATGAATCCATAAGTTAGCGGAGTCTCTTCACGAGTTCACTAAAGATGAACCTCCTTGAAGATGAACCTCGTTCAAGTCGACCACCAACAGCAGCGGCCCAAAATAATATTGAACTGGTAAGATATTTGTTTAGAGAAGATGGAAGAATTACGTATCAGTAGTTAAAGTGTGGTGTGGGCATTGTGGATCGGCAGCAATCAACACCATCATTAATGTTCATTTAAAATTAGGTAAGGAAGGGAGTTCCAAAAATGCAATATAACAGCGGTATGGCAGATTAAACTGGCGAAACCGCTGAGAGGGTTCACCACTGAAGAGCCAGGCCCTCGCATTAATTTTTCTATTGCAGTAAGGGCAGTAGAAATTGTTTAATATCAAAAAGAATCTTACGCGTTTAAAATAGTTTCGAAAGATATTAGTGCATAATTTGTCTTCTTATGATCAACACGCTGCCCCTACATAAATTAAAAGTATAAATATTAAAATATGTTTTGTGTTATGTTAGAGAGAGGACCATAAATTTCTTAATATTAGAAAAAATATATATTACTATAATCTACTTATATAATTGCCTTATTCTGAAGCTCACGGATAGAATGCGCGCCCATTGGCTGCCGGCGAACACGTGTCCTCCCTGCCCCCCTCTAGACAACCCTGTTATCAGCTGTGTGATACATACACCTGTCTAAAGCGGCCATTCCAGACAACCCTGTTATCAGCAGTGTGATACATCCACCTGTCTATACAGACCACCCGGTCTATAGCGACCACTGACCACCCTGCCTATAGCGACCACTCTAGACAACCCTGTTATCAGCTATGTGATACATCCACCTGTCTATACAGACCACCCTGTCTATAGCGGTCACTTTAGGCAACCCTGTTATCAGCTGTGTGTTACATTCACCTGTCTATAGCGGCCACTCTAGACAACCCTGCTATCAGCTGTGTGATACATCCACCTGTCTATACAGACCACCCTGTCTATAGCGGCCACTCTAGACAACCCTGTTATCAGCTGTGTAATACATCCACCTGTCTATACAGACCACCCTGTCTATAGCGGCCACTCTAGACAACCCTGTTATCAGCTGTGTAATACATCCACCTGTCTATACAGACCACCCTGTATATAGCGGCCATCCCAGATAACCCTGTTATCAGCTGTGTGATACATCCACCTGTCTATACAGACCACCCTGTCTATAGCGGCCACTCTAGACAACCCTGTTATCAGCTGTGTGTTATATTCACCTGTCCATACAGACCACCCTGTCTATAGCGACCACCCAAGACAACGTTTTAAAAACATATCCGCACTCGGGTAAAACCCGGGCGTTGCCCGGGCCATTCGTCTAGTTTATTATACTAGTTGCGAAAAATGTAGGTAGAAATATCTTTATTTCAATTTAAAATTTATAAGAATAGAATAACATTATTCTCCGTTATAAAATAATTTGCATCTTTTCTCCGAAACAGAAAATATAGAAACATAATTTGAATATCCAAACAATCTATGAAACTGAAATATATTATTCATAACTATATAAAATATATTCGAATCAATACGATATGAAACCATAAATCGGAATTTTTCTATTATATTTTATATATTTTTGAAAAAAATTCCGGAATTTAAAGATTATAATTGAAATAAGTTGAAATTGTCTCGCTATAATATATAGCTACATTATATGCAATATAGATTTCAATATTATATATACTTAATAATTTTAATACCATTTTCCATCGTTTCAAGATTGTAATTTCCTTTGGGATCCATTTCTTCGAAGTATCTCAATAAAAACCTTAGTAATGACCTTTTAATGTCGCTTTCAGGACATATTTTAAAATGAAAGTCCATTGTGTAGAAAATATCTTATCTCCCAGTAAATAAGTATCCAGAGAAGGGCAATGAAGCTAGTTTACAACCTCCAACTTTGCCCGATTAAATTCAAAATCGATAAATCGACCGATCTGTTTTTTTACTTAAGGTATTCATTAGAACGTTACCTCGGGAAATATAGGTGTCGGTGTTCATTTAAACGCTTTTTCGATTGCCCTTTAAATAGAGGTGTGAATTTAGGTTATTTTGCTTGAATTTATGGAGTAATTAATCTTCTAATGTATTTAGTAGCCTTTTTAGTATATGACATAGTAAAAATTCAATAGATTAGTAAGATATACTGATGTCAGATTTTCTTTTAGTTCAATTCGTCCGTTTATTGGTTCGATCCGGTTATAAATCTTAATCTGTCAATCAATTTACCATTACAGTGTCTACAGTACTGTATTATACAAGCGTATATTTATACCTAGTCACCTATATTTTTAATCATATAGCCCTTTGGTATTATTACTCCAACATATCAGATACTACCATAAAGAGGACATAGACACTGCTCTCTACTGATTTCCAAACAAATCGAAACACTTTCATATTTAGTACAGCTACTCAAGCTAATAATTAGGAAACCGAATTACTGAAATATTTAAGACAGAACCTTATCCAACCACCAGAGACGGTTCAGCTGTACCAAAGTAACAATGCTTTCTTCCTGATCAAACAAATAAATGAGATATGTCGAACGAAATGTTTGAAGAATGAGGACCTATATTTTGAATAAAATAATATTTTTATATCAATTTTAAATATGTTTAATAATATATTTATTTTAAATATGATATGATATTTTTAATATAGCCGACCTTTTATTCCAATTCGGTATATGAATGCAATCCCCCCCGAAACATCCTGCTACCTCTCTCTCTCTCTCTTTCCCTCCATTGTGAGTTTCAAATTGAGAAATTGGCTTATTAAATAACTCCTGACACGAAGACTTGTTTTTATATAGATAAAATATTTTTTTTCGAAAAGAATCGTTTATATTAGTTTTATAAATTAGCAATATGATTATATAGGGATTTTAAAAATATTTGATCGAAATGAAATACTTTATCACAAAATTGCATGTTCGATTTAAAAAACCTTTTAGAATATAATTAAAAGTTGAATTTGTCATTATATCAAATTGAACGGAATATTCAAAGGACAATTTACAGACTATAACGTTGGGTTTCGTATTGAAAAGCAACATTTCAATAATGAAACGCTCTTACAAATCTAAACAATACTTGTTAATTTTCTTTATATAGTAGCCTCACCTATCTTCAATAAGGAAAAATATGGCTAAATCCTATTATAATAAAATAATTTCTCAAGAATTGTCTCAACAGAGGATGTTGGAGAGCAAGGGAAATACTCTTATTCAGAGATCAAACTGTCATGTTTTAGGAAATAATATAAATGGCCAAAATAACAGAATCATCATAGTAAATTACAATTATTCCAAAATAAAATACACTAGCTAAAAATAGGGATGTTGATTGATCAACGCTACATAAAAATCTTGAAATATATATGATTGAATATGGATTTGATAGTAAGCCCGTGTTGATAACATGAGAAAACTTCTTTGATATTGGAAGAGGTTTCATTTCACACCTAAATAACTACACCAAGACAGAAAATTACTTCTTACTTCTCTATATTTTTTTAGAGATCTAGAATTTGGAAACTTGGTTTAAGCCATATTGTTACTTACTTCTTTATATGAAAATAAAGTATTTAGTGGTAAATTTACCATTCATTCCTTGAGTACAACTTACCTTACTATTTTCTCTAATTACTTGAAAAAATCCGCTTCACATGAACTATTCACTATGAAAATTTATAAATGTCATAAATGTAAATATTTATTTTTGACGTGACAACGTCTTAAATTAGGTTGCGGCTGGGAGTCACTTATGAAAAAGTGTAACGCCCGGTAACGTTACGATGAGTCACCGAACGAGAGTGCTGCGCGCGCAGCGCTAAAGAATTAGGCGCATTGAATCGGCGCATGCTTGTCTCTGTCTTTGTCTTTCTCGAACGTTCTTGGCGTTGGAAAAACAAGAAAGCGTCATAATACAAGTTCACACGTGTGGTTAAAGTATCGTCAGCTGTGTCTGTAGTGAAAATGTGGAGTGCTTAGATTCGTCATTTACAACAACTACAACAATAAAGGTAAATAATTGTACACTGATATTTCATTATCGTAAACTATGATTGATTGATTAAATGTTAGATTGACACAAAAGTTGAGAAACTGAGTTTATAGATTATGTCATACTATTGATAAATGTTGATAGTGTTAAGTAAATTATTAGTTTAAAATTAATTAATTAATTAATTATTATTTTACAAATTTTAAATAGTTTCAAATTTATTTAGCAAAAATGTACATCATAACAGAAAAGGACTCTCCATTGGTTTTCAAACATGGCCGAGATGGAAACGACTCACAGACTACTCGAGATATTCGCAATGATTACTTACGACTTCGTGGACACACTCTAGACACGATTACCAAACAAGCCGTAAAATTCTGTGACGACGCAACCGACGCTGGACAACTTATTGTAACGAACATCAACTGTCAAAGTTTAAGTGCCCATGCCGCGGACATTGAAACAGATACAGTGATACCACGATCAGACTATTTAGTATTGACTGAAACGTGGATGCGCGACACTTGTGAACCAACTCCAATCAAGGGTTATGGGTGCGTATCCAGGGAAAATAATCGACCTAACTCAGATACCAACGCGGCTGGTGGAGTGGCGATCTATCGTAAATTATCATCGACATCTACGGCGGAAGTGTTCCAAGTTGCGATTACAGACGTAACTCGTGTCATTAAAACCAAGGGTGACATGTGCATGACTGAAGTTACTTGCTTCGCCGCTAATACTAGCTTCAAGTTTATACTCGGTGCTGTATATATTCATCCAGGAGCTAGTATGCAGGATATTGGAATGTTACTATGGCAAGGACTCGGTCCGTACATTCACAACAGCCAGTACGTGCCACCGTTCGTGCAAATTGATTCTAGTATACCGATTCTTCTGTGTGGTGATTTTAACAAAAACGTAAAGCCTGACAACTCGTTTCTTAATTTCATGAAAAATACGTATAATCTTGATTGCGTATCAAACGTTTCTAAGTCAACTACGTTAAAAGGAACAACTATCGACTTGACTTTCGCAAGACACATTACAGCAGAAACACTTCCTTTCATTTCATATTTCTCCTATCATCGTCCTATCCTCAACAAAATCAATCAAATAGGAATTAGTTAAGTTTAAGTTTACATGTACAATGTTTTAATAAACAAAATATATTTCTATAGTTAAAATTTGTGCAATTCTTATTTTCATTCAATTCCTTGTTCCTATTGTGCATTTTAATTATATTCATATCAATAAATATTCTACCGTTGTCACTTAAAATCTTCGCCCGTAAAACCGACTTTACAGGCAACCATTGTTTTTTATTATAATTAATATACTGTACACTGAATATAAAAATATGCAAAAAAAAGGATTATCGAATATAAAGATTTATATCAATATTATAGGAAAGTATTTTATTAAATATATATTGAAGAGAAGTATTTTTTTAACTTTTTTAATATATGTGTGTTAGCAAACATCTTTGTTTTTTTAATAATTGTATAAATATTATGCAAAATGGTAAATCGCCTTGTATGAATTATATATATTATCCTATTATTTTTATGTGAGAGAGAATCTCCTATATAGGATATAAATAATGCAACAGGTTTCTGAAGATTATTTTCTTTTCATTCATCTTCAGGAACTAGTTGCATTATTCAATTAATATATAGAAAATGTATTTATTAATGTTAAAAGAATGAAACTCTGAAATTCTGTTAGTACTTTTTGACATTAGAATGTTTCAAATAATTAAATTAGACGTTAGATTTCAATATTTTAAAAGGATGAAGTAAGATATTGTTTAAATTATTATTTACTTAAAATTTCTGTGTTATTTTTTAAGTATACTAATGGGATATAAAGTAGTTAAAAATTTATAACCTATATAAAAGTAAAATATTTGTCTAGTTATTATATGTTTATAATTTTTTATTTAATCTACATAATTATAAAATGTCTAAGTTGGGGCTGGAGGGAAAATGCTTTTACAGTAATTGGTCACATCGCTTTCTTCGTTGTTTGTATACTGAAAAACAAACCTTCTTTCCGCTTGGCAGAACTCAGTCTTGTCTCTGTGAGTTCTTCTATAGTGGCATCTCTGCTATATATTAACAAGTGATTTCTCATCACATAAAATATTATGATATTGGAAGTAGCAGCAGTCAAATATGATTACAATGCGGTTAAGAGATCGGAAAATTTGGAAACATTTATAATTAATGATTTAACCTGACATTCTCATTTAATTACGATTTTGTAGGAATATTAATAGAAATCTCTGCCTTCCAAAGGCAGTTATATTTAACCTTTCAATTTAACAGCTAGAAGAATTTATGAAGTGACCAATTCAGTGTACTACCTTTAAGTTTATTTATTTGAAATTATTGCAAATATAGAACCCAGTTTTTATTTTATGAGGCGTATTTTAATTTTGTCCAAACTTTCATCAAGATATTTTTTGATGAGCGACTAGCTTCTCGTGTTATAATCTCTATAAAGATTTCTATATTTAAAGTTTTATTTTCTTAAAATGACTTCCATTAGGACATATGGACGGACACAAAACAGTTATTGATTTAATATTATCCCCAAAAAATGTTTGTGTGCATATACTATGAAGACAATTTAATATACTTGTGTAAGTTGTTAGGAAATAGAGCATAGTTATAATCAACAATTGTTTTATTAACGTCATAGTATTTACAATTTAAAAGATTGTCCATAAGTATGTTACACTATGTACAAGATCACCCGCAGATGGCCAGTGTTATCTGGGAGGCAGCCGCGACAACTTCTGTAAAACACAGGTTTCTAGGTTAGCGGTAGAATGATGGAGAGAATATATAATTGGGTTCTGCTGAAAATATATTCGTCAAAAACATCAGAAAATTGAAGAAAATGTTTATAGAACATGTATTAAAATAATCGCATCTATAAAACTCTATCTCTATAAAATAACTAAATTTATACATACAGTAGAACCTCCCTTTAACGGACTCCCCGCTAACAGAAACCTCTCTATAAAAGACAGTTTTCGTTTGCAAAATTACCATTTTTACTATTTAGTAACTCTCCGGTAAGAGGACACCTCTTCCTAAAGGACAGTTCGGCTCTGCAATTAGGTGTCCTTTGCAGGGAGGTTCTACTGTATATATAAGTAAAATATAAATTCGAATTTAACATTCAACGTAATAAGAATGACATTCACTAGTGTTGCTCATATCGGTAAAAAGAAATTCTCCTAAAAAAGAAGTTAGAAAGTAAAAAAAAAAAAACACTAAAAAGTCATACATTTAAACTCAAATAGAATTTATTAATATACCAAAAACGTTGACTAAAGTTTACTATTCGTAGAGTGAATGGGTTTTCTTGATTTGAAGATAAAATATATTCGATCAATATTATTGATTGGAATATTAAATTAACGGGCATTTGATATTCATTTCAGGAAATGACGCTTTACTATTAGGATTATCCAATCGAAAGGTGTCAAATCTTATATAATCACCAATACCGATGATTAGTAGTCATATAGATATCTTTGGAGTATAATAAATTGTATTGACCTTGACCTGGATAAGCGAATGAAGTTACATAGCTTATTAAATAGTGAAAGAAAAATAACTACCAAATATTTCCTGTTCGTGCAATTGAGCGATGAAAAGGTGTTGTAGTAATTATTTGTTTTATCAACATGTTAATATATATATTGTGTGTGTAAAGGTGCTGGAAAGTGGGATTCGTGTTCTTTGGAAATATTATTGAGCAAGAGCCCGAATCTATAGGTGGCTTATTTGTGTTAATTTGCTGAAAGTGGCATTGTGGCATATCCAATTACAGTCTACTCTCGTTATAACGCCACCATCCGGATTTTGCGAAAAAAGCGGCGTAAGGCGAGGGTGGCGTTGTATCGAACACACACGTTTAAAATGTGAAATATTTAAAGATACAATAAATTATTTATAACAATTAATCATAACAATTTATACTCTAAATATAGAATGCCGGCATTAAATAATTAATATGATAAATAGAAAGCATTAATTTATAATTTATTCATAAAAAAGTAATTAACTTTTTCTCAAAAGAAGTCTGTGATCCCAACTTTTCTTTTCTCTCCCTAACTTATGGCATAGACACGGTGTAACAGATCCGCAGATAGATTGACATCGTCAGATGTTGCTCTCTTGGAGTGCTCAAGAAACAATAAAACTGCCTCAGCAGCTCTTCTGGCTTCCCTTAACGATGGTAGGCGCGGAGTCACTGTTGCATCATCATCCACGCCAAGTTCTTCTTTCGCTGTAACAGTGGACACCAGAAAATTGTCATCTGTTAGATTCATTTCCGCCTCCTGGGAATCATCAACCAGTTGAAACTCCCTTTCAGTCATCAAATTCTCTGGTGTAATAGCGAATATATCGCGAATGCGATCGAGCAGATTTCCATAATTAAGAGGCTCAACTGCAGCTTTAGAAGTGAAGCGATTGCCTGTATGATTCCATCAGTTGCCCAACAGAATTCCAAGCCATTTTACAATAGCGCACAGCGTAATCCAGACGTAATTCTGTGGGTAGATGGGCATCCGCCGATTCCACCATTTTCTGGAGTTGAAGCTTGCGATATTGAGCCTTGAAACCTTTGATGATGCCACTATCCAGTGACTGGCAGTCATATTTAGTGGAAGGAATCTTTATGTTGCTGAGACCATCATTAGGGACGCAGTGAGACGTTATCTAACAACAGTAGGAAACGACGTCCTTCAGAGACAAGCTGCTTGTTGAACTGCTTTAGCCATTCTTGAAAGATGCTAGAGGTCATCCATGCTTTGATGTTAGATGTGTAAGTGCAGTAGAAGTGTGGACTAAAGTTTCTGAAGCATCGAGGCTTTGCCGATTTTCCGATAATCAGCAATTGCCGCTTGTCTGTTCCAGAAGAGTTGCAGCACAGTTGAACAGTGATTCGTTGCTTCATCCTTTTGACACCACGGCAGTTTTCATCTTTGTGAGCAAGTGCTCGGTCAGGAATGAGCTGAAAAAATAATCCTGTTTCGTCTGCATTGTATATGTTGGCTGGGTCATACCCGGAGTTCGCCAGCATACTGTTCAAATTTGTAAGGTGTTCATCAATGATAGCTGGAGAAATCGATGCGCCTTCCCCACAGAGCCGTCGTTGCAAAATATGGAATCTCCCTTTAAATCGCTGCAGTCACCCACTGCTGTACGCGAAATTTTCTGGTACGTCCAACTTCCCGCCAAGTTTTTTTGCCTTTTCTCTTAGGAGGTCATCAGTAATAATAATATTATTGGCACGCTTTTGGGTAAACCAGTTGAAGAGAGCGTCTTCCAAGTCACTAAATTTTCCGACACTTTGAAGAACCAACAGTATAATTTTCCCACTTCTCAGCCTGAGTGAGAATAACGGACAGTTGTTCGTGGAAGTGAGAAACGCTCTCCAATCTCATTCTTCGACACCGTAGGGTTATTTCTTGCCAACTGGCATATCTCCTTCTTCTTTTCAATGGTGATCGATTCACGTTTACGCTTTTGGGAACTCATGATACGACAATATGATTGTTGTGTTGACGTTAGCAAAGGATGAAGCGACTGTGTATGTCCCAGGCACAAGAAGGAAAAGGTCTGATGGATGTTCACACAATCTGTTGTGTCAACAGCAGGCAAAGTCTGGTGCCGCTGGCGGAAAAAATGCAGACAGGAAAAGGGAAGCGTGGGGTGAGGGACGTTGTGAGCGGCGCTATAACGAATGGTTTTTGCTACTTGGGATACGAAAATACAGCGGCGGAAGGCGAACAGCGAGGGAGTGGCGTTATATAGAGAAAAATACATTGATGTCGATTGGGACAAAACGAAAAAGCGGCGTAAGGCGAGGGTGGCGTTATATCGAGTGGCGTTATAACGAGAGTAGACTGAACGTATCTGAATTTGTGCGATCTGCGCAGGGTTTAAAAATATATTAATTATAATGTGTATATATATATATTATTATATATATTTTAAAAATTATTTTTCACATATATTTCATGTCATGGTAGATTAAACTGGCGAAACCGCTGGGAGGGTTCACCACTGATGAGCCAGGCCCTCCTATTAATTTTTCCATTGCAATAAGGGCAGTAGAAATTGTTTAATTTCAAAAAAAATCTTACCCCTTTAAAATAGTTTTGAATTTTGATATTTCATGTTATTGAATATAAAATATAGCAAATATTAGTAAGGAATGGATTTTTAACCGGAATGACTAGACTTTGTTCTGTAGTAATATTAGGGATATTTGACCACATACTCTAATTTCTGGGTTCCAGGAAAGTGTTCAGGATGAAAGTTAATATTTATTTTCCCTACTGAATACGTCCTTTTTATCTCTTACCATTGAATATTTGAAATCACAAATATTTGAAGGTTTATCGTGGCTGCGCTACAGTACAACAAACTTCGACTGAAAAGCCGTTAAATTTGAAAATAAATTCAAATATTTAGTATAATGATATATATTTGTGTTGTGACCTTGGTATATTTGACTTCATAACCACTAAAAGGACTGAACAAAATTAATGGTAGGCTTTAAATAAAACTCCTTAATTTGAGCCTTGACTTTCGAAACTGTTACCCAAATAAATTTAATTTGCCATTCTTTCATATTCTTGAAAAAAAAAGAACAAATTCAATAATTATGTTTAAATATTTTTACCGATACTAATTTGAAATATGAATGAGTGGAATTTATGAAAAATACATAATAAATTAGAATCTCTCCATGTTGACTTTGTTTCCAATAATTCCCCAAAAACATTGTTTACCATTATAATAAAGTTTATAAACATTTTTAAAAACATTAATAAATTGTAAATTTACTTACTCTTCTACCAATAGGGATTTTTCTTCTAATTACCTGCTTTTAACGCGCAGTCCGCGTATATGTGTCTACATGTACCGTGACTAGCTTCCAGGACTATTTCATAATTCATCACCATACCGAGAAGTCGTCATTAAACATTATAGTTTTGGGATGCCATCCTCCTAACACGCCATTCCGGAAATAACCATTGCTAATGTATAAGTTATATAGACGTTTAAACCCATATATTTTCAAAGTTTTTCGTTACGAAATTCCATTAAGATAATGCTATACTAAGTGTAATGGGGTATTTGAACAATTTTCAATGCTCGTCAGGTTAAATTACTTCATACGTGACATTTTTCTAAGATACGCCTTCTAATATATCTCGGTGATGATCGGCAAGTTTGCGAATTAAGATATTATTAACTGCTGTCGATCCACTTCTACAGCCTCTCTGTATTCTATATCTTGGGTTTGTTTCTTTATTTCTTCAATACGTCTTATTCTTATCCAGAGAAAGACTTTCTACCATTATTTGACCTCCAACATTCTCCTTATCCATATCTATTAGTATATTTATTATTAATTGCCACATTTAATACTTCTGCCTTTTTCCGATAACTTCAACAGGCCTCATTAAACTTCTAATTAAGACGTTATTAAATTTCACAGAAAAAAAGGAGAAGAATTGTATGATATATTTATATAAAGTTCATTAATGGAGGAGGTTAATGAAGTTTAAAAAAAACAACCCAGATACATCTTAACAGCATTGAAAACATTTTATATAATTGAATAATAAATAAAAATATTTTCAAAAAAAGTTTATGTTTTTATCCAAAAAGAGGGCGTGTTATACGGTCGCGCTTCATCAGGCTAATGGCTTTACAAAGACGTGCTGCATGCCTTTGCAAGCCATTGACCTGATGAAGCGAGAACACGTTTTGTCTCCCTTTTAAATAAAAAAGTAACCATTTGCAATTTTCTTTTGTTATTAAAGTATACTTACTTAAAACTATATTTTAATTATGAAATAGTCTGGGATATATCATAATGCCTCTAGAACATACCCAAGCTCATTTTGATATATTTAAAATCAGGGTTCAAGCAATATTGACCTTAACATACAAAAGATAAAATATAATTATTCATTTAACTCACAAGTCCTCTATTAGTAGATTTTACTTAACCTATTCTAATAAAGAGCTAAAATGCGCGGCACCTCAAAATAAAACTAGATATAAATCTCCATGCACATGTGAATATATTAAAAATTATTAAATAATTGAATTTTTAAAATTACTGCCTTTATTTGTCACACACACAGTTTATTTATAAAGATATTTCTTTAAAATTTATTTCTTCACAATTATTTCTAAGCTAGACATTTGTGTGCACGCTTGATAAATTTTAAACTTTAAATATATATTTTTTTCTTCAGAAAATATTTTTCCTTAAAAATAATGTTTTTCTGGATTTCACATTGTAGATGCCCAAAATTATTAAAATCAAGGTTTGATACATTTTAGTTATTTCAATATCGTTGAAACATAATCAAACATATTGAAACTGAATAATAACATATTTATTACATTATTTTATACTGGTAGTACAATCATATTATAATGATTTATATATTTAGTTGTGAAAAAAATAGAAAAATGGTAAGATGTTAATATTAAAAACAAAATTGGCATATTCTAACAGCTTACATGAGCATATTTAGACGGCAGAACGCCATCTAGTGGGAGAGAAATCAACTAAACGTTTAATAAGATTGTTTTACAAAGATATTTGTCCAACACAATATCTTGATAAATCAAAAAACGTCAACCACGTACGCGTTTCTGGCTGTTGGCCTTCGTCAGCGTGGTGCAGACTGTACCTTTAATTCAAATAATATAGTCCTGAACTCTTCTTGAGAAATCAATAAATGAATATTTAAGGCCAAGTTTTCGTGAATAGGCTTTTCATGTGAAAAATAATGGGGGAAGAAAACAAAGAGAAATATGGCATGGGGTTTGACTACTTTTTCTTTATTAAGATATCAGGTTGGCCATATAATTTTGAAATAAGCTAAATCAACTTTTACTTGAATTTTGTTCCACTAGATGGCGCTCTGCCATCTAAAATGCTCATGTTAACGGTCAGGAAATGCCAATTTTGTTTTTAATATATATATTGATTAATAATTTTAAAATAGTGTTTTCAATATATACATATATATTCAATTTAAGAATTATTTTAAAATAGTGTTTTCAATATATACATATATATTCAATTTAAGAATTATTTTAAAATAGTGTTTTCAATATATACATATATATTCAATTTAAGAATCATTTTGATATGATATGTTTTCGTTATATTTTGAGAAAATTGATGATAGTTAGACCTATATCTAATGTTATAAAAGATGCAATTTCAAAAATAGGATAGTTTATATCCTTATAATATGACGAAATTTAAAAATAAATACACCTAGTCAATTTGAACAATATCACACAAAATTAATTATATTTATCAAAATATTTATTGATAAGAGAGAGATAATTTAAATGCAATTATCAAATTAAGTTATTTAGGTGTGTTTATTATTGCATTTATTTTCTCACCTGGAATTATTTTAGGATGTGTAATTTCACAATATTTGTATTTAGAATTAATAGCTATTTCAGATAAACTAAAGCGGCACATTTTAAAAATAAAAATTAAATTTCAAACGATAAATCACAATTACTACTACTTGTATAGCACACAATATTTTCGTATAGTTGATTTTAGATTTTTGCCAATTAATTTTAAAATTATTCAGTTGTATGTGTTTGTAATATGTAAAAAAAAAAATAACGTAATCTGTCTTGATATGGTAAAATTAAAAAGTGTTAAGAAGTCATATAAAAAGGTTATAGAATCACGAAGGGGTTATAAAACTCAGAATGAGGAATTTCCTGACATTTGTGCCTATGTTATTAGGGAAGGAAGATCTATGGTGAAGTTGATGGATATGACGGGAGCCATTTTTTACAACTCTCCCTTTTCTTTCGCTTAATCACATCAGCTTAACAATGGAATAATGGGGGAATAATATAGAACCTAATTTTACACCTCTCTTCACCATTAATATTACAATCCTTTTCATACATGATTTCTAATGATTAAATTCTAATATCTCTATTGAATATGTAGATAGAAATGATGAAGCATGATAATTATGTGATTTTTAGTTTTATAATCATATTGGATTGAACTTATTAGTTTAAAATATAGACACTTAGGCCAGTTGAAGTTTTATTACAATCCTTTTCATACATGATTTCTAATGATTAAATTCTAATATCCCTATTGAATATGTAGATAGAAATGATGAAGCATGATAATTATGTGATTTTTAGTTTTATAATCATATTAGATTGAACTTATTAGTTTAAAATATAGACACTTAGGCCAGTTGAAGTTTTATTACAATCCTTTTCATACATGATTTCTAATGATTAAATTCTAATATCCCTATTGAATATGTAGATAGAAATGATGAAGCATGATAATTATGTGATTTTTAGTTTTATAATCATATTAGATTGAACTCATTAGTTTAAAAGATAGACACTTAGGCCAGTTGAAGTTTTATTTTCTTAACGTTTCAACAAAATAGTTTTGTAAAACGACATTTAAAAATTATCCCGCATGAGTTTCTTTTCAATGAAAAATCAAAAATTTATTTAAAGGAGAAATAACGATTATTTCTAACCTTAAAAATGGGGTATGAAAGGATGAATTGTGAAGAGTAATGATAAACGGAAAAATAACATCCCATCCCTGGACACTTTTATTTTTCCGTTTATCATTACTCTTCACAATTCATCGTTTCATACCTCATCTTTAAGGTTAGAAATAATCGTTATTTATCCTTTAAATAAATTTTGATTTTTCATTGAAAAGAAACACATGCGGGATAATTTTTAAATCTCGTTTTACAATCACAAGCCGCATTATATTATATTGTAAAATAATGTGTCTTCGTCCAGAGAAATGAAACGAAGACAAAATACATTTGTTGAAACGTTGATAAATAAAACTCTAACTGGCCGAAGTGTCTAGTGTTTATAGAAATATGAATTCCGGCCAGGCAGCCTCTCTCTTTACGATAGACTTATTAGGATACCATTTATTTCATTGGAAAATTATCATGAGAGTATAATGTGAGTATTTAAATAGTTTGTCGAACTCATTTGTATAAATCCTTTTCTACTATATTTACAACTTCCACAACATTTTACGCCATAATTACAAAAGGTATGAGATATGCACAAGATGGAAGTTCAAGATTAATTGGAATTGAATATACGTAATAACTTAACTAATAGTGTAATATTAAATGATCATTGTAAATATTTAGAAAAGAAAATGTATATACATGGATCAATTAGTCCCACAATATAACAATTGAATTAGAAAATTCATTGAATTAAAGTCTAGCACTTTATTTATTTTTTTCGTTCTGCCAGTTGTTATTTTTCTGTAGCAGGGTTATGGGGTATCGCTGATGTACACCTGAAGTTGTTTTCTAGATCGTTCTTTATATTTATTTAGAGTTGGGATATATTGGTGTTATTATAAGTAGATATTAAATATTTCTACATTGAGGCCCAACAATAGCTGATTTGTTTTACGGTATTTATGTGGGAATTTTGATTGATTTTGTGTTATACCTTTCTCTCTCCGATATGGTAATTGCTAGTGTCAAAATATTTGTTGAATTAATGTGAATTGATCATTAAATATAGTGTTCAAAACCAATTATTTCATGAATAAAGTTAATGTAAAAGGGTATTTGCTATATAAATAAAACGAATACGAATATATTATTCATATATATTTATAAAATTCCCAAAGTTCATTTTTCATAGTTTCCTTAAAACCGTCACCAAGAATCCATCTAAAGCGTCAGATATAGACCAATCATAAAGATAGCACCAAGTTCACATCCAGTTATTATCATTTTTTCACCAATTTTGGGTAATAATTTCATTCTCAGTTAATTCAATAAAAACTTTCAATCTGTTCTGTTTATGATCTCCGGTTAGATTGCGTGGAATAAAGTAACCACGAATTGTTTTCATGTTTAAATGTTCATGAACAATGCTTTGGCAGCTTCTATATAAAATTTCAACTATTTCCGCTATCGCTCTAATAGGTATTTTTCTATTAGCATAAATTAAATCACTAACCTGCTGGATGCTGTGGTCCGTCGTGTAAGTTGACATTGGATCATCCTCGATATACTCTGAATCTATAAATCTATTGTACCAGGAATGTACTTGAGTTTTTAAAATTGTTTCCTCTACATAGGCTTCCTCTCCAACACCTTTAATTCATGAGAAAAAATATTTATTCAATTATAACAAAATTTTAGCTTACCTCTTTATTCAAAACCGACAATACAAAATCCGACTAAAGCTATAAACAAAAAACATTTATATTCCTACAATGAGGTTTACGCATGCGCTGTTTCCAATGTTGCCAGTCCTCTTTTTGTCATTTAGGCCTTATTTTAAAATAATTTTATCATATTAATATTTTATTTTAATTAGTGATTTTTAAAAGGGGTTCGGATACTCTTTGATCGTACCTTGTATACCTCAAAACAAAGTTTACATTTTTATATAAACTTGTATAACATTTGAAATATTTTTCCATAAAACGTAATAACCTTTATTCCATTTATAATGGAAAAGGTCAGAAATGTCCAGTAAGTAAGCTAAAATACATATATATATAAAATCATAAACATTCTTATTATAATTATATATAAAAATAATACCAGAATATTCTTAAGAAATTTAATCATTCGAAAAAAAACTGTCCTATCTTTTTCTTTTAATTTTGAATATATCTCTATAGAATTAATAGAAATTTTCCGTGTAAAAGGAAGCGGGGCTAAAAAAGTAAAAAAGAGTAGAGGATCTAATCTATTAACAAAAGGCGCCAAACCAAGAGATCGTCTGATGAAAAGAAAACATAATTAATTATCCAGCTACGCTGTTACACCTCGGCTGTGTTAGATCTAGTCACTTTGCTGCACCTTTTGAGAAATAATAATTCACTCTCATCCTATATATATTATAGTTTAGACCTTATTAAAATTTTAATATATATCTTTCTTTGAAAATGCAATATTCTGATTGTATTTAGTCAAATATTCCTTTGAATATCTTCGTTTTGAATATGTTTTGGTTTAACATGCGATATCTTCACACGACTGAACACTCGCTCGTATATTGGTAAGTAGATTTTATTATATATAAATACTTTGAATTTTTAAATTTATATACAAAGTACAAAATAATGTTTGAATATAAGTTAAAGGTTATTATTGATCTCAATTAAATTCTGGTGTCGGCCCTATTAAAATATTCTTGTATATTGTCGATACATTATACAACAATACTTTGCATTCATCAATATATTCCTTTTTGTATCTAGGTTAAAATAATTTTTAAGTCTAATCTATCGACTTTATGTGACACTTAGATTCTTTATATACAAACTAAATACGTTTTTAACCTTGAGAAAGGTTAGTGTTTTTACTTAACACACACACACACACATTTATTTTAAAAAAAGAAGAGTTTCGGCATTTCATGATTTTGTCGGGATCCTCAATCCTGTAATAATGAATAACTTTGTTATTTTATCTATGCACCTGTTGAAAAATAACCATGAAGGAAATCTTGTGATGTTGGTAGGCTGAAGAAAAAAGAAAGGATTCTCCCTACAGTCTTCTCGTTTTAACATCGAGAATTAACCTCTAAATCCATCACTTTAAGCCCAAATTATTCTATTATATTCTAATAAGTATAATTTGAATCTTCTTATTCTTATAAATTAAGAATGAAAGGGATATATAATAGAGAATATAGGAATTTTACCTTTTCAATATTATATAAATTTGTAATTTCGGTATATGGACTTTTAACTAATAAATAAAACATTCGTTCCGTATATATTTATTTTTGAATAGGATGCAAAAATCCAATAAGTAATTCCAAATTATATATATGCCAGTTAAAATATGAAAGATAATTATATATTGAAAAGAGGATTATATATTTCTAGGTTGCATGTTGTTTGTTTAATTATATCGTATACAAATATAGAGAGGATATATTTATATTTTATATATGATATAAGTAATATATAAACATATATTTGCTAATATATATATATGTGTATATATATATATGTATATGTGAGATTATAATATGAATAAAAATTAATTAATTTTATATATGTTTGAGCATATATAAAAAAGCATATTGAAGTTGAATTTAATCTATTGCCATCAGTGAATAAATGTAATAAGAATTAATATAAGATGAATATAATATATATGTATATATAGGGATTATATTTATCTATTCATCAATGAATTATGTTCACATAAAAACATATATTCAATATATATAATTCACATAATTAACCTTGTAGGATCTCCAATCTACAGACAGCGAAGAGGTTTTCATGAACCGCCTCCATATATAAATAGAGAGATAGACGTAATCAAATTGCACCAAATTATTTTACGTATTTTTTTTACATTTAAATATCTATTTTCCTTATAAACATAGCAATTTTATTACGGCTTCTGAATTGCGTCTCATTACAATGATTCAGATGTATATCGCCAGTAGAAGTCAAAGTCGAGATACTTGTGTTTTGTTCCATTAGATAGCGCTCTGGCATATAGGATGCTCGTGTGAGCGGTCAAAATATGCTATTTTATTCTGTATATCAACATTTGACCTATTTATTATATTTTATATTTTATATTTACATGTGTTTGGCGTAATTACCCATATTTGTCCTTAACTACCTATTTATTGACTTGTCAGTATTAGACTTTCTCAGTTATTGAGTTACAGCCTGAACCACGCTGACAAAGACCAACAGCCTGGGAGGCGTACGTGGGGGGATCTTATTGATTTATCAGAATTATGAATAACCTAAATCAATGTTTTGTTGCTTTTTATTCCACTAGATTCTACATATAAAATGTTCATTTATGAGCGGTTAGAATAAATATTTCTTTTTATTCCTATAATATCAACAACTAGAAACTTTATTTTTCTTACTTTCTCATGGGTAGGTATGTTCAGTACATCAATAATTTAATATAGATATATTCTATTCTACTCCATATGAACGAAATGATATATATACTAAAGCCATAACCTGTTGACCACGTAACACATGATTAAGTCTGAATAAAATCCATAACTCTTCACAATGTTATACATACATACAATTTGAAATAATTTAACTGGAAATTGAACTTTATTAAATACATTCGGCTTCAGGCTTTCTATAAAATATTATTATATATTTTTATACATATAATTCTTTAATATTTTAAAATTTGATAAAGGTTTTGTATTACGCTCTTTAAGGTACCAATTCTAATGCCAAAACCTGTTCAGAAAGCTTGCGCATGCGTTTAGACGCACATTCAGGCTCAAATAAGCCAAACTTTTGACTGCTCTTATTGATAGAGGAATATAGGGAGGCATGACTAGTGGTTAACCTTTCAAGCGGTTTCACCATTTTAATCAACATACTGTTTTTAGGGAAAATGTTAGTTATGATATTTAAACAAACTATGGACATAAAATATGAGGAAAAAATAATTACATATAAATATATGCATTGAACAATCAAATAATTGATGCAAAGCCTGTTAAGAAAAAAAAAACATTTGGAAAAAAAACGCGTCATATATAAAAACTGAAAGAAACAATTAAGCACAAAAATAATATTTCGTTCTTAATCGTTTGAAAGATGTTTTAGAACGTTAAATCGGCACTCAAGATCTCTTACAGTTGTGAGGTCAAACTGAGAGATGAGTTAATCCCTGTTGATCAGGGAGATATTTATTGAAATAATGATCTATTAATAGCAAATTTTAAAGAGAACATTTTAATTTAATATCATAGGTGGCCGGAGGAAGGATGGTCTAAACCGTTGGTTTTCGACCGCTACGACCCGGGTTCGATTATCGCATTGGGCACTTTTTTTAGAAAAAAATGCTTCAATGGCCCCTAATTCTTGCAAAAGTCTATTCCCACCAGCGAGTTCAAGTAACAAAACGGGTACGTTTGTAAGTGCAAAGTCTAACAGCTCTTCACATGTGTAGACATGTGGTGTACTTACAGTAAAAGCAGTCGCCAACTTATACCCACCAGTATTATCATGACCTGTACCAAGTGTACTAGGGATAAGCAAAAAAAAGCCAATATAAAGATATTTTACACAAATAAATTTACTGGCAATGCGTTTCTTTTAAATATAATTGAATATTATCTCTAAAGACCTTACTGCAATGATATGAGTTATTGAATGAGAGGGCTTGGCTCATCAGTAGTGAACCATCTCAGCGGTTTCGCCAAATTAATCTCTAGACCGCTCTACTATTGTATTGGACTGGTTTTATTATATACCCTGCATTTTCTGTGGAAGGCAGCTTAGGGGTGTTTAGTGAACTATGGACATAAGCTTATAGGTCTGTAGAGGTGCATACATATAATTTCAAGGTATTGCATCGAGCAGACCTATAAGCTTATGTCCATAGCTCACTAAACACCCCTAAGCTGCCTTCAATAGAAAATGCAGGGTATATAATAAAACCAGTCCAATACAATAGTAGAGCGGTCTAGAGATTAATTTGGCGAAACCGCTGAGAGGGTTCACTACTGATGAGCCAAGCCCTCTCATTCAATAACTCATATCATTGCAGTAAGGTCTGTAGAGATAATATTTGATTATATTTAAAAGAAACGCATTGCCAGTAAATTTATTTGTATAAAATATTAACGATAGATGGCAATAAAATTTAATTTAATAAAGAAATTTATAAATATTCCAGAAGACATATAAAAAGTCCAACATCTAGTTACGATGTAATATCTATTATGCAGTATAATAGAATATTTCGAAATTAATATTCACTCTTTCTTCATTACTCTTTTACTCTTCAATTATTTTTTAGTTATATTAGATCAGAGCAATCATGTTTCTCTGTTAAATATATATTTCCATAAACACGTAATTAATTTTCAAATTACCCTTATTATCTCAATAATACAAATTTTCAAAAATAATAGTACAAACTTATCGTACTCATTATGTTTCTCTTTTACTCTTCATTATATATATATATATATATATATATATATATATATATATATATATATATATATATATATATATAAAGACTACTAGGAGATTAAAAAGAAACCTGAATCGTATTTTTATATTAGTGGCAGAAAATTTATAATTAAAAGTTATCGACAGAAAAATCAATAGTTCAATTTTAGAGCACTCTAGAATATTTTCAAATTTTGTATTTTCTTTCGAAATACAAACTTATGACAAATAAATAAAGGAAATTAGCCCTAAATAATATCGCACAATATATAAGCAAGAACTTTATTTATCATAAAATAGCTAATTTATTAGAATATCAGAAGCTTACTGACACACAGTATACTTACTTTAAAGAATGCATATGTACAGAATACCCTGAAAACTATGAGAAGGTTTAATTAATAACGGTTAGGTTAAATGTCAAGAAGAGAATATAGTCATTCTATTGATAATTAGATATTGTAATATAGATAATTCCCTCCTCACTGTATGATAAGATATCCGAGAGGCAGGGATCCCAGATTGAAGTTGTGGAAAAATGGATGGACTCCAGCTACGGGAGGATGGCCCACATGTGTGTGGACAGGACAGGCGCCACGGCGGCATTCCAATGTGGGGAGAGCAGGACAGTTTTAGACAGATCTGCGGTGACAGAAGACGTGGCAAGTTGGCTACGGGAAGTCGGCTCCGGGCGTGTGGCCGTATGGACTGACCGGGAAGACGGTGACGAGGAGGATCCCTCTAGTGGCGGACAATGGAGCCAAGTCCATCTACTGTATATAGTTTTCAATTGATAGTTACTTATCTACTCTTTAAAGCTCTGGGAATAATTACACCGTACTAAACTGTATCCACAAAGAACCCACATTGTTCTCTTAGAAACCTTGAACGCAAACATCGACGGCTGAGAAGAGTCGTAACAATATATTATAAAACTATTTTAGAGGCGTAATATTCTTTTTAAAATAAAACAATTTCTACTGTCCTTACTGCGATGGAAAAATTAAAGGGAGGGCCTGGCTCATCAGTGGTGAACCCTCCCAGCGGTTTCGCCAGTTTAATCTACCATAAAATAAAACAATTTCTACTGATGGTAGATTAAACTGGCGAAACCGCTGGGAGGGTTCACCACTGATGAGCCAGGCCCTCCCTTTAATTTTTCCATCGCAGTAAGGACAGTAGAAATTGTTTTATTTTAAAAAGAATATTACGCCTCTAAAATAGTTTTATAATTTGATAACAGATGGCGCTCTAGTACATCGTAACAATATATATAGACTTTATTCTTCATAGTAGTGAATTGTGAGTGAATTAGTAAATTTTCATGAATTTGTTTATGATTTTGAGATCGATGAAATATATGAATATATAAAAGGCGAATTTTGATTCATTAGAAATGATTATATTTTCTTTAAAAAAAAGTTATGAACAAAAAAATGGTATGAAGTTATTTAAAGATTTTAAATATTTAAATTTTAATAACTTTGAACTAATTTTGTTTTAGGTGGCGGTGTATTCTTATTTAAAACAATTTATTTATTGAATAAAATATTATATATATAATAAAATGTCAAACCCACAGTCATTTTCATCTAAGGTAAATACTAAACAAGAGTACACTCAGATTTAAACAAAGAGAACGCATTATTTTGACAACTATATAGCGTTTCGATTAGGCAATTCAATTTTTTTTGAAATTCTATTGACCTTTCTTGTAAATCTGTAAACTCATATCTCTTGTAATTAAATTTTAAACATTCTAAAAGTACCTTGAATGTTAATATTTGCTATACTTATGCAAAACTAATGACAATGCGGGTATGCAAAATTTATTACTTCTGGGTTGTCGGGAATGGGTAGATTTATGGAGAAAATATATCTATATATATAAAATTGAATGTCTGTGTGTGTGTCTGTGTGTGTGTGTGTGTGTGTCCTCTATGGATTCAAAAACCATACATCCAATCGCCGTGAAATTTTGGGATATTATTAGGTGTATCCCCGGAAAGGTTTACGAAAAATAATTTATTGAATATCTTTAATATCCTTAGAGTTATTTGCAGATTTGTAGCTTTAACTCGCAAGCAACGCCACCTTAGGCTTAGGTCTGCCCCCCCGTCCGGCCGCCGGCCATTGGACAGTCCAAGTTCCCACCGACCAATCAGAGGGATCAAGAGGTCCTGGCGCTGGGGGGGCGGGTAACCTCCGGGAACTACATCCATCTTCCATAAACGACCATGATTCTATTCAACTTATCGAGTAATTTTCAAGGGACCGGGAAAATATGTAGATAAAACGATGATTTTGTAATGTAGAAAATTAGGAAAGACAAAATTCAGGATGACACGGCATACAGGGACCGGGAAAAAATAATCACTTTATCGAGATATTCACGACCATGATTTTATTCAACTTATCGAATATCTTTCAAGGGACCGGGAAAAAATGTTCACTAGATAAAACGACGATTTTGTAATGTAGAAAATTATGGAAGACAAAATTCAGGATGACACGGCACACAGGGACCGGGAAAAAATGTTCACTTTATCGAGAGATTCAAATTTACGAGTTTCAAATTATCAAAATATATCTTTTTTTTTTTATAAGTTTGTAGAGAATTGTTTTAACAAATGTTCGTTAGACAAACATTCACTCGGGTAAAACCCGGGCGAAGCTGGGCAAATCCGCTAGTTCTGTATAAAACTGTGTGGCCAATATTGATATATTTTTAGACCACGTAGAGGGAGAAGTCTGAATGTTATACACTCATTTACTTAATCTTACAAGTAACAAGTAATCTCGAACTTCCAGATGGCCGTGAAGATCTCTCCCTCTCTCTGGGAGGAAAAGACTATAAAATTTATAATATTTGTGTGTGTATATATTAAAATAAAAAATAAAATAAACGCAGACGTTTGTGGCATAATGAGCGTCTTCATTGGCATTCCATGAATATAAATCGCTAATATCAACTAGACCTATAAATAATTGTAAAGAATTAGAAGAGAAAACATATAATCCTTTAAAATAATTAAAGAATACAAAAGTAATTGATTTTGAAAATTAAAAATATTTTGTTTTATATAAATGAAATTTAATAAACTTAATGGTATATGTAAATATAAATATATTTACAAATCTGTGAAGTATAAATAATGACTATGAAATTTCAAATATATATATATCAATAAATAAAAATGGTTTTAAAAATATTTTACTATAATTAACTGGAAATACAGAATAAATATTTCTGCTTCTCCACCGTTAAACCCCTAGATTTATATGAGTCTAAATAAAAATGACAGGGTCACTGAAAGAAGAGGTAAATTATTCAGTGAAATATAAAACTTGCTGATCAATATTTTATATCAAATCATATTTAGTTTGAAATTATTTTTTTCATTTCAACTCATATAGACCTAATACTTAAAATGCGAAACAGAATTATTTATTTTATCCATTTATTATATTTGAAATAAATGTGTAGTATTCTGTGTTTAAAATATAGAATATATCATCATCATAAACAATAATAATACGAGGTATAATGTAAACAACGTGTTGATGTAAAAATATAAATATAAAGTGTAATAAACAATTTGTAATAAAATAATTTCATCTGGTGAGTAATGTTTAATTATTAAATTAAATAATAACTATACAACATAAATTGGCGACAAGAATTTGAAAATATAACTGTAGCCCTAAAAAAAAAAACAAGTATGGCAGCCAACCTGACGCCACCTTTACCCATGAATATGAATGCTAGCAATTTATTTGCGGAATATAAGCAATGGATGGAATCCTATGCCACTTTTGAAATAGCATCTGGAATTTCAAAAAAATCGGATGAAATTAAGAGAGCAACTCTATTGCATTGTTTAGGGCCAAATGTACAACGTATATTTTTTAACTTGCCAGATGAAAAGGAAAATTATGAACAAACTAAAATGGCTTTAGATAAATATTTCACACCTCTTAAAAATGTGGTCACTGAGAGATTTAAATTTAGACAAAGAGTTCAGAAAGATGATGAATCGATCGACAACTACCTAATTTCTTTAAGAGAGCTTTCTAAATCTTGTGAATTTTGGAATTTAGAAGCTGATATGATAAGAGACCAAATAATTGAAAAATGTAACAACAAAACTTTAAAGGAAAATTGTTGCAACAAGAAAATTTGACACTGTCAAAAACCATTGATATTGCTAGAATGTTAGAAACTTCTAGAAAAGAAATTAGACTTAGTGAACCTCAAAATGATCAAACACTAAATAGAGTTCAAAATAAACCTAAAAAGCACTATAATGCTAATAATTTCAACAAAGGTAGATTCACTAATCAAGGTACCCCATCATTTTCAGGTGCCTCAAAGCCTAAATGTTATCGCTGTGGATTAGATACACATTCAGCACAAGAATGTGGTGCTAAAAAATGACTTGTTCATATTGCAATAAATTAGGACATCTTTTTAGAGCTTGCAGGAACCACCCAAATCAAAATAATAATAGAAACCACAAAAGTTTCAATCAAACTAAAGTTAAGACCATACAAGAAGAAAATAAGACTGAAGTAGGTGAAAGTTCAGATGAATATACCTACTATACAGGTGCTGAAAATAAAGAAAAAGTGCAAATAGATGGTAGTGAAATAATTATGATGATTGATACAGGGAGTGATAGAACTTTCATAAGCTATAATAAGATGCTTGAATTATATGGCCATAAAATTATGCCAAAATTACATGACACCACCCGAACCTTTTTTGCCTATGGTCAAGATAGACCTCTTCCATGTTATGGTTATTTCAATGCTGTGATTTCTTGGAAAGAAAATTCAATTTCAGAAGAAATTTATGTGATTGATAAAAAAGTTGAATCTTTGTTGGGAGGCAAGGCTAGTTTTGAACTAGGTATAATTAAAAGGGTAAATCATGTAAATGAATCAATGTCTACTAATATAGAAACTCTTGTTCAAGAACATGAACATCTTTTCCATGGACTTGGAACTATAAAAGGCTATAGTCATAAAGTGACATTGAAAGACAACTATAGGCCCATTACCCAGAGATGCCGTCGTATACCTTATGCAATGGTAGAAGCAGTAAATCAAGAGCTTGATAAGATGCTAGAGAATGGAATCATTGAAGAAGTGCATCAAGGTTCTGAATGGGTTTCTAACATAATAGTTGTTCCAAAAAGAGATAGTGAGGAAATTAGACTATGCATAGACCTTCGGGAAGTGAATAAGGCAATATTGAGAGAAAGACATCCAATTCCTACAATTGACAATATGTTACATGCCCTTAAAGGTGCTAAAGTATTTGCAAAGCTGGATGCAAAAAAAAAAAGGGTTTTGGCAGGTTGACTTAGACCCTCAATCAATACCCCTTACAACTTTCATCACGCACCGTGGTTGTTACAGATTTTGTAAAGTTCCTTTTGGTCTATCAAGTGCTCCAGAGGCATATCAGAAAGGAATGGATTCAATTTTGCTTGATTTGAAAGGTGTAATTTGTTACTTGGACGATGTCGTAGTTTACGCCAAAGATAGACAAGAACTAGAAGAAAGGCTTAGAAAAGTCTTACAAAGATTTGATAAAGTGGGCATTAGGCTCAACAGGAATAAGTGCAAATTTGCCATGGAAGAATTGGATATTTTAGGTCACATTGTTAGTAGTGAAGTTATTAAACCTGATAATAGGAAAATAGAAGCAGTCTTAAATTTTCCAATACCAGAAAATATTGAGATGTTAAGGTCATTCTTAGGAACTTGTGGGTTTTTAAGAAAATTCATACCTAATTTTTCTAAATTGGCAGAACCTCTAAATAATTTGACTAGAATAAATGTTAGGTGGAATTGGGATTTGAAAACAAATAAAGCATTTCAGGATCTTAAAGACTCACTAACAAAAGAGCCATGCTTGGCATATTACAACTTGAACTCACCAACTGAATTAATCACAGATGCAAGCCCTATTGGTCTTGGAGCAGTATTAATACAAACACAACAAAATGGCATTAAAAGACCCATTGCATATGCCAGCAGATCCTTAACTGATACTGAAAAAAGATATTCACAAATAGAAAAAGAGACATTGGGATGTGTATGGGCAATTGAACATTTTAACACCTATATTTGGGGAAGGAAATTTGTGTTGAAAACAGATCACAAACCTCTAATCTATATGCTGAATCCTAAAAATGGAGCTGTTTTGCCTCCAAGAATTCAAAGATTGAGTTGGAGATTACAACCATATGACTTTGAAATTGAATTCATTCAAGGAAAGCAAAATATTGCAGATATATTTTCAAGACAACCTCTTTCTAACACAAGTGATGAAAAATGGCTGGAGGACTATGTTCATAAATTCTTATCCATCACTTCTGAAGAGCTTCAAGCACTGTCTTTGAAAGAGATAAAAGTTTGTACAGAGCAAGATCCTTTGTTTCAAAAACTGAAAGATATGGTTCAAAAGGGAATTTGGCCATATCCTTTGAATGAATAATTCAAATGTTTTTATAAGTTTAAAGATGAACTCTCAATTTTTGATAATCTTATCTTAAAAGGAAGTAGAATTTTGCTACCTTAAAAACTAATAAAGAGAGTCTTGAGAATTGCACATGAAACACATCAAGGAATGACAAGAACCAAACAACTGTTAAGAGAAAAATATTTTTGGATAAACATGGACTTTGACATTGAAAATTTGATAAGAAACTGTCCAATTTGTGTAAGGAATCAACCATTGATAAATGATCAACCATTGCAAATAGTTCCGTTACCATCAAAACCTTGGATGAAACTTGGAATTGACATAGTTGGTCCAATTGGCCATCATTATGTTTTAACAGTGATCGACTACTATTATTCATATCCTGAAGCAATGATAATAGAAGACATTTCCAGCAAGACAATTATTGAAAAATTAATGGAGATTTTTGCAAGACATGGTTATCCACATGAAGTTGTAACAGATAATGGCTTACAGTTTGTAAGTACATCAATGGAAATATTTTTAAAATAATGTGGAATCAGGCACATCAAAGCCTCACCCTATTACCCAAAAAGTAATGGGAAGATAGAAAGATTCCATAGATTTCTAAAGAAACAATTCAATTCAAGTTCTGAAGAAGGGAAAGATTGGAAAGAAGATTTATCCAGAATTTTAATGTCTTACCGAACTACTTCAAACAGATCTACAGGAAAGACTCCAGCATTCCTATTATTTTCAAGAGAAATCAAAACTAAATTAAGCTCACTTGTTACTGATGCAGAAGAAGATGAATCCAACATCAAAGAATTCAATATGGTCTACAAAGAAAAAATGAAAACATATAATGATATAATTCGGAAAGCTAGTCCTCATAATTTTGAAATTGGAAATTTAGTTAATGTGGCAAATACAAATAATGGAAAACTTGATTCAAATTTCAGATCAGAACATCATGTCATTCTTGAAAACACTTCAATAAATTCTTTTAAATTAGTCAACACTAAAAATGGGAAAATAATTCATAGAAATGCTAAACATTTGAAACATGTTCCTACTCAAGAGACCAATCAAGGCATTTCTGACTTGATTCCAGATGAGAGCCAGGAAAATCTTAGTTTAGATTCAACAAGAATTGAACACCTCAACTCTTCTGATGTACAAATACCAGATGATAATTCCTCAAACCAAGACAAGGACACTTCTTTAAACCGACCAAGTTCAAGTAGAACAGGGTCTACATTTAACCCAGTTGTTTCAGATAGACTTGATGCCGAGGCTCTTCACCAGTTGCCACCAGAGGTTTCTCCACCCTTGCCGACTACCAAGGAACCCGTGATCACCAGGAGTGGAAGAGTCGTCAAGCCATCATCAAGATATAAAGACATGATTCCTTTCATCTAAAGGAAGGAGGGAATGTAGTATTCTGTGTTTAAAATATAGAATATATCATCATCATAAACAATAATAATACGAGGTATAATGTAAACAACGTGTTGATGTAAAAATATGAATATAAAGTGTAATAAACAATTTGTAATAAAATAAATTCATCTGGTGAGTAATGTTTAATTAATAAATTAAATAATAAATATACAACAAAATGCTTTCGAAAATCTATATATATATTATTTATTAATTATTTAAGTTATCTTCACACGATATTATTATATTTTAAAAAGTCGTACATCTTAGTCGCTATATAAGGCATTCATTTATAATAATTTAACATTTTTATATTCTTTAAATTTCAACATTAACGTTTATACCTTTTAATTTCTAACACAATATGCCTTCGTCGAATTCCATTTATCAGATAAAACGAAATGCATTAATATTAAATAGAAATTGGCCTTCAATTAATATAACACTGCGTATTACGTTTTTTTATATAAAGGGAATTTTACAAAGGTTTTATTGGGTGTTAGAAATAAAATTATATTGGCCTTAATGACATTAATCTAATTAAAGTAAAGGTGGTAAATTATCTTAGACTATTCCTTAATATAGGATCTGAGATGAACGACCTTTTTTCATCGTGTAAATGACTCCGGGACTCAATCAGTTCAAGCTGATGTAGGCATTCTTTCCGGCAGAATTGGCACATTACAACTTTATAATTCTAAGCATTTTCTGCCCACACACCTTCTGCAAAGTCTAAAATGCAGGCCTTACTTCTTCTACAAAATCGAGTTAGACATTCAGTTCGCGACTTTCGAATATGCCTTAAATATTAGAATTTTTTATGCCAAAATGTAACTACACATTTCAAAGGTGACAATTAAATTTATAATTTGAAAATATCAAACAAAAGTGAAAAATCATGGCGTATCGATTATGAAGGATCTCTTTTCCATGACTGAGTGATTGTGAGGGCTATATCCATCTATGCACTGTGTAATGTAGAATTTCAAATTGATGATTTAAAATAATCTATATATCATAGTGATTTACTAATTTATATGATGCTTGTTCTGGGTTATAGGTTATAATATTCACAATTGCAATGTATTTTTTTTTAAGATTAAAAAATTTATATTTTTTGTTTTCTTTATGCTATATTGATGTATTTATTTGTGTCTCAATTGTTTATTCATTACTTTTAAAAATAATAAAATAAATCTGTTTGAAACAAATCAATTAGGAAAACATGCTTCTTGAGGTAAACCCCAATTAATGCTAATATTTCTTCTTTAATATTTTTGTGAGTGAGAGAGAAAACACAGTCTGCGATTCATTAGATTCCTAAATAATATATATTTTCTATATTAGAGATATTTACAAAAGGATGATATAGTGATATACAAACAGGGCACCTCTTTAAATGCATCAAAACAATACATTATGTCCCACAACATCACGTTATCTCCAACAATATTTCTATTCTCGGGTGATAAACTAAATGCATGCATTTTTAAACGACATATGAGCCATGTTTGCACATATATATTGTATATATTTTTTAATATTTTATATATAGTATAAATATATATATAAGTTGATCATCAATTAATAATATATTTTGTATTTAAAATATGCCCACCAGAATATTCAGGAAGGGTATATATGTTGAAAAATTTATGAAGTCTTAGAGAGAGAGAGAAAGATCATTTATTACTTAAAGATATACAACAATAAAAGAAGGACAAAAGATCAAATTATTCTATATACAGTTACGAGCGTCATTCTTCATCTCCTAATCAGTTTTCGTCTCTGTCACCGTTTGATTTTTTTTTTTTTTTGGAATGGCGGCTTCCTATTGGTTGGCTACGCTCACGCCACCTTTGCCCCCACCCCACTCGCTTTTTCGTTTCTGTAACTAAATAAATGCTTATATTAGTTAATAACAAAATGGAATCCTCTCTTTCTTTTTCCCAGCAAGAGACGCCTACGGAAGCCAACAGTACATAGACAGATAAAGCCCATAGGCTATAGTTATTAACTAAAATATGCCTCTATTTAGGGCGCCAATTTATAATTGTAACAAATAGTATTTGAATCAAAACATTCACACAATCGGGTAAAGCACGGGCCTTGCCCGGGTCATTCGGCTAGTATGTACATAAGCAGCTCACGCCGGCCTGCCCTATTCACCTAACCGCTAGCCTACTAACAATCCAACAAGGCTGCTCTATATAGGTAGATGACAATTAGCATAAACAATATTAAAGTTCCATGTAAATCACAAGAGTATTGTATCGTAGAAATATTCCGGAATTGTAACTTCCGACAATAAATATCAAGATAAAACATCAAACAATATTCCTTGCTACTATGACACTAAAACTAACATTTGTGTCTCCAGGAGTCAAACAAAATAACCAACTCACTTGACGACAACAACAAGCTAATAAACGAGTCACATAAGAGAGAGGAGTTTATTAAAAAATTTTAATGATGTCAAAAGTGATTGTAACAATGTCGTATTAAATTCTCAAGTAGGTGCTTCACTCCTCTCAACTTTTTCCCAAGACTTTTCTGTTTTTAATATAATTATTGTTGTAATTAAACGTGTGGGATATTGTGATATTTAATTTATAATTATAGATATTTGTTTTACAAAATTGTGCATAATATTTTTAAAAATACAATATTTTGAAGTTTTTTTTATATATGTGGGGACACTAGTAAAATTTACAACAAAAAATAATCCTGTAAAAAATTCCAAATAAACTAACAGAGAATATAAAATATATTTTCAAATTTTCTTTATAAAATTCTCAAAGATATATATTTCCAAAGATATATAATAGAAAATGAGAATATATTTTTATTCAAAAATATTCAAATTTAGAAGCCCCTGGAAATTTATAACTCTAATAATCTTTGCAAAAATATATTCACGTTGCAACTAAGTTCTGCAGAGATGAATTTCACCATATATTTCCAAATTTGATATAAAAATTATATGAATATGAATTTAAAAAAATATATTTACTTATATATATATATATATATATATTCTGAATATATAGATCAATCCATAATGTTTTAAAATATACAAGTATCAGAGTCATCAATCAATTCTGTCATCGATTTATTTTGTGAATGGAATGAATACCCAAATATGGCCATTTCTTATAAGCATCGGTGGTTAAGTGGTAGAATGCTCGCCTGCCACGAGGGCGGCCCGGGTTCGATTCCCGGCCGATGCATTTTTTTTTTTTTACAATTTTTGAAACAACTAAATGGATTGCAAAAAATAATTAAATCAAATACCTAAACATTAATATAATACAATTTTTGCCATTACACACTTTTTTCCTGTAGTTTATGTGTTTATTCTGTATTGCTATTCTATGGCACTTCTACTATTTATTATTGATGTACTTTCAGTATGAAGGATACTTCACTCGGGGGATTTCTCGGGCGAAGCCGGGTCATTCTTCTAGTCTATATATATATAAAATTGAATGCATGTCTGTCTGCCTGTACTCTATAGATTCAAAAACCATACATCCAATCGCAGTGAAATTTTGGGATATTATTAGGTATATGCCCGGGAAGGTTTTTGAAAAATAATTCCTTGAATATCCTTCAACTTCCAATTACCGAGGGAACCAATTAATATTGATTTTATTCAACTTAGCGAGTATTTTTCAAGGGACCGGGAAAAATGTTCACTAGATAAAATGATGATTTTGTAATGTAGAAAATTAGGAAAGACAAAATTAAGGATGACCACGACAATTTATTTGAGACAAGAATAATGATACAATTCCAAGGCAATATACTATTCCTTTAACTTCCAATTACCGAGGGAAGCAATTAATATTGATTTTATTCAACTTATCGAGTATTTTTCAAGGGACCGGGAAAAAATGTTCGCTTTATCGAGAGATTCAAATTTACGAGTTTCAAATTATCAAAATATATCTATTATTTTTCACATATGTTATATTCAAATGACATTTATGTAGGGATAATTTTATTGTTAATTTTAAATTTGATGTATTGTATACATTTGATCATTAATAAATTATTATTTTGGTATTAAAACTGCCTTTTTGTTCAAAGACAGCAACGTTTGAAAGGGTACAGCTAGGTGGAGCAGATAATCAAACAAAGTTATTTTGCCAAGTATAGATTCTTAAGGGATTGGATGTTTTCTAGAGTTGTTCTAACAAATGTTCGTTAGACAAACCTTTACTCGGGTAAAAACCTGAATATTATTATCATTAATATCATAATATTATGTGTGTTCCGGAATATTATTATCATTAAAATCATAATATTATGTTCCGGAATATTATTATCAATAATATTCGTTAGGCAAACTTTCCCTCGGATAAAACCTGGGCGAAGCCGGGTACATCCGCTAGCATATTTATATACGCGACCTGCTGTGATTCATAACAAAAACCCTCGTAAAAGATGGACGATTGCTCCAACGAAATATTGGATTAATAAATGATCTTATTGAAGTTCAAAATAAGCCTCATTAATATATATATATATATATATATATGGTATTTTAAGGATGAAAACACATGTGTATATACTCCCCCCCCTTCTTACACCCCCTACTCTATGTTAACTTTCAATCATTGTACCCAATCCTCTGTTAAACCATTAACTTTGTATGTATCGATTTGGTGTGTTTAAATAAATACAAAGGCATCCAGAGAACGTAGCAACCAAGGTCACATAGAGACCAAAAACCTAAGATCAAAGACGAGACGTGTTGAGACGTGTCGAGACATGTTGAGACGTGCCGAGACTTGCCGAGGCGCGCCGTTAAGCCCGAGTTAACAAAGAACTTGCCGCAGCCAATGAGAGTCAAGGCCAAGGTAGACGGTTGAGGGTTGCTATATATAGGGGTCGTTAGAAAGTTTCGAGTTACAGTGTTAGTCAATTACTTCAGTTAGTTGGTTGACCGCAATGTTGTTACGCTCTCTCCCCGATGCCTTGGATTCTTCTTTGATTCGTCTCTGTGTGCTTTACCACCACCATCACCAGCACGACTGCACAACAATCACCTTCACGACTGCACATCACCATCACGACTGCACATCATCATCACGACGGCACAACAATCATTCACGACTGCCCATCACAGAGAGTCGACAGCAATCCGACATAAGTCGACAGGATCATTACAGTAAGAGGATTCAATACAGTGAGTCGACAGGATCATTACAGTAAGAGGATCATCACAGTGAGTCGACAGGATGAACCAGGACGACAAAGAAGCCCGAGTGCAAGAGATCGGAGAGTTCCCCAAAAACGACCACGGACCGACAACACTACCACCCCATCTTGGCACCATCATCCTTCTGTTGGCAACCATCCTAGAAGGACTGCAACCCCTTCAAAATTCAATGTTGCCATAGTTGTTTTGCCTTTTAAATTGCACCACACCTTTAACCCTTTTAAACATTATTTTGCTCTGCATAATTTGTACCTAAAATATATCTCCAATTCCATATTTTACTTTTGAAAATTTTCAATTAGTTTTAACCATTTACAACTATAAATTCTTAACACCATATGTAAAAAAGTCAGCCAAGAGGACATCAACAAAATAAATTTACCATTTTTCAATATTTTATTAAACTATCTTTAACATTTAAAAAATAATATTTCCACTATATTTTCGATATGACCGCAATACCTTATGACTTCACATTTCCATATTTTGTTTAAAAATTCCCTAACTTTTAATATTTGGATATTTTTCTCATATAACTTCATTACTTAATGTTATTATTTTTTAAAAATTGCATTTTAAACCCCATTGCTTATTTACTGTGTTAATATCTAAAGGCGTTTCTGCCAAAATGTAAACTTAGCGATACCAACGCACACAATTGAAACACGACAAAGATAAACAAAATTTCATCCTAATCACAAAACACCTAACTTCGAAATTGGAGACCTCGTTCTTGTCAAAGAATTGGAAAGCTTACCTCTTATTTCACAGGTCCCTACACAATTTTAGAAATTATTTCTCCTAAAATGTGGTAAATATTAATAGACCAAATCAACCGCTCAATAAGGAACACGACACAATACATGTCAAAAAACTCAGGCCCTACACAGAAAGCGTACTTCATATAGCACCCCCCACCATGCAGGCATATTATGTTCAACCCAAAGACAATGACTCATTTCCGTTCCGACATCTCTCGCCGGACTTGTTCCGAGAATACCAACTCCCGATCAAACCATCCAGCAGCCAACCTCTTCCACCTCTAACCCCAAATCTTTTACCCTAATCCAAATAGAACCGACTTCAAGTAACAATTTGTCCCCAGTTCCCCATCTACAATTCAATCATGAACCAACCCAGTCCCAAGTCACGTCATCAACCCTCCAACATCAATGGCTTAACCCACAACTAATCTCTCTTATAAAACATATAGGATACAATATGAAAACATTTTTGATTTTCCACTTAATTCTCCTAAGTTACACACTAACAATGCCCTTCTCCACCGTCCCGCTAATCACGCCTATCTACCTAGGAATATACGCACAAGAAACTGATAGACTTTTTCAACTACAAGAAGCCATTTTCCAACTTCTTACCATCATCTGTACTTTGATAGGAGAACCCGCTCAACGTCTATTTAGAACTGCCCCACCACCTAAGTCCTGACAACTATTTCCCTTACCTCACAGATAACTCATCCCAACATTTCATTTTGTACTCCACATGTTGTACCATACTACCCTGCAACTATCGCCCTTAAAATCAATGTCTTGTCGCAATGCTGCACATTGACTCATTTGTCAACCTATGCACCCACACATTTTTTCTCACCCTATGTAACCACTGCAACAACTTTTCAAGCGACCTTTAAAGCCTAAAGTGGACTTGTTTGCAAATTTTAATCAATGTTTTTCCTTTTTGTTTTTCTTTTCTCTCACCCAAGTACTCGAGACGAGTATCATTGTCCCAATTTTGTAAATAGCATTATATTTTAATTTTGTTTCACCATTTTATCTTCACACCTCTCAACTTCTGTAATTGATTTTTCTCAACAACCACGAAATTACCTTGCCTTTCACCAAACCTCTCTCAACAACCACGAAATTACCTTACCTTTCACCAACCTTACCATCTTAGCGGCTCTTTTCACCACCAGCGCGACCCATGTCTTTGTCAGTTTTTTTTTTCAATGTGATGTTCTTCATGTTTTTATATGTTCATTTTTTTTACACTTGCAGGAATTCCCTTGATGTAGTGTGTCCATACACCAAGCTTAAATACTCTGCAAGCATTTTTTTTCACTCACTCACCATCGCGCTATTTTCATTTTTTTCCTCCACCCAAGACCGCTAAATGGAGAACAATAGTTTTTTTTTTTTTATCCCTTGTTAACTAGTTCCAAGACGTCCTAGCAAAACGCCTTGAAAACCCATGTTCTCAAGCTGATCCTGCTTTCAACCAATTTAATCACCATGTTGTCATTTTTTTTTTTTAACAATTCATACTTCATCTTTCCATTCTGTCACCTTATCGACCGCAACTTCTTACCACTCTGTAAATAGCTTTATTTGTTACCCAATCAATTTTCCACAAAAATTACTTCCCATCTACCAGAATTTAATTCAGGCTGCCCCTTTTTAAATTCTTTAACGCAGGGGGCCCATCTGTGGTATTTTAAGGATGAAAACACATGTGTATATACTCCCCCCCCCCTTCTTACACCCCCTACTCTATGTTAACTTTCAATCATTGTACCCAATCCTCTGTTAAACCATTAACTTTGTATTTATCGATTTGGTGTGTTTAAATAAATATAAAGGCATCCAGAGAACGTAGCAACCAAGGTCACATAGAGACCAAAAACCTAAGATCAAAGACGAGACGTGTTGAGACGTGCCGAGACTTGCCGAGGCGCGCCGTTAAGCCCGAGTTAACAAAGAACTTGCCGCAGCCAATGAGAGTCAAGGCCAAGGTAGACGGTTGAGGGTTGCTATATATAGGGGTCGTTAGAAAGTTTCGAGTTACAGTGTTAGGTAATTAGTTCAGTTAGTTGGTTGACCGCAAGGTTGTTACGTTCTCTCCCCGATGCCTTGGATTCTTCTTTGATTCGTCTCTGTGTGCTTTACCACCACCATCACCAGCACGACTGCACAACAATCACCTCGACGACTGCACATCACCATCACGACTGCACATCATCATCACGACGGCACAACAATCATTCACGACTGCCCATCACAGAGAGTCGACAGCAATCCGACATAAGTCGACAGGATCATTACAGTAAGAGGAACATTACATATATATATATATATATATATATATATATATATATATATATATATATATATATATTAAATATTACAAGAGATTTCTAGGTATACATTTATATTTTATTATGTAATTTCAAGGTTGCCAAAATCTCTTCTCTTCTACAGTAGTACAAATCAAATAATGAATACCGGCGTTTAATTATTATTATTTTTTTCACTTCTGTAAAAGGTCAGAGGTGACTGAAAGCTTGAAATCAAATTAATAAAAAATAAAAAGTAAACTTATCCCCATCAATCTGTTGTATTATTCAATTTATAACCAGAAGATTAAATTTAGTTAATATTGAGGAATAGGATTTTTTTTTAGCAAAATATTTATTTTTCAAATGAAACAACTTTATACTTTTCTCGTTGATAAGGTGTATTTGTGAAAGCCAGGCTTATCAGTGGTGGACTCTCTAACACCGTGGTTTTCCAAGTTTAATCTAGCTTTTCTATAGCATTAGACTGTTCTTATCATTTAGTCAGAAACTTTCAGTATCCTTAATTTGGATATATCTCGAGGATATTTAGAGTAGAAATTCATGAAAGTCGTAAATTTGTTTATATTTTACCATTGCGCTAATTACTGATATTCAACTATTAATACTATTCAATATTCTGAGAGTATTAAGATCATTAATAGATGCTGCTGCATTATATACGCTGACTTCGGTCTAAGTAGATATCGGTGGTATATATAGGTTGCTATACAGACTTCGGATTAGGCAGCCATATGTGCTTTATATAGAATTTTCCGTTAAAATAAACCTACAAATATTTTCTCACAATGAGTTTATTTTTATTTCAAATGGAAATATTTAAAGCTATAATCTCTATTCAACGGGCTTATTTAATACAATTGACTATTTCCCAAAGAAATATTTCACTTGAAATATCCACAGACTTCGGTCCAGGCATCCATCGGTTATTTATATAGAATGCCGTAGAGATTTCTATCTATGCAGAAATCAGTGCTTCATATAGGTTGGCTTACAGACTTCTACCTAGGCAGCCATCGGTGCTTTATAACAGTTGGCGTACAGATCTCGGTCTAGACAGCCATCGGCGCTTTATGTAAGGTGCCGTACAGACCTCGATCTAGACAGGCATCAGTGCTTTATTTAATATACCGTACAGACCTCGGTCTAGGCAGACATCGGTGCTTTATGTAGGGTGACGTACAGACTTCGGTCTAGGCAGCCATCGGTGCTTTAAGTAGGGAGCCGTACAGACTTCGGTCTAGAAAGCCAACGGTGCTTCATGTAGGGTGCCGTGCAGACTTCGGTCTAGACAGGCATCAGTGCTTTATTTAATATACCGTACAGACCTCGGTCTAGGCAGCCATCGGTGCTTTATGTAGGGTGCCGTGCAGACTTCGGTCTAGACAGGCATCAGTGCTTTATTTAATATACCGTACAGACCTCGGTCTAGGCAGCCATCGGTGCTTTATGTAGGGTGCCGTGCAGACTTCGGTCTAGACAGGCATCAGTGCTTTATTTAATATACCGTACAGACCTCGGTCTAGGCAGCCATCGGTGCTTTATGTAGGGTGACGTACAGACTTCGGTCTAGGCAGCCATCGGTGCTTTATGTAGGGTGCCGTACAGACTTTGGTCTAGGCAGCCATCGGCGCTTTACGTAGGGTGCCGTACAGACTTCGGTATAGGTAGCCATCGGTGCTTTATGTAAGGTGCCGTACAGACTTCGGTCTAGGTAGCCATCGGTGCTTTATGTAGGCTGCCGTACAGACTTCGGTCTAGGTAGCCATCGGTGCTTTATGTAGGGTGCCGTAAAGACTTCGGTATAGGTAGCCATCGTTGCTTTATGTAGGGTGCCGTACAGACTTTGGTCTAGGAAGCCATCGATGCTTTATGTAGGGTGCCGTACAGATTTCGGTCTAGGCAGCCATCGGTGCTTTATGTAGGGTGCCGTACAAACTTCGGTCTAGGCAGCCATCGGTGCTTTATGTAGGGTGCCGTACAGACTTCGGTCTAGGCAGCCATCGGTGCTCTATGTAGGGTGCCCTACAGACTTCAGTCTAGGTAGCCATCGGTGCTATATGTAGGGTGCCGTACAGACTTCGGTCTAGGAAGACATCGGCGCTTTATGTAGGGTGCCGTACAGACTTCGGTCTAGGCAGCCATCGGTGCTTTATGTAGGGTGCCGTACAGATTTCGGTCTAGGCAGCCATCAGTGATTTTTGTAGGGTGCCGTACAGATTTCGGTCTAGGCAGCCATCGGTGCTATATGTAGGGTGCCGTACAGACTTCGGTCTAGGCAGCCATCAGTGCTTTATGTAGGGTGCCGTACAGACTTCGGTCTAGGTAGCCATCGGTGGTTTATGTAGGGTGCCGTACAGACTTTGATCTTGGCAGACATCGGTGGTTTATTTGAATAATGACTGATGAACAGCGTAGTCCACCAGAAAAAATATATTTTTGGTTAATTATAAAAATGATGTTCTAATCTTTCTTCAGATTTGAATGGAGTCTCATGTTCAAATTTTTTCGACTGTATATATCTATGTTGTTCTGTCAAATTATTTTATATTTCTTATCCTACGCTGGAATAGCTAACAAAATAAATCTGACGTTACCGGTGATTCCGAGTGCCTCTCTATGACGTCTAGCGGGTGGAAGGTCGGCGTGGGTTCTGGGGGCGCCGGATCCGACCTCATTAGATGGAGCTCCAGATCTAGCCTGGTCTGGTCTCCGGACAGGAGTTCTGCACACATGGCCCACATTAGATGGAACTCTAGATCTAGACTTGTTTGGTCTAAGACAAAAGTTCTACAATTGCCTAAAAATACACATAAAAATACACATTTTCATAATTTGTTGAAGTTCAATGTCTAGTTGATAACTAATTTTACAAGCAGGAATTTTCTACAGATTGGCTATATTTTCTGAATCTCTTTTAGAATATATATCTCTTTGATGTGTAGAAATACAAATCAATAATCATTGAGATTTTACCGCATTCACCCGTGAGTGAAGTCAAGTAAATACTTGCAGAGCTTCAATTAAATAAATTATTTATTTTATTCTACTTCATCTTGTAAATTTGCAAATCGTTTGGTTTCTAAAATAAAATATATCCTGAGAGACCGTTTAGTGAGCTTTTGTAAAATATAAATATAAAAAATATAACAATTAAAAGCATTCTATTGGTGATAGAGTTATAGTACTGCATTTCTCTCAACACACCCAAACGTTGAAAAATTATTCTCTTTTGAAGTACATTATTCATGTTAAGGATATCAAAGCTGCCCCTGATAACCAAAGAGAAGAAATCAAGTTTATTAAAGCATGCATTAGCGTAAGATAGATAAAGAATTGTGGCAGGAGGACACTCACCTGGCATGACGCATGTCACCTTCTCATCTTCCTCAGAGGCACACAGACAGACGTCGCATTTGGATTCTTTGAGCGTTTGGGAGGATGGAGGCTCGGACCTGGGTACGGCACCAAACCCGGTAAATTGAACATCTTTGATTTGAATTTTATCAAATGAGTTATCAATTATCACTATCACTTTCTGAGGGATAGGCTTCAAAATATTCAGAATATTTGTGAAATATAATAACTCATTAAAGATTTTATGAAAATTTCATAAAAGGCGTTTATATTTGAGACTGCTATTTTTTTTAGAAAAGTATTAGTTTTAAAAATATTATCAAAGTGGTGTTTTATTCTAGTTTAATTCCACAAATTTGAAGGTTGTTGGGCACATTAAAATTAACTCTCAATATACCTATATTTCTGGGAATCATAACAATAGAAGCTTTCACATATCCTACTTCTATGGCAACCCAGGTGTAAGGAAAATACTAAACGACTATTTTGAAAGCATGTACACATTTTCTTACCTATACAGGTAGCTAAACTTTCTTGATGATTTATTTTATATCATAATCCTTACGTGAGTACAGTAAAAATAGTTTTAAGCCAAAAGGTTCTTTGTGTTTTTATTATTAAACTGGCCCTTAGTTTAAAATTATTTGAATTGTGTGCAGCTTCTATGGCACAAGTACTCTTGTACCGATTGCGAATCTGGATTAATATCTATATTATTAAACTAGCAGTTTATGCCGTATACTTACAGAATTGCAAGATTAGAGTGGCTGGGTTTTAAAAGATTATAAAAGATATAGCATATCCAGTTTTATCCATTTTCAAGAAGAATAAAAAACGTTATCATGAAAGTCATTTCTCGGATCCCACATCAATTAATGACAGGCACCTTGACAGTAGAAACTCCTTGATAGAAACTTCATCAGAATATGATAGAAAGAAAGCTATATTTAAGGAAGCTCAATATTTCAACCCTAACTCCATTCAAAACCAAAACCAAAGAACAGACTCTTTACCATAATGTGTTAACCATAATTACGTAACGTCTCTGAAGAAATAAAGTGCTACCTTGTATTGTCCTTAACATTATCATAAATGTGTGAATGAATTAATAATCGAAGTTTTTCCATATTTTTCAATTGAAAAATTTCTTTCTAAAATCTAAATAACTTTTTCTCAAAGGCCAAATAGCATAAAGTTTTAGCTTTTATTTTTTTTCAATATAATATTAACGTCATATATACTTGCTTTATAATAATAATATATATATGATTTTTTTGTAATATATAATTCATTTAATAGATTCTTATAATACAAAGAGTACATAAATAATCACCTATTTCTGTATGTGCAGTTGTAAAAGGTAGTATATGTATGACATAATAAAAATATGATTTTTATTATTCATAATATAATTAAAATTCTAGAACAAAATAATTACATAACCATAAAATTTTTAAAATTGTTTTCCTAATATAACTGAAATTATAATTTAAATAATAAAATTAAAAATAAGAACTAAACACAGAGTTAATTTTTAAAATGTAAAGGAATGCCAAACAAAAATAATATAACCTAATTTGCTATTTTAAAAAAAAAATAAGATTATTGGATTTTCTTGGTATATAAAATTGTTTGCTTTGAGAAATAATGAAAATAAATATAATTTAAGACATAAAAGGTTATTATTCATTTTTTTTCTTTTTACCACGACTGTATGGAAGGTAACGTAACTAGAATATACGTTTTATTTTAATGACATATGATGTATATAAATGATAGATGGCGCAATGGCATATAAAATTATCATGTGATCGTTCAGCATATACCTTCTTTTATATTCCTTCATATTTGTGAATTAACTTAGCCAGTTTCAATGCACTTCAGTCAAATATCAAGAATAGCGTTATAGCAAAATTCAACTGAACCTATATTTTTCATTAAAAGTGGAATTGAATTATTTTGGTGTATATATATGTTATGTAGAAACTTTTATTTCATTTTAAAATTAAAAATCTATAATAAAATACTCTGTTAAGTCGACCACCAGGGGTCGCTTCTTTTCCTATATAAAATGTTGTTTCCCGCTGGGAGCAGCCCCGCAAATAAAGATATTTTCTCTCTTCCCGCTGTGAGGTTCAAATCTTTTCTACGTATGTAAATAAGTCCTTTGTTTTCTTCATTCATCGAGCCTTAAGTAAGGTACACTTTCTCAATTATGTATTTTATATTCCATAAGCATAATTAAAGCAAATTGTGATTATAATATGTTTTATTATTTTATCACGACTGCACAATTTAAATACTCATGTATAGGTTTTTAACTTTTAATTAGACAATTTTAATTTATATTTAGATATTTTTCATTTCATTTTAGAGACTTTCATTTTTATTTAGACACATGGACTTTTCTATAAAACATTCTATTAAAATGAAAAATGTCTGAATTGAAATGAAAAATGTCTGAATTGATATTGAAAATGTCTAAATAAAAATTAAAGTGTTTAAATTATAATGAAAAATGTCTAAATATAAATTAAAATTGTCTAATTAAAAGTTTAAAACCTATATACCAACCTCAAGCAAATTCTCAATTTTCTATATCATTCAGCAAGTAATAATTCTATAATTCTAATTCAAAAATCAACAACTCTAATATTTTTTGTAATATATACATATATATTATTATAAATATTGAATGATCTTTCAAAAATAGAAATGTTTTATTTATAATTATGTGCGTTTTGAATTTTTGAATTTTTAAAATTCATACAGCCTTCTAATTTTTAAAAAAAGTAAATTTGTCTTTTATATCCTAAAATATTTATTTTTGAAAATTCTATTTTTTTTTAGAATAAATATAATATAGAATAAATATATGTAAAAAAATCACTTACCCTCCTTCAACTTTCCATTGTTTTTTACCTATAAAACACAAAAGTGAAAAGTTAAATGAATGGATGAGCAAATAAGCAGGAATTTACATACAAAAAAGGCAATACTATTATATACTGAATGTTCTGATGTTCAAAATTTAATTTTTATCTTTATGAATTGGGTTTATAGACGAAGAGTCATATATATATATATATGTGATGAATGAGTTGCTGTCGACTTATCTGTGATGAGATCCTGTCGACTTATCTGTAATAATAGTTGCTGTCGACTTATCTGTGATGAGATCCTGTCGACTACTGAAATAATGTTGAAGTCCTGGTAGCTCTTGTTGTACTGTGTTGACCAAGAGGAACAGTCAGGATGTAGAGTTTTCCAGTACCTCTCTGCACCTTGGAAGACCTTTAAAAGTTCTCACAAAATACAGGCAGTCGTGGTCGAGGCAGAGTGGAAAAACTTGGGGATATCCACACAAAAAACGAAGACACAGTTGCACTAAGAAAGTTCCGTAACAGATAAAAGTTGAGCCAGGAGCGAAAGATGGAGATAGAAACGTTCTGACTCGTCTACATGATGGATGAGATCGACTCAGGTACGACCGACGTGAGCTGACGCTAAGGGTGAACTAAACTCAACTGACTGAACTGTACTGAGCTGTCAAGCCACTGTAAGGTGATTATTTATAGGTTAAAGACGGGGTGACCTTATGTGACAGGGGCGTTTGAGAAAGGGCGCCTTTACCTGTCCAGGTGTGAGAGGGGTCTCTGCATTCCACCACATGTGACAGTGTGGGTGGCCTGTCGTGGGAACTGTGAATCTACCTGATTTATGACTCCCATCTTTAGACTCTGTTGTTTTGGCAATTCTATGCTCGATCTCTGCTTTAGCTCAACTATTAAATCTATTACAGATTTTATTTATTTATCCACTTTGTACAAATTACATTACATAGGTGATGCAATGACACAGATTAATCATGCGCATAATTATTTATAGATGTGTCTCTATATACAACATGACAATCTTGTTATAAGTTATCTACACAATATGAGGTTGTTGTTTTAAATTACCATAGATGGGCCCCGGGAGTGAAAGGGTTTATCCGGGTTTAGGCGGGTAAAGCCTCTCTAACACAGGTAAGTAATTAAAATTTCTTTTAATTAATTTAAACTGTGAGGGTTAAAAAGGGCTATAACAAGATGATATTTGTTGGATATATAAAAGTGAAATAAAAATGACATTGTGTTTGATTAACAAAAAAGATGATTAAAATAAAATGATGACATAAAAATTCACATTCTAAGAGAATATTGGTGGGCGTTGGACAGGGTTAGTAGTTAAAGAATAAGCAATTGTGAGATTTACACATGCAATCAAATACTTAGGTCCAGGTGCAAAGCGAGGATATGGACTTGAGCGTCTTCCTAGGCAATGTTTCACCTGTGATCCTGTATAGGGTAACAGTGCTTTGTCACAATTGTAGTGTTATTGGGTTGAAAAGTTGTTGAAGAATATGTAATTGTTAGAAGTGCCCATGTAAACCAAATACTCAGATCCAGGTGCAAAGCGAGGATATAGACTTGAGCTGTCTTCCTTGGCAATGTTTCACTTGCGATCCTATATAAGGGTTACAGTGTTTTGTCACAATTTTAGGATTATTGGGTTAAAAGTTGTTGAAGAAAAGTTGCTTATTAATATGATTGAGAAAGGAGTGAAATAGAGCCATGCGATAAGTAGAATTGTAGCGACAGTAGGTGATCTGACTTGACTCGAAATCAAAGGTTGAATGTGGTCCGCTAGAGCTGAAAAAAAAAGTTGAAAGTTGAAAAAAGTGAACGCTTTGTGTATGCGTTGGCGATTTGCTCTGCGGATGAAATGAAATAAACTCTTGAAGCTTGTTCAGACCAGAAGTTTGGATTTGTAAGTCTGGGGAACTGTGTTCTCAAAGAGTTTGTTGAATTACGAAATCAAAAAATAAATTGTCAAGCAGTGCTGTCGTTTTTCTACATTGACGTGACGCAATGACTAAAAAGATAGTGATGAAAAATATAGGGGATTGGTTAAAGAATATGATTGTTGAAAACGATTGGTGTAGATGCCCGATAGTGGATGATAAACTTTGTCAGATAATAAAGGTATTTAAACAAATAAAATATAGTGAATAGAAATATAGAAATATGATTGCGGGTACAAAAAGTGTAAGTGGACAAAATTAAACCTGTAATATATAAAATATATAATAAATAATAAAATAAAAATAATTTTTGAAACAATTAGATGTTTTACAATACTAAAATAATATCATGAAAAATAAAAGTAAATTTGATTAAAGGGTTTTTTTTTTTTTTTTTTTAATGTTGGATTAAAAAATTTGTTTATATAATTGAAAGGTAAGAATAAGAATAATTATTCAAGATTTTATACAAAATTTATAATATAATTGAAGGTTATTAATGATTGGATAAATTTTAAGTAGTGTAAAATTGAACAAAAATTGTCTCTTTTGACGAAAAGTTACAGTTGTGGTGTGTGACTAGATTATATCCCTTTGGTAACATCGGTGTTTCTATGACTCTGAAACTGGGAATATGTGAAATGATCTTTTCGTTTGTCCTCAATGCTGGTATGTAGAGAATGATTTCTCTTTCGCGTTAAAAAGTCTATATAAGACTTAACCAAATTGTTTTAATTGGTGTTATCAATTAACATGTAAAATGTTTAAAGTATGTTGTGTTGTGATATCTCGTTGGTGAGATTTGTGAGATTCTCGAGGAAATCTAAATGAGTAGTGTGACACATGTGTTCAAAATGGCGTCATGAAGCTAGCGGTCAAGAAGATCTGCCTTGAGGGGGAAGAGAGGGCATGTCCAAAGATATTCTCAAAAGATAGTAGTGACCAAGGGAGCGGCGTCAAAAAGGGCGTCCACTTCCCTGTTTTTCACGGTATCGCCGTGGGTGGTCAATCATGGGGATGTTTGAGATTTACTCGAAACTGACTTTCTTTCTCTCTCTCTTCTTTTGTTGAGTTGGGCATTTTTCTGCTATAATTGAAAGATATGATTTTCTTGGTGTTTGTAGTTGTTGTGTTTCGCATTTAGTTTAGACTTAGAAAAAATGTTATTAGGTGATGTCAGGTTTAGATGTGTGGTGAAAGTGCGACTTTCAACGTGTACACGCTTTGGGGTGAATTGTGGTGTCACAGGCGTGAAGGGCGTCTTTGGCCTGAAAAGTGAAAAAGTTTTGTGTTGTGGCACTGTGACACGAAGTGAGAAATGTGAATAAAAAGGTGTCACGTGAAGTCTTAGTTTGGCACAAAATCTAACCTGTTTCACCATGAATAACAAATTTAATAAAGTCATGGGTGGTTGTTGTATGAAACACGTCGAGAATTTTTGACTGTTAGTGGATATGGCATGCTTAATGTGAATTTTTTTTATTGTGGCGACGATATAGAGCTAAGTGGAGCTCGAAATTGGATTTGTGTGTTAAGTCGCGCACTAAAAATTGTTGCCAATTGGAGAAAGTGACGTGTGAGGGTGTTGTAAGGTTTGTTGAGAGAGATGTATGGTTGATTAATTATGCATGCAAAAGGAAAGGTGAGGGAGTGTATTTATCCTCGAATATTAACGATTGTAATCGTTTTGGAAGGCTGTGATTAATTTATATTTAAAATTTGAATATACCTTTTAAATTGTTGATTATGATAATTAAAATGATTCTTATAAAAGGGCAATGTCGCGAGAGTTACACACAATTTGAATTGGACGCTTACTTAAAATGGTGAACATTACCAAATTTTAAGAATTGATATAGATATTGGTCTTTTGGTATAAAGATAACTAATAAGTAAAACAAAAATAAGTTGAGAATTATGATGAATGAGATTTTTTTAAAAATAATAATAATGATTTTTTTTTTCAAGTTGTAGTTTTGGATAGTACCATTTTAGATAAATTTTGGATAGACATGTAAAATTAGTAAATTAGTAAAAATGCGTGATGGGCAAATTTTTTTTTTAAGTAAAATTGAGAGTAATAACTTGAAATTTATAATCTGATTAAAAATTAAAGTAAATTTGATCAATGAAAATGTGAAAGTTTTAAAAATTGAATTAAAAAATGGTATAAAAAAGGTAAAAATTGATTTTAAAATGCTTAAAGTGAAAATATAAATACAAAATATATAGAGAATCAAGTTTTGAACTTGAGGATAAAGTTAAGGTAGGTTTTTTTAAAAACTTACAGTTGTGTGAAAGTTCAGTCAGGAAACTTGGTCTTGGCTTGTATTCCTGCTGACGTTGAAGACGCTCCATGTAGAGCTTGTAGACGCTTGTAGCTTCTGTGAAGTTGATTGTGGCTTGTTGCCTTGAGCATTGTCTCGACGATGTCAAGTCGAAGGTGTGGAACTTGTCACAGGGTTTGGGCCACATCGCTGCTCGGTTTTCATGACTTGCGGGAATATCGTGGCTGTCGTTGGCGCGGTCAGCTTGCTCCCGACGTTGACGATCGGTTAGCGGGTATGCGGAAGTCCGTTGGGGCGGCGTTTCTTCCGTAAATATCTTGGGGAGAGATTGCTTGGACGTTTCGTTGGAATGGTCGGGCTTGTTCCTCCATCTTCGCTCTTTCTCGCTTCCTATCTGAACAGTCTTCTTACCTCTTCGTTGTGTCATCCTTCGTTTTGGTCATCCTGTCGACTCATATGTGATGAATGAGTTGCTGTCGACTTATCTGTGATGAGATCCTGTCGACTTATCTGTAATAATAGTTGCTGTCGACTTATCTGTCATGAGATCCTGTCGACTACTGAAATAATGTTGAAGTCCTGGTAGCTCTTGTTGTACTGTGTTGACCAAGAGGAACAGTCAGGATGTAGAGTTTTCCAGTACCTCTCTGCACCTTGGAAGACCTTTAAAAGTTCTCACAAAATACAGGCAGTCGTGGTCGAGGCAGAGTGGAAAAACTTGGGGATATCCACACAAAAAACGAAGACACAGTTGCACTAAGAAAGTTCCGTAACAGATAAAAGTTGAGCCAGGAGCGAAAGATGGAGATAGAAACGTTCTGACTCGTCTACATGATGGATGAGATCGACTCAGGTACGACCGACGTGAGCTGACGCTAAGGGTGAACTAAACTCAACTGACTGAACTGTACTGAGCTGTCAAGCCACTGTAAGGTGTGATTTATAGGTTAAAGACGGGGTGACCTTATGTGACAGGGGCGATTGAGAAAGGGCGCCTTTACCTGTCCAGGTGTGAGAGGGGTCTCTGCATTCCACCACATGTGACAGTGTGGGTGGCCTGTCGTGGGAACTGTGAATCTACCTGATTTATGACTCCCATCTTTAAACTCTGTTGTTTTGGCAATTCTATGCTCGATCTCTGCTTTAGCTCAACTATTAAATCTATTACAGATTTTATTTATTTATCCACTTTGTACAAATTACATTACATAGGTGATGCAATGACACAGTTTAATCATGCGCATAATTATTTATAGATGTGTCTCTATATACAACATGACAATCTTGTTATAAGTTATCTACACAATATGAGGTTGTTGTTTTAAATTACCATATATATATATATATATATCAGAATGGAGTTTTATCAAATGTAAAATGTCTCTGTGGTGTCCTTCATTGTATTATATTGGTTAAATATTTCATCTTGTTGACAGATTATCAATTTCGAAAATTATATATTTTTCAACTCTCTAAACTTGCTCTATTGATTCGCTGGTATTCTATAAATCTTGTTTTTTTTCCCTTAAAAATTGTCGTGTCCTCTGGAAATATATTATATTAATACAATAATTTACTACGTAAGAGACATTTTGGTGGAGATTCTGGGTAGATTACGAAAGACAAACTGAAGATTGCCGAAGAGACCATAAGGCCATAGATGCAGTGAATATTTACGCTATTGGCGATTTTACCGCCGTGTCCAAGCCAGGACTCCCCTCTTAGAAGACCATGTCCCTATTGAAAATATAACGACTAAGCCGCTCTTCACGCTGCTAACAAAACGAAGCAAATTCATTAAAAACAAACTTTCAAGACTTCGACGGGATCCTTAGTGAAACACGCCAAATCCTTATCAGTACCAACAAATTTTTCCAGCTCTGGGTCACAGCTCCTATTGAGAAAGAGCCATGAAGTACAGAAAATATTTATTATATTTCATTATATTGATATATTATCTCAATTTTTATATTCATATTTTGCTACTCTCTGAAGTTGATACTCTTCTTCTCTGGTATTTTATAAATTTTGTTTTGCCCTTCCCTTAAATAAAGTCGATTCTAATTTTATAATATATTTATATTTAAAACACACACACACTTTATGAATACATTTAATAATTTATAAATACATATATTATATATTATGAATAAATATAATATAAAAATAGGTTCTAAAATATGCCATCACTCTTTCAAAATTATACTCAAGAGGAACAGGAATATTAATATGATAAATTTAAATTTGTAACATTTAAAAAAAAAATTAAAAAATCAAAGACTTTTCCATCTCGAATTTTGAAGATTTACATATTTCGACTTCCTTCTCAAATATATTATGAGGAGGTGAAAAATGTTACGCCTTTATAAAAATATTTGATTTAGAGATTATTTACCTGCGATCTTAGTCCTGAAAGTTACTATATTCTATGCCTTCACTCGATGTTTCTTGCTATGATTCAATAACTTTTAAACATATTTCATCGATGATAATATATCTATAAAGAGAGAGAATTATGATATGTATTAGAGTCTTTCTCGATATTTAACTAATAGAAGTAACAATTGAAATAGATGATAGCGATCAATAAATAAAAATTCGAATTAAACGTATTAATATCATTTGCATTCGAATTATACTTACATTCCAACGATGTGTTATAAGTAAATGTTAATTTGGATATTTAAGCCTCTGTGAGTCTGTAGTTAATATTAATCTCGGCAACGGATAGAATACCTATGTGAAGAGTAAGTTACAGTATCTGACAGACAACTCGAGACTCTTAATTAGATAATAATGAACCTAACTAAATACAAAATGAGCAGCAAAAGGTAGAAGGCAAGTAAAATATTGGATGTTTAATGCATTTATTCATTTTAAGATATAATACCTTTTGATATATTCGAAGTTATCTTCGGTCAGTAACTATGGGTTATTTGGAACCTCTTTTGTGCACCCATGAATAACGTAGTTCTTTGTCATAAGTAAAAAAATCAATTTTCATGAAATGTAAAATTCCATATTTGATCCATAATTATCGTATTCGATTATACTGCGTCCCCTGGTTATTATAGAAGTTCTTTAAACGTGGTTTGTCTAGAATATAATTCAGAAATTATATTATCAAAAAAGAAATGGGACCAAATAATTTATTGCTGCGGAGCCTCTAGGCAATCACAAAATCAATAAATATAACTCCATATTTGTTTCAACACTTTGATCAAATATTTTTACTTTTCTTTAAATTACTTTCTCCTTTATTGGAGAGTTACGCATATAAGGTAGGAACTTTAGATTATTATCAAAAATTGCATATATATTTGCCTGAAACTGCAGATATTAGACAAATTTATAGCAACCACTATATATATATTTCATAATTTGGGTTGGCCAAATATCAGGGAACAGGTTAAATCAACGTTTAGTTGAATTCTGTTTCACTAGATGGCGCTCTGCCATCTAAAAAGTACATGTGCTCCTGGTCAGGATTTGCTTTCTTTATTTTTAATATACAGTATTTCTGTTGAGGATTTGCAAAAGAAGCCACAACAAATATTATATAAATATATTAAGGCTTCATCATTTCCCCAAAAAAATCAGAAGGAGTCTTTTCACTCAAGTGTAAGGAACATTTTTTGTGCTCTAACCATGTCAACCTTTGTGCCAACAAAACACAATTTGCGGGAAGCGCTGCTTTTTTGTTTTAATTTGAGGAAAAGTGCAGCTGATGGACATCGATTGCTGTGTGAGGCATATGGGGAACATGCTCTATCAATAAAAGCATGTGAGTACTGGTTTCGACGTTTTAAAAGTGGCGATTTTGACACCAGAGACAAAAAAAAAAACGCGGAGGGAGGCCAATAAAGTTCGAAGACGCTGAGCTGGAGGCTTTATTGGACGAAGATTCAAGCCAAACTCAAGAGGAGCTCGCTGAAACCATATGTATGGACAATACTTTGAATGAAATACAAGGTATGTCCCATAAGTTCCCGGACTGGGTCCATAAAAAAATAAATAAATGAAAAATGTAAATGATTTTGACTGTTTATTATAGAAAAATAATCTGGCTACACGGTGGTACCAATATCGAGGCGGTACGTGCACGCGCCCCAAAGTTATTCTAATTTATTTAAAGGTTACACATAGCGCTGCGGCGATTTTACGATGGAACGAAAATTGAAGCAGAGGATTTGCATAGAATTTTGTGTGAAACTTCAAATATCAGCAACCGGAATTTTAAATGCTTAATAAAGCATTCCCCAAAGAGAACAATTGTTTTTGAATGGCATTCTAGATTTAAAGCTGGCAGAATTTCCATTGAAGATGATATTCGTCAAGGACGCCCAAAAATTTCAAAGGACTGATGAAAATGTGCAAAAATCACCGATTTGATAAAATAAAATCCTCGAACCACTTTGCTGGAGCTAGAGCAAGACACAGGCATCTCTAAAACAACGATTGGAAAGATCGTAACCAAATCAAAAAGACTCCTGCAAAATGCATCCCAAGATTCCTCACTAATGAGCAAAAACTGTGTCGGCTTGCAACCTGTGAGGACATGTTGGAAATGACAAGAACGGATCCGGAATGGAAAGACAAGATAATCACAGGCTACGAGACATGGGTCTATGGCTATGATCCTGAAACCAAGCACCAATCTGCCGAGTGTAGATGTCAGGGTGAGCTTAGACCCAAAAAATCCAGATTATTGAAATCCAGAAACAAGGTGTTGCTGGTCGCTTTTTTGGATAAAAAGGGCATTTTTCATCACGAGTATCTTCCTGCAGGCCAAACAGTTATCAAGGATATGTATTTGGGCATTCTTCGCCGTCTAAGGGAAGCGATTCGAAAAAAGAAGGCCAGAAAAATGGACTAATGGTGGCTGGATCCTACACCATGACAATGCTCGCCCTCACACAGCGCACTTGATGACTAGCTTTTTGGCGAAAAAACGGGACACAAATCCTACTTCAACCACCCTATTTCCCAGACATCGCACCAAATGACCTCTTCCTGTTCCCCAAACTTAAAGCAGTTCTAAAAGGAAGACATTTTGACACCAGGGATGACATAATAGAAATATCGCCGTTAGCATTGAAGAGCATTCCAAAAGAGGCTTATAAAAACTGTTTCGACAATTGGGAGAAACGATGGCGCTGGTGCGTTGAAGCAAGGGGGGATTACTTTGAAAAGTTTTAATAAATAAATTTTAAAAAAATCTTACCTTTTTTTTTTTATGGACCCAGTCCGGGAACTTATGGGACATACCTTGTATATTGTACTGATTTCTCTGAATAAAGCTTCGAATTTATAAAAGAATCCCTCAAAACTTATTTGTACGCCTAATAGTTATCATTAGTGTTTTCTCTATTTATTTTTTCTATTTTGTAAATGACAAATATCTATATCTACTGAAAGGAAATCTACTAAAATGTATATAAAAACGGAAAGTTCTAGGGACTTTTTAATTCCAAATGTATATTTCGGTTATTAAAATATTTTTATAGGTCAATTTCCTTCCGGTAAAATCTCCATCTATTTATGTTTATATAATAAAATATATAGCTACATCACAAATAATAGTTTATTTAACTCCTCTCTTTCCTCAGACAAAACCAAAACACCAGCTTTCGCAGACTGAAATGTGTCCACACGGATAGATAGCACTTGGTTAAGCGTATATTTTGAAAGGAGAGACGACCTTATCCATATAGATCAATTTCCTTTCAAAGAATTTGCATATATAAATATATGTGTGTGTTTGTGTGTTGTTTTGTGTTTTGATGATAAACTATATATTTAGCCTAGCCATCTACCAGCTAAGTACATATTAGACAGATTGTTAATATTTCATTTGATCCTTTGTGGATATCATGAAATAAAATCTGCCTCAGATTAACGAAGGCCATTATATCGAAACCATGGCTCCAGATGAACGTTTCTCAATTTGTCAAAGCTGATGCTGTTTATTTTGTAACCGACATGAGTGCGCTAGTTTGCCGATTAATTAAATTAGATGTTGCTCAGTTTTAGCGTCTAATTTGAAATGCGAAGTGACCTTCATTTTATGGATACATATTTCTCCCGGAAAATTTCCATAATATATTTTGGATTAGGGAAAATAATGAAAACGTCTGAAGAATTGGTGTCTGCTCCTCTAGAGGGATCTTTTTAAACAGAGGTTGTTAACTACTGAACTATTTTTGATTTACAAATTAAAATATAGGGTGTGTGATATGATATATCCATATTTGACTATAATAATATAACCTACATTCATCTAGGTGGGCTTGGTTTACCAGTAGTAAACTCTCTGAAGGTTACGCCAATTATTCGATTACCTTTTCTACTATTGTATTTTAGGGTTTAGGTTTATGTATAAATGCATTTTCTGCAGAATTCATAGTGAATTTTCACGAAATATATAGAAGCTCCAATTTACACAAAATATTATTTTGCGTTTTTATTATCATTCAAATTCATTCCCATTTTTCTATACTAAGTATTCGGAGCAGGGGGGTAAATCTTCATAACCTTTATTAATCACGTCGACTAATTCCAAAACTATGGTCTTTTTCTGTAATCTCATGATCTTCGCTATCCTATTTGATCATTTAATAACTCTCTTTTTCAAGAATATTTATGTAATATATATAAAAGTCAATTTCTGTCTGTCTGTCTGTTTCGCGATAAACTCAAAAACTACTGAACCAATTGGTACCAAATTTTGCATGTCGCTTTTTATAAACCTGAGGAAAATTTTCGCTTGCATTTTGATTAGTATTTTTGGCTATTTCTTTTTTTCATTTGAAGAACTTTTTTACGCGACTAATCCGGAATGGAATGAATACCTAAATATGGCCATTTTTTAAAGCATCGGTGGTTCAGTGGTAGAATGCTCGCCTGCCACGCGGGCGGCCAGGGTTCGATTCCCGGCCGATGCATTTTTTTTACCAATTTTTAAAACTCATTTATATTATACCTTATATATATATAAAAATGAATGTTTGTATGTTTGTTTGTTGGTTTGTATGTCCGGTATACAAATTCGCAGTAGTTCACTAATTCAAACCAAAATTTCCATACATAGGTAAAAAAATACGGGAAAGACGATAGGCTATTTTAAAAAATATATAAATCAATTATTAAAACTATATATTATTAGTCAGAAAATGATGATGACGATATTGCTGTATCATGTAAGATTATCACATACAAAATTATATCGGGAAAAAATTCCAAAAAGCAGAGACCACGTGTGGAACCAGCTCATTATTTTGTACGCAGGAACAAATTTCTAACAGAAAAACATTCATTCGAGCAGAAAACAAAAGCCAGATCATCTTTCTATATATTGCGAGAGCCTTTGATAACGCATGGTGGCCTGCGATTTTAAAAATAATAGATGAAGATAATTTGCCGGAAAGTTTAATAAGGACTATTCAATCATATTTCAAATCGAGGAAAACGAAATTTACATATGAGAACTTAACAATAAATAAACAAATTACAAAGGGATGTCCGCAGGGTGGCCCGCTATCTCCACTACTATGGATAATATTACTAAACGATCTTTTGATCAAATATCAAGTTCCTAATAGTGAAGTGGTATGTTATGCGGATGATGTTTCAATTATATGCTGGCACAACAATTGCAAAGACCTGAAATTAGTTATAGAACAGGCATTAAATACGATTGATGTATGGTGTAAGAGTAACAAACTTGAAATAAGTCTAGAAAAAACTAATATACTTTATTTACATAACAAAGAAAAAATCCTAATCAAATTTAATAATGAAATAATCATACCAACTCTGAAGACCAAAATTTTAGGAATAATAATTGCAAATCACAGAAGAAAAAACAAAATAAATTTTACATACCACATAGAAGAAAAAGTAAATCGTACAAAACGTTTTAAAAATTATCTTTTCTCAATTTGCGGGAAATCTTGGGGTCTAAGCACCCAGAAAAGGCTAACTTTATATAAATCCATTTTTAGACCAATACTTACATATGGAGCCGAAATTTGGTTCAAATATTTAAATAAAAAATGTTTACAAAAATTAAATTCAACCCAATATCAAATACTGACATGGTGTATACAAGCCTATAAATCCACATCATATAGCTGTGTTCATAGTTTGGCCAACATTCCTCTGATCTCAGACTTTATCGAATCCAGAATCATGATATCTGTGTGTGTGTGTGTGTGTGTGTGTGTGTGTGTGTGTGTGATCTGAGAAACTTATCCACAGATGATCAACAAATTTATGACCCATTTATTCCAGGAATTATAGATACCTTTCTCAAATCAAGAATGAATGTTCTGAAAAACGAAGCAAATAATACTTTCTTAAGCTTTTTTCCCCAAGAAATCCCTAAATACTTTCGTCCAAATTTTTATAATACTCAATTTGTTACAAACCACGGAAATTTCAAAAGTTTTTTTAAATAGAATAAAGGCAGTGGAGGATTCAAGTTGCTTTTGTGGTATGGAGGAACAAACCTCAAGACATCTACTGATCGACTGCCCAGCATTTCAAGATTATAGAATGAAGAATGAACTAGTTGTTTATGAATTAAACGATTTGATTTCCAATAAAAATTCATATCTAAAGTTCAATTCATTTTGTAAATACATTCTAAAATTTCTACAAAATCTGGATCTCTAATGTTTTTATTCGTTGAATAATGTAAATAACTCATGTAAATAGACTTTTCTCCTTGTTTGGCGCAAGTATCCCTTGCGGGATATAGCGCTTTTGAAATAAAATAATTGTAATTGTAATATTTCTATAAAATAATCGCTTCTCAGACACAAAGTTTGGAGCGGGACGTTTCACAAGAGTGACATCCACGCCGCCAATTTATAATTGTAACGAATAGTATTTAAATAAAAACATTTAATCGGGTAAAACCCGGGCGTTGCCCGGGTCATTCGGCTAGTGTAAAATACAAGTGAGTATATTATTTTAAAAAAACCTTAGCTCATTAAAGGTTTGATTCTACAATAACAATAACAAAAAGCTTTTATTTTGAATATTAGTCTCATATAGGATTCTCCAGATGGATAAACATAAGTGAACATAGCAGTTATATACATAAAGTAGTGATTAAGATTGATCATATACTTCTAGTTTGATCTACTTAGTCTAGCCATAAATATTGTTAGAAAACCAAATAAGTGATAAAAATTTCAATTTGACCGCGTGAAGTATTCAAAATACAGTAGTTGTTATTTGAATATCTAGTGCACACGTGTTTAGAAAAAAATCGTAATATATTTGTTTTTTGATAATGGATTGGGGTGTTAAAGAAAACCGTATAGCTGAATAGCCTTACACAAGGTAGGCTTAATTCCTTCTTCCATTTTTAAACTTTTGCAAAATTTGAATATTACGCGTCAATTTGTTTATCGAACCATTGAAAGGTTCAACAAGGCTGGCACTATTAATGACCTTGAAAGATCTGGTCGACCGCGCGTGCAACGAACCAAAGCAGCTATAAAAGCCATTCGCGAAATAATTTTTCGAAATCCACGCCGCAAACAAAGGATCTTAATGAAGCAGATTAATTTAGCTCCAAGAACCGTTTCCAGAATAATCAACGAAGACCTTGGACTGAGAGCTTTCAAACGACGCACAGGTCATTTGATAACTCCTGCTCTTAGAGATATTAGAAGGGTTAAATCGAAAATGTTGTTGGCGCGGCATGATGGTCGGTGGCATGAGAGAATCCTTTTCACAGACGAGAAAATGTACACTGTCGAGGAAAAGATTAATCGTCAGAATGATAGGATATATGCTCGTAGCTCTCTAGAAGCTTCTTTGAAAGTCAGACGACTTGAAAAAAAGTCACCATCCATCTTCTGTCATGGTTTGGTGGGGAGTTAGCTACCAAGGTGTAACAGATTTCCACTTCTGTGCCAAAGGGGTACAAACTACAGCTAAAAATATCAAGAAGATATTTTGGAACAAATAGTAAAGCCTCTGAATACAAAAATGTTTAATGGAGAACATTGGATATTTAAACAAGATTCAGATCCTGCTCACAAAGCTAAGTCAACTCAACAATGGTTGGAGACGAATGTTCCGGAGTTCATAAAGGCCAATGAATGGCCCTCTGGAAGCCCTGATTTAAACCCCCTTGATTACAGTTTGTGGGCATATTTAGAGGATAAGGTGTGCTCTAAAAGATATCATAATTTGGATCAATTGAAATCAGCATTGGTGAGAGCAATGAAAGAAATACTCTTAGAAATGGTGCGTGCCGCCATAGATCAGTGGCCCGAACGTTTGAGATCCTGTGTCAAAAATAAGGGAGGACATTTTGAATGATTGTATATATTTAAAATCTATGTCCTATTGGCTAATAAAATATGTATTTATATTCCATTAGTTTTTGTTCTTAATTATTTAATTTATAAAATTGTTTGTAACAGAATTTATGGCTAGACTGTGTATATCTGTGTTGCGTCTATTGTCTGTGCTGTCTTCCTGATTTTGTGGAAAGCTAAGACATTGGGTTTGCTTTTCACTTTAAAGAATTGATTTTATTTTCGGTCAAGGATTATGTAAATATATATTCTTTTTTTCCATATTTGCTTGTGATTGTTTAATTGTTATTTATTCTCGCTAGACCCGTTTCATTGCGCTTTAGACTCTACACTATCACAGAATGCGCGCCTTTCTCCCGTATTTGAAGTAATACTAAATTTAAACAAATACTTCAATGAATATATACTATACGCCTATAATATGTGTGTATTCATTTAAAAAAATACAACACATCGCTTATATAGTTGATGAAGATCACCCTCAATGCTATTTTTCATGTGAACACACAGACAAACTGCATTTTCACGATACTTTATGTAAATCACAACAATGTGCAAAATATGCTATAAATATGTTATTTCCTTTTAATTATAGTGTATTTGGTGGAATAATGCTAATAGGAATTTGCACAAATTGCGATGTTAGGATGAAAAGGATAGGGATGAAGGGATATGTATTCCAATTGTGTGCTCAAACAAATAATTCTTCTAACAGAATGCAAATGTTAACAAATCAATACAACTATTGGGATGGATGTCAAAGAATACAATGGTTTGTGGTAGCAATACTGCAGTTGATGGTTGCACTGTAGACTAATGATGTTCGTAACGACGGCATTTGCTGGGACGCAGCTGAAAACTTCATAAAGCCCCCATAACCGCTCAATACATTCCCCCAACGAGACCTGATTGCTTGCCAGTTGATGGACATCCTTTATCTTCTCTAGGCTCATAGATACCCGCCCTCCATTCAATTATGTATTCATCGCAGGTCATCATGTTTTATAGCTTTGAAAAATTACACGAAAATTAGTTTTTATATAGTTTAGTGTTCCGATAAAAATTTTATTTTATTACATATAATAAATATTGGTTGTTTCATATATAGGAAGACTTTTATCTTTATTACTGTTATTTTATTATTTTTAAATAATATATTCCAGACATTATCCGCTTTTTTACACAAATATAGGCGAAGTATTTATGGTACCGTTGTTGAAAAAGTGCTTGTTTAAACTGAATTTTATAAGGCCTCTGGAATCAATATTGAAATATAGGCTATAAGCTAGGATTAGTAGATATTGTACCTTCATTGTGTTATTTGTTTATAAAGCTTGAACAAATATTGAGGTATAATTTTATTGTTTTGAAATATATATAATTTATATAGACCTTTTTTGAATAGGCAATCCAATTAATGAGATTTTTGTTCATAATATTATATATTTCAATATAAACAATAAAGCACATAAAACTCATCAATAAGATAAATTCATTTATTTGAAATACTCTTCAGATAAAAATAATAACATAGATAATATAATTAATTACAAAAGCAGAAAGACGACTCTAAGTGCTTTTTGACTCATAATACAAGAGACAGATTATATAAAATAAATTATTAGGTGACAGATAAAATTGATATTACTATATTTTATATGATATTGGCATTTGCTTCGATGTGAATTCTGATTTGATACTATTTTATCGAAATTATAAAATTCTTTTTATCTATGGATAATATTCGCCATACAAACAGTTATAAAGTTGATAGTTAGATTAACTTCTTTCTGACAATCTGTGGCTAAACTTTATAATAGATATGAAGATTTGCTGGGAGAACGCAGCTGAAAACTCCATAAAACCCCAAAACCGCTCAATACATTCCCCCAACGAGACCTGATTGCTTGCCAGTTGATAGACATCCTTTGTATTCTCTAGGCTCATAGATACCCTATATGAAGATTAAGAAACTTTCAGGAATTCAAATTCGAGATTTTAGTTCGATGGTTAATAACCCGAGATAAATAAACACTGTACGATGATTGGTTGAATGGTTCTACACAGATTATCCGATCAATGCCACTCGATATTGATAATCTAATTAGAGGTAGTCGGTTAACCATCACGTTAAATGATTTAGACAATCAGAGCGCGAAAAGAAAAATATTAGGTGAAACATTATATATATATTGCTTCTAATTTGAAACATAATAATTAATTTATAACAAAATGCCTTATTCAATTAATTAGAGTATTATCCCGTTACATATGTAATAGAGAAAGTATATAATAAACATATAGAAACATAAAAGATTCCATGTATTTTTCTAAATATATAAGATAATTTCTTTTGAGCGTCTATAGCCATTAGAACTAAATGAAATGCGCGCTTGTGTTAATTTTAACTATTCACAAAAATAAATTCATTGTAACATTTATATTTGGTAAATAGATGAAGATACCTCAGTTTATAATGATGTTCAAATAATATGTATATAATTAAACATAAAAAAATATATTTTTATATTTCATATTTTTCGAATTGTAAAGATCCATATTCTTTTTACTTTGAAGAGATTATAAAATAATCGAGAAACAAAAAAGCGAGGTCTTTAAAATAGATGTCGCAAGAATAAAGATAAAAAATCTGAAAAGCACATTTTTATGCTCTCTTTTAAAATGTAAAATAATATTTTCTATTTCTTCATAAAAATTAAATTACGATGCCCGAAAAAAATGAATATATTTAGAAAAAAGTATTTCTCTCTCCCAATTTTTAAAGCTTTGAGAAAATTCCTTTTAAAATATTATCAGAAATTATAACTCACACAATCGATATATAATTATATATGATATCATTAAGATGAATTAAAAATATGAATATTCGTTAGCAAAAATTTAAAACAGAACAAGTTTGTTCTTTTAATATTAATATATATTCCATAAATATTTTATAAATTAAAATAGAGAAAAACCTCCAGCATAGGTTCGGCAGTTACGCGTCATAGCAAGTTAGAAAAAGGAATAACGAAGAGAGAAAACAAGTTCATATAAAAGACAAAATAAGACAGAACCATGATAATAATTTTCTCTTAATTAAATATAAGCTGAGTTGATAAAATGGCATTATTATTTTTAGAATTTAATTTAGTGGTTTTGAACATTATACTTATGACAATCTAGTGAAGAAATATGGTGGGATACAATATAATATATTATATTAATAATAGAAACCTGATATACATATACATGAGATATACATACATCCTATATTTCATACCTATACATACCTCATCCCTAAGGTTAGAAATGATTGTTATTTCTCCTTGAGATAAATTTTGATTTTTCGTTCAAAAGAAACACGTGCGGGATAATTTTCAAATGCCGTTTTACAGAATTTATTATATAGAATATTTCAAGAGACAATGGGAAATATTTCAATTTGAGTAGAGGTAATATTCAAACAGCATATATATTATTTCAAATGACAACCTGAAATTTTAAATATTTAAAATATATATATATATATATAAATTCTCTCTACTTGGATATAACATTTATTTTCAGCTTCAAATAAAACTATGTTATGCAACTCTATATGGTGGGGACACTAATACCAAAAAAAAAAAAAAGAACCTTTGGTCAATATAATGAAGGTTGGTATGGTTTTACAATAATCCAGAAATATATTATATACATATTAAATACATGATCGTTATTGGCAGACAGCGACTCTGCCAACGATAGCTACCGGAGTTGCTTTGGGATCTTCCAATAACGTTCATGTATTTAATATGTATGTAATCCTTTTTAGACAATTATTTGGTAAAACAATTAACAAATATATATATTTTTATATTTTATATATTTGTATATAAAATTTGACATATTATTTATTTTATAAGGAAACCGCATCTGATACTAGTACGATTTCACTTTTGTACCATTTTTATATTATTCTATGTTATATATATTATATAGAATCACAATTTATCCTTAGTAACCTCATTTAATTATATTTGTCATTCATTGCTTTATTTATCCTTATTTTTAAAAATTTCAATCTCAATATCTCGAGGAGTGAGGATGCATTAGCGTGCACTCGTGCCCTAGCTTCGAATGCTTGTATTCTTCAAACGTTTCTAAAGAATTATTTCCTAATTATATATCTGGAAAATTGTAAGTGAGCTAAACGCGATTCTTTATTGGCTGAAAGTGCTAGTCGAGTTCCTTTGACTGATTTGATTCTCGACGATAACAATCAAGATAATTTACTCTCGATAATTGGAAATCGAATGGCAGTAGAACTTGGCACTTGAACGCTTCTCCATCATCTGTTCAAGGCACTGATGATGAAGGTTTGAAGTGGGATGACATAGTATAGGCCATCATCATCTAACCTCTCGTGCAAGAGACAAACGTGCTGGCTCTGAACAACGTTCGGGACCTCTGCCTTGGCTACAACGACGTCTTCCCAAGACAGCGCAACGTCGACTTCCAGGATCTGAACTCGCTATTTTCGTAGCGGATGGAGTCTCCGTTCTCTGGGAGCGCATCTTGTGACTAGGAAAGGATGCGATCGCCAGCATCAATATCCAGGATTTTGAGACCCATGTCAACTGCCACTTCTTACTTCTGAAGAAAGGCATCTCCAACGGAAGATCGTCGCAAAAAAGGCCGATCATAGATGATGCGTGGGTCCTCTGAAACTTCAACATTTCCGAGGTGCCTTCAAGCGACATCGGGTCTATAATTCGTTGAAACCTTCACGAAGCTCCTGACCCGGATCGACCTACTTCGTTGACATCGCGACCATCTTCCATGCCGCGCATTTTCCTGCGAAATTTACCAGTTATGAAAGCCGGGAAGACTCCACATATCTGGATCGAGTCCTAATGCCCCTCAAAGCTCTCCGGAATAAGATGATATAAAACGCACCGTATTCACCACTCAAATGAACGCTTCAAGACTAGAGGGCATTACTGGGTTCCTGGAGTAATCTACGGAGAGTATCACTTTGAAAGACATTGACCCAACATTATTGAGTGAATCTGCCATCCTCCGCCTGCTACAAGGAAGAGCGTCTGGCTGAGATGGCTAATCCTGAGAGCTCATCATGGCTTTGAGAACTTATTCGGAGAGGCCATACTTTGAACTCACGTCGAATCCAAGTATTCGCAGGGCACTGCTAGAATCCACGAGAAGAAAAATATTCTTCTGAAACTTCATTCGTCCACAGACGCGGTAGTCCAGGCTTAAGCGGTTACCCGCGCAATATAGATATATCCCTCCCTAAAATGACTACAGAATCGTCAGCGGCAGTCTTCTGGGTCGTGTTCATCTCCACCTGCCAGCCATTGTGCGGGATATCCAAACGTACGCTGTTTCAGAATGATATTCTTCCTGGAATATCGTTTGCGTGTTTGGCTAAATAGCCTTGGCATTGAAAAACAAATCGCCACTGGATAAATACTCTAAGTCTGCATTTAACAAGGTAAACCAAAACTTCCTGACTTCCCATCTGTGCTCCATCTGACTGCCTCCACCCTTCGTAGAATGGTTCAATTTTCTATACGCGGAAGCTGATGCTACCATTCAGGCCAATGAAAATTTTTACCCGCCATTCAGAATAGGAAGAGGGCTTCGACAGGGTTTTGTTTGAAGTACTGTCCTCTTCTTTCATATTTACTGGTTCTTTCCTACGCAATCCGGAGGAAATATGGGGGGAAGGGAGGAACGTTCTAGCGTACTCTAATTATATTCTTCTACTGATTTACGAGGATTGAAAGTTCTAGAAAGTTAAGACCATCTTTGACGTAATCCGGTGTGCGACGGGTGAGAGTAAGAATGAACTTTCAATAAAGTAAGAAACTGGGGTGCGAGACCTGGAGGGACCTCGCCGTCTCTCCTTTGGGCATCTCGTAATCCGCATTTTCCCTCACGGTGTGTTGCAGCGAAATATCATCCTGCCATGGAAGATTGGTCCTGGAAATTACCTGTGGGGCATCCTGTAAAAGGCGATATTCCTGTTTTCCATCTACGTCAGTGGCTTATTTCTCGTCATTTTAGACGAGCTTGAGAGTCCAACCTCGGTGGTGCTAGATTTATTGTACTATCTTGATAATTGCTCGGCGACGATACTTTTGACGAATTGCAGGCCAGACTGACGCGATGTATCTGGGCTTACTACTATTGCGTTCCTGTCTAACAGATACTCTACTGGCGCGTCCTGTGTTTTTCGGTGACACAGGGTTATTGAAAATCACTACCGGTCTCTAGGTCGCCCGCTTCAATGGTGATTTAAGCTGCTGGCAAAGCTGGAGGAATTTATGCCTACTAGTGGCTGACTGAGTCCGAAGCTGGACCCCATTTTCTTAGGGGTAATGGTTACTTCCCTCTCACCGTTGGCTGATAGAACTGTGGAATCAGGTCTCCTCCATCCTGGTTCTGAATCATTTGGCGGTGCCCACTCCCACCCAACTGAATCTGCTCATCCTCGGCGAATACAGGTTACTTGCGACGCCATCCCTCTGGCTTTGTAAAGGTGGGTAAGAGTGCATATCCGTGATGTGGTTTCCTCTTTTTGGCTTCTTAATACCAGGAAGGCGAAAAGAGTTTCCATGAGGACGCAGATGCCCTTGTAATATACTGGCGCCAATCCTGTGGAAATGCACACGTACTCCGCGTCCCATGTTGGAGCTCATCGGTCTGGCCGCCGTTCTCATACCACGGTATCGCCGGCGCTGGGCACCTGTAGTCGATATGACCTCCAGAAGCGTGTTCTTTCTACCTTTCCGTCGCTTCCCTTTCGTCGTAAATAGCTTTACAAGTGACTCTACACCCCATGCATAATTTGAGGCACGCACAGCTGGTCCTGTATCGCCGTTCGTCATCTCATCTGAGAGGCGTACTCCATCATCGGGCGGCCGCCGGAATTCTAGTCCTGGTACTTCGCGATTGGACTCGAGAAACAGGCCATTGCCATTTCATTCAGCGGCGAAAAAGGCGATCTTCCTCGTGGACCGCGAATTGGATGGTGTCGTTTGAGAGCTGTTAGAAATATTTTATCGTACTCTGCATTTGTGGCAGTCACCTTGTACATTTATTATTATACTTTAAATTTAAGGTTAAAAAACCTTAACATATCATTATATATATATATACACAATATCATCTCTATTAATTGTGCATAATGTGTAATTGAAAAACACACAAGATATATAAATGTAATATATCCAAAGTTATTACACTGCAATATTTGATGTATTACACTGTTGTAGAATCCTGTCGACTTAACCGTTCTGTGACAATATCGTTGCGGAATTTCTTGTTGTTCGATTTGAATGGTGAGGATTGGTTGAAACGCAGTCGTTGAGTGGCAAGTGAAGCATACAGTTAGGAATAATCAGGACACGTGATGGGGTTTGAAAATAAAAGGCAACTGGTTTGGAGGAAAGAAAGCTTGAGAAGGCGGAGCGATTTTGATTGTTAATTATCTGATCACATGGTGGTGATTGTACTTAGCTACGGGATGAGCAGAGGGAGAGAGGTCCAGAGCCGATGTCACCTCCTTGGGAGCCAAAGCACTACTCTAGGTGTTGTTCCTATGAGAGCGAAAACGTTACTGACTATTCTTGCTTTTCGATTTAACACCACGAGTTGTCTTCCTTCCCATTGGTCGAAGGATGGAACGTGCCCGTTTTTCTATTGGTTGACCTACTTAGTTGTTGCTTCCTAATTGGACCGGCGGCTTTCTTTGGTGGAAGATACGCTCGGCCTGGTCAGGAAGTATCGGGTGTTAGTTCGACTCTATTTACTTCCGCGGCTATCAAATACGTCCGGTCCTGTCCGGAAATATTGGGCGTCTCTCTACTAATATAACTTCTGCGGATACCAGATACGTCCGGGTTTGCCAGGAAGTATTGACTGTACAAGTTATTTATACTTGTGCCCGCTTTTAGCCTGCTTCCTATGTCTTGTTGCCACTTTCTTTCCTCCAGTTACCTTATTCTTTATTAAATCTTTGAAAATCATACATTGTACATGCATAGTGGGTCGGGGGGGGCATACAATTATATACAAATTATGACATAAATATAATAATTTTAATTATATCTCTAATTATTTATACTTTTATTTATTTTATAACATGTGTGTGAGAATGAATTAAAGAACTTTAAAAATGAAGTTCAGTAGTTTAGATTACTTAGATATATTGACAAACTCTGCGTGAGTCTCTGTGCAAATGGTATTCATTAATAAGAGGTAAACATATTTAAATATCATTTCTCCTATTATGCAATTGAAATATAGTTGTGTTAAACCTGAGTATTCTCACAAACATCAAGGGTTCTTAACGCGTCTTTTATGAATTGTTATTCTTCATGGAATTGATATTATGGTTCAAATACATTTGACACTCGGTTTGGATAATTGTATATACATATGCGAGTGCACTAAGAAGGTGACATCTAGAATGAAGCTACTCACGTCTCCTCTTGTCGAAGGCATGTTTGACCCGCATGGCCATCAGCACCAGGAGTAGGGTGAGCAGCACGCCCACGGTGACGGCTGTGATGGACACCAGAGCCGTGAACGTCGACTCGGGCCAGCCCAGAGCTGGTATCACACAAGCTATTGTAATATATAAATCATTATTCAACAACATTATATATACCCACAGTAATAGAACTTGTAGAAACTGGTAGTTTCGCTGTTCATATTTAATTTTTGTTTCATTTAGGTTCCATTATCAATGTTTCTCTTAATGTAAGACACCCATTGTGGCATCTCGAAGGAATTTGACGTGGAATATAAACGTCTTTTAATAGGTGAGAAGCATTTTATAGGAATAAATATACTAGACCAATTACTTTTTCTACGAACGAATCATAGACTGACATCCATTCTTATACAATGTTAAAATTGGGAAATAAATTAAAAGGTAATTATGAAAATAAGGTATTTCATTTTTTCAGAATAACTTGACGTGAAAATAAACGCGCAGAAATATATCATTAAGTTATTATTATTCTGCTGAGCTATGTGCTTTCTTCAAATACACAGTGGCTTCCAGCGCGCCTACGTCACGGGACGACGTGGCATTGAGGAGCTTCCAACCACCACCACTAGAGGCGCTGCACCTTTCCCTTCACTTCCCGTTTATCCCTTGTTCTGGCTATTTGCTATGTCGTGATATATTAAAACTTATATATTTCAATCTATTCTGCATCTGATTGAACCACCGATTCAACAAGTGGTAGCAGAGCGTGGTTCCCTAACTCTGTGGTTCAATGGTTCTGCATATCCTCGTGAGCAAAATTCCTTCAGCGAAGCTACCTCCGCTTGCCCTCGTCGAGAAGTTGCTGTGTCGCCATGGCGGCCATTAGTGCAACAACCGCGGCGGTTGAAAAATTGAACGGCCAAAATTACGGCTCATGGAACTACAACATCAAGATGCTACTAATTGAGAAGGGCTTGTGGGATGTGATGATTGAGGATGATGATACCCAAGATGCTCAACTAAAAGCTCAAAAGGATAGAGCCTTGGCTGTTATCGCGTTGTCGATAAATACAGAACACCAAATCCACATCATCGACTGTTCATCGCCACAGGATGCGTGGAAAAATCTGGAACAGCTTTTTGAGCCAAAATCTCGTTCGAGGATACTACAGTTAAAGAAGCAGTTTGTGAACATCAAGCTTCAAACTGGTGAGTCAATGTTACACTATTTGAATAGATTGAAAATTTGTATGGACCATTTAAAAGAGGCAGGTGCGGAAGTCGACGATCAAGATATAGCATACAGCATGCTATCAAGGTTACCTTACAGCTTCGATACCCTGGTGATGTCGTTCGGAAATGTCGAGGACTCTGACTTCACATCGAACAAGGTTAGAAATACTCTACTCACAGAGTATGAAAGAAGATCTGCCCGAGAAGGAGCAAGTTCAGGTCTCGGTGAAGCACTCAATTTTTCAAAAGACGACACTAAGGAAACTTCCAGAAAACAAGGAGTCAAGTGCTACCGATGTTAGATAATCGGCCATATCGCCAAGGATTGCAGGTCGTCCATCAACCGAGACTACAAGGCGGATAAAAGCTACAGCAGGAAGAAAGACTCTTTTAAATCTCCGTCGGAGAATATGCTCATGGCCTTCAATGCAGTCTCTTCGGAAGATGAATTCATTTTGGACAGCGGCGCAACACATCACGTCTGTAAGAACCGACAATGGTTTACAAGTTTCCAGCCTACTACGTGTGAGCCCATCCAGACTGCGAGCGGCAACCTACAAGTAGAGGGAGTTGGAAATATCCACATGAAGATGTACCTAGATACTGGAACGCAAGATGTCACCTTGAACGACGTTTTTTGTGCCCCAAGCAAGAAGAAATTTGCTTTCTGTGTCGCAAACAGAGGATAAAGGCGAGCACATCAAGATTTGTAACCACAAGGCAAGAGTGTTCAGTGACAACAGAGTGATATGTGTGGCAAAGAACCTAAACGGATTGTACATCGTTAGAGGTAAGCCTATCTTACAAAATGCGCACTTAGCTAATTCAAGTCCGCCTACACTAGAACTTTGGCATAAACGCTTTATGCATATCAATGCAGACACTTTAAACAAGTTAGCTAAAAATAGCGTTGTTAATGGTCTTGAAATTTCCAAAGGAAAAATGTCAATATGCGATGATTGCTGTATGACAAAGCCAACAATGTCGCCACATAAAAGCTCTCCATATAAAATAAAAACAAAATACTTGTTAGAGTTAGTACATAGCGATCTGTGTGGACCATTTCCAGTTGATTCTTTTGCTGGGTCACGCTATTTTCTAACATTTACAGACGATTTCTCCCGCAGAGTTACTGTTTATTTCTTAAAACATAAAGATCAAGTTATTGAATACTTTAACATCTTTAGGGCTAGAGCCGAAAGAGAAACAGGTCATAAGATTAAAAGTTTGCGGACAGATAACGGGTTAGAATATTGTAATAAAACTTTAAACAAAAACTTGAGAGCCTAGGAATAAAACACGAATTAACGAATTCTTACAGCCCTCAGAAAAATGGCGCCTCTGAGCGTTTAAATCGTTCGTTATTTGACATGGCTAGAGCGTCAATGCACAACGCTGATTTGCCACAAATTTTTGGGCTGAAAGCGTTATTTTTGCCGCATACATTAAAAATAGAAGCCTTGGTAGCACTCTTGATAACAAAGTTCCAGAGGAAATTTGGCTTTCAAGAAAAGTGAGCGTTCTATTCTGCATCTGATTGAACCACCGATCCAACATATTCAAACTAATTTTTTTCAACAATTACTCAATATATATATATTCCTAGTCAAGAGTCCGGGGACAATTCAGCTACTGTGATGTCTGTATATGGTAACGATGATATAGATATGTATATGCACATTACCAAGATAGATTAAACCAAACTGTGAATTTTGATAATAGTGATAAAGAAAAGGCAAAATCTTTGTAGTGCCTAACCGAATTTGGCTCTAACAGAGTATTTGATAAAGAATATCTGGACAATGACGACTTATCAAATAATGGAAAACGATCACTGTCCAAACTAAGTGTTCCTAAACTTAATATTGATTTTGAATATCGGGAATTATGCTCAAAATGGGTACCAAAACCTTTAGCAAATTCGGAAAGTTATTTCATTAGACCCCGTGGAGACCTTTTGTGGTGGACTTTTTCAGGTTTTTAAGATGTGATAACGTGTGACGAGACTTGGATTTAACATCTCTGTCCTTCCTTTAGGCACTAATCAAGGCATTTGACTCATAAAACATCGTCAGTAAATAAAATTCCAAAGCTTTTTCTATCCATGGACAATATCATGATTTTTGTATTTATGGACCAAGAAGAGCTGATATTCACGGACACTCTTGAAATATGTTATTCTATAAACAAGGAAAGATACCTTAAAAAATCAGAAAAGCTGAAAAGAGAAATTCAAACAAAAAGACCAAATATACTTAACTTGAAAAAAAATCAAATATTTCATCAAGATAATGCAGGACTTTGAAGGACCTTCCTGACTTTGGTGAATATTACAGGGTATAGGTAGACTAAATAGATTTTTATGCGGAAAAAAATAAAAAATGATGCTAAATTACTCCAAGATGATAGAGAGTGTTTCAAAGTGTTAGATGAGCATTTTACAAAAATGCTTTTACAATTTGTAAACAACGCTGGATCGAATATGTACAAAACAAAAGGTGGATACATTGAATTATATTAGTATAGATAGAAAATTCAGAGTTATTATATACGATTATTATATACATATTATCAGCTTTATATTTATATAGTTTATCATTTAAAAAGTTATCAACGATATTTTACATAATTTATTGACCGACTTCGTATAAAAAATAAGGCATATTTAACGCGCCATCTATATAAATACAAAATAAAACAATTATGCATGATTTTTGTTTTCTAATAAAACAAACGGCCTACTGTTCTTTAATGAATTATATATATATTAATTATGATATATTCCTTTGTATATATATATACTAGCCGATTGACCCGGGCAACGCCCGGGTTTTACCCGATTGAATGCTTTTATTCAAATACTATTCGTTACAATTATAAATTGGAGCCGTGAATGTCATTCTTGTGAAACGTCCCGCTCCAAACTTTGTGTCTGAGAAGCGATATTTTTATAAAGAGATGATCTGGCTTTGTGTCTTCTGCTCGAATGAATGTTTTTCTTTTAGAATTTTGTTCCTGCATACTAAAAATGAACTGGCTTCACCCGTGGTCTCTGCTTTTTGGAATTTCTCCGGATATAATTTTGTATCTGATAATCAAATATGATACAGCAATATTTTCATCATCATTTTCTGAATAAAAAACAACTACTTTTTTCCCAGAACCTGTCAATTCATTTTTCTTGACTAAAAATCCGAAAAATATATTTTCCAGATTTTTCTCTATGTCCTGTTAAAACACGTTTTACATTTCGATTAGGTCAGCTGATATTACCTCCCATCTTTACCGCTAGAGGCGCTGCTTGCGAGCGAAGGGGCAAATTTGCAACGCAATTTGCAAATAACTTGTATACATACTTGTATACATAGACCATAAAACTGTACATAGACAGGAAAAGCACATATATTTTAATAATATAAATGAGTTTTAAAAATTATTAAAAAAAATGCATCGGCCGGGAATCGAACCCGGGGCGCCGACGTGGCAGGCGAGCATTCTACCACTGAACCAAAAGCAAACGGTGACAGATTTGTGCATGACTCTGATACTTGTGTATTTTAATAATCCCATTTTCGCCTAATGCTAACTTATTTTTAAACTAGCCTTGTTTGCGAAAGAGCATTGCTTAATTTTAATATATATTTGTAGTTCTACTATAAAGTTTTCTTATATACTATAGGTAACATTCCCCCTACAGGGTCGTCTATATATGCAAATCGTCCAATACACTAAAAGTGCTCTAAGAAGCGGTATAGTATATTAAACTTGCAAACCGCATCATTAGGCCAGGTCTTCCTAACATTTTCTTCATAGCCATATAGATAGTTGGAAATATATTCGTGACGTTAAAGGTTTTATTTCGTAAATATATATATGTCGTACATGTGTAGGAATTGAAAAAGTATATCGATACGCTAATTATATTATCTTTACTTTTAATTAAACAAGGACCTTTCGGAACTTTTCTTTTTTCTTCTAATTGTGACGTGTTAAAATGAATAGTTTAATCAGAAACCAATTCTTTTTTTGCTCGTCTCTTAAATAAATAAAAATCCACTTTCGTGAATTAATGTACTTATTTTATTGTCATTAAAAAGGTTTCTTAATAAGTTCTATTTTACCCGAACGACACATTTTTTTTAGGTTTAATTATTGCGTAAAATTTATATAAACGTATATAGTAATGTATATACATTCTCTTAAAATATTTTTTTCTCTTCCCAAAAATATCAATCAACGGTTTTATATTCTTGAATTCTCCTGAATAAATGTAAAGATGTATCAATTCAAATAGTTATCATTTAATGATAATTTTACAGATACATTTTCAATTTTCCAAGAATTCCAAGAATCAAATTATTTAATGCGATTTTTTTACTCTCATGACCCAGGAGATAATCTAAATAGTCTTAAAATGTATTGATATAGTTTTAACATTTGTTCAAATTATTTTTCTCCTTTTTTTACGATCGTAATTTTGAGAAAAATGTTTCCATTGTTGAATAAATCCAATATAAAAAAATTCTATAGACATAAATTAACCGAAATATAGAAATAAATCATATTAGGAGAAAGTTAGAGAGATAACTGCCATAGAATCATAGTACTAAGGAATGAAGAGCTGTTTGAATCCAACCCGAGCACCGACTGAGTTAACGAAGCTCCTAATTATCATCGTGTAAGTAACCATTAGCTAATTGCTGCCCGTTCATATAAAGACCTTTCACTTTCTCAAAGCATTTACAAACGGCGCCATAGTTATTTCTACAATTCAATGTCAGATATTTCAAGTTATTTTGATTTTTGCCCGCAATATTTCCACTGTATCCATATTTTTTCGAATGATATGGATATTTGGAATTAGATTTTCAATAAAAATTCTCGAATATAGTGTAGTGGCCCTAGCATTTTATTTTTAGTTACCTTTAAATTACGTAGGTATTCGATGTGTATGAGAATGAAAAAAAATGCTTTAAAAATAAAGATTCAATGAAACCTTAACTGAAGGACATATATATTGAATAGTTTCTTTAGTATCTTAGAATTCATTTAGTTTATTTTATCATATAAATAGAGAGTTTAATTTTAAACTATATGCTATTTCGATTATCTCCGCTGAATTAAATTCATTAGCAAGAAAAGCATCGTTAGAAATATTCCTAGAATTTATTTCTCCACACAATCAATATATAAGACAAAGAAGGACGCTATCTTTGTTCTATTGTCAGATTCTGTTTAAGAATAAATTGGAAGGAAGGAAATGTCAATAATTCACAGGAAACGAACGAATTTCTAAATATTGTTTAGAATATCAATAGTAAACGGGTATATGATTAATTTTAAAATTTTCTAAAGCTCTCAAGAAATTGGGAATTTAAAACAGATTTTTAATTAATCTTCGATATTAATAAGGTGAAGAAAAAATAATTTTATTCATTTCACAACTAAACCAGTAGATTTGTGAATAATTATTTTTAGTGGAACTATCAATAAAACACACACACAATCAATGATAATATTTAATATGTAGATGTGTGTTGGATTTTTCCGGTTAAAAATGGAAATTAATATACTGAAAAATACAAATAAAATGACATTCTTATTAAAAACTAGCGGATGTACCCGGCTTTACCCAGGTTTTAACCGAGTAAAGGTTTGTCTAACGAATCTCTCGATAAAGTGAACATTTTTTCCCGGTCCCTTGAAAAATACTCGAAAAGTTGAATAAAATCAATATTAATTGGTTCCCTCGGTAATTAGAAGTTAAAGGAATAGTATCTTGGCTTAGAATTGTATCATTATTTTTTTCTCAAATAAATTGCCGTGTCATCCTGAATTTTGTCTTTCCTAATTTTCTACATTACAAAATCATCGTATCATCATGATAATATTTAGAGCAGATTGTTGAATAATAACAGATAAATTAGAATATTTATCTTGATTATTTTTAGGCGAAAAGTTATTTCAAAAATTTTATTGGATAGAAACCTTCCCAGTACTATACTAAATAACTTCCCAAAGTTTCATGGCGTTCCAATGAGTGGTTTGGTCAGTCATAAAGAACAGACAGACACACATACATTCATTTTTATATATATAGACTAGCAAACGTACAGGCTTTGTCCGGTTTTTACCCGAGTGAAAGTTTGCCAAAGGAACATTTGTTAAAATAATATTTCTAGCGCCATCATCCACTTCAATTGAATTCATTTTTACAAAATATATTGATGAGTAGATAGAAATTATGCTATAAGGATATTGATCTATAAAGATAAATGTCATCTCTCCCACCAAAATAGACGTCAAAACTAGACGCCATCTATTGACCGTCGACACAATCCAGCGGCCTCGAATCGGTGACAAAGCCACAACATATGTTATAGTTGGTGTTGTGGATTTGTCACCGACCCAAGGCCGCTAGATTGCGGCGACGGTCAATAAATGACGTCTAGCTTTGACGACTATTTTGGTGGGAGAGATGACATTTATCTTTATAACTATGTTTGATACTTTCTACAACTAAACTACCTAATAGACCAATTAAAGTCCTGAATGTAGGTATCTCAAAATAATTTATTAACTAAGTAAAACACAAGCCATTTTGCATATTTTTTAAAAATTTTAAAAATAATAATATTCATCATATAATTAATTTATTTTATATATATACTCGGGATATGACAAATATGAATGTTTACAGACAAATTTGTATTTCAAGATATTTTATTTATTATATTCATATATCATTTCAAATCTAATTAATAGTCATGTGTATCTGACTAATGTACCATTGAAACTATCATCAACATTTGGTTTCATTATCAAAAACTTCAATATTTTTAAAACATTTCATTTTAGAGAGAGGGATAATAAGATGCCGTGATGATAAATGATATTTATTGAAGCATTATTTATTGGGAAAACATCTACTTGGGAAAAACCATTTTCATAATATATAATAGTTAAAATTTTATTTGATATTCACATATTAAATCACAGGATTGAAAATTCCGCATCTCTTTCTATCTACTTGATTAAAGTTGGCTATCGAGAACGTCTTTTTTTAACAAACTGAAAACCTATAAACACGATAATGTAGATAGATAATTATGTAGAATTTTTCATATAAATTAATGTATAAAAATGTAGAGAGAAGGATATACTTATATAATTTACATAAATTGATAAAGGAGAAGATATATATATATTAATTATGAAAAGGTTAATGAATATCTTGAATATAAAAATGAAAAAGGAATTGCCCTGATAGCCTTAATCAAGTACATAAATAGAGTAAATGAATATATTTCATGGATATACTCTCATGTGAAAATTCACTCGAGTGAATCGCGGGCCTTGCCTGATGTCATTCGGCTGGTAGGCTATATTTTAAACTGAGTCATCTATAAGCCTACTTGTTAATTAAGTGATTTTTTTATCAGTATCTTTAATGAAAAAGAGTAAAACTGGCAACTTTGAACCTTTTTTACATCGCCCGTGTTCTGCTTGAGTGGATATTTTGCCGGAATAATCTTGTTTTTGCCCATCAACCATGATGCAGCAATATTATTATCCTCATTTTGTGACTAAAATAATCAATCAAAAATTTGTTTTTCTCATTACATTACATTTAGTAAATTAAAATTTGATTAAATAAATAGTCCCACACGACTTTATTTTTATTTTTTTTTTAAGTTAACATTAAAAAGTTTGGTCTCGTTCTAAACCTGTTTGTTGTGAACAGACTAATATTCTCCATCTATTATTATTATTATATGAGGACATATCTTTAACAAACATAATTCAACAATATATTTTAGAAATGTCACATTCTATATGACTCAAATATATGCCTGATATTCAGCTATTTAAAATATTTATAGTTTGGAATTCTTTCTAGAAATAACTGTTTTTTTTTCTAGAAAGCGCGAATTAGCTATTGGTTTAAATTGAATAGAATTTTAATAGCGAATAGGTTGCTCTTCAATCTATACATGTACTTGACAGATTTATAATTTTAACAGGTTTTATAATTGAAAATAGTTGATGATATATGAACTATAAAGAGGTATTTATATAAATTTATATAAATTTATATTAATATAATATATGAAATTTATTTTTCGAGAAAACATATCCCCTCTCTACCGAATAGAATTCTAAAAAGATATACATTAATAAAAATATCTAGAGATATATTACATGATCTTAGCCAAAAGGCCGAGAGACGATATTTTATATATAGAGATGACCTGGCTTCATGTGTCTTCTGCTCGAGTGAATGTTTCGCTGGTAGAATTTTGTTCCTGCCTACTATTAATCATTATCTGGCTTCGCCCGTGGTCTGCTTTAGTTAATATTCCCCAAAAGAATTTTTAATGCAATCAAGCATGATACGGCAATATTGTCATTATCATTTCTGACTAAAAAAATATTGTTGCTCAGTACTTGGTTAAATATAATTTTTCTTGGTTAAAGTGCGACAAAAAAAACTCTTCCAGATTTAACTCTCTGTCCTGTTCTAATTTCAGCGAGATTAGTTACATATTGAGGGCGTGCATAGCCGACAAACATATGTTCAAACAATTATATGTTCCCGGCTTCGCCCGATTGAGTAAAAGTTTGCTTAACAAACATTTGTTAAAACGATTCTAGCAAACATCCAATCCCTACTGAATCTATACTTGTCTACACTCTCGATAATATTTTCCCGGTCCCTTGAAAAATACTCGATAAGTTGAAAAAAATCCGTATTAATTGGTCCACTCGGTAATTTGAAGTTGAAAGGAATATTTTAAATAAGATATTGTCACTTTTGTGAATTTAATAATTAATTATTTCTTTTTTTCTCAATGAATTATATATATTAATTTAAAATTTAATTTTTGTTATCATCATCACATACAATGTGATTTTTTTATATAAACAAACGATAATAAACAACAACAATAATAAACAACAACAATTTCTTACTATAAAGGCCAATTAGCCCGGAATTCAAAAATTCACGACAACAATTAAAGTTGCATCATCATTTTTATAAAACAACCGCAATTTAAATTAACAATGTAAAAATATATTTTAACATTACATTTTAATATTTAACACAAAAACGTTACTTTTTTCTTTACATATATATTAATATTGAAATGCCAAGTTTTTTTTACGTCATTGGAATATTATATTACTAAATTCTCAAATTAAATTTATTATACTTGGAAAACATTTTAAGCATTGTTACAATTTATAAATATAATATCACCAGACGCCGCTAGAGGCGCTGCTTGCGAGTGAAAGTAGAAAATTCACAAATAAAATTGCAAAGAATATTTATTTCAAATCAAATTCAAACCAGAAATCTTCTCAGTAGTATAGTAAATAACTTCCTAAAGTTTCACGGCGATTGGATAATCTTACCTTTTAAAAACATTCATCGTGTGAACAAACTAACATTCATCGTGTAAACAAACCACGTGTTAATTATTAACCAATCAAATTCATTTATCGTCGCGACCAGTATACACACACACCGTGTATACAAAAATGTAATGCCTCGATAAAGGTTGGCGTTCGGCCAGCCGAAATATTGGCAAAATAAATATTTTATTAAATCCAATATATGCCTTTTTTATCTAATATCAACATATATAGTCACGACCGTCTTTCCTCCTCAATCAATTCCTCAATTCCTCATGTCACGGATGCGCGCGCATCATCATTATGATCATTATCATAATCTAATGATAATAATAATTATTATTATTATTATATTATTATTATTATTATCAACATATATAGTCACGACCGTCTTTCCACCGTCAACAATTCCTCAATTCCTCATGTCATGGATGCGCGCGCATCATCATTATGATCATTATCATTATCTAATATATTAATAATAATAATAATTATATTATTATTATTATTATCAACATATATAGTCACGACCGTCTTTCCACCGTCAACAATTCCTCAATTCCTCATGTCACGGATGCGCGTGCATCATCATTATGATCATTATCATTATCTAATGATAATAATAATAATAATAATTTTTATATTATTATTATTATTTTATTATTAATATATATAGTTACGACCGTCTTTCCTCAATTCCTCATGTAACGGATGCGCGCGCATCATCATTATGATCATTATCTTCTATAGAAGCTTCTATCTTTATAATTATGTATATTTACAAAAAGTCAATTCGCTCGCGCCTCTAGCGGTGAAAATGAGGGGTAATACCAGCTGACCTAATGTGCATGTGAAGTTTGGAGCGGGACGTTTCACAAGAGTGACATCCACGGCTCCAATTTATAATTGTAACAAATAGTATTTGAATAAAAACATTCAATCGGGTAAAACACGGGCGTTGCCCGGGTCATTCGTCAACATATATAGTCACGACCGTCTTTCCTCAATTCCTCATTGCTGTCACGGATGCGCGCGCATCATCCTTATGATCATTATCTTCTATAGAAGCTTCTATCTTCATAATTATGTATATTTACAAAAAGTCAATTCGCTCGCGCCTCTAGCGGTGAAAATGAGGGGTAATACCAGCTGACCTAATGTACATGTAGAGTTTGGAGCGGGACGTTTCACAAGAGTGACATCCACGGCTCCAATTTATAATTGTAACAAATAGTATTTGAATAAAAACATTCAATCAGGTAAAACACGGGCGTTGCCCGGGTCATTCGTCAACATATATAGTTACGACCGTCTTTCCTCAATTCCTCATCGCTGTCACGGATGCGCGCGCATCATCATTATGATCATTATCTTCTATAGAAGCTTCTATCTTTATAATTATGTATATTTACAAAAAGTCAATTCGCTCGCGCCTCTAGCGGTGAAAATGAGGGGTAATACCGGCTGACCTAATGTACATGTAAAGTTTGGAGCGGGACGTTTCACAAGAGTGACATCCACGGCTCCAATTTATAATTGTAACAAATAGTATTGGAATAAAAACATTCAATCGGGTAAAACACGGGCGTTGCCCGGGTCATTCGTCTAGTATATATATATTGAGAAATCATTCTTTTAAAAATACAAGATGCATTTTTTAAACCTTTTGATAAAGAGAAATCTATACCGACAAGTTATTTATTCTTCCTATTAGGTTATAGTAAATATTCCCTGAAAATTCGTAAAATTCGAATGATTTCGTTCCAATTAACATAAAACTTTTCTAACACATAAACATGGTATTTTTTTTTAATTTTGGAACGAATCAATGCATATCTATTTTGATATGAACCTCGCTAAACTGATGTGAACTCAAGTTAAATACTAAAAAAAAAAAACGAGGGTATTAAGAATTATTAATATAGACTATATTTTTTAATAATTATTATATTCAATGATAATATTCCACACATATTAGATTTTTGAAAATCACAGATAGGGTTTTGAATAAACATGAGTGAGAAGATAAGTTTTCTACCGATTTTTCTCTCAAACCTTCGACGTTTTTGAGATATACTAGATTAAAAATTAATATATTCTTAAAATATTCACAGGCAGTCGTGTGTGTGTATAAATTTTAAAGTTATATTTGACCTAAATAAAGAGTTTTCTATTTATTTATTCAGTTAATTATATTTGTTCTGAAAATAGAGGGCAATCTATATTTGATTTTTCAGATAATAAAAATGTAAATATCAGATTGAATAGAAGTTTTATTTGTAAATATCTTGAAAAATGAACACCATGTCAAGGCATTACATATTGTATATACAAATGCGACGCTGAGTTTGGTTTTATGAAATGTAATGCTTTGACAAAGGTTGGCGTTCAGCCAACCGAAATATTTGCAGATATAAATATTTTATTTATTTCATGCCTTTTAATTATCTAAATATTTCTATGTATAAAAGTTATACTAAATAGTAGATAATTTCGAAAATTAGTACAAACAAATAGGATTAAAAAAATAAATAGTCAAAAATATAAATTAACTAGCGGATTTACCCCGGCTTCGCCCGGGTTTTACCCTAGTAATATAATATAAATGAGTTTAAAAATTGTAAAAAAAAAAAAAATGCATCGGCCGGGAATCGAACCCGGGCAGCCCGCGTTGCAGGCGAGGATTCTACCACTGAACCAGCGATATTATAAGAAATAGCCATATTTGGGTATTTATTCCATTCACAAAAGCAAACGGTGACAGAATTAAGAATTGATTTTGATGTCTGATTGAATAAATTATCACAATAAAGTCGAAACTTGAATAATTCGAAACCGAAGGGGCCAAAAAAATCGAAATATTCAAAAATCAAAATAAAAACGGATATTATTCTAAATTTAGTAAATCTGGGAACCAAGATAAATATTCGAATTTAGACGTTTTCGAATTAAAGCCGTTTGAATTATCCAAGTTTTACTCTATATATATATCTAAAGAGACAAGGGTGGCCTCTCTCGTCAAAATAGACGTCAAGACCAGACGCCATCTATTGACCGTCGCCGTAAACTAACGGCTTCGGGTCGGTGACAAAGCCACAACACCAGCTTTGGCAAACTGAGAAGCGTCCACCTAGAGACCATGGTTTCGAGCTAATGGCCCTCGTCAGCCTAGGGCGGACTTTATTCCATGGATCAAAATTCACATAAATAGGTACCGCTCAGCAAGAGCAACCTAGTTCATGATAATTGAACAATGAATAATATGTGAAGGTTATTCAGATGTTAAACAAATTTTAACGCGGGATTCAATCCCGGTTCATGACTGTCGGGAATCAAGGGGGTTACCCACTCGTTCACCGACTTTTTTGTACTTTATTCCATGAGATCCACACGGGATCTAATGGAATCTTTACAATCTACCAAAGAGGTGTTTAGCTGGCAAAGTGGCTGGGTCATATCTATGGCTAAAATAGATAACTAAAATAGAAATAGACGGTCAATAGATGGCGTCTGGTTTTGACGTCTATTTTGACGGGAGAGGCAACCTTTGTCTCTTTAGATCAATATCCTCCCGGGAAAAATTCCCTATATATATATATAATAAAATGATTTAAAGCGCGAATGTTTCTTTTATACATAAAACGAACTTCTACTGTCCGCAGTAAGGACAGTAGTAGTTCGTTTTATGTATAAAAGAAACATTCGCGCTTTTAAATCATTTTATTTTATATGTATAGATGGCGCGTTATTGCTTTGTGTTAATATATATATATATATATATATTTTAAATAAATGTAAAAGAAAGGAATATTTTATACCACGAAGAATTATATTATTATATCTATTAGAGGTCTATATCAAATAAATTCATTGAATACCACAAATTGAGGGATATATGTGAATAAAACCAAGAAGTAAAGAAGTTACCTGGGGAGATATAATAGTGGTGTGTTGACCAGAACTATATACCTGCACAGGAAATTAAAGCCAGTTTTTCTCTCCGCGCTAAAGAAGAACTATAACACTCCTGAGATGGGGCAGGGAAGAAAAAATCAAAGAAAGAACTCTAGATCGCGTAAGAAATTAAATTACTTTTAGGTAACATTTAGAAGAGTATGTATGGAAATTATAAATTATATTTAATTACAGCATACAACTATATATATATAGTTTATATTTATTGAAAAAAATGTTTTTTTTTTTATTTGATTTAAAATTGCATTTTCATTTTATTATCGATAAAAAAAAAATAGTTTCGCCATAACTGCAATTATCAAATTGATAAATATAGAAATGCATTTAGGAAAAGCGATAACTATTTCATTTGAGTATATGCACTTGGTTCATCATTTCTAAGTATTACCAACAGAATCAGATTCTTCAACCAATGTTACAACTCCAAAAAGAAATTCTGACTAAATCATGTGATATCTTTCTGTAAAAAACCTATGGAGCTCTGTGTATTAAACTGAAAAATGAACTAAAAAAGATGAATAATATGCATTGCTTTGATTATTTTCCGTAGGAAAGAAATATATATTTTGCATATAAATATCTTCTTCCATTAAGTTTCGACAAATACTGGAAGGTTTTAAAACGGTTTATTTCAAATATGAATTCAATGATTAAATACTCTAAGTAACAATTAGTAATTTTGGACTATCAATTTCGTTATAGTGATTTTTCACAAATGAATCATATGAAATATATATTTTTCTCAAATGAAATTAATATATTTTCATATATTCTAATACAGAAAGTAGTGATTATCCTATTTATTTATTGGATTAAAATAATGTTTTTTTTCTTGAATTATTTGCTCAGAACGTAGATATTCGTACATTCGAACAATATTCTCACAAAGATGGTGCTTTGGCTCTGATATGATTTAGCACATTCTGAGCAAATATTATCAAAAATAAATAAATTATTTGATTCGTTTATATGAAATAAATAGTCGCCTTTACTCTAATAAGAAAAAAATAAAGAATTTTATAAACAGAAATATTTTAATTGATATACAAGATGTGAAAAGAGGAAAATCTTACAGTTATATTGATTCCAATGTATTATATAGCCAATTATATTATATTGCTGGATTGGGGAAGCGTGTGAACTAGAGTACGTATAATAAAAAAATATATATATTTATTTCAAATTAAGCATTCTATAATCTTGCCTCCGATTAATAAATATTTGTATTTTCAAACAAATTGAAGCTTATTATTTCCAAAATATTAGATTCCATTTTATACAATTTTGAAAATTATTATTATATTGAAATTTTCCCTTTTTGAGAACAACAATAATATTTATGAAAAAAAGGCATTTCCTTACCGTGCAACTTAAAGTTGCTGATGGCTTGCGCCATCTATCGAAATAAATATAAACTATTCTCGTTGATTTTCTAATTATTCCAAAAAATCAATGAGAATAGTTGATATTTATTCCGATAGATGGCGTCAGGAACTCTCAGTTGCACGATAAGGAGATGCCTTTTTTTCATAATTTTGCACCTTATCCCAGTACAATATCACATTTATACTATTTCTTCACATTTATTAATATTTATGTTGCATCAAATCTCATATCTATGAGAATTATTTATGATAATAATGAAATTATCAAAATTCTCAACACTTATTTATAAACAGTTGCGCATAAGACATATATCTGACGTGGATAATTGCCCATGTAGCTATTTACAATGGTTCATTTTTCCATTAGTAGTGCATGTTTCTGAGCTATCGTTTAATTAAAAATACGTTTTATTGAAAAATAACAATTAGTCAATGCTAGATCTTTGAAAAGAATTTCGGAATTCAATTAAAAGTTTTCACAAAATATGTTTTGCACATATATGATATGATGAAATAATTCACGTAAAGAGTGAATGTTGATCCTGAAATTGAGAGTTCACACATTGGCTGTGGGATAGAGATTATAAATTAATTACATTAATTTGGTGATGTCTTGTCCATGGAACAGATCAGATCTGTCCGTGCTTTTGCTATTGTAATGTGCCTTTCAGTGTTATTGAACTGAATACATTGATTTTAATCAAATCATACCATACTGCAGTTCCATAGGCTGATTGAGGCTCTGGATTTGAAAAATGTATGTTTATAATCATTAAAACTTATTTATGTGGGTCGGCGTCTTTTTTCATCAATACATGTGATCAGTACATTAACTCTACATAATAACTAATGTGTGTATAGTACTTCAAAATATAAATAAATATAAATATGATATATAGGCTTATCAAAGCTCTTTGGGCGACCTTTATATGAAATAAACGTGTAGTTAGGTAGTTAAATGATTTATTTATTTGTGTGTGGTTTTCATTATTCAAGAAAAGGTTGCAAGACAAATCATTACAAAATTCCTCATGCTACATTTTCTACAAATATTGAAACATCTGAAATTGATATTACGATCTTAAATATCGCATTATATTTGTGGATATATTATGCAGCAAGAAGAATAGAAATAAAAATATGCCCATCCATATTATAAATTTTCACGTGGATAATATGTATTGTCTAGGTTAACGTGCGCCTAACTGTTCATGTTAAGATTCATTTGATTGACTACAATGTAGACACAAGCCGACCATTAAAAACTAATATAATGGCTCCTGTACTACCTCAGTGGGTGCAACATATCAATTTAAGCATTTCTATAATTGATTCTGTATTATGCAATTGGATTCAACATAGCAAGCTGAGAAATGGTAATATTTTTCCTATATTTGGTGTAATTCGACGCTATATATATATATATATATATATATATATTAATTAAATAATTTCAACAATGTGTGAAATATTATCTAAGTAGATGCAATAGATTATTTGAATAATTCTTAGAATGTTAGTATAATGTAGGCAACTTATCAATTTAGGAATTCTCACAATAAAAGTTTATACAACAGTTCTTCTTTCTTTATATTTATATATCTCTTTGAATTCAACACTTTATTTGAAGAGTCTTTACGTTGATTATTAAATACATCAAAATGAGTTCATACAATGGATCCTAAGTCATCTATGTGGCTGTCACATATTAAATGATGAAATTCTACGTGTCACTGCGTTTTACGTTGAAAGTTTAGATTTCTTACTGTCAACAAAAGTTTTAAGTTCAAAAATTAATAACCTGGATACGATACAGTTAGGTAATGAGGGTTCTTACAGTGATCAGCCCTGGGGTCGGGCGGACGTCTCGGTGTACGGCCCCTCACGACCACCTTCTCGCTGATGCCTCGGGCGTTGGCCGCGTAGATCACCAGCACGAAGCTGGTGTCCGGGGAGATGCGGCGTGTGGTGAAGCGGGGCTCTCCCGCCGCCGACTGGTTGTCTCGCAGAGCGTGCACGTCAACGTCGTGGGCCTCCATCACGAACCTCTGCCGCAGTCCGCCGTTGTCGCCCGCGGTGCACGCCACGGACACCGCAGTAAAGGTGACCTGGGTCAGTGTGCAGTTCTTCACCGGCTCCGGCGGGCCTGTCACACCGAGCTTGTTTACAAACACAGAATATTAGAAAGAGATGAAGTTATTAAACTAGACGTGGAGTATTTCACACTATAGGGTGAATAAACCTCTTAGATATATTAGCTAACACGGAAGGTAAAAATGGGTGGGCAGTATCATGAATATACAAGACATAAGATGTTTATAAATGGAGCTGTGTCTATTGAATATCATCATAAAACGTAAAAGAAATTGGTTCAAACTTACATTAATAGAAAATGGATATATAGATGAATAAAATACCCATGGTTAAAATATGAATGAGTATAAATATAACGGAAGAAAGAGAAATGGATTATTAGACTAGTTGGAAAGGATCTAAAGGATACTGAAGAGAAGGTTTTAAGGAAAATAACCATTCTCCACTGATGGATACTTGAACTTGCTTAAGAGGATTGATATTTAACTGGAATAACTTCAATAAAATTATATTAACCTACTGGTGTTACTCATTCTATATGAAATATTTTCACATTAGACCTGGGGTGCTAGTACCTTCAAACCCTTATGATAGCATATTATATATATATACTGCATATATACGGATAAAAGATTACATGAGGAGCTTCTTTTAGATTTATTGCGAGCTTTCGAACCTTTCGGTTCTTCTACAGACATGGATAGCATGAATATACTAACAAGATTTATACGCGTATGAGCCATTATATACATACATACACATTTACATACGAGGCAATAGTTACAAATATTTTCCGTATATATTTAAACTAAATTCTACTGAGTTCATGCAGCCGAAATTATTACCTTACACTTTCTACAATTATGAGCCATCCAAATTCTGGTCCTATTTTAATCATATTTGTAAACATTGCCTCTCTCGTATGTAAATGTGTATGTATGTACATAATGGCTCAAACGCGTATAAATCTTGTTAGTATATTCATGCTATCCATGCCTGTAGAAGAACCGAAAGGTTCGAAAGCTCGCAATAAATCTAAAAAGAAGCTCCTCATGTAATATTTTATCCGTATATATTTAAACTAAATTCTACTGAGTTCATGTAGCCGAAAATATATATACTGCGGCTACAAAAATATATGTCAATAGAAAAAAATAAGTCAGGATAAGGGATAAAAATATTTCTATTAAAATGTTCAATAATCTCTCTACAACTTTTCAAATCGTAAAATTATAAAATATTTTATATAATGGAATATAATATTCTCTCTAATTAATAATCAGTTTGAAAATTCAAATATATATATATGAATAAATAATATTTTAATAAAAATAATAAAACGGTGCATATATAGTGTTAGTATATAATATGTTACAAAAACAATAGAATAAACAATATACAAAAATATCAATTTATTCAGAATTTTTGAAGCTATTTGATCTGTGATATATTATTACTCTACTCTGTATTATTGATCATCATCTTGTAAACAACAATATATGTATAATCGAATTGTAAAAAGAATAAAATAATTATAGTAGCTTAAAAATAGTGTATCTTTCATTTATCTATATATATATATATAAAGTGCAATTTCTTACAAAATAATTTTCACCATTAATATTTAACAATTAATAGAAACGTATCAAATGGCGACGAAGAATTAACGTAAGTATGGCCACCACTAATTTAAATTATCCAAGGTTTCGTGAAGGTGAAGATCTAAATTGTTATTTGGAACAATTAGAAGAATGTTTTAAATTGAACAAAACATTAGAAGCAGACAAAGTATCTGTGTTATTAACGTCTATTGATGTTAATGTTTATAAGACTTTGCGCGATTTGTTGGTACCCAGAAGGCCAAGTGACCTTAAATATAAAGATTTAGTAGAGGTTTTAACCAACCATTTATATCCAATAAAAAATAAGCACTATGAAAGATATTTATTTCACAAGATTGTACAAAAAGAAAGTGAGCCTGTGGGAAAATTTGTTTTGAGGCTTAAATCTCAGGCAGACAAGTGCAAATTTACTGACATAAATGAAAATTTGTGTGATCAATTTGTAAGTGGTTGCTTCGATGAAGCTACGCTTAAAAGGCTGCTAAGTGAACCTTTTTTAACGTTTGATAGTGCAATAAATATTGCAAATTCTGTAGAGGCAGCGAAGTCACAAGTAAATTTGATGAAAAATCCTGGTCATGATATTGATAAGTTGAAAGCCAGATCTAAAAATTTTAAATTCCCATGTAAATACAATAATCCTTGCAAAATTTGTGGAAAGTCTAACCACGATACGAAGTTATGCAAATTTAAAAATGCTCAATGTTATATTTGCAATAAGAAAGGGCACATTGCTCCAGTATGTTGGAATAAAAAATCGGCCCAAAATTCTGGAATGAATAAACCCAATCAGAATAAATTGAATACTATTCAGTGCAACACATTAGAAAACGCACCAAAAATAATGGTAAACGTTAAAATTGAAGATGCAGACACTATAATGGAGGTTGACACTGGTGCAGACGTGTCTGTAGTTTCAAAGAAATTTTTTCTTACAAATCTCAAAAATGTCACTCTAGAGAAATACAGTGGACATTTGAAAAGTTTTTCAGGAAATTTGATTCCAGTTTTTGGAAAATGCTTGGTAAATGTTAGTTACAAAAACTATCAGGAAAAACTACCCCTAATTGTGACAGGCCAGTTTAATAACCAAACGCCGTTACTGGGCAGAAATTGGATAAGAATTTTAAAAGCTGATTGGCCCAATTGCGTTTTTGATATCTGTAATAATATAAATGTAATTTCAAATTTAGAACTGTTTTTAGAAGTATATAAGAGAGTATTTGAAAATAAAGATTTACCAATTCAGGGCATTAAAGGTTCAATATCATTGAGGCCAAATGCTAAGCCCAAATTTTTTAAATTTAGACCAGTACCCTTTTCCATTAAAGAGAAGATAGACAAAGAACTAGACAGACTTGAAAAAAGTCAAATAATTGAAAAGGTTAATGCTAGTGATTGGTCTACGCCTTTAGTAACGGTAATAAAGTCAAATGGAGAACTGCGTTTGTGTGGTGATTTTAAAAATACTTTGAATAATTGCATTGAAGATGAGAAATATCCATTACCTACTATAGAAACTATGTTGGGAAATCTAGGAGGAAACAAGATTTTTACCAAATTGGATCTCTCCTCCGCATATCATCAAATTGAAATGGATGAAGCATCAAAAAATCTGCTAGTGGTATCTACCCATAGAGGACTTTACCGATATAATAGATTGCCTTTTGGCATCAGTCCAGCTTCAGCCATTTTCCAGAGGTGTATGGACAGCCTTTTTCATGATGTTCCCAACACGGTGATATACTTAGATGATATTTTCATTGGTTCTAAAGATGAACAAGAACATTACAGAATTCTAAAAATGATCTTCGATAAATTGAAAGAGCTAAATTTCACCCTTAATAAAGAAAAATGCTTATTTTTAAAAAAGGACATTTGTTTTCTAGGTCATATTATAAATGAAGATGGTGTTAGACCAGATTCAAAGAAATTGGAAGCATTAGAAAGGTGTAAAAAGCCTTTCGACAAAACATCATTGAAGAGTTTTCTAGGGATGTTGAGCTTCTATTCAAAATACATACCTAATATGTCAACCTTGGCTGGTCCTCTTTATCAACTCCTAAAGAAGGACAATCGTTGGAAATGGTCTAGCCAATGCGAAAAGGCATTTCTGAATTTGAAGTTAACTCTATTAAATTCCCAGGCGCTTATTCACTATTCAATGAAGCTTCCATTAACTTTAACCTGTGATGCATCTGCCTATGGCATAAGTGGGGTCTTGTGTCATATTGTGGAAGGGGAAGAGAAGCCAATCACCTTTGTTTCCAGAACATTGTCAAGTGCAGAAGTCAAATACTCTCAGACTGAGAAAGAAGCACTTGCTATTGTGTTTGCAACTTCCAAACTGAGACAATACTTGTTTGGGAGAAAATTTGTGTTAAAGAGTGATCATAAAGCTTTAACGACTGTTTTTGGAAACAAAAGACTTCTTCCGCCTTTAATTGCAAATCGCTTGCATAGGTGGGCTTTAGAGTTGTCAAATTTCGATTTCGATATTAGATATACAAATAAAGATACCATGCTCTGTGCGGATGCATTTTCAAGACTTCCACTTGAGGAAATAAATTCAAGGGAAGACAACATTGATTTGGTGACACATGATATATCATTTTTAAATGTAACTCCATTGGACCACCTCATTATTGAAGAAGAAACCAATAAAGATCCGGTTTTAAATAAGCTCAAGGAATATCTATTAGAAGACCCTCAATTAGCAAAAAAGGATGAAACAATGAAACCATTCCTTTCAAAATTGGAAAATTTTTCTGTACTGCAGGGATGCATTTTTGTTGATTCTAGGGCAGTGATTCCAAGAACCTGTCAAGATCAAATGTTGAAGTTACTTCATCAAAGTCATATAGGAATCAATCGCATGAAATCTCTAGCCAGATCTTCGGTTTGGTGGCCAAAAATGGACAGTCAAATTGAAGAGTTTGTGAAGGAATGTTCTCCCTGTATGCATCATCAGACAGCTCCTCCCGCTGAGAACACACCTTGGCCCAGGACTAACCAACCGTGGCAGCGAGTTCATGTTGACCATTTCTATTTCAGAGGTGATTGTTATTTATTAGTAGTAGATGCAAATTCAAATTGGATTGAAGTATTTCCAGTTAGAGGTACTACTTCGCAAGAAAATATTAAGCTTCTACGGGAGTGTTTCGCCAGGTATGGATTACCGCAATGCTTAGTGTCTGACAATGGCCCCCCCTTCAATTCGATTGAATTTAAGGAGTTCTTACGGAAAAATAATGTATACCACTTAACCTCGCCAGCATATAATCCCTCGTCTAACGGAATTGCTGAAGTTTCGGTAAGAATAATTAAAAAATCTCTGGAAAAGTCGTTGGAAGAATCTCCAAACTCAAATATGGACTGTATTTTACAAAATGTTCTGTTTAATTATAGAAATACGCCTACCTCTTTAGATAAGCCTCCTGTAGAACGTCTCCTAAGTTATGTGCCTAGAACATTTGTAAATTGCTTGAACTCTGAATTTATCCAGAAGACTTTTGGGAGAAATGAGTGTGGAAGGCGACATTTTCAAGTTGGAGATAAAGTGCTGTTTACAAGAGTAATACAAAATAGGCGCAAATGGTTCAAGGCCCAGGTGATACGACGACTAGGTTACAATGTTTATCTAGTAAAGAACCTAAAAGGCACATTTAAAGTGCATGTCAATCAGATGAGGACAGGTTCAGATACCAAATATGCTGAAGATTCTGATTGGACCTTGGACAACGCTGGAGCAGGACCTCACCGACTGGAACAAGACCCTCAAATTTCCACGTCACCTCCACCTAGGAGATCTACCCGACCTCGATACCCTCCTTGCCGGTTTTCTCCAACTATGAACAATATAAGGAAGGAGGAATGATCTGTGATATATTATTACTCTACTCTGTATTATTGATCATCATCTTGTAAACAACAATATATGTATAATCGAATTGTAAAAAGAATAAAATAATTATAGTAGCTTAAAAATAGTGTATCTTTCATTTATCTATATATATATATATAAAGTGCAATTTCTTACAAAATAATTTTCACCATTAATATTTAACAATTAATAGAAACGTATCACTATTCATGAATATTTAAGGTTGACGAGAGAATTCAGCATCCTTGAAAAAGTCAGGACATAGCTAAAAAATTCAAATCAACAACTTAGCAAGGCAAAGACATGGAATTGTGTCGGCTTCTCAAGGAAGTATATATATAAAGGTAGAGGGATATTTAATTATTATTCTAACCAGGCGGTGTAGTAAAGAGGAAAGATAAAACAGTGCCAAATAATTAGTCCACCAGGCTATAAACTGACGGGAGGGGAATAAAACCTGACTCAATATTGTGTCGCACGCTATCACGGACGTATACACAACATGTGTAAAATAAATATAATAGCGTAGTCCATTACTGGAAGTCCGTGACCTCATTCAGTGATGGCTTCTTGGGACTCGAGTTTGTTTCCCTCTAACCGCTGTAATATCCTTACTTGACCTGTCCAGCGCTAAGATGAATGATTGCATCCCAGCAATTCTTTATGTCCTTTTCTTTCATTTGACATCTACATCTGCTTAGAACCCAGTTTGCACCATTAGTGTACTTTCTTCAAGGGGTTTCACGGTTTCTCCGTGTAAAATAGATTTCTACCATCATTGCAGAATTAGTAATGATAAAGATTGACAATCTAATCAATGACAAGCATAAAACCGACATAAGTTTCTGGCGTCTATATTTCGATGACATATTTTTTATATAACGACAGGAACTCAGTGGATGCAATATTAACCTCTCAATATATAAATACCATATCCACATATGTCCTTTATCATTGAAAATAGCACAGCACGAGTTTATTTCGTTCCTGGAAACTTCAATAACCCAGACCTCTATCAGATAACACTCTGCTGTGTTTTACAAAAAAAAGAAGGTTTTCCTCCCCAGCTACACACATTACACATACTGCTATCCTCTTTCTCAGAATATTGAGATCGTAAGAACTTTATCAAGGCGCTTATACACCCACTGTTATTTTCCAAAGCGTAATATAACTAAGCATCTAAATTATGTCGGCTATTTGACATTCTTCATTTTCAAGCATTTTATAATCCGTCTATAACAGGAAGCCATCATTCGTACATATCAAATTCTATTATCCTCTCCTCATTCAAATCTAGCGCTGTAGCACGAATATTGGAGTGAACATGGTATTAATACATATTTCTCCAGTTAAATAAACCTCGCACACATATTAAAGCATGATAAAACGAGAAAAAACATTTATAATGATTCCCCCAGCAAGAATACTGCTGTATACTCACCCAAGCCTGCATTGGGAGGCTAAGTATGTGGGAGAGAGGGGAAGAGCCGTTTGAATCAGAATGGCCGAACATGGAAGATCTGTCAAGAGAAATGATCCCAGCATACCCACACCCAGTATACCAACATAATAGGCCATTTATTTCATATTAGTGAACCCTCAACCCATTACCATAAAATAGAGAACAAGCACCAAGCACCTGGTATTACTTAAACTCAGACATTAATAGGCCCATAGATTTGCCCGACATATATGACATGGGATCTCCTACCTAGACAATCTCCGTCTTCTCAATATCATTCAGGCACTTACCTAGCCATTAAAAATTTGCTGCCGTCTTTGATCTTAATATCATTCCTATCTTTACTTTAGTCACACATAGCCTCAATAGTGTATTAGCATTATCTAATGATCCATAGTGTTATGATTTAACTATATTATGTTAATTAAATTTCTAAATACATCTCTCATATTTACTACTTCTTTGTATATAAATATTTGAATTTGTTTAATTTCTAAGTTACAGAATCGTAACTATATACCTGTCGAAGGGCTGTAACACCTGAAAGCTTGTATTGTCGTAATAAAAAATCAACTCTTCTTTCAGCGCGAATTGTCTTTTCTTTATAAAATAAATATAAATTACCACATTGAGGAAAAAAAATATTTGTACCATTATAATAAATAATTGTTTAAATCAAGAGCCTCGTATATTATTTTCATAATTCAAGAGAATATATTTTTTATTGAAAGAGAAAGTGCTATAAATTATTAATATAAAAAATATAAACGGTAGCAATGCGTTTCTATATTCACTTTTTTCCACAGGCCTGTGGAAGGATTGTAAAGATCCGAAAGCTTGCAGTTTTTTACAAACAAAGAAACATAATGCTACCGTTTATATTTTTATAAAATATTTTATGATAAAATATATATAGATCTGAAATATGGTCAAAATAACTGCACAATATATCCTCAACTGAATAAACTAATTTCGCCAAGATATACGACAAATTATAGGTTTCGCTTTTTAGGATCGTCTTTTTGCCATGTTGGAGGGACAAACTTTGAAAATAATTACTACTACTACTGATGATAATAAATCATTATTATATCGACTGGGTAAACATTTTCTTGTGCATAACCCAGGTATTGCCGGGTCAAATATTCGAGTATTATGTAGAAAGTGCTTCATCAAAGTGTATTTGATAATCTTCAATTTACAAACTTTCCAATATGGAAACTTGATTTCTAGACAATTATCAAAGCATTTGAAATATTTCCATACTAATTACTACTCTATTAAATATCAAATAATATAAGCTGAATATTTGAATTATATCTTTCTACTAATTATCTCTTTAATTTATAATAAAATGAGTCATAAATTATACATGGCCTACCTTCATCATAACAAAATTCTAGAAGAAATTTTAACGCCTTGCCAAATGCTTTATTTTTATTTGTTTCTCATGACGAAGATAAAAGATTTCTGTCGAACTGTTGAATAATAAAAAACTCTAACTGGCCGAAGTGTATATTTTAACAGAAAAAAAAAATCTAGAAATTTAATAGAAGATATAAAAAATAACTAAGAGAGAATGTTGTGTCAGAATTCAGGGGATGTCAGGCATTGATTTGCATAATTTTATTATTAAGATGAAAATTATATAGTGTTTTTGAATTTGGCATTTTCAAACATATATAAATACACGCGTGTTATTTTAATTTGAATGAATTAAATTTCCTAAAAACACAACTCTGTGAAATCGGCCGCCAGATATATATATAGCGCCACTGTACATCATATAAATTCTTTGTTGTTGTGTTCTTTTGGCCAGAATAAACCTTCTGTAATTATGTAAATACGTATTAAAGTTTTTATTCTATTTCATTATTTATGCGTCAATTCAGATGTTCCATTTTAAATTTGTTTATTATCTCGATTAAAATAAATAGCTATTTAGAATTGTTTTTATTATATTTTCCACGATTTCATACCATTCACGAAATACTTTGTATCGAAAATAAAGAATACAAAAGTTTCTATATCAAAATTTTGTTCTAACATACATAATATACGAGGGCCATCCAATAATTAAGTTTCCCTAAATATTTCTGAGAACGAAACGTTGTAAAAATATTTAGTAGTGTAAGAAATGGTCACTAGGATGCGTTGGAAGCGCGTGACCTTCAATATCAAGCTACTCGTACGCGCAAGTCCATAGCGCTTCAGTTTCCATGGAGATACCACTGGTGAACGTGTCCACTTGCAAACTCCGTTCTGTAATTCGTTTTTTCATGTCGAAAAATGAAACTGAGGTCAATATTCATCGCAATTTAGTCTCAGTGTATGGTGAAGGATGTATGAGCATCCAAATGGTTCGCCGATGGCTTCATGATTCTTGGAAAGACGGCAAAACGTGCATGATTATGAGCGAAGCGGCAGGCCCGTTACTACTGCGGACAATGCAGCCGTTGCTGCTGTTCGGAATGTGGTGGAAGCAGATCGCCGCGTCACCATTGACGAAATAATGATTCGACTGCCTCCTGGAAACGAAATTGGACGTTCTTCGATTGGAACAATCATGTCAGATGTTTTGAATTTTTGCAAAGTCTAAGCAAGATGGGTCCCGCGTTTGTTCTCGGAAAATCACAAGCAACAACGGATGGAGGCAGCCCGAGCTTTCCTGGAAATTCATCGAAGAGATGGAGATCAACTGTTTTCCCGTATTGTCACTGGAGATGAGAGCTGGGTGCATCATTCAACTCCAGAAAAAAACGACAAAGCATGGTGTGGAAGAAGCATGAAGAAAGTGCACCAAAAAAGGCGAAGGTCACAATCTCTGCAGGCAAAGGGTGTGTAAGGGTGTTTTATTGGTTGACTACCTTCCCCCAAACACTACGGTTAACGCTGCGAGGTACTGCGAAGTCCTCACTAAACTCAGAGCTGCAATAAAACGGAAACGTCCTGGACTTTAGTCTCGGAAAGTGTTACTCGTCCATGACAATGCTCGCCCTCACGCAGCTCGAACGACCCAAACGTTGCTGGAAAACTTCAAATGGGAAATTTTCACACATCCACCTTATTCTCCGGAACTTGCTTTAAGCGACTTCCATCTTTTTCCAGCACTCAAGTTGCACCATGGAGGCAAGCACTTTGCGAATGATGACGAAGTGCAGGCGGAGGCGAACCACTGGCTACGAAGACAGGACACGGCTTGGTACAACATTGGTATAAAAAAAATTGCTACAACGGTACCAAAAATTTTGGACAGAAATGGTGATTATGTAGAGAAGTAGTCTATGAGTTGTATAATGAAAATAAAATAACTGCATAATTGTAAAATATTTTGCAATTTATAATTATTTGTTAAAAAATAGGGAAACTTATTTATTGGATGGCCCTCGTACATACAGTATATATTAAAAATAATTTTAAAAATCGATATATATTTTTAGAAATTCCTTTATTTTAAGTTATTTTTATTTTTTGATAAGAAATTACATTTTTTTTTCGGAAATCCACTTAGATAAACTTATATTTAGAAGTTTTATATTCACAAATATATATTGTCATATCTATAATAAATCAAACCTACACATTCTAGCTGTATAAAATATATATATTTATCAAATAAAATATCATAACGCAATACATATAATTGAAGATAAAAAGAATATATATTTTAAAATAATTCGTAGATCTCTCATTGTATTTTAGGTGTAATAATCGGTTACATCTTATTTTAAAACCAATCTTTTCTTTCCTGTCTGATCACATGAAAGTCGAAAATATTGGGCTGTTTCGTATGAGTAATCTTCAGATCATTACTTCATATACACCGCATCAATTAATGCCTCAATAATTATACATTTTTATGGATATTTAAATATTGGGGTAGTTCAAGCTTTTTTTTCTATTTTGGGGAATATATTAAGGATAAATAATAATATGTTCTTCAATAAGATGATTGTTGCAACATATTTGACGGTTGCGTGAATATATTGCCACGTGGAAAATTAGGGAAGACAAAAACTTCAGGAGGAAACAAAATTTATTTCAGGCAAGGACAAACTATCAAAAGTAAACAAAAGATAAGCCACGAGGGCAATTTACAGAGTCGCAAGATATAAAACATAAAAATGACCACTCTGTTAAATAAAAAATAATAATAATTAAGAAATACTATGTTACATAGCTTCTTCCCTATGGGAGCTGTGACCCACAGCTAGCAATTATTGTAGATACTGACGTGGATTTGACGTGCTTCTGCCAAGGATTCCATCGAAGTCTCGGAACTTTGTCCCTAGTACCTTTGCGTCCATTTTCTTACGGCGTGAAGAGCGGCTTTGTCGTCGTATCGTCGTCTATAGGGACATCGTCATCTTGGAAGGAAGTCTTGGCTTTGACACGGCGGTGGAATCCTGGAGCCAGTCTCTAAAAATGTGGATTACAGCACCCATGGCTTCAAATTCTTCTCGGCGATCTTCAGTTTGTCTTCCCTAACTTACCCAGCATCTCCACCAAAATGCCACGTGGAAAATTAGGGAAGACAAAAACTTCAGGAGGAAACAAAATTTATTTCAGGCAAGGACAAACTATTAAAAGTAAACAAAAGATAAGCCACGAGGGCAATTTACAGAGTCGCAAGATATAAAACATAAAAATGACCACTCTGTTAAATAAAAAATAATAATAATTAAGAAATACTATGTTACAATATTATAGAACAACCAGTGAGGCTAACAGGATTATGAGACATAGTGATGTTTGTTGTTTAATTAGAATTCTAAACTATTTTTATAGAAATAACTTATTGATCATTGGTCAATTGTGAAAAATTATTAATTTGGTCTTGTTCTTACTTCACTACTCCAGGAAATTGAAATATAATATAATAAATATTATTATATTAATAAAATATAAAATAAATAACTATTTCTTCAAATGTTCAATTTGCCGGGATTTTTCTATAACATATTTTACGGATATCAATACCAGATGTCTTATGGGCTCAACTTTAGAGTTTATTCTAAATTCAAAGAGATAACTCCGGAAACAAAGTAGAATAAGTGATTTATCAGAAAATAACATTTAAGAACTAAAAGTGCTTTAGAATCATAATTTACGGAATATTATTTGTAAAGATGTTGAAAAATTATAAATAGGACGTAAAAATGAAAATAAGTGATTTATAAAACATAAATTCTAATTGCTATTTTAAATCGCGAGCATTATGAAAGTTTTCATTTAAATACAAGGAGTAGTACGCCATCTGTATGCAAAATATGAAGCTATATCAGCACAAAAATATCTTTTCTGCGAAGTAAAAAACTTTCTACTGTTTTATATCCGTGATGTCAAACCTAGTACAAGCTCCACAGGTCCTCACAATAATTTTTATTTTTAGAATGGAGAGTAGGTAGATGTTTTGTCACACAATTCAATAGAATAATTCCTTCTATAAATATTAAGCTGAAAACATCAGGCTTCTAGGAATAAGTTACTTTAAAAAACACTTATCCTTCGAAGCCTAATGTTTACATCTCAATACGGTATATGTTGTTTTTTGGGAAAATCGCTATCATATAGTTTTTAATATCAAATATTTGTCATATTATAAAAACAATTTTATAGTTATTATACTAGTTTATTTTTAGATTAATATCAATATTGAGGTTTTTTCATCAACTTATATCACAGTAAGGCACAGATACGTTTAGCTTTTAATATTATCTGATATTTTACACGCTCTAAAAACTCATTAATGTCGCTTTTAAAAGGTTACAATCGAAAGAAACTAATGCAATATTCAACAATGGGTCGGAATAAAAAAAACCCGAGTTAAATTTAAATTATGCAGTGGAATAATTAGAGAAGTAGTAAAGTGAGGTTATGAAATCTGCGTGCACCTGCTGCGATTAGCGTGAAGTAGCACGGCTCGTGCTGCACGCCAACGCGGTTGGCCGCCACGCAGGCCAGGCGACCGTGCTCCCCGCGCGGCACGACCGTCGCCACGGACCGCAGCCCCGACTCTATGCTCCGCAGGACCTCCAGCGTGCGGTTGACCGCTGTCCAGGTGAACGCCACGGCTGGAGGGTCCGCATCGACTTCGCAACTAACAGCCACAGGTTCGGATCGGGGCGCAGCGTAGATGAGCTTTTGGGCCACCTTACAAGTCGGGGCATCTGCAATGCAGAAAAAACGAAAGGATTAGCTGTCTGCATACAGGCAGCTTTTAATGAAAGACATTATCAATGAGATAGAATTAAAGATGATGTCTAGATACTTAAATGCATTGCACATGCCCCGATTTATAAATATTCCATCAATTTTGATTGCGTTTGTGTTTTTAACCGAAACATTTAGATTTTAAATCAGCATTCCGATTATTCATGTTCGGTCTACATAAAGAGTGCCTTCGGATAAAAGATCCTGAAGACAATTCTTGTCACGAGCCGGTCCATAATGGATGGTGCAGAGGCGAAACGGTTGCCGTACGGAGCCTAGAACAATCCCGCTAGGACACGTAATTAAACCAGAGACCACACATCCATAGAGATGTCTGTAAGCTCGTCAGATCGAAATAAAGGAATGATGATAAATATTGGAATATTTTTGTACTTATTCTCTATTTCTGAGTGGACTCAGACTTCTTTGAATGTCAAAATACCTAATGATAAATTCATTTGTGAAAAAGAGCCATGTTATGACTAAGACTTCTATGGTGAATATTTTTAATGTTATTTAAATCAGCGTGAAATTGAAGCGACTCTAGATTAACAATAACAATAAACTAACCATATGTTTCAATATCAAGGTGAAATAATTAGGTTAAGTTTATTTTTTGAAAATTTTAATTAAGACTTCTATAGCTTTGTAGAGACCTTAATAACAATTTTCAAAAATAAATTTATCTCTGGAATTCTTCTGAAGCAATCTAAATAATAAGAAGCTGTCAATCTTCCAGTGAGAAGAATGGGCTGCAAATTTATTTATTCAGGTAGTTACCTTACTCTGAACCTTTTGCGAGTAAAAATAAATTTTAACAAATTTACTATTATAAACTAAATATTAACATAATTAAATTATCGAAAAGCTTATATCTTTTGTAATAAAAATGTTAATACGAAAATTAATATTACGAATTAATAATAGAAAACTAATTGTAAAAGCCCATGTACGTATGAGTGTAAAAATAAATAAAGCATATATCATCTGCATAAGTTCTTAACAGTATAAATCGGTTCATACTTTTAAAAGATAATTATTTCAGACAATTCATAATTTTTCCAATGCACATCTGTAATATCAAAAACATATAAATATATAGAAGATATTTATATAAATTTATCTCTTTATCACAATTCAGGGGGGGGTTCACCACTGATGAGCCAAGCCCTCCCAATATATGTATAAATTATGTATTTAAGATACATGTATTATGTATAAAAGAAACATTCGTCCTTTTAAATCATTTCATTTTATGTGTAAATATTTAAATATTGACTTGTGAGAATATCGATTTTAAAAAGTAAATTAAAATTTTAATCAAATATATAGCACAAAAAAAAAACATGTTGAGATTACAATGAAAAGAGTTTAATTCCAAACATATTAATTTCCAAACTTATATTTTATTAGAAAAAAATAAATTGTATTTTTCCGAAACAGCCGGGAATAAAAAATATTCACTATACAAATTAAAAAGTTACAATGATTTGATCGTTATGACACAATATCTGAAAATTATAAAAGAAAAAATGGAGATTTATATAGAACGATTCGATAAAGATAGAAAAAATAAGCAATATTTAGAATAGTTTAAAAAGTAGGCTTACATGGCAATTAGAGTCGGGTCACTCATCGATTTCTCTCCCTGTAATAATCGTCTGACATTATTGTCAATGAAGTGACCTGATGGCATCTCTATATTCCAGAGTTATATTATATATTAGCATTGTGTTTGCATCTATATGTACTATTCCTAATAACAGAATTGTTGGTGAAAATTATTTATTCTAAGAAGTGAAAGATCCTTTATTACTTAAAGGTATGAAACAATAAAAGAAGGACAAAAGATCAAATTATATGTACTTCAGTAACTCACGCCGGCCTGCATTATCCGCTAACCAACTTATAAACCAACAAAGCCGCTATATATATAGGCAGATATGTCAATTAACATATACAATACTGAATGCTATGGAAATCACAAGATTATTCTATCGTAGAAATATCTGGAATTATCACTTTCAACTGGTATATAAATATATTATAGAGTTATATTAATATTATATATTAGCATCATGTGTGCTCAGAACTCTATATGTACCTTCCTAATAACAAAATATAATATATATAGATAAAAGAATAAATATTACAAAAATAGGCTTATATATAACCTATTTACATATAATATATCAAATATATTTCATAAAGGTTTCAACAATTCAATATATTTTTTATATAATTTTATTTTCCATTCACCATTGTGAGACCAATTTAAACAAAAATATCACAAAATTAATAAATTTTACTAAGAGTTTTTTTATTTTAACATTAAAGCCATATCTTTAAAAGGCATTTGTATATTAATTAAAAAATTGCTAATAAAAAAATACAATATACTTAAACACATTATTAATATTATATATCGCGCTAATAATATTTTTAAATTAATTACAATATAAATTTATAGAAAGAAAGTTTATCTTTGATATAAATAGAAAACCTATTAAATTCAGGTACGTTTTCGATGTATACTTTGAAGGTTTCTGTGTTAAATTTGATATTTCTAGCGTGTTATATATGGTACATTCAATAGAATTCGGCGGATGACAATAGAATTGTCAAACCTTTATATTATTAAATGATCTTTTTTTTTCTGAATGATTTAAATTAAATAAAGGATATCGAATCTCAAAATTGAGAAAATTTATGAAAATACATATCCTTAAATAATAAAGTTACAGCTCACAATCATTTAAATTATAAATAATACATAACAAATACCTAGATAAATTCATATTATATTTTGGGAAAAATATACATAGAATAACACATAGAATATTAAAATGATGCATTACAGCGTCATTTGTTGCAGAAATTTCTAACTATTTTTGACCTGAATGATTATTTTTTTTTAAATAAAATAATCTACTGCCCTTACTGTAATAATAAATTAATGTAAGGAGACAGTAGAAAATACGTCGAAGATAGAATAAATTTCTAACATAAAACATATTAGTCACTGATTGAATAAACACAATATTCCTCACAGAAATATATTGCAAATACTTACTCTCAACAATATATGAAATATCATATACACAATAAAATTGTTTAGACAATCATACGAACATTTCAAATATATCCAACATGAATATTATGTTTCTCTAAATATGTTGAATACTAGTAAATTGATTATGAATTTAATTGCCATATATCGATAAATCCAGCAACAATTAATATATTGGCAATGTGTTTCTTTGTATCTATAGTTAAATATAGTAGAATGTACTTTGTAATATTTTATCATTTTATATTATATAGTTTTAATATCTTAATATTATATTAATATTATTGATATATGAATATTGTTGATATCATGTGTTCAATAAAAATACATGGAAGTAAAACGGAATATTGATCAGAGCATGTGTTTAATTACTAGTTTTGTTCAATACACAAAGAAAGGAAAGATAAAAGAATAATCGTTTTGTTTGCCCATTGAAGAAAGAATAAATCGCTTGATCCAAAATAACCTCCAAGATAAATTGGGAAGAGGTGAATAACTTTTTGGGACTTATTTCATACTGAAGTGCAAGCCCCTTTATTGGCTAAATGTCCTTTTTGTAAGTTAAAATACTTATATATTTACTTTTTATATTACGTCTTTAATGTCTTGTGTGTTTTTTATATAAATATATTATTTAATATTAAATATTTATTCTATTTTTTGAATATTTTTATTGTACGATTATTGTTTGAGATAAATAATTTTTAAAATTTATTATACACCATATAAAAATCATAATTTTTTTTTGTTTACAACACAAAAAGGTATATACAAGGGGGGATCAATAAATAAGGTGAATTATCTTATTTCTTAAAAATTAAAAAACAAAAATAATTTAAACCACAGAATATTAAAATATAACATCGAGAGACTATTTAAGGTGTTCTGTTCTTTTTTCCCACGCGCGGCGCGAGACTTATAAATAAACTAAAATGGAAGCTCCCTTGAAGGGTTGCACCACGCTTGAACAACGTGCAGTTATTCGTTTCTTGAATGCAGAAGGTATTCAAACATCTCAAATATGCCAAAGAATGAAAAATATCTATGGTGAGTCTTTTTTGTCTCAAAAAAAACATTTATAAATGGGTTAACGAGTTCAAAAATGGACGAATTACATGTACCGATATTAAGCGACCTGGACGACCAAGTGTTACAGCGACGCCAAGCACGATAAATGCGGTTGAAAACTTAATTTTGGAGGATAGAAAATATCCATTTTTACCATAGCCGACAATTTGAATATAAGCTATGGAACTGTGCACACCATTATTAAAGAACAATTGAAATTTAGAAAAATATGCTGCAGATGGATTCCACATTTCCTTAATTTGGACCAAGAACTTAACATCATGTAAAACTGTATCTACAATCATTAAATTAGGTTTTGAAGTTTTATAAAATCCTGCATATAGTCCAGACCTAGCCCCCTCTGACTATTTCCTTTTTGGACTACTGAAGAAGGAGTTAAAGGGAAAGCGATTTGACTCGGATGAAGATGTCCAGAAAGTGGTGCAATATCTTTTTCACACGCTTCCTAAGAGTGCCTATAAAGAGGGTATTTACAAGTTGCCAGAACGATGGAGACGATGTATAGAAAGCCAAGGTGATTATTTTGAATAAATCAAGTCCTAATTTTTAATATCGTTCTTATTTTTTTAAATAAATTATAAATCACCTTATTTATTGATTCCACCTTGTACAATATATAATTTTAAAAATATTTTGATACAACAGTATAAAATGTTAAATAAATATAAATGTATAGTATTCAATTCATTTTATTTTTCATAAACAATAAGCGTACGATTATAGCAAAATTAGGTCTGTATATTTGAGTTATTTATGCTATGTGTTGTAAGGAAGGATGCCCTTCAAAAATACATAGGGGAGATGAATACTGTAATAGTATATATGGTGGACCCAGTTATATTATGACATTACATTTATAAGTTAAGTGATCCATAATATTTTTTAATTTGTCTGTCATTATTATTTTTAAATTCAATCCCTCAAATTTTGTGTTTGCTCATGGATTTTGTAAACTACTTAATAAATAGTTCTCCAAATTAAAGATACTTCGACCAGTAAATCTTTTTTTACTATGAATTCCGGCCAGACAGCCTTTATATTTATGATACTCAATAAATGTTTCACAGAGTATGTTTTAAAAAAAGAATTCAAATTTAGTATTCAAAATGCTGAAGCTATATGGAAACATATTTATTTTAGGGTATTTGTTTCGTAAATATGTCTTCAACCATGTAATGTATGAATTTATTTTTGTCGATTTACTAAAGGATGCTCTACTATCAAATGTATGTAGTGTTTCATTGATCCAGGACTATGTAGACATCCCAAGGGATCAGTATATAGAATTTACTTTTCAAAGAGTTTATAAATTTGAAATATTGATCCTGTTTTTATTTCTATTGCCATAATGAATTTTCTTTTGAATGGCATTGAATTGTGCTGTAATCTGTGTATAATTAAGTATAAATTTAAGATCAACATATATTGAACCTGAGAAAAATTGTAGAATTTTATAGTATATGCTCTCTTCTCTTCTCTTTACAATTATCAATCGCCTAAATATTTGCATTACTTGGTGAATATTTTCCAAATTTGATTATATTTATATATTTATAATAATCCAAAAAAATAATTTCTGTGTTTGAAAAAAAATTATATTTGTTAAAATTTAGTTTAAAATTTCCAGTGTGGTTCAAAATAGTTTCTATGTGTTAAAAATGTTACTGGAAATCTCCCTAGAAAATATTATTACATCACTAAAACAATTTAATGCATATTGCATATTGTGTTTTGTAAAATAGCACTTATAACGCTTTTGAAAAAAACTAGGTTTATTTCAAAGGCCATAGAGTATTCAATTTCCTTGTTATAAAAACCTTGTTGGCAAACAAACGTTATTTTGTTTTAATGCGTTTCTGCTAGAGGGATTGTGCCAATAGGCATACATTATATCAAGTAAGGTGAACTTTTCCTAATCTATCTAATACTACTCTATTTGTCGTACAGGATTATTTAAATTTGTAATAATTGAATTACTCATTTGAAAATCTATACTATCTGATTTATTTTTTGTACTTATTATTGGGTGATGTATATATGCTACGCCATGGTCTTTTAAATCTCGTTTTTTTTTCAGATACTAGAATAAATTTCATTTCCACAAAAAACGGTTTCTGTACGATTTGGTGAATCTATTGTTATTCTAGAAGTAAGGATGTAGGATATTTATTAATCCCATACCTAAATTATGCTCGGAAGAATTTTAATCGTGTTTTTGTAATACATCAATATATATATTATCTTTAAGGAAACTGAAAAATGCATCTATATTTTATATATTATAGACTAAAGTGGAAATATTTTATTGTTTAGAGCTAATTTATTAATTTTAAAAGTAGATAAAAAGTTAACATCTTAATAAGGCATGCCTGTTTTGAAATCTGTTATGTTTTAATTAGTTATCATAAAAAACAGCAATCGATTAATACATTTTAATCGGTGCCATCTAGAAAAAGTTCAAAATAATTTGTAAATGGAGAAAATAAAATTTCCTCCATCCACATTGCATTTTTCAAATTATTTCAACTGTGATATTAGAAAACTATGCGGTATTGAGTTCATTTATACAAAAATGTAATGTCTTGATAAAAGTTGGCGTTCAGCCAAATGAAATATTGGCAAAAAAATATATTTGATTGAATCCAATATAGGACTTTTTATTATCTAATGGTTTAAATATGGATTTCTCTATTTTCCGAACAATTTACAACATTTATATTGATAAAAATACTAATAAATAAAACTTAACTACAATTTCTCCATCGGTTTCAATAAATTTGAGAAAAAAAAAACGCTAAATATAAAATACAACTCTATATACTATTATATGAAATTTTACAAATATCAATATATTTTTTATATATATAAGTATTAATTACATCAAATATACACAGGATTTAGATTATTGCATATCAAAATGAATATATTTTACTAAGATAAATCTTTAAGATATATTCATGTAATTATAGATACATAATAATTTATCTGAAATTTGAAGACAAATTGATAATTACATCGAATAAATTATCTTATTTTGGAGAAATTCCGCTTTCCTTATCGAATGGCAATTATTTTTATAAAATAAGATGTCATATCAGAAGCCATTAAATCTCAGGAACAAGAATCTCTAGATGAGCTCTATCCTTGTCGATTCGCGAAGAGAAAACATGGGGTTTGAATGCCAATATTGAATACGTTTATAAGGAGTTAACCGATCATTAAGCAAAGTGGGCTCCAGAAACGACTTGATCCAAAAGGAATTAAGCCTAGAACCCTCCAATTAGTGCCTGACCTTAATTGCATGGAGTCGCCACCTCAATAAAAAGAAGTAATTCACAGTTCTATTGTTTACATCTTCTCATTCTACCAGATTGTTTCCAAACTTTCCCATTGACTTTTTTTTCTACTTTATTTCCCAACATTTATATAGCTGAAAGAATTTATTTTGAACATTGTATTTATATTTGAATATGCAATAATATATTTTTATCAGATGAAACTATTTTAGAAACACATTTCATAAGATAAAATAAACAATTCACTTATATTCCCTCTCCAGAAAAATTGAATGTGCTTTTTATGTTGTATTACTTCTCACATAATTTTATCATTCATAAATTAATATTGGTGGGACACTAACTGGGTCGTTTTTACACTCTAAATATATATATATATTTATATTAAAATATATATATATGACACATTGTTTTTAAAAATCAACACACTTGAGTTATATATTAAATCGATAACAAGTTTTATATTCCTATTGGCTTTAACCGTGTTTTCATTCGTGAATATACATAGCTACTTACTAAAAACGTGATTAGTAATAGATCTATTATACACACAGTAGATGGAATATTTTAGCTAGATCATCACCTATAGATTAATTTGGCGAAACAACTGAAAAGGTTCACTATTGATGAGCCAAGCCCTATCATTCAATAAATTATATCACTGCAGTAAGGTCTGTAGAGATAATATTTGATGATATTATCGAAAAGAAACACGATGCCGTTAATATATTTGTTACAAATTTTATCGATAGATGGCAATTGAATTTATAAATATAATTCTTTGAATCGGAGAAACAATATTACACAGCGGAAGCTGTAGACAAGAAGGCTAACAGAGAACCTTGAATATATATCTGAGACACTGGTGAGAGCTGGTAACTTGAGATATGATCTAGGAGAGGATTAAGTAAATGATATTGACAGGAAGATAAGCTGGCATCAGGTTATTCATCAAATCTCCTGTCAAGTTAGATAACAGAACATAGCCCACAAACCCTCAAATCCACTTCACGGGTCAAATAAACCAGAAATCTCCAGTGATTGAAGAATATATATTAAATATTCTCATTTCTTCTAAAAAATATAAAGTTGAATATTTTTTCCAAATATGTATGAAGAAACTACAGAATATATTGATTGTAAAAAAATTTAAGGGCACTACTTAATGTGGAAATATTTGAAAAGCCAATAATATTGAATCTAAGAATATATTTTCAGTGATAATTTGTCGTTATAATTTTTTGTGCAAAATACATTCCCATTTGGAATACTAATAGTGAAGAAATAGTTGAATATAATCTATTTTATTCGATACTAATGATATGTTTCAATAAATAGACAAAACATTGAATCGGAGATAATTGATATATAGGTTACGACATTATTTTGTTCTTTAGGTTGCCGTGATATGGAGGCCCATCTAGAGTTATAACACCTTCCTATAATTCGACTGCGTAATTTCCAAATTCAAATTAACTAACAGAATAATAATTAATTATTGTAATTATTTCACATATGTGTCATAAAACAATATATTTCGCCTATAAACATATGATCATTAAAAGTGATACACCAGGAAGAAATTATAGTAACAAAATGATATTAAACAAATATATTATAGTATAAATAACAAGGGATTAATATTCTAATAAATCTAGCGCTAATGATCCTTTAAAATCAGCAGCTAGATGAACCAATGACAGCACCTTCAAGCGTGTGTATTGCGTTAAACAGAAATTTGATGGCATATACATGTACAACTTCCCATTGAGCCTAAACATTATGAGACAGTTCTTCTTTTTATTGGTGGCAATCAAACATTTCCTGTTTATAGGAAGGTCTGTACAATACTGCTACAACATTCAATTGTGCATTATCCTTTTGAAACGTAGCTTTTACTCAGTCCTCGTATAAATTTACTGTCAAGGGTCTTAGCACATAGGTAATGTAAGTGGGATTGTTCAAGGTTCCGGTATTGCGAACAAAATATGACCTAGACGTATATCCAATGGTACCCTATACCACTACTCCAGAGGCTGAACAAGTACGACAATGTTGAATGCACGTTGGCCATGTATCTTATCCACGATGGCGTTAAACACGGATGCGGCCATTATAGTGCTTACATAACCTGATTTCGTATGAAAACACGAAGCAACGCCATTCCTGTGTCTAGGTTCGTTCTTGATTACATGATTTAGGTGCTCTTGCATATGATCAAGCGTCAAGGGTAGCCGAAGCCATGCTCTTCAAGCTGACAGTCCATGCTGCTACAAACGTCATGTTCGTGCAGACAGTTTTGACTTGGAAATTATTCCATTTCTTGACTCAGGGCTTTTGGCGTGAATTTACGATCTATTAAGGCCGTGCGGGTAACATCTTGATCTTATCGACTGTTAGTGATAGCGGGCCACTGAGATCCTGTACGTCGTTCCGTATGACCTTCTTGTGCCCATCGATTCCCGGTATCACGGTGAGATGGAATTCCACATCTATCATGTTCAGGGACGTGTTAGTAAGAGTTTTATTTTCTTACACGAGGCATAACGTCATCCTTTCACAACGAAGCAACATATCAAATGCATTCATGTATGGGAAACCTGTACAATATATTCAACATATTGGGCGCCTATTTTGCATTAAAACATTAAATATCTAATCATTTGAATCTCACAATATATTCATCCTATCGTGTAGATTCCATGACTTATGTACATTTTTGTTTAATAATGATCATGATGATATATTATTCAAATACTTTCTTCGGTATTACAAATATTAAACATAGGAAATTAGAGCGCTAACTATATATAAGAAATAAAACTATTTGGCAAAATTGAATCTTAATTTTCAATAAAACTCAGTTTAATAACCTGCCTCCATATATATTATTATATTCGAATTGTGCAGCCATAGTTTTATTGAATTCTTCAACCAATAATTGTCATATAGTGTTGGATTTAAGGGCAAAAGGCTAATTCAATATTAAAATGGTGTGATGGATTGAACTGTTTAAAAGGCGGGGAAGGTGCATCACTGAGGAGTCACGCCCTTTCAAAATTATTTATAAGGTAGTAAGAATAATATAGAAATTTACTTCATTGTTTGAAAAGCGATGACTACAATTTTATAATAATGATAATTGTTGCGTGTGTGTGTTAAAATATTGATGGTTGAGTAGACGCCTTCTTTCGGTCAGAACGCTGGCGATCATTCTTTTCTGGCAGATAATAAATATTCGATTAACGAAGAATATATACAAAGAGTATATTTTACTCTATAGAATGCTCTACTACAATATACCCTGACGCTTCAATTTTAATATTCGGAATAGAAAAACAAATATTTAAAGACGAGGCAATAAAATTTTAATTTATGGTTAGAATGCCGGAATTTAGAGTTCACTTTTTTATTGGATGAATTATGGCAGGGTTTATGAGTATTGATTCTTCCCGGAGTAATTTATCGAATCCTCCTGGAACTGGTCATAATCTTTTTTAATTAGTTTGTTTGAAAAAAAAAGACTTCTAATGGTATATAATTATGTAAAATATTTAGCTGACATTCCATTCATCAACTTACGAGTGGTTTGTAAAAAGTATTTATGTTAATTTTTACAACGATATTGACATAAATATGTTTTTAATTTTCCTAATTATTTTCAAAGGAATTCAGTATTTTCCCTATGTTAAATATTTTGAATATTAAAATTTATCTTCAAAAAATATTTTGTAAATTCTTCATTTCTAATTTTAATAATTTGAAAATGTTTAGAAATTTCATAAGACAAATTGGAGATGATGAGAAATAAATAAATTGAGCAAATAAAAATAAAATTGGTTTATAACGGTAAAAGACATTTCCCTTCAGGCTTTAAAATGACATATTAATCAAATATATGGAAAATTTTCCAGGAGGATATCGATATAAAAAGACAAATACTACTACCGTCAAAATATACGTCATTTCTAGACGCCATCTAATGACCGTCGACGCTAACAAGCGGCCTCGGTGTTGTGGCTTTGTCACCGACCCGGCCACTAGTTTGCGGCGACGGTTAATAGATTGCGTCTAGCTTTGACGTCTATTTTGACGGGAGAGAGATGCGAATTTCGTATTTATAAATATATACATATATCAAAAAAGGCAAATCCTGACCACGTTCAAATTATTATGATATTCTGAATGGTAGAGCTCCCTCGTCAGCGTAGTGCAGACCACAACGACAAAACATATTTTTGGTCCCAGAGGCTTGCTGGGAAACCAAAAAAATGTGTATTCAAAGCTAAACTTGCGTAAATGCGTTAAACATGTGAAAATATTATTTAAAAAATAAATAAAATAAAAATAGTCAGGTGTCTGTTATTAACATAAAAAAGTCCTGACCACGTTCCCATGAATTTTAGATTGCAGAGCGCCATCTAGTGGAACAGAAATCAACTAAACGTTATAAAATTTCAGGAAAACATTAATTTATATAATATAAATGTATATGTCTCTCTCTATGTTTGTTGGTTAAAACGGACAGATTCATATAAAGAATGGACTTCAACATCAGCTTGAGTGTAAATATTCATAAAAAAAGAAGTTTTTTTGTTGGTTTTATTAGCGTAATCATCTTTCACATTGTATTTTTGATTGAAGTTTGTCTTCTATATTTTTATTAGTTAAAACTTCTTTATATTAAAAAATTTGAACGATTCAATAACCTTTAAGTAGATATTCAGCGCAAATTGGACAGTTGGACCGCTAAGACAGATTTCACTCACCAACTATCAGGAACAGGCTCCCTATGGATAGAATGCCACTCTCTTGTGATTTGAGAACTAACAGCCATCCAGCTCAATGCTAGCGGACAATATGTAAAATCCTGTGAATTATTATAGGTCCTATAGTTCCATTCTATGGACGATGTTTCTAAAAATTAGGTTGATAAGATAACCCTCGAGTTAATATATATGAGGATTATGAACTGGCCAGGCAGATCTCAGATCAGATATTCTATAGAGCAATTTGAAACTAATTGGAGACCCGTTGCATATCTAAACTATCCAAGAACTCTCTATAAGATATATTTATTTCCCTCAATATGTACAATTAATTGATAAAATTCCTTTTATCTAGCTTGACAACTCGTGATGAAATAGCGACTAGGTGTAACTTAGCTCCATATTGAACTCGTATATTCGAAAAACATCTGCCTTACATTTTAAATATGTATAATTAATAGCCTTCAAAACGTTTTATTTCTTTATATCCTTCTGATTAAATCATTTTATAAAAAATATTTGATGATTTTTATATGTTTTACGTATATATAATTGTTTTTCTTATTTTGTCCGGTTAATATAAAAATTAAATCAAATTCATATACTCGTAAAATAGTTACAGAAAACATATATACAATAATGGTATGGGATGATTTTATTCATGTAACAAAAGTGCCTTTCCTCTCCTTTTGAATTTATTACTCTCCAAATATGATAAATTATATATATAAATATACCATATAATTACTCATCAACGCTTAAATAGTATTAAGAAATTTGTGTTGAAAATTCTGTCTATTTTAGTTTTATAGTATTAAATACCCTACATTTGATAAATTTTTAAAGACTTTATCTATTTCTATTCAGAGTTTCATAAATTACTTCGTGAAATTATCTGGTTAGCGCAGTAATTGTATCTAATTAACGTTTGGTTCTAATAAGTCCTTAATTGGATGTGTAAATTGTGCGATTTTGTAAGGAAATTAGTTAATTGTAAGCAAGGTTGCTTTCTTGAGCATTTAGTTTCTCGAAACATGTAATCTGTGTGAGTAATCATCCTCAAGATAGATGTTATACAGTGTTGTGAAGAAGTAAACAGTAAAACATACAATTTCATTTCCCATTAGGGGTAAAACTTCTAAAATATCAAATTTTTCTAGAGACTTTAAAATTCCAATAAAATAGACTTTAAATAAAGGATGTACATTATAAATTATCCGAAATACATTAACATAATATTTTGATTATAACATGAATCATGAAAATTTCTCTTATAGAATTGTAAATAGTTATAAAACGAAGAGAAAGTAGCCCATGTATATTAAAAAAAAAAAAAAAAAAATTTCTCTTCGTTTTATAACTATTTATAATATTTTGAACATTTAAAAAATATATAAAATTATTAATTATATATTAATATATATATATATATATATATGAAGTACAAAAGCGCCATCTATATATTACAAATGAAAACATTAAGACGAAAATGTTTCTTTTCACAAATAAATCAAACTTTTACTGTTCTTACTGCGATGAAAAAAATATTGGTAGGGCTTGTATCATTCTACTGTCCTATAAGCTAATTGTAATAATTTTCTTAAATACATTTTAAAGATTCTACCCTTCAGTGAAGCATATAAAAGCAGAATGATCAAATATAGTATAAGAGCCCTAAAGAAGCAGTTTGGTAGATTAAATGGGCGAACCGCTGGGAGAGTTCACCACTGATGAACCAAGCCCTCTCAATATATTTTAATCGCAGTAGGGAAAGTATTGGGTAAAGTTTTCAACTAGCAATAATCGCGCCTCGGAAGTTCCTCACTGGCTACGATATCGCCTCTGCGCAAAGTAAGGAGAGTAAGGAAAGTAGAAGTTGGATTTATTTGTGAAATGATTCACGTCTTTCCATTTGTAATATTTATTTTTATATTTAATAATATATATTATGGCCTAAGTGTTTCTCTTATTTCTAAGAACAATGAATGAAGCTCAGACATTTTCATCTTCAATATTTTTTATTAGACTATATCTCTCTCACCAATTTATTTTTATAAAAAGATTCATATTCTACACTGCTCTATACATGTGAGTGGCTCGAACTTTATATGTCCTGAAAATTCCTGTGGGTACAGTGGCTAAAGGACTGTTAGGATGTAAAACGACACTTGAAGTTAAACCGCATGAGTTTCTTTTAAACGAAAAATCAAATTTTTATTTCAAGGTGAAATATCGACTATTTCTAATCTTTTTGGGTGAGGTATGAAAGGATGAATTATGAAAAGTAATGATGAATATTTCACCTTGAAATAAAAATTTTATTTTTCGTTTAAAAGAAACTCATGCGGTGTAACTTCAAGTGTCGTTTTACAGTCACAGGCCGCAGTATATTATACTGTTAGGATGTGTTGACGTATTGCCTCTGTAGGAAATTTCAGTTTTCCTATTTCTCTCTCTCTCTCTCTTTTTCTTGCTCCGTTCGTAAGACAATTCGGGAAAACATTTGAAATAAGGTGCACGAGAGTATCACTGAAGAAATTAAGTCAAAAAGTTTTTCTTAGACGCGGCCAACTAGAGGATAACTATTGATATATGTTTATTGTTGCAATCGATTCGAAAATGCAGACATACATGGAACACTCAGATCGACCGAATAAATACGCTAACGGTTCATAAACCTACGTTCACATCATTATATGAAACAGATTGCAGATGGTTTACAATTTTCTCTTATTTTTTATCATTGCAGTGAATGGAAAATTATTTTCTTTAAAAGAGAAACATTCGAGCTAAAAAGTTTATTTTTTAAAATAAATATGGCGAGCAAATACCTCATATTTTAATTATTTTTTTTACAGGTGATAATTAGAAAATAGATAAAGAATAAATAAAAATATATATTACTAAATTAAAAGGAATCGCACGGAGCATATAAATAATAAAGGAAAATCTGAAACAAACTTAAAAATATATTTTTAGCTGGGATTCTGAGAAAAATAAACGAAAATTTTCTAAACAAGAGAAGTAATGTACCTAAAGAGTGTAAATCCCTAATTGATAAAGTATGCTAAATGTGTCAACATTTTAAGGGAAGAAAATTAGTGTAAATATTTCAAAATTGCTTTTGAAGATATTAATTTTCTATTATTTTTCTTATTTTCTATTTTATTAATTTAAAATTCTGTTTTGGTTTTTTGGTTAAATTATTTGAAATATCGATTCACGCTTTACCCGTGTTTAGATATCCCGAAATCTCAGTAAATATAAACATTTTTTCGATATCCTTTCCTTGAAAATGTGAGAAAACGGGTCAGTGAAACGTTTGAGATAAATACTTTGAAAGTTTGCACTAGGTATCAAAACGTATCAATACAAAAGGTAATAACAAAGGTATAAAATAGTTATATCGACTTCAGGGGACATACCTGTTAAGATTTGATAGTTCAACGATACGTAAATATTATTCACTTGTTATAAATATGCTTTAAATTCTCACCAGGAGTGTATATTTGAGGGTACATTATTAGGATTTATTAGATATTAAAGAATTTTGGGGAAATAAGTATAACCTTTTTAATTATATAAAATAAATTTATCATGCCCATTATTTTCAACGGGCCTATTCACAAAAGTCCAAAATCTGGTAAAATTATTTAAAATAATATTTAAACCTAATAATAGTTACAAAACAAAATTTTAATCATTATATATTTTGAATACAAATCCCACAAATTATTTGATCGACTTGTAGAGTCTTGCAACTAAGCCCAATGAAGAGTCTTGGCTTGAAAAACATGATTAAGATACTAAATATTTATAATATGATGCACTAGCGCACCATTGTTTAATTTCAAAAAGAATATTACGCCTTTAAAATAGTTTCGAATTTTGATACTAAATATTATAGTTATCTTTATTAGTTGCACTCTTAACATTTAGTCATTATATAATATTCTCGCGAAAATTGAAACCCCATTTTAATATCTTTAATCCGAAGTTTTTTACTCAGACCTACCTGATGTATCCTTTCAGGAGAACATGGTATAGTGCAGGGATCGGAAACCTTTTGGGTCGCATATATATATATGAGTCAAAATTTTCAATATTTTAAAATTTCAAAGTTTTTAAAGGGCAACACATTATTTTTCTTACCAACAATAAATAGTATTTTTATAAATAAAGTTTTTATTTATGCGAATACTACACGTTACATCCAAAGATGTAACTCGCGAGCCGCAGGTTGCCGACCCTCGGTATAGTGTAATAAGGACTAAACGCAACAAGCGAGTGACCTAATTATTCTTTGTCAGCTTCAGGCCGAAGGATCATTTAAATCAGAAATTAGCCCAGAGACGCCATTAATATCCCGAAGGATGAGACTGCTATAAAACTGCCTACGACATTTATCAAACAAATTACGGACGGTAAATTGATATATAAATTATTTTATACTTCTTATATAGAACCTGTCATATACCATTCTGATATAATTGATGGAATAACCAAATTGAATTAGCTTCATTTGTTATATGTTTCATTTTACCAACCTATTAAATAATCATTCATAGTATAATAACCTGATTATTCTATATCCATTATATTTAGGCTATATATTTTGTATATAACAATGCATATGTGATTCTACGTTCGAATGTTTCAAAGAATATATTTTTTTATTATCCCTAGTACACGTGGTACAGGCCATAATAATCATGGTGGATAGAAGTAGGCGACTGCTTTTACTGTAAATGCACCACATGTCTCCACATGTCAAAAGCAGCTCGACCTTTCACTTACATTTATGCCAAAACCCCGTAAAGAGTATAAAATTATTACAGCAATCATATTCTTATTTACACATTACGGTTTCTCAAATTACATTACAGATTAAAATATGATTTTATATTATTAAAGATATTGCGATATATTACATTTTGAATATCAAAAAATCATTATTTGTAAATAAAATTCACGTGAACATATATTTATATTCGTAATATAATCACACACCTATACTACATATTAATAAACATATTTTAATGAAATATTTAAATATACATTATATTTAGTAATTAAAGACTATTTTCGAATCAATTTAGCAACATTAAAAAAACAACTAGAAATTCAATTTTATAAATAAAAATAAAATCTATCTCTATATAGTAAATGCACACACACAAAATATGCATTTCTTGATCGCTCATATAAACATTTTTTATATTATATGGGAGAAAAAGAATATTCATTGCAAATATTTTGCCACCGTTTTTGAGTTCCAGAAAAATATTCACAAGAATTATATCATCCCGTATAGTGAAATATAAAACTCAACATGTCATTAGAGACGAAGTAAATTGTTTTAATAACTTATACTAATTAATAAATTATTAGGGTATTATTAAAATTGGGTTTATTAACAAAGAATATTTTTCAAATTTAATGCTCATTAAAAAAAAACTTCAAAATGATCATTAATTATTTTTAATAAATGGAAACACATCACCTTACTCGAAAATTAATTTGTAAAAAACCAATACTATTTTTAATGGTGCAATGAAGTGGAATCATTAATTTACTATATATTTACTCCTCAAACATTTTCAATAGGTAGATTCAATCAATTTAAAATATTAATCATCAATATAATATTATGTATATTTTAATATATTTTTATATTCTGTCAATATAGAGAATTTATATATATACTAAAAAATATGTTTTATCAGTTTTTCTCGTTTTTTTTCTCTCAGAGTATACAAGTATATAAACATAAATAGCTTATAATATTTATGTATAATGCATATTGAGGAATTATAAAATAATGTATTATATAATGTAATCATCAATATTTGTATTTTTAGGAATCCAATCTTATTAAAATATTTTAAGAACACATAAAATCATTTTTAGTTGAAACTAAGAATTTTTAACGTGTCTTTTTTAAATATATATATTTTTATTACGATGCACTTGCGCGCCATCTGTTATCAAAATTCGAAACTATTTTAAACGCGTAAGATTATTTTTCACCACAGATGAGCCAGGCCCTCCCTTTAATTTTTACATTGCATTAAGGGCAGTAGAAATTGTTTAATTTCAAAAAGAATCTTACGCGTTCAAAATAGTTACGAATTTTGATATATTTTTTTCAAGAAATAGAAACATATAACATCACGATTAATTAACTTTATTAACATCATGAAACGCGATATCCCAAACTCAGGGATATTTGCGCCAATACATTTCACTGCATTACAGCAATACGGCTATATACAATCCTGTTCAATTCATTATTTTACATAAATTAACTAAAGAAAATTGTCCAAAGAGAAAAACAAACAACAAAGCAAAACACACAGAGCAAGCATCGCAGTTCTTTTTTTTTTCTAAGATTCCTTCTCTTTTTTCCAATTCAAGAGAAAGTTGTATATGTATTTACAAAATTGATCAAAATTTTTATATACTTTTCTTTTTTGTCTACAAATTCATCAAGCTGTCCAATACGACCAAATCTATTTTCCCTAAAATCCCGGAAAATTGGGCACTCCAGAAGTAGATGTCTCGCGTCTTGAATTTCACCTCCGCAGAAGCATCCTGGTTCCTTCACGGCGCCGATAGTTGCCAAAAATTTCCCAAAATTGCCATGATCTGTAATGAATTGGATATTATAAAAATTTGGACGGAAAAATCTTGGAATTCCTAATACGAAAAAGCTTCTGAAAATTTCATTAGTGTTCTCAAAAATTTCATTCATTTTTGCGTGTAAGAATGATTTGACTATACTTGGAGCATGGGGTTCGTAAGTAATTAGATCTTCAATGGATATTTGAGCTAGATCAAATTTGATTATTCTGGATTCTATATAATCTGTTAGGAGTGGAATTTTTGCCAAGCTATGCACACAGTTTGATGAAGTGGTTTTGTATGCTCTAACTGCCCATAAAATGATCTGGTACTGCATGGAGTTCAGTTTTTGTTTACAACGATTGTTTAAATATTTGAACCAAATTTCAGAACCGTATGTAAGTACAGGCCTAATGATTGTTTTGAATAAAGTTAACCTCTTTTCAGTGTCTAAACCCCACATATTGCCACTTAGTGAACATAATAAATTTTTCATACGTCCTGCCTTACACAGAATATCATTAACATGCGGTGTAAAGTTAACTTTGTTTTTCCATTTGTGATTAGAAAATTTCATTCCCAGAATTTTTACTTGCTTGACCGGCATTATTATATTGTTATTAACCTTAATAGGTATTTTTTGTCTGTTATGTAGGTATAGCATATTAGTCTTCTCTGTACTGATCGTTAATTTATTTCTATTACACCATTGGATCACATAATTTAAGGTGTATTCACTTGCGGATTTTAGTCCTTCAATAGTCTTATTCCAGCAAATTATTGTAACGTCGTCTGCATAACATATAATATCTGCATTCATTGAATCAAAATTTATCAACAAATCATTTAGCAAAATATTCCATAGAAGTGGAGATAAAGGTCCACCCTGTGGACATCCTTTAGTTAGTTTCTTATAAAAAGTTTCTGATTCGTATGTAAATTTCACCTCCCTTTCATTATTCAAATAAGATTTTATGATCCGTATTAAATCTGAAGGAACATCATCATTATCCATTCTTTTTATAATAGCAGGCCACCATGCATTGTCGAATGCACCCGCAATATCTATAGCTATCAAGGAAGTCAATTCTTTTTGTTTATGTTTCAATATAGTTTCTATAATTTTATCCATTCCAGTAATTGTTGATCTAGATTTCATAAAACCATGCTGCCTTGAGCTCATTAAATTATTCTCTAAATAATAGTTACTTAATTTATTTTTTATTATATTCTCAAATGTTTTAGATAGATTAGATGTCAATGATATAGGTCTATAACTTTTATTTATTTCATAATTCGTTTTGCCTGGTTTTGGAATTATTTTTAAGAATGATTTTTTCCATTCATCCGGATAATATCCCATTTCTATACATTTATTGAATAATTTATGCAGAATTGGGATTATTTTTATTTTAGCCTGTCTAATCATATTGTTACTAATGTAATCAGGGCCCGGTGCTTTTTTAATATTTGTTTTTAAAATTGTTTCCTCTATTTCCTTAGATTCGATATAAACACTACTTTTATTTTTATATTTAGGCGTATAATTTCTAATCAAAATATGATCATCTTTATCCAAACCTCCAATATCATCCTGAAAAAGATCGTTCATTAAACTTTTTATTTTGTCGGTCTTTAAATGATCTGGTAAATTATCTATTAGTTTAATATTAACGATAAAATTATTAATTTATATCTCTAAATGTATGTATTCTCAGCTTCCTATGTTAATTGTTCCCTAAATAATCAATGCAACTTAATGAAAACTACGTTTAAAGGAGAAAGAAATCAAGAGAAGAATTCATTTGTTAGAAAATCTCGTTTGATAATAATTATATCTAGAGCGTTTTTATTTTTCTTATATTCAGATCATATAGCAGCATACTATAAAAAATATTGATAACGGCCAATAATTCGAAACCGTGGTCTCTAGATCAGCGCTTCTCTGTTTGCACAATCTGGTGTTGTGGCTTTGTCACTGACCTGAATACACTAGTTTGTGACGACGGTCAATAGATGGCTCTTAGTTTTAGCGTTTGTTATGACGGTTGAGAAAACTTTTATTTTTATGAATCAATTTCCTCCCAGTAAAATATTTCCAAAAGTATTAAATATCTTATTTAGAAACCATTCATTTTTTCCAATTAGTCGAAACTAAGATTGTGTACTATTCCTTGTTGTATTTGTAAAAAATATGGAGTAAAAATCATATATATACATGTTTTGATGTATTTATAGAAATTTGAAATTCGTTTTTTAAACACAACTCCCTTGAAATTATTTTTCAGAAAAATATATATTTTTATATTTTCAATATGAAATTAAATATAGAGCCAAGAAAGGGCTTTCGAATGGATTTGAAATAAAACCAAACACATTAAATAAAGTCTAGTTAACTAGTTCATTTAAAAATAAGATTTAGTAAGATTTAAATCTGTGTTTAAAGTCTTAGAGCGGCAATAATAATGATTTAAAATATACGAAGTATTAATTTACGAAGGACAATAGTAGCTTGATTTATTTGTGAAAAAATAAAAACATTCGCGTCTTTATGTCTTTATTTGTTATATATAGATGGCGCGTTATTGCTTTGTATTAATATATGCCTATTTGGCCTTGTCCTTAAATTTTAGGAAGAGCATTGCCTGATGCAAATATTAAATGTAATTCTACTGTCCTAAAAGCTTATGTTCATAGTTTGCTTAAACACCATTTCTAAGATTCCATCAATAGGTGTATCATAAAAAAAAGAAGAATGATCCAATACAGTATTAGAGCTCTAAGAAGCGGTCTGGTAGATTAAATTAGCGTAAACCGCTGGGAGGGTTCACCACTGATAGGTCAAGCCCTCCCAATATATTTTAATCGCAGTAAGTAGTAGGTAGTGAAAGTAGAAGTTTAATTTATATGTGAAAATATACAATCGTGTCTTAATGTTTTTTTTTTATTTGTTGAATACACGAAGTCATAATAATCAACGAGACAGATTATACACGTCACATTACTCGGCGGGGAAAAAGATGTGCTGATCACAGAGTAATGATGGCGTTCATTTGACAGTCGGAAAAATACAATCATTGGTATTAAGGTATATTACTGAACCCACAGTGTCGAGATGTTCTATATGACGTCGTTTACTGAAGTGGGTAATCGATTGCAGGTCGTCATCTTTTGTCACGAATACTTTCAACTGTGGGACAATATAAGGTTACAGGTGTGTGTGATATAACAAATATGAACAAATAATAATGCTCTTATTCCTTATAATTTTATATTAAACTATAGCCAAGGTTAAAGAAAGAAATAGACTAAACAACTGAAGGTGATACTCAAAACCATTTTATAATTTATAACACATTTTTAAATATAGGAAATATAGTAGGTGTTATTATCTTAAAATAGTATAACCTTCCTATTTAAATATATACATTAAAGATAATTTCGGTTTTCTTTTTATCTAAAATTTATATACTTATATTCCTATCTACATGCTTATGGAGAATACATAAGTGATTTTAAAATCATTTATCTATCAAAATCAGTATACTATTATTTAAAAAAATATATATATATAATATTATGTTAAAATAATATTATAAGTAAAATGGTTGGGAGAAAGACTTTTACATAATTTTAATTAATAATTATCAATTATTTATTTTTTTGTAAAAGAATAGGCAGGCTTTTCCGAGTAAATATTTCCGATAAAAACCTAAAATAAACCTGTAATCCGATAGATGGCGCTAGGGCTGCTTATTTTCCGCAATTAAAATAGACTTATTGTTAATTATTTATTGAAATTTTTATTATTAAGATATAATTATTGCTGACGCTCATATATATCAATGTTTATAAACTGTATATATATATTTTTCAAATAATAATATAAATAATTTTACCTTAAATCAACTAGAAAATATATTTGAAAATAAACTCTAAATAATTTATAAACTTTAAAGTATAGTTATCATATTTATAAAAAAAAAAACGATTTTACACATTATTATATTGTAGTAGTAAACAATGTTCTGTATTATATAAAATGGTATGAACGTCCTTTTTAAATTCATAGTGTTATGTCAAAAATTCGGAAAATTTTGGAAATGATAAATGGCTTGGAAATTTTACTGGAAATTTTTTAATATGAAAAGTTTTCAATAACGGTGAGAATATAGCCAAAACCGAGATGGCTGCACCTGGGGAAGACAGCGGCATATTTCTATTTATTGTATATCCCCCAATATTTTATATAACATAAATATATAAATTGTCATTAGAAATTTGAACTATTGTCACACATATGTTTCTTTTATAAATAAAACTACCGTTCTCCCTGCAATGATATATTAATGTATTTTATAAATTATATTTTAATTTTAGTCATGAAGAATATTTGTGAAAAAATAGTTGATGTTTTATTTAATTGTTAATATATTTTCATAATATTTATACTTTTTTATATTTATTGTTTCGAAGCTTCTATAGATTATTATAAAATTCATGTATAAATCCACAACGCTATCCTATCTGGGTAAATCTATTAATGTCATACAATAAGAAAAAATATATATATCATAAATGGAAATATATAATATAATATAATATATAAATAGGAATATCTCTCTCTCATCTAGAAAATAGATAATATTATAAACAATGTTTATATGTCTTATCTCTATTTAATATATATTAATCAGGAAATTGTTTTTAATAAATTTATTTATTGTATTTATTAATTGAGAATCAATCTCAACCAGCATATTCGCGTCGGTGACAAATTCACAACACAGACATTGGAAAATCCAGAACATTTACCCAGAAATCAAGTTTACCGGCTAAGGCTCTCGTCACCCCAGCATAAATTCAGATAAATTGTGATTTTTACCATATAATCATGATACTTTCAGAATTTTCGATAGAGGTGTGTTTAGCTGTTAAAATAGTTTGAGTATTTGGTCCATTTCTATAACAAATATCTATACTGGATATTTTGTGTAGAATATTTTATCTATAAAAATATAAGATATATCCTGTCAATATCTTTCGTGTATCTTTGTCGCCAAACAGATTCTACATTTTTTACAGAGAACTTCAATAGATGGCGCATATTTAATCATTTCTTGGAAGACATGATGAATCCCATCACATGTACTCATCTTCATAAATTCCAAAGACTGTTAAAAAATTTTCTAAAATCAAAATCCTTGCCCCAAATATTTTCCTTGTTATGAGTGAATATGACAAATAGCAATACTGGGGCTATATGAAGGGTGCGGTGAAAATTCGATGTTCATGTTGACCAAATATTAAACCACAAAAACTTAAATTTATTGCTGAGCATTGTCATAGTGTAAACCCTTAACAATTGGATATAGCCTAAAACATTTTCTTCAAAATTCTCACACAATACAGCCCATTCACTGTTTTAGGAGGAGACATCCAATGTTTGTAAATCATCCCATGGCAGTCTAAAGCAGTAAGTAACCATTAGCCTTCTTTCTGACACAACGAACAATATAGGTTCTCTTCACCGTAAGATATTCGGTTGATATACAGAGTGTATACACCACTCGTCAATAGGCTCTAAAAATCCTTGTCCTTTAACTAAACTAGTTATGATTAGGCCTCGCCATGTTCCAATAGTAAGGGCTTATCGCGCTTGTTTCTGTTCCGTTATTAATGATTATAGCAACCATTTTGCACTAATACATCAAATATACAATTAAGGATGTAAAATATGGGTAATAAACTAGAGTAAGTAATTATTTACCGTTTGAACGAACACCTTCTCCATCAATGGCCGACTACCGTGTTGACTATCATCTCATTAAATGTAGTGTAGTTCACGAACAGATGTCTCAGTCTTAGGTCGATACATGACCTCTCTTGAACATTTTAAACAAACTGAAGGCATTTGACAGTAGGAAAATAATGCTAATAATGCCTCTTACATCATTTTGTTAGTTCCCTTGCTGATATCAGTAATGAGGCGCAAATAATCAAGGCTGCAATTCTAGTTATTAATCGAATCCCTTTTCTGTAGGAAAGGTGGAGACGAGACACGTGCAGAGATATGTATTATTTTTTCTAGATTATTGACTGAGACGTTGTCCTCAAATCTATTTCATTACTGTAAGTGGGTAAATGACGCAAAAAAAGTATTCCTTTTTTTCTTGACTGGCTCTCTTAAATCGATTTTTGTCAATTAAATATAAGGTTTCTATAACTTTTAAGATATTAAATATATTTATTATAATATAGCACTCATATACTTAGTCATTTATATGGCACTCTGGTGTATTAAAGGTTTAGTGAAACAGTAATAAAAATATATTCACATAGTAATATAGATTAAATAAACTTGACATAATCACATACAAAACATTTTCAGAAATAAGATGGTATCAATAAACAAATAACAAATCATCTACATTTTTTTAGGCCCCCTAAAGATATCGGGGAATATTTAGCATGATCTTCTCCTTATACATTCATTATAGGTATAAATATATATAAGTGAAGTTTTAAATACAAAATTTAACAAATATTCATCATATCAATAGCCCCTAACCAAATTGAATAAATATATTATTTCTATTTGAAATTAAAAAATATTTATGCGCTTATGTTTATATATAAAAATGTAAATAGTTCCCTACTGCCACCTAATTGCAATGATAAAATATTGGTATAACTGGCTTATAGGTAGCCAACCTTTCCACAGTTTCGTCAATCGAAACCACAAACGCATAAAAGCGATAAATTTTAATACAGATGGAATGCTTCTACTTAGTAAATAAAACACATTATTTACGCATTACACGTTTTTAGTGTGAATACAGATATATATATTCTATAATCTTCATTATATATTAATAGATTATAAAGATAAATTGAATTTTTATTTATTTATATATTTAATCATATACACACATAAGAGAACACCTGTCTAATTAAATAGCCTCATCCTAAGTGATGATATTGTAAAGGGCCATTAGCGTCAGGTAGTACAAATCGTATTAAATTAAGAAAACAAAGGAAAAGTTGATACCACACAGCAGTTACTAATTTCTGTCTAAGAGGATTTCAAGTGCGATTACTGAATTGCTTTCAAACCCCAAAGAGCTTTCACAAACTCTAATCTGAATCGACCGTTCTTACCCTTTAGAAAATTCCTTCTTGTGTATAGGACTCTCTCACCCATTACAGTCTGCTCATTTGGTTGATTGAAGGTTCTATACCAATAATTTATTTGTCAGACAAACATTTAAAGGTTTACATACAGCCGCTTTAGTTTATTTGAACGATGCATACAACTTTTGAGAGAGCGAAATCCTATAAAAGATAATGGTTTTATTCAAAATTTAATACCATTTTTCGAAACATTATTTTTAAAGATAAAAATTATGTTATTTATTTATTTTCTATATTGAAGAGATGAGGAAAGCGTTAATTTTTATTTTATAAATGAGATAGATCTTTATACCCATTATCTTTAAAATAAGTAAGTTTTGGATTAAAGAAGAATTTTATTTAATCAAAAAGCTATATCTATATATTTACCTGAATACCCGCCCCCCCATCAATGCAAACATATATCAATAATTATAGTCGCTAATATATATTCAGTCACTCGTTATTTGAGTCTATTTGAATAAAAATGAAGGCACTACACAGAATACTTCAGAAAAGGTTAATTTTAGAAGTATAAAAATATATTTTGATCTATATACTTCGGAGGTCAGAAAAGGGGATTTGATCTACTCTATGCAAATATATTGCATTATGATGTAAAAATATTGAGGTCATGAAAAAACAAGGTTAAAATTTAGTGTTTCTATTTTATTCTAGATATATAATAATTTTATAATTCATCATATATACGATAAAGGTAATAGAATATTGTAAGCTATTATTTATTTATTTTAATTAGCTTTCATCAAAATATTTTGTATAGAAGAAATATTATTTCAGAAATGGAAATCTGTTAATTTCAAATCTTTAAATCCATAATTGACTCTACATTGAAGTACCACTTGATTGCTCAAGTTATTGATATAATTCCACTTTGTTTCTCGATTAATATGACCATAAACATCAGTCGTCATTTGGAATTTACCTTGTGAAGGTTAAACTAAAAGCACACAAACTCCAATAATATTTTTTAAAAATAAGCCATAGATATTGATAAAGGAAGAATTTTAATTCTAATTTTTATTGTTTCAAATATATTTTTAGAGAGACCACATACTGCAATGATAAAATTCGAAAAGAAACGGTTCTCCAGTGATTAGCCATCCCTTTCTTTTGAATCTCAGCATTGCAATAAATGTATATGAAGTAGTAGAAATTTCTATTTCAAATAACAGAAAATCCGAAGATGATGGTGATAAGTATTTAATATCGACTGTTCTTCATATTTCCATCATTTGAATCAAATTTCGAAGGTTAAGATTATCTACATACTTGAGGCCAATAAAATAAATTGGAGGTAGCAGATTGAGCATTCAGAACTACTATTTTAATAAGGACCTGTCGTTATGGTGTGATCTCAATTACCAACGGCAGCTATCGCCGAACGGTTGAAACAAGGCGAAATTTTCTGAAGAGAATATACAAAAGAAGAAGATCATAATGTTGAATGACCAGGGCTGATCTCTTTCACTCTTCGATGTCCAGTCAGAACCATCACGGGGGAAAATGTTGTTAGAATGTTAAAATATATTTATATGAACATATTCCTGGAAGGAAAGTGATCTCTGAAAATAAAGATCACTTCTCCCGTCAAAAGGTTTCTGAAGAAATTTCCTTGCTCTCTATGTAAAATATATTTAACACTACTGTGTATATTATAATTATTATTTAAAGCCTGCTTAAAACACATTCAAAATTCTCATAGCTCCATAGTATACAAAATAATGGAAGTTAGAACTTTAACAAAATATTACACATTGCTCCCTTCCCAAATTTAAAGCAATAGAACATATAAATATTCGAAAAACCTTAGAAAATTCAATTATTAACCAGCTCTTATACAGAAACATTTCTATATCCCTTCCATACAGAGAAGTCACACGAATTTCCGATACAGTTGTTATATAGACTATATTTAGACCAATGAAAAATATAGAAGAAAAAAAACTAAATAAATAAGATTTATGCATTTTATTTCGCAGTCCAAGAACTACTGGCAAATTCTGAGAAACTCCATCACAAAACAAATAAATATTTCCAACAGAAACAGAACGCTACATATTCCTCATCATGATTAGAATGCAATTCCATCTTTGTAGGTGAACCAGGCAGAAAAATAGAAAGCGAATCAAGGAACATGAATATAATATAATATCAAAGTTTTGCCAATATTTGCTATATTTTGTGAAAATAAGGATTTTAAAGTTTCAATCTGTAAAACACTAACTGTCATTATAGTAATCATGAAGGTTAATCATAGATTCAATATCTAAAAATAGAAACAGTATCAACATATGAAAATAGAAATTCCGTAACAGTTAAAACATATAAACTTGTAAAGCAATAGTGGATTCCGCCACGATACAACACATACAACACGAAAAAACATATTTTTGCCCATTGAAGAAAGAGAGAGCTCGAAATCTCACGATTTACGTTAATAAAATAAACCTTTTATAAAAATATTTTCTTTTATTTATAATATTTATTTCAATAGCTTCATTTTTAAAAAAAAATCTAGTAAAAACTGAATCTATTCCAACAATGTTTCTCATTCCAGACTTGAGGTCAGTAATAAAATAGACTTGTATCTCTCCCGCCTCTATACAGTAGAAATTTAGTACCGGGTAACTTTTATTGATCGGACCCTCGGTGGGCTAAATGGCCAATTTTGACTGCCTGTAGCGTTGTAACCTATATTTGTCCAAATTTTAAAACAATATTCAGTTCACTTTCATTCATCGCTCCAAACCAATTTATTTTGTAACAACTTTGAATTTGTTTTATCTACACAATTATCAGAGTGCAGCCTGCTTTTCGTCGAGGTATTTCCTGAAAATATTTTACCCCGGTTTGGTACGGAAAGAAGTAAATATAGTGAATTTTTATTTATTAATTTCAAAAATGAATTTTGATATAAAATGAAATATTTTAAAATATGATTTGTAAAAAAATATTGTTCTAGTTATGAATATTTTAGGAGCTGCAATACATATTGTTACGTAGAAATAAAATCACATTCCAGAATGGAGAGAGAATGTTCTAGAACGTTTAAGAATAATGTAGAAAAGCGGAAGACAACTGATTAGCCAATTTAAAGCGATTGCGCAAGGCTTGCCGCTGGCGGCTTTCTGATTGGCTTATCAACCATAACCGTTCTGGAAAATCTACTCCCCGATATATGGGGATGATGAACTCATGAAAAGAAGAGAAGAACGAAGCTACGTGGTAGACTCCAAGCAAGCGCTGCTGTCTCAAGAGGTCGGACTGCTGCTTACCGCCGATGCCGGTGTACTTTCTAAAATATTTTAGAAGGTTCTACGAACTTCTGTCTCCTGTTCTGCTCCTGCTTTCCCTCACCCTGCTGTAGGTGGTGAATTTGTAATTGCTATTTTCTTTATTGTTGTTTTATTTTTGGACTCTTCTGTAATTGTTTTATCGATTAGGCTTAAATAAAGTGCTAAAGATCATTTGTACCCGCGGAAGTTATTCTTTGTCAACCAAAAACGCAACAATATAATAAATGTAATTTCAAAATGCACATACCTCATTATGACGCTCATTGAATCATTTCTTCGATTTATTGATTTTGAATCATTTGATTCATATTTTGTAAAAAACACCTTGGCTGAACTATTTTCAAAAATATAAATATTATTAGAAATTATTATTTGATATTAAGGGAGAAGAATAGAGCAAATATTATATATATATTATTATATTTTTTCTTCTTTTTATCTACACTCAATCATATTAGGATATTAAGCCTGTAGAGCTTGAAACTTTTAATGGTGTCTCTTGGGGTTGACTATAGATCATTAATTCATTAACCAATACAGTAAATGATGTGTTTTGGGGTCCAAGAGTATCATAATTTGATATTGTGAAGAATCCAGCTATATATGCGCTCATAGTCCATGGGTCATTACTCCATGTAATAAAATCACCATACAGCGCTCGTGTAGATTCAATCTTGCTTAAATGGTAATTTTCCTCAAAAATATTCATCACAACAATCATCTTCGAACATCACAGAACTATGGAAACGAACGTTGAAAGAATAAGGTTTTCAAATTATAGCTTGATCATATGCCATAAATTTCGTTTACATTTTTAACATTATTAAAGATACTAATGTGAATATTTTTATCTTTCAACATTCAAATTTGTATAGTTTTAATTCCGATAGGTTTAGAAAGTCAAATTTAAAGTTACTTACAAATTATCTTGTTGGAACGATTCTTTTTAAAGTCGTAGTAATGCAGCTCCAACAATGGGTTCGTTGGTCTAGGCTCGGACTTAGACCTTTGGCTGATTCTCTTAGAGCACTGTCTAGCCTCTTCTGGGGCGTACCTGAGTGAGTCCAGGGTGGACCCAGCTCTGCTAGAATTTATGATAGGACTAAGGGAACCTAGGACTTCGGAGGAGGAACCATCTTTGGACTCTCTTGTGTAGGCGCCGCCTGGCCTTGACGAGACCTGAATGGCGCTCTCCGATTGGCTCGCGAGGGATGATGCAACCACCACGCGGCAGACTTTGTTCTTCTTGTTGTTCCAATACGCCCGCTTTTGTTTGTTGTTAAATATTGTATTGGGGCGGGTCGCTCCTTAATATATATATATAATAATTAAATAACTAAATGGAATCCCCTCTTTCTTTATCCCAGTAAGGACGCCTACAGAAGCCAACACTTGTAATATGAAAATAAAAGTTTAAACTAATTTATTTTGAAATTTCTATATATATTGATTTGATATATTATATATATATATATATATATATATATATATATTCAAATATTATTTTAATATTCATATTAACGATATAAATGCATATTTAATATATCAAACGATTCGCCCAGACCTGGTGCTGATGTCACTTGAAGTGATCGTGTCTGATAATTCGCGATTTTGTATCCGAGGTAAAATAGCATATATTTCAATAGAAAGATATCTTCCTGGAAAATTATTTCTTAAAGAATAGTAAAACAACATTAGAATGGCCTGAATAGATTTAAAGTTTAAGATAACGTAAATAATGGTATTCATTTAAAAATACTGTATGTATATTTTTCTTTTTGAGTCATCTCTCTCTTTCTGAAATTTCGTTCAGGACGCGTTTACGAATTTATATCTTTTCATATCAAGGTTAAATTAAAAAAAAAAAACCTTTTCCAAATGTTTCATTTTCATTTATAAATAGGAATAACTTGGGTCTATAAGTCTGTAAATATATGTTTGCATTCCATTCATGTCAATATGTAATTGTGTGTTAAGTAGGCAGGTAAATCACTTACATTGTACTGGAAGATAGTAAGGCTCGCTCTCTCCTTTGCCCTGGGAGTTGGCGGCCTCGCAGGTGTAGGCGCCTCTGGAAGCCCGACGGAGGCCCCGCAGGAAGAGCGTGCGGTTGGTGGCCGTGACGCCCGGCTCGTCCCCCAGGGGCCGGCCCTCGAACCTCCATAGCACGCGGGAGGCCGGCGGGTGGGCCCGTACCTCGCAGTGGAGCACGGCGTCCTGACCGACCTCGAGTACGGAGGCCGGGCCTGCTAGCCGCACCCGTGCCTGGGGGATGTCTGTGCAACACCACCGTACATACTGCTGTAAGTGGGCCTGCATGGGTGTGACATGCCATATACATGCATTGTGTGTGACAGCAGATCCACCCTCCTCAAATAAATAAAATGTAATAATTGATACCAATATCGAAATTTGAAGAAAAATATAATTTATATCGTTATAGGAAGTTTTTGTTAAAAATTCTGCATCAAAAATACTTAATTAATCTTATTGAAAGATACAATTTTTAGATATTTTTTTCCTGAGTTATTAAGAATTTGTTATAGAGAATTCTCTCCAAAATTATATAATTTTTCTTTACATTTAACTTCTTTATAAGAAATGAAAGCACTGAAGAATGAATGTTTATTTTATATATTAATATGTTAGAATACCTTGAAAAAGGTTGGAGTAGAGACACACATCTAAAATATTGGTAAATAAATTAATAAATAAATGAATATTTTTGGATCAAAAATTTTTGAACTAATATATGATTTTTAATTAAAGATATATAAATGAATCGCTCCATTTTCAAAACATATATATTCGAAAAATAGTGCAGAAGTAAAATGTGTGTTTGTATCAGGTTGAATAATTGAGAAAAGGCATCTCCTTATCGTGCAACTATAAATTGCTTTATTAACTTTTTTTGAAGAATCAATAAAGGGTATTTGGCCAATTATGAAATAATAAAAAATAACCAATTAGTTGATATTTTTATGTCAGATGGCTCAAACCATCAGTAACTTTTAGTTGCATGATTAGGAGATTCCCTTTTTCCTCATTTACATATCTGATTTTAGTACAATTTCACTTTTGTACTATTTTTCACATAGTTTAGCGTTCCCACGCCCATCCGGTTCAAATACCTGTTTCATGATTTTTCAGGGTTCCTCAAAGACCAGTTTTATTTTTTGGTTATTGAGGTACAGCTTGAAACACGCTAATGAGGGCCATAAGATCGAAAGTGTACATAGTTAGCTTTTTGATCGTTCAAGAATGGGAATTTGAGCTATTCTGGAATAATTGATAATCAACGATTATCAATGATATTTATTGCGACAGAAGGCGCGAGCCATATGAAACTTTCAGTTGTACGGAAATGATATTCCTTTTTTCAGTTGCATGATCAGGAGATGCCTTTTTTCTTAATTTGCATATCTGATCCCAGTACAATTTCACCTTTGTACTATTTTTCACATAATTTGGCGTTCTCACGTTCATCCGACTCAAGTACCTCTTTCATGATTTTTCAAGATTCCTAAGGAAGAGGGATTTCTGAAAATAAATATTCTAGATATCTAAATTATTTGAGAGGTAATGTCATTTCTTAACGCTCAGCTACTACTCCACCCTAATTGTAGAATATATTGAAAGTGTAGCCTTACATTTGTGACCCTCCCAACTGTTTGCTATAGTGTAGAATTATGATATATAATCACACTATGATTGGTTTGTACATTGTATAATAAAAAAGGTTTTTTGAAATTTTAAAACCTTCATTCATTTTATTCTTTTGATAAATTCATTTTTATCATCTTGATTGTTTCAAAGAATGTGTCATTCTTTTTTAGTTCTACATCATAATGTGCTTTATATATAGTTTAAATTATATTTTAAAGCGTATTTTAAAAATAATATCTATAGGCTTTTTTTATAACTCTGCATTTATATAATGTGTCATTCTGTATTGTATTTGATATTCTTTATTAAAATGCATTTATTCGACGATTCCGTTTTATTTTTTTAATTAATATATAATTGACATAATTATTTAGGAAATAATATATGGTATAAAACGCACTTATATATATAAAATAATGCAAAATATTCTTATTAATAATTATTTTAAAGTAATAAAAAGGTAATATTATGAGATCTGACTCTTCAATTTTGAACCCGTTTTTACAATTTAATCTACGAATTTATAACAGGTACTAGTACCAATATTTCATATATCAACATTTCGTGGTAAATATTTTAAATTTATTCAAGTATATGTTTATCTCTCGGATTTAAATGGCAATTTATTTTTAATTTAGAATTTTCATCTAGATTTAGTTGAAAGGGCATTAATTAACAAAATATTTAAAATTAAATTCACCTTTATTAGTATTTTTACCAACGAATATATTGATTCGAAAATATAGTATAAATATTTATCTACAAATATATCGATTATAATTTTGAATTTTATATTTTTTCAATCTATCTAAAAGTTGGAATTCCAAAACAAAACAATAGTTTTAAAGTAAAGTTTCAGAGTTAAACTCATAAATTCGGGCCTTTTACTCCAAGTCTATAATCTTATAGATCAGCAATAACTTGGTAGTTTATGGACCTTTTTTCATAACCCTCCTTTATAGAAGTAGAGTTTCAGTTCTATTCTTGTTTGGTTATTCTTTTCTGTTCATATATGGGATCTAGTTCGTACATCTGAAGATATGTGGCTAGCATACTATTATAGAATCCTGTGTGTAATAGTAATTATAAATAGTATTTAGCTTAGTCTAAAATTGACTGAACAGAAGCTACTTTCAGAAACAATCCCTTTTCGAACTCCTAAAACTGGCTCGCGTTCGTGCGCACCGCGAAATAGGCTGGTTAGGTTTACAGATATTTTTTCTAAATCTTTTTCTTATCTTTCCAATTATGTTATCTGACGGTTGGGTAATATGTGTTATATATATTTACAACATAAGTATACAACAAAAACAGAGTACGAATTTGTGGGAGGCTGGCATTCATGTAGTAATATTTGAGAACTTTGGAAACATATATATAATATTTAAAGAGACAAAGGTTGCCTCTCCCGTCAAAATAAAGGTCAAAACCAGATGCAATATATAATATTATCTAAATATCTCTATTTGAATACTTTAATTTCTTATACGACAATAAATATATTTAATAAGGCAATTTTTTTATATTGAGAGAGAGAGCGCCAGGAACCTTCATATCTCCAGGTTATATACAAATATATATTACTGTCTCAAAATTGGAGCTCATCTTTCGGCATTAGAATTTTAAGATATTAATTAAAAATGGTTTAATTGATATTTGCTATATTTATTCATATTTAATCCACACATTATGCTGTTATTCCCAATAATTTTAAACTTATGGATAATAGAAAATATAAATATTCTAATAAATTCATAATTGATCCATACTATATTTGATGCAATATAAATCTTATAACGATATTGAAATATAAAAACATTTATATAGAAATGTATAACTGGGTATTGGAAGAATATGTAGATGATTGTATAAGTAGGATATTTTTAAGAATTGTTAAAATGGAAAATCTTTCTCTTTAAGAAAAATATGAAAATTGCATAATAAATATTGAAGATATTCTGTAATTCAATCGAACTGAATATCCTAATATACACCAAATATTGCACACTCAGTTTACCAAATCTGGTGTTGTGGCTTTGTCACCGACACCGAGTCCGCCAGCTGTCATAGACGGTCAATATATGGCGCCTAGTTTTGGCGTCTACTTTGACGGAAGAGACTACCTTTATTTGTATTACACCCGGTAGAATATATCGATCTATTTTGAAATATAGCGAAAATTGTAACTTTAGCATAGATATATATGGGTAGATAGTTTGCCTGATTTCGGAATATTATAAAATATAATCTTGGAATTAATAAAAAATATTCTGATTATTAATTAATAATTAAAGTAATATTAAATTGTTGATAACATTTTCTGAATTTTCGAAAGGCGTCATGCACTTTTTCGTCGGTGAACAATGCTACTTTTTTAAAACCTAATTTGTCCGATATATGTACATTTCAGAATGATATGTATGGATAGTTCTTTATTCAAGATATATAGGTATTCAACTAGAAATTCACATATATTATTCTAAATAAGTGTGTATTTAAACAAAATATAGTTTACCACTCTTAGTTGTCGTGCAATTGAGCTCTTTCCTCAAGCAGCAAATGCAATTTTCTTATTCTATTGGTAAATATTTAAATAGTACTTTAGTATTGTATGAAATATAAGAGTATTTTATATTTGTGATATAAAAATATCAAATTGTTGTGACCGGTGTATTTACATATTGTGAGTTGTTAAGAGAATGGTTCTATAGATGTAGCTATGTAAATCTCTGTATTCACAGTAATGGCGTCCATTACAATTCACGACGCCTAATGCACCCCTGTTTGCCCATTAAGTAGATTGTTTGTCAAGCCATTGACTCTTCTTTTTGTCGTCATTATTCCACCAAGTTTGACTTTGGACCAAACCTCTCAGCATTGGTTACATTTTACTTTTTCTAACATTTAGGGAGTCATTCGATGAAATTTATTATATTTGCTCATTGAAAATAACTATTTAGATAATTAATGATGCTAGTTTTTAGAATGTATTTTAAAATTATCTTTGTATATAAAACAAGCCGTGTTTGTGCCATGGATAGTGATTCACCTTTATATTCTTTCAGTTGTTTAACAATGAATTAACAATTATAAATAATATTCTCTCACAGAATAATATTTTCACAAATTATTATTTCAAATTTTTAAAATAATTATGAAAACAGATGTTTATGTTTAATGTCTAAAATAAGGTGATATTTTACTTAATGAATTATATTTATTAATTGCCTTAACAATCAATGATGCTGATTTACCTTTTTGGTAAGAGGAGGTTAACCTTAAGAAATTAAAATAACCAACTACTTCAAAATTAATTTTAAAACAAAACTTTAATTTCAAAGGAGATTTGTGATCTTCAACTATAAAAGACGCCTTGCCATTTCAAAGATCATAGTCTTTTGCGAGTTAAATATTTATTTTTGACACGTGCTGTAGATGTTGTAAAAAATTTGAAATATCGCGTGAGAACGCCTTTGTAGCTTTAGAATGATTTTTAACGTCTTGCCATTTTTTAAATTTTTGTTTGCTCCTGACGGGGACAAAAGCTTTTATTTAAACGTCGAGGTAATAAAAATATTTACTGGCCGAAGTATCTTTATTTTCAAGAAATTTAAAAGACGCGGTACAAAAATACAGGCAAATATTTCACCAATGAATCTGTCTCTTATTTCAGAAAACCCTGAACATATAAAATCCCTGTGGGATCTAGTGTAATCAAGGCCATTCTGTTCTAACTAGCACCATAATTAAAATTATTGGACTCAAATGGAATTAACAAAATATCACAGAGCGGATACACTGGATATTCCAATAAACCGAACATATATTGTTGCAAAAAGAATTTCACAAATTTACAATTTTCAGCTATAAAATTCTATTTTAAGAAATATTGGTTAATATTCTATAGTCAACTACACAGGATGAATATAAACGAAAAATATATTATATAAATAAGTCTAAATGGAATTTTCTAGTTTATTTATAAACATATAATTTGTTTATAAACTGAATTTGACAGATTATTTTATAAATTTCGAATTTTATTTATGAAAGAAAGGGAATGTATAGAAAACATATTTATTTTGTACATTCGATTTCCTAAATTTGACATTTATGACAAAATATTTTATATAACACACAAAGAATATATATTAATAATATATTATATAATATTATATTAATATATTCTCATCCAAATATATTTTATATAAATGTATGTCACATCACATATTGTCATATATATTGAACAATACACATTACCCTTTATTCATAGCGTATCTACATCCATATTTAATAACACACATATATCTATTGAATATCAACAATATACCACTGAGAATGGTATATTACCAAATTGAGGTTAATATACCAGAAAAAAGTATTCGTTTTTCAAGTATCTTGTTTCAAATTTCAAAATTGATATCAAAACACATGATAAAAAACTTCAAAATTAGGATCGATAAGTTGCGTTTGAATTTCGAGAGTATATGAAATTAATAAGAAGGGTTTGGAATTCTTCTGTGTGTTAATAGAACATTGAACAAAGATTGAATTACAAAGTAACACAATCATAAAATGAAGATTCTATTTTTCAAGAATCCCAAAAGAGAAACAGATCTTTCCAAATTGTAGTTATAAGTTCAAATATCCAATTTATCTTTTTACAATACTGAGTATTTCCTATAAACAAACAAGTAGTTTTAAAGTAAACCTTAATATTATCATAAGCTTCTATTAGACTACTCTCTTCACTATTTAAAACTATTTTCATCACGCTGTTCCCGTTTGTGGCTTGACACAGCGTCCATCTTTAGAAAGCTGACACCTTGTGTTTAAAAGGATGCTCTTCATATTATGTCATAAAGCACATAAAGGTTCTTTATTAAGGTTACTCTGTATTTACAAAACGATTTACATAACACTTTTTATATTTATCGCGTTTTAACACTTTTCAGGAGCCTCTCTTTACATATTATTATATCTGGCTGAAATGGCCATTATCAAACAAATACTGCAGTTTATGAAGAGGAGTTTCAAAGAAACATATGTTTCTATGTATTGCTGTAGAGGGGAAGAGATTCCCGATGGATCAAAATTGCGCTTGACATAAATAAATAAACTTATCTCCAGAACCTGTAGCGTTTGTTTGATTCTATCAAATATATTTAAATTGATCGATAACATGTCCAATATGTTGCCAATATGAAAAAAATGTGTATTTTTTATATAATTATGAAAATAGCTATATAGAAATATTAATGGATCTTAGATAAATACGAGATAAAACGGTTAAAAATACCTTTTTTTAGGAATAACGCTTATAAAACGTTATCTTCATTACTTATTGGTTTAGGAGAAGATGGACGTCTTTTTCCAGTCTGGTAAAAATAGTGTATCTCGAAAAGCAAGTATTGATCCAAAGTTGATTTATCAATTAAGGTCTTTCAAATGTATTTTAGCCAGGTTCACCAATTCTAGATATGAAAAGGAAAGATATTTGTAACAAAAGATAGGTGGATGAAGTTTAATCGCTAAGGGAGACTTATCTTCCAACAAAAGTTGAAATCACTGACCGAGCGTAAAGATTAGTCGTCGGTCCATTCTGTTTGCTCTACTCGGCTGGGAGAATTAAGCCGCCGGGATATCTCCAGGGGAGATCCTCTGCTCGACCTCGTATATATATAGTGACATTCATATAGAATATATATATACTTATTATAATGTATATGTGTACATATGGAATGTCAGCCAATCATTACGGTTGTGCCTATTATCTGTCTATTTTGACAGGATGTGTATGTGTACATAATTATATGGCGGTATTTACCATTTTTTGTATCCTTTCGCTTAATAAAATTATCTATTGACGATACCCTATATAACGATTATTTTTGCCTCATATAAATATTTATTTTCGAAAAATGTAATTGTTGTTTTTATTGTACATTTTACTCTTTATTTAAATATTTATGGAGAAGCCGTTATAATATATATTTATAAACAATGGCACTTCTTTGTCTACACTTGTATAAGACCTGAAGAAGGGCAGTTGCTGCCTGAAAGCTCGTCGTGTTCTATTAAAGAATCTTACCACGTTACCCTGTTTTTCCTTTGAATCTTACAGCGTGGCGATATGATGTCTAATAGAAAATAGATTAGACATTATAAAATATTCTCACGAACCTATATATAAAAGTATTTAACGTTTCGTTTATGTGTTTCGAGATTTTATTATATAGTTTTCATTTTTATATAATTAGAATGGAATTCCCTTCATTTTTGTAGGGCCACGCTTGTTATTAGAACTTAGATGATGCAAACGATCAATTATGAATAAACCATCAATAAAGTGCGGTGTGGACAGTCATGACTAAGACTAAAGTTAACTCCCTTCAGGCACCTTTAAGGCTATTGGATTCAATGGTTGTAGCGGTACTCCTATAGGCAGCTCCGATCTGGGCTTGTGATCAAAAGGAATTACTGGACAAGACTCAGGATGTTTTCCCGCGTCGGCTTTTAAACCTTCCCAGGTATACCCCAGAATATATTCTTTGAATTGAGTGTGGACGAACTTCTCTTGCAGTCACCTCCATAAAACTTACAATGAAATACTGGATCAGAATCCTCAATATGGAAGCTAACCGATTACCATTTATATGCTTACTGAACTAATGAATTTGTCCCGAAATTCAAATATCCACATAGGTCTGGTTAAAACCATTAATGACATTCTGAATTCCACTGGTTTTTCTTATCTGATTAATTGCACCGATAAGGACTTTCTTCAACATAAACGGCCACTGATTACTAGAACAGCAATAGACCAATCCATACAAGGTGACTGGGCGAGAATCAATAATACAAAACTATATCCTCACTATAGAAACCTGAAGAAAACATCCCTTCCTGACGGATATCTGTCGGACAATCTTCCATTCATTGTTAAACGACACATTGCCCAACTGCGAGTACTTTACACATTCTTCCGGAAAAATCACAAGAACATTTTCGGAGAAGCGGAACTCTTATGTAAGCTCTGTAAGCAGAAAATGAACTCCGAAATATCTCACTATTTTTTTCACTGTACAAGTGTTTCAGATGAAAGAAAAACATTTATTTCGAAACAGGATAATAGATTCCCGGACACAGTTGAGGATATCTTAACAAACTACATAACTGATAGAAAGTTTTCACTGGATCTATGTGGGTTTTACAAGGCAGTGAATTAAAGGGCATCGTTACTGTTACTTTGAATTGAGTGAATATGTATATATGTATATGTCATAATATTACCCTTCCAGGTATAATAAAGTAAATCTACAGTCGACCAGAGAGAGACGTAGAGAGGAGGATGTAAAGGCCGGTCACTTGATATATCAGTCACATTCCAAGGGGCCCATTTTCATAGAACCTCAGGACTATTTTTGGACAGTTGGGGGGTGGTGTGCGACACAAACGGTCGTTCAGCGGTGGTAACCTCGCGCTCTCCCTCTCTCTCGCTGATTGCCTGGAATTCCTCTTCCAAACTTGTGGTTTCCTTATTTCTCTCTTCCCACATTATTATCATATTGCCACACTGAAAGTCGACAGGATAAGACCTGACCGGGAAACAAATCCCTCATATACCGTAGTATGAAGAAACAAGAAGCCAAGCCACGATGTGTAACCACTTGTAACCACTTCTCTTCGAGCCCTCAACCTCTTCTTCGCCAACCTTTGAACCGTGATCCCGAAGAAGTATTCACCTACGACGGAGATGGAGCTGACACACACTTCTTCCAGCACTAGATCTGCCCAAGAACGACCACCGTGCCAGGGCAGGACACCTTCCTCCATCATGGACAAGACTCCGCCATATCCCTGCCGCTACTGTGATGTTCAACACTGGTACGCACACTGTCACAGACAGAACTCTCCCGAAGTTCAATGAACTTACCTGCGCCCTAAACTAACATACCTCGTGAGTGTAATTGTTTTAACTCCTACCATTCATTCTTTAAATAAGTCATTCCTTGTAAATTGTCCCAATATTTACATAATTAGTTCCATTTATTCACTCCACGCGCCTATTAACAATGGTTTTATTCTCCATACTATTTATATAGATATTTGTAACTCATTTAATTAGTTACCTTACCAGTAGAATTTAACAATCGTCATTTTAATTAAATAATTTCCATTTTAAGGTAACTCTTAAAAAAAAAAAGATGGAATTCTACCTATTAATGCTTTACGATTTTTACTATTAACAATAGATTTTTCATTATCAATTTATCTATAAAAATATGCCTCCAGCACCTAAACTTTTGTATACCTATTTGTATATGACCTCTCCTACTTGTAAGCACGGTTCACGAAAAATAATTTCTTTCCCTAAACGACTCAAAATTCACCCTGTAATTCAGTCGTCTAAGAATTCCAACCACCAAGTGAGCCTTGCTTACAACCAACCCTTGGTGACTCTTATCTATCTTCCCCTGAATGCCCCTCTCATTCTTACAACTTTGTTAACCTTATACCAGCTCAGGACCTTTTATAGAATTATTGAGTAATCAATTATCGAACTTCTATATTGTCATTTCAAAATCCTAATATTCGCCCTTCATTTATGATAATATTTCGTAGTTCATCTCTAGCATATCCACCGACCCACACCATCTAGCCAATGGTGTGTTCGTCACAGGATGCAGATTGACTAACTGCTAGATATTTATCAACTCCTTTTTGTTCGCACTTGAACAATCTGCATCGAGCGACACAGTTCGTCCCTTCTTCTCGCGCCACACGTTCGCCACACGGACCCTGTCTTCAAATCTATGTTTGTCCCTTGTCCGAACCAGCACGATATAGCCTACCTCCGATATTTCCCACGGAGGTACGTTAAACATCTTCGCTGATTCTGTCCGGTCCGTCATCATTTCGCGCAAACATGGGTCTTACGTTCAACCCACCGCGAAATCATCGCCTTGCACAAGCTCCCACGACGGTTCAAACATCTCGTGTCCGAGCAGCTTGTCACTTGTAACGGACAACGCAGTCCTCGTCCCAATTTTTGGCACTGTGCGCGCATACTCTTCGCGAATTAAATATAAGTCCATTCGACTTCCTCACCTACACACGGGACTTTTCCCCTCGGACTCGTTACACAAGTAACTACATAATTAAGGTAGAAAGGCCCAGGGCAAGTTTCCCCTCGCTCTGTCCGCCTATATTCTACCTTTGAATCTCGAGCTACTTTATCTTCTCAAATTAAATATAAGTCCATTCGACTTCCTCACCTACACACGGGATTTTTCCCCTCGGACTCGCTACACAAGTAACTACATAGATAAGGTAGAATGGCCCAGGGCAAGTTTCTCCTCGCTCTGTTCGCCAAGGTTCTAACATTGTATGTAGTCCTATATTTACCTCAGTCCTGAGCTCACACAATTGCCAACCTCAACCTCATTTCTCGTACTCTACACCTATAGCATATAAAGCCCATGCCAAGTTTCCCCTTGCCATGTCCGCCTGAAAATATCTTAAGGTGTAGAGTCCCCCAGTCTTAATGACCTTCAGAATTTCATCATGTGTATGTGACTCCCCTTCTCCTTGTTCACACTCCTCAATAACATTTCCCTTATAATACATTAGATGTTATTGTATATAGCCTTTTGTAGCTTTGATATTATCAAAAATTCCCTTAAATATCAAACTCTCCGGTTTTATAAAATATTTACTTGTGTACTATACAATATTTTATTTACATAAAACTATGTCACCATTACCTTAATTAATTTCAACTGTAAAATTATTTTCTCTATTTCTGGCATCTCCAGCTTTAAGTATACTCAAACCATGTTCAGCCTTCTTCAACGGGGGCCATATGTCATAATATTACCCTTCCAGTAATAATAAAGTAAATCTACAGTCGACCAGAGAGAGACGTAGAGAGGAGGATGTAAAGGCCGGTCACTTGATATATCAGTCACATTCCAAGGGGCCCATTTTCGTAGAACCTCAGGACTATTTTTGGACAGTTGGGGGGTGGTGTGCGACACAAACGGTCGTTCAGCGGTGGTAACCTCGCGCTCTCCCTCTCTCTCGCTGATTGCCTGGAATTCCTCTTCCAAACTTGTGGTTTCCTTATTTCTCTCTCCCCACATTATTATCATATTGCCACATATATATATATTTTTTTTTTTTTTGAAGATTTGGCAATCCATAATTAAAATTATATTTAAAAAAGATGCATATATTGGATTTCTAATTATTTTATTGTTCCAATATTTCGAGGGGCAACTCGCCTCTCTTTATCGAGGATGTTTGTGTTTTTCACTAGAACATGCGCGCGCGCGTACACCACTCTCGTTCTACAAAGCCAATGAAAGAATTGTATCTTTGATTTAACTATTGTATTCAGTTTATATACAGCTAATAATTATATTTAATATTATAGATTATTATTTTATCTATGAAAGATAGAGAGGTTTATATACAACAGTGTAATTGTAAATAATTGTTTATATACATATTAATTATAAATTAATACAAATTTTGAAAGTAAAATAAATAATTAAATTAAAAGTATATACATAGTTATTTACAAATAATTAAGATATGAATTCTTTATAAACCTCTGGAAAATCAATTTTTCTGTTTATACTGTGTTTATCTTCGGCAGAAGCCCAACTTTCTAAAAACAGTCTACAATGCTTTTCTGTTATATTTATGTATATAATTGTGGCCTGTTTGAAATCTGGTACATGGCTATTGTTCAGGGAGTGGTCAACTAGTAGGGATAAAGGTTTGTAGTTTTTTAAAGCTGCTTTATGTTGATTGATACTATCTTTAAGTGATTTACCTACATACATTGGAGAAACAGGTAAATCACTTAAAGATCGTATCAATCAACATAAAGCAGCTTTAAAAAACTACAAACCTTTATCCCTACTAGTTGACCACTCCCTGAACAATAGCCATGTACCAGATTTCAAACAGGCCACAATTATATACAGAAATATAACAGAAAAGCATTGTAGACTGTTTTTAGAAAGTTGGGCTTCTGCCGAAGATAAACACAGTATAAACAGAAAAATTGATTTTCCAGAGGTTTATAAAGAATTCATATCTTAAGTATTTGTAAATAACTATGTATATACTTTTAATTTAATTATTTATTTCACTTTCAAAATTTGTATTAATTTATAATTAATATGTATATAAACAATTATTTACAATTACACTGTTGTATATAAACCTCTCTATCTTTCATAGATAAAATAATAATCTATAATATTAAATATAAATATTAGCTGAATATAAACTGAATACAAGTATAAGAATTTAAGACATGCGAGGATGTGTTTCTTAAAGGTTTTAATATGGGCGAGCTTTCGGGTTATTAACCCTTCTACAGGACATCATATCTGAGTAAAACTGCATCTTATATACATATCCATATTGAGAAAATTAGCATATATACAAGAAAACTATAAACATATTAACAAAATTGGTGAAAAAGTAAAAATAAGAAAAATCTGCGTGTTCTGAGTATGCTAAGAAGTAAAACCCAAAAATAGTTGTACAAAAAGGATACGGTTCAATTTAGGGCTGCAATAGTAAAACGATCCAAAATAAAACTCTCTGGCAATGGTCACCTAAGGTACACTATGGCAATATTGCATTGTATATATCAGGGATGTCTATGTGTCTGTTAATACTGTTATGTCTTAAAGAGAGCAACGCCTCGACGACCAACCTTCTGTATTTGTTCGTGATTCCTGAATAATATGCCTGTGGTTGAGAGGTATCGAAAGAATGTGCTGTCTGTCTAATGTGTTGTACTATAAGGGATCTAGGTTCACTGTTTCTGATGTTTCTATGGTGTTCATCCATCCTATCTTTGATTCTACGGCCTGTTTCTCCTATGGGTAGCCCTCTGTCTTCACCACTCTCCGAAATAGTTATGCGAAAAATTGACAGTTTAATTACAAGTCACTTCCCAGCAGATATTCATACCTGGTTTAGATACATAGACGATATTTTCTGCATAATTAATATAGAATCCTTGGACAGTATTCATACTTAATTAAATTCACTATTTCCGGACATCCAATTCACATTCGAAAAAGAAAACAATAGTTCCTTGGCATTCTTGGATATCATGATCATAAAACAAAATAGCAGGTATATTACCAACGTATACTATAAGCCCTCCTTTCATCCCTCCTATATACACTATACCTCAAACTGTCCCCTTAGCCATAAAATTAATACGGTCAAAACCTTCTCAAAACGTATTTTTACTCACTGTTCAACGTCTGAATTTAAACATACAGAGACCCAGATCGTGGTTAATCACCTAATGAACTCAGGCTACCCCAGAAACTTCATTCTCCGACACTTTTACAATCCACAACAACAGCTAAGCAGTCAGACTTATAGATCGACTTGCATCATCCCTTACTCTGCCCACAGTGTCAACATAGCTAGATACTTAAAAAACAAACACGGAATACGTACCTTCTATACCAACACTCCTAAATTAGAAACAATAGTTAGAAACCCCATCACCAGAAATAGTTTTCCCATTACCCTGCCATACTTTACAAACTCCATATATTCCTTAAAATGCTCAGATTGCAATAGTTTGTATATAGGAGAAACAGGCCGTAGAATCAAAGATAGGATGGATGAACACCATAGAAACATCAGAAACAGTGAACCTAGATCCCTTATAGTACAACACATTAGACAGACAGCACATTCTTTCGATACCTCTCAACCACAGGCATATTATTCAGGAATCACGAACAAATACAGAAGGTTGGTCGTCGAGGCGTTGCTCTCTTTAAGACATAACAGTATTAACAGACACATAGACATCCCTGATATATACAATGCAATATTGCCATAGTGTACCTTAGGTGACCATTGCCAGAGAGTTTTATTTTGGATCGTTTTACTATTGCAGCCCTAAATTGAACCGTATCCTTTTTGTACAACTATTTTTGGATTTTACTTCTTAGCATACTCAGAACACGCAGATTTTTCTTATTTTTACTTTTTCACCAATTTTGTTAATATGTTTATAGTTTTCTTGTATATATGCTAATTTTCTCAATATGGATATGTATATAAGATGCAGTTTTACTCAGATATGATGTCCTGTAGAAGGGTTAATAACCCGAAAGCTCGCCCATATTAAAACCTTTAAGAAACACATCCTCGCATGTCTTAAATTCTTATACTTATACTCTTCAGAGGATTTTAACTCTCTTTACATTGATAAACTGAATACAATAGTTAAATCAAAGATACAATTCTTTCATTGGCCTTGTAGAACGAGAGTGGTGTACGCGCGCGCGCATGTTCTAGTGAAAAACACAAACATCCTCGATAAAGAGAGGCGAGTTGCCCCTCGAAATATTGGAACAATAAAATAATTAGAAATCCAATATATGCATCTTTTTAAAATATAATTTAAATATATATATATTATTCAAAATATATATATATTTTTTGTTCACTTCTTTATCTCTTTCTTACTTTGCTTCTTGGATCCTGCAGTCGAGTCTTTTATAAGACTTTGGGTCTTAATGGAGGCTTTTGTTGTTATGTTGTATATATGTATGTGTATGTATATATCATACTTACATAATCTTTCTTTTTCTTTTTCTGTATATTCGCCATTTTCACAGGCCTATCTCTCTTGTAATCTCGGGGAGAATCCTCTATAAGACCAGTGTGTCTTAATAAAGGCTTTTGTGTGTGTGAATAAATCATCAATACATAATGAAGAAAAGTTGAATTTTGAATAGAACTGGCTCACAAGTAATAGTTTTATCCTTTATGCCAGTATATGTCCTAACTAACAAAAATATTGTAAAATGAATAAAGTTTCCAGGGATAAGTTTCTTGTGCAATATCTTTTTTTATTTTCAAACTTTCGGACTTGTCATTCCTTAAACAGGAGTATCACGTTAATAAATAAATTATAAATATTATTTATATAAAGAGGCTATTATTTACATATTTCAAATATTTATGACATTGAAAGAGAGAGAGAGAGAGAGAGAGAATTTTTTTACATTCCTTGTGTGTGAAAAACATTCTTTTCAAATATACGTGCATGGAGGATGATGCGTGCTGGTTGAACTATATCTCGAGATTTTAAATTGAATTTAATAAATTCGTGAACTATTGTGGTATATGTAGAAGAGTGCCTACGTCTATGGGGTAGTATTTGTCTATATTGTTTCGTATGTTTCTGATATTACATTACAATAAAGAGTCACTTTTCAAACTATCGTGAATATTCTAAGCGTCAAGTTTGGCAATAGAGACATAATAAATTGCCGAGAAGCCTATATCTATTTTAATTAACAAAACACTAAAACTTCTAATTTAATTTTTCTATGATTAACATAACTACAAAACTCTTTATATTCAATATCTGGCCTTAATTAACAAAACAATAGAGCTTCAAGAAATTATCGCGCTTTAATTAACATAATAAATTAACTTCATAGATTAGTTTGTTTTTTCATTAATGGTACAATAAACAAAATAAACATTTTATTTTTTGTGTTTGTAGTTTATAAAAGAATATTATAACTTCGAAAATATATTTTTTTGACTAACACAGCCAAAATAATTCAAACCCTTACTTCGCTTTCACAAAGAAACAATGAATTTTTATTCATTAAAAATATCTGAGATAATATAAATTGGTATAACCAATATGTTTCTCAATAGGTAATCATTCACACATTCAAAGCAATATCGAAATATTTGCAAAATATATTTAAAATATTACTATTTTATATTCACTGTTTGGTTAGAAGTTACTAAAGATATATTCGGTCCTGTCTATATATTCTCCTGATGTCATATTATTAGAATTTATGTTGTGAAAGAGTGTGAAAGAGCGTAATGAGTGAAATGACACGGGTTTGGTTGCTATCACTGAGGTTACCCAGGCTTCGGCCGATGTAACAACATTCTTCCATTTTTCACCTGCAAGAAACTTTTCATTAAAGGCCCTTCTTCAGGTTTTGCGTTCCTCGAATTGGTGCGACTTTAGAACATGGAAATTAGCCTCTTTATGTATTTTTAATACGAATTTCATATTGATAAAACGGTAGAAAGTGACTCGTTGGTTATTGTGGAAATATTTCTTTGAGTAGGTAGGTTTTCTTCGACAACCGTTTCATTTATCTTTCTTTCAGTTGGAGTTTAAGGTTACATCAGGCACCTTTTATTCAGAGGAATATTTAGCCTTTTATATTTCATATATATATCAACTTTCTTTTTTGTTTTTCCTTATTATTAGACTGATTCATAACCTTAAACAGCAATATTCATTATTTTTATATCTTTAACAATTTACGGAAACTATTATTTCCACTCAGAGGGTCTGAAAAATAGCATTTCACAAAATAATTTATAATTTGAGGTATTTCGAATATTTAAAACTGTTTACCAAGAAATACAAACCGAATATCGAAATATAGAATAAATAAAATAACAATCGTATTACATTTTTTCATGAGCTACAGCGTTGAAAAATCGTTCTTTGTACGCGTTTCGGGCTGTTGCTCTCTACAGGGGGGCTGTGTGTTAACAATCGACCAAGGACACCATCAACATACAATTCAAAGTCAACGTGTGCGAATCTATATTGAAAACCTCACGATTAAAGATATAAACGTAGAGAAAATATATTGGGAAGTTAATATAATGTGAGAACACCTATTACTCTCTCTCTCTCTCTCTGTAAAAATATATTTATATAACATAAAATAAATACTATGAAATTTATTATATGCTTTTGCTCTCTTTGCCTTGAAGTGTAAACAAAAGAGGCAGAATATCTCTAGGGAATGGTATTGTTTTGGATCTAATCCTCCACATATATTTCATATAACAAATACGTTCACATTAAAAATATATATATATATAAATCTCTAATATAAATAAACCTATATTTTTGTTCAATCTATTATGTATGGTATTTGCTAATCCTGAACCTTTCAAGTTCTATATTTGAGATATAATCAAATATTGTCTATATATTCATTTTTCTTTTCAATATAGAATTTTAAATTAAGAATATACGTATATTCAGATTCTCTCTCTATAGTTATATTTATTCGGCGTTTTCTTTGCCCTATCGAGTTAATGAATTTAGGTGATCCAACTTTATTCTCTTTGAAATTATAAACACTATCCCTCTCTATATATTTCCATATCACATTTGTAAATTGATAAAGGCACTTGATATGACGCTATTGATATGGCGTCAGGTTGATGGCCCACTCTCTGGTTTTTCCTGTTCATTCTCATTTAATATTTACAATTTTCACGTTGAAGTTTCATATTTCATTCTATCTCCCTCTCTCGACTTAAATACCTTTAAATGATCATCTCTAGTTCCCGATTTACATTTTGATTTTGAATCTGAAATATCTCTATCAATTCGTTATATTACAATGAAGATATATGATATAGAGATATATGGATAGAAATATTTTGCCCAGAGGAAGTTGGTTTATGAAAGCTTAGGGCGCCTCTCCCGTCAAAGTAAACGTCAAAGATAGATGTCATTTATATAGCATCGCAATTTTCTTTATTATATCAACATGGTTACGTTTCATTACTCTAAACTCTAAGTGAGATTTTAAATCATGATATACTTATATAATGGAGATTAGAATATATTGTGTGTATCTACCTTCAATTTATTTCGCTAACGTACCATAATTGTTCAATTATTAGCTTTCCTTCTTTTCATAGTAGTTGCCAGTTCCCTGCAGTGTTATAGTGTTTGCAGATTGTTTTAGGTTGGATTTGGAATAAAGGCTATTCGATTTCTCCCTCGACATTTTTATCTTAAAATATATAGACATTTATTTGTATCATATTTTAGCATTAAAAATAATTTTTTTCAAATTAAAAGAGTATGTAACCTCAAGGCATCTTATTTTTTTGGTTCAAAATATTTTAAATATATATATTGTATTCACACACACCACTATGATATAATCACGTATATAGGTATAAATATATAATATATTGAATATCATTTGTTATTCCTAGACAAATAAATAAATGATTATGATCAATATCAATAATAAATATATTTAGGACACGTTTTATTTACCGTGCACGAGGTGTTATATATTTTATATAGTATAGATATAGTATATCGAGAGGATATTTACTGCTAGCACTGTTTATTTACTTGTTGAATGATTTGTTAGCTCCTTAGAAATTCCATCATCAAATATAATAAACATATGAAATACAATTAAAAAAAAATTAAAACGCGATATATCCAAAATAATATTAAATCCCGATGGTAAATTCTTTATTGACTTTGTTAGATAAATCCCAAATAGATAGAAAACCCTAATTGAAGCCTTGAGATCAATGATAAACCAGCATATTTCTCAAACAGACCAACTTATATTATCTCAAAAGTCAAATGTTACTACAGAAATATCATAGGCAAATACCATAAATAATTTTAAAATATCTTCTATGCAAAGATAATCGTATAATTAACCTCTACCATAAATTTAACCTAATATTCGAGTAAAACTTTAAATGTGAGGTGCCTCATTATATTAATATTTCTAAAAATTATTTTATGTTTATGAGCTCAATCTGTGTGCGAAAACTAGTATAGGTTCTCTATTAATAGTTGATAGTTCATCCTTTAACATGTCGGGGAAAAAGTGAATTTAATTGCTTAAAAATAAGAACCTCTTTGTGAAAATCCTTAATATATATATTTTTAACACGTTGATCATTTTACCCGTGCATGTATTATGATAATACAATTATATCTCCATCTCTAAAAATTATAAACATATTTTTCTTCTTTTTTATTCCATTAACATATATATTCATCTCTTACAATTTCTATGTCCTTTCACTGAAAAATAATAATATAAATATTAGCAAATATGATTAAAACATGTGTATACAATATTTTCGGTTAGTTTGGTGGTGAAATCATCGAACCACGCCTAGTGATTCTTTTAGAAGTTTAACAGATGGCGCTAGATTTTGTTTTTTTATCTTTTTTTTTTTGTCAGGAGATTTTCTTCATCTTTTTATCTAGAATTACTTCCGTCAGGAAATAGCTGGCTATATTTATATAGCGAAGTAGGTCATACTTTTAGAAAATTTAAAGGGAAAATATATATGAATAAATCACACAAAATATCCATGTAAATAATATAAAATGTTTTTCAGGATTAAGAAGGGTTTTTTATTTCTAGACATCTACCGAGTGTTATTCTAAGCGACACTAAAATTGGTGTTTTATTTATTTATAATCAATCTCGTTTTGTTATAATGCTGAAAGAGAGAAAGTATGTGTCTTTCCAAAACCTAGCAACTTTTAATTGAACACCCTAAAAATCAACAATTAGAAATAAATATAATAATTACGTATAATATTATTTATATCTTTTTTACGCTACAGAAAAAAAATATAAACATTGTATTTAATATTAAAATTATAATTCCCAGATAAAATTACTCTGTTAAGTCTACCACCAGATGTCGCGACTTTCCCTATATTTATTTTCATTGTTGTTGTTTCCCGTAGGTCGGCCCAAATCTTTTGTTGATATGTAAATAAGTCTTTCATTTTCCTCATTCTTACGTCTTAAATTAGGCAATTCTCTCTAAAATTTAGTATTTTATATCCGGTAAGCTCAATTAAAGCTAATTCTTATCTAAACTATTTATATTTTTATTACCGCGACTGTAATATCAACACATATCATCAAGTACTCATGTACTCAAAAGAACCAGCAATTAACCCCTCAACTCAACGAAATAATTTATCATTAAAATATATGGCTGAATAGGCAGTAACTATTATAGTTACTGTTAAACCATATATATACATATATATAGAGAGAGGGATGACCTTTGTCTTTTTAGATCAATATTTCTTTATTTCGACTTAGAACGCTATGTCCCCCTAGGGACATTTGCACTTTAAAGATTTTGAAAGAAAAGAAAGAAAGATATTTTAAATAAGTACATAAATAGTATGCAAGTTAGTTATATGAAAAGATAAGAAAAAATATATATATCAACACAATTGATATATGTACAAAAGGTTGGTATGCGAAATTAGTTAAATTAAATCAAATTGTAAAGTATTGTGTGTATTCGAGAAAAGCAATTTACAGATTAAAAAGGTTTTAAGGAATATTTTAGAATGAAAATAATCTAGATATTAGAGAATTATTAAATTAAAACAAAATAAAAGAATTAATTTCTAAATAAAGGGGTTCCAATGGAATTTAGTAGTTTTTTTTAAATAAAATTCTTATTTTCACTCATATAGGATATTAATCTATTTAAGATTAAGTTTTAAATTATATTTGATACATCATTTGCCTCGTATATTTGTGAATATTGTGTCTTTTGGATAATTCTTTCTATTTGTGATGTGTAAATCGGGCATTCACTTGAATTTGAATTAAATTTAGGGTGCTCAGAGCAATTGTGACAATTTGGTGTTTTTGCAATCTGGTGCGGCAATTTATATCAATATCCTCCCGGCAAAATTCCATCTATATTTATATATATATATATACATATATGTGATATTTATTTATTGTGTGCAACTAATGGTTGCTGATAGTTTGCGCCATCTATCGTCAGAAACATCAACTAGTCGTACAAGCCATTAGCAACCTCAGTTCTAGATAGGAAGATGCCTTTTATTCTTCCATTCACCCACCTGATCCTGTTATGATTTCACTTTCATTCTATATTATTATGTGATATCAGTTTAGATGTAAGTTTCTCACAATGTTAAATATTAGGATGGAAATGTGTGTGTGAGAGAGAATGGGTATTTTTTATCATTACTCTAGATACATTGTTCAAAAATGGAAAAACATGTTTAAACCATTAAAACACTTAGTTTTGTTTAATTATGAGAAATATTGCTATTGATCGAAATGAAATCTATATAATTATTTTCAATTTAAATGTATTTCATATATTTCAAAACTGTAAAACATAATTATGAGGTTTGTCCGTTAAATAAGTTCCACAGAGGTTTTTAATACAGAAAAACAGGTTTATTTGCCCTGAACTATACATTTTCGAAATTATCAGACTTTTCTTCATTTTATACATATTCCCCGTTTCGTTCGACGCATTTTTGCATTCGGGACACCCACTTATGTAACCCAGAGTCAAAGAACTCTGCCACCTGGCCGCATAGAAAGCCTAAAACCACTTCTTCCAACTCGTAATCGTCCTGGAATTGGGTTCCACTCAGGTTTTTCTTCAACTCGGGGAAGAGAAGAAAGTCACTAGGAGCTACGTCCGGGCTGTAAGGTGGTTGTTTCACCAATTCCCATCCAAATTCTTCAATGAGGGCGGTGGTTTGACGGGCAGTGTGCGGCCGAGCGTTGTCGTGGTGAAAACGCACCCCTTTGGTTAACATCCCTCTCCTCTTGTTCTGAATCGCGCGTCGAAGTGGTCTCACAATACCGGACGGAATGGATTGTTGTACCCTGACGCAAAAAGTCGCACAACAATAGGCCCTTTCGGTCCCAAAAGACGGTAGCCATCGTCCGAAACCGAAGGCCGTCCAGCACGCGGTTCATCGTGGACGTCTGTTCGGCCGTTTTTAAATTCTCTGACCCATCTGCGCACCATCCCGGAATTCATAGACCCTTCTCCATACACTTGACAGAGTTCAGTATGAATGTCCTTCGCAGAATTCTTCTTTGCGGCCAAAAAGCGAATTACTGACCGTAATTCGCAGCTGGCGGGAGACACGAGGGGAAGCTCCGTCACTAACGGCTGCTCAGTCAATACTAAGCTTACCAGCGACGTGGCCTTGGTGGGAAATTGGAGTTGGGAGAACAAGCTACGAGCCCGTGCAGTCGGCTCGCGCCTAAAAGCGATCCTCATGACAGTGGTGCCCCGTGGAACTTATTTAACGGACAACCCTCGTATATTGAAAAATTCACCTGAAAATAAGATGTTTTTATATATAATATGATTATTTATTAATTTTGATTGTCATCTTGAGAAGTCTGTATATCCCGAATTAGAAAAACGTAATTAATCACACGCCAATAATGACAAGGTTGAGTTGAAAGGCCAGAAGAACTCTATATGCTCTCCATATAAAATGGTTCTAATGGCTTGGGAAGAAGTTAATGTCAAGTTGGGGAATGATTGATGATAATTGCTCCTCGAACCGCAGATTCCGACATCGTTTTCAAATCATTTTACTTCAACAGGATATATATATATATATATATTGCTTTTAAAAAGAAAGAGCAACAACAACTATAATTCTGGGTTAAGCTTGCAAATTTAGCTTGAAAAATAGTTGCGTGGTTTTGTCGATTCCAATCAATTTTTAATAAATATAAAAATATATTTTGAAAATAGAGCAATCCATAGATAAATATATAATTAAAAAGGTATATATTGGATCAAAAATATTATCAAAATAGGCATTTTTAATTAAATAAAAATATATGAGAGCAAAAATCATCTTCTTTATAAGAAACTGAAACTTTGTATAAATTGATAATTGTATTTCATATAATTATTACCAAAAATATCTTCAATTATTAAATATGAATAATTAGGGAATTTAAGGTCAGCATATCAAAATTGTGATAGATATTTAAAAAATACACGCGCAATAGCTCTGATCTTGTTAGTGTTTTCTAAACTGGAATCAACTAATTTCCCCAAAGAAGAAATTATAACTTTGTTGATCAAATTCATCTTTAATGCATCCATTTAGGACATTGATATATATCGAAGATATAATGTTCAGTATGTTTCAGTGCTATTTATTGATCCTCAAGTTGAATATTTATAATAGGTTTTACACCTATATAGAATTCTCATTATTTGAATAAAATGGTAATATTAATTTGTGGGATGAAGCGGTTATTGAATATTAATATTTCTATTAATATTTCATTTTTGGGGAATGGTAAATAAAATGTAAATAATACATACGCTTAGAATTAAACAATAAGGAAACATTTTCAGAAGAGACCTCGTTTGGTCTAACTTCTTGCTACCGATAATCATGTTAATTCAAAACTTACAGCTTTTATTTATTCCATATATAAGACAATTAATGGGAATGATAATATTTTTAAAGGGAAACTTATGTACACAGAACTAAAATATTAACTCAAAGAGAATTTAAAGTCCTAAAATTTCAACTAACTGACACTAAAAACTCAATAAAAACCGTAATAAAAGGGAACACTAATCCCGCGTAAGCTAGCCAAAATAAATTCAACAAAAATAGAAATTATTAAAATAAAAGAATTGAAATCCTGTGAATAAAATAGTGGAGCCTTTTATGACATAGAGGCTATTCATCATATGATACGGAATTCCATACCGTTATTCGAACTAAATAATTCTTCAGATTCAATAAGGGCCCCTAGAAACAAATACCGGTTGATGAATAAACTTATCTCTACTGTTGATGAGTGTTTACTAAAAACTGTTAAAATATTACATCAATATTCGAATTTACCCTTTTAATCCATCTAGGTGAACATTCGATTTTCACTAACTAACTCCACCTGCCTCAGCAATTGACTTTAGGGGACCCAACAGCTTTGTAATTGAATTGTCTTTGAGTTTACGTGGCATTTTATAGGGCAATGTTGCTGCGTATTGTGCCATCACTTTATCCCAAACACGAGGTTTATTGGGAAAATTCACAGCAGTGAATACTTTGATATTATAACAATTCGACATAGTTGGTCCTTACATCCTTCATTCTAGGAAGGAACTGGTTAGCGGATCAGCTCTTTCGTCTAAATAATTTCAATTTAAACATTTGTATATTTGATGGAATTATAATAAATATATTCATTTACGATGTTGTTCCGAAAGAAATATTTTAGACAAAACTAATCACTTTCAGTAATGATCCATAGAACATTCCTTTGTATCTGACGTTCGACTTTAATTTTATAGTTGCAGAAAAAACATTGTAGCAATGCTCATGCGCTTACAAATTTCGAAACAAATTCTCCAAACATATATTTAATTTGGTGGAAATATAGTGGATAATGATACTAATTTAAAATGTATATTGTGATAATATTGTGTGAGTGAACTTTAATGACTTGTATTCTTTCACATATCTGAAAGCCTTATACAAAATGATATATATATATAGAGTGAAAAATCAATAAATTAATATTTTCGTTTATTTTTTGTCTTATCGAACTGTTGTGGTAATTAACAAATTTGAACTCTAGATTACTTAATCCATAAAGTTCTTATTTAGTCAATTAAACCAAATTGCTCTCTAAGAAAGTAGTGTGTATAATATCATTTCATTTGCTATTATATCTCTCTGAACTATGTCAATTAAGAGTTTGCAAAATCAATTTGCTAATTAATCATGCCCCAACAATTTAATTCCGAAAATCCATTTAAATTACAATGTGCTGGCTCAATCTATTGGGCGGATTTAATTAGCGAGGCAAAAATCTCTTCCTTTAAATATGGCGATTTTTGTAATGTGCTCAGACGATAGAAAACACAAATTTCCATTATCGCAATTAACTCTTATTAGCAATAAATCAACTTTTTATAAATCATCTTTACATATATTGGTGTTTATTTTGAAAAGAAATCGTAAATTTTATGTTTTCTATTCTCTATTTATATTTGTTTGCTCGAAATATTAATGCTTTTTAAGAAGGTAAACACGTTTTTTTTTATTTATATATTTTGAAAGAGAGCTTAAATATTTATGAAGTAATAAATAACAAATATATTTAAATGCATTATTTTATGGATATTATTCAAGCGCATATTTTATATGTATGTATTTTATATTTCTGTATAAAGGCTTCGAATAAACTGCAAGTATTTCAAATTTCTATATTTTCCACCTATGTTGATACCATTTACTGAATTCCATGTTATTTTCATCTATATATATAATTGCCTTATTCTGTCTGAAGCTCACGGATAGAATGCGCGCCCATTGGCTGCCTGCGAACACGTGTCCTCCCTGCCCCTCTCTAGACAACCCTGTTATCAGCTGTGTGATTCATACACCTGTCTATAGCGGCCATTCTAGACAACCCTGTTATCAGCAGTGTGTTACATCCACCTGTCTATACAGACCACCCTGTCTATAGCAACCACTGACCACCCTGCCTATAGCGACCACTCTAGACAACCCTGTTATCAGCTGTGTGATACATCCACCTGTCTTTACAGACCACCCTGTATATAGCGGCCATTCTAGATAACCCTGTTATCAGCTGTGTGATACATACACCTGTCTATAGCGGCCACTCTAGACAACCCTGTTATCAGCTGTGTGATACATCCACCTGTCTATACAGTCCACCCTGTCTATAGCGGTCACTTTAGGCAACCCTGTTATCATCAGTGTGTTACATTCACCTGGCTATACAGACCACCCTGTCTATAGCGGTCACCTTAGGCAACCCTGTTATCAGCAGTGTGATACATACACCTGTCTATACAGACCACCCTGTCTATAGCGACCACCCAAGACAACGTTTTTAAAATATATTCGCACTCGGGTAAAACTCGGGCGTTGCCCGGGCCATTCGTCTAGTAATCAATATTGTATCACCAAAGAAAATTTGATGTAACCTTTAAAATGTATAATATATTGAGAAGCCACATGGGTAACATTCAGAGAGAGAGAAAGAGAGAAGTAAATTGAAGTTAATAACGGGTTGTTTAGCGGACTCTGGTCACGGGTCACCTCATAACGTCCCACTTTCATTATTTTACTAAATCACCAACGGAATAATCGACTTTAAATATTATTGCCTCTATCTTCTGAAATTCGTTCATCTTGAGCAGACCTCACACTTGTCAACCTCGCGACATGGCTCTGTATGACCGTGTCCTCCAGTGACTCGTCCCTTAGTGTGTTCATTGGTGCTTCTCACCCTTTCTAAACCATGACTATATTTCCCATCTGCATTTATAGATACGACTTTGAACATTTTATATATGACTGATTATTTACAGATGTTTATTGTAATTTTAATTAAAGTATCAATTTTTAAAAATAAATTTAATAATAAAAATGTTGAAAACATGGGTTTTTACTCATTATTGAAAATTTGTTTAAATCTATAATGTTCTTATTAAGACTTCGACAGTTTGAGAAGTATTTGCCGGCTCGACCGATTACCTGTAGGACCTAATGAAACAGATATTATTCAAAATTCATACTACCAAATTTTATGGTTTACAGATTTAATTTTTGGTAGAATTTTCTGGGGCAATTAAATACTTTCCTAGCTAGTATCTTTATGTATGGTCAATGATTGAGAAAATGAAATGTGTCTTTATAATTTTGAATGTGATAGTCACAATATGGCAATAAGATATCGATTGAAAATAAATTCTAGGAAGCCAAGGTAGGCGGAGAGAGAGCCTGTCGATCGGTACAGGGCGGTGTAATGGCACCATCCATCACGGACGTCGACCAATTAATATTCCAGATTTTTACCGTCATTAGAAACAGGAGCCGTCTTCATTTACAACTCCTACATGGTCATTTTGTTATAAATACTACCCCTTGATCCGAAAGTAAAAACTATATGACTAGAAGCCACGCAGTGGTTATTACGTTCACCACCAATACTGTATATTGCTGATTCCTATTTTTATTGATGTTCTCTTTAGTGTTCGTTTTTTTCTTGGACTCCACGACGAGTATTTCTGTGAATCCATATATCTTGGTAAGTCTTGATTAAAAACATTTGATCATTTCAAGTGAGATAAATTCAATAGTGAAAATTCGAAACTATTATAGTCGCGTATGATTCTCTTAAAAATAAAACAATATCTACTGCCCTTACTGCAATGAAAAAATTAATGGGAGAGCCTGGCTTATCAGTGGTGAACCCTTTAGCGATTTTGCCAGTTTAATCTACTATTTTTAAGAGATGGCGCGCTAATGCATCATAATATAATAAAATATATAATGTTGTATAGGCTTTAAGTTTAAATATGCTCAACTTTAAGCTTATTTTTTCTACAAGAGTATTTATTAAAATTTCTTTTTCAGAGTACAAGAGAGTTCTGTAGCCCATTACGATATTCTTTTGTGATAGGAAATATTTGTGATATGAAAAATTTTCTACCATGCATAAATTTAATAATATAATTTCTAATGGAATATTAAAATAAATGTAATAAAGGAAAAATTCCAATTTATCTTTAAATTATTGCTGGTAGGGGGGGGGGTTGTTAGTCTTCGTCATAGAAACAAAATAGTGCTGTTAACAATAACAAATTTTTTCTATTTAAATGTATTTGAATGGTATTCAACATTTAAAGGGGTTTAGGACCTTATGAAAATACCTCTCGTTCATACCTACCTTCGAAAAACATATTTTTAACAAATGTCCTGAAAAACGAATTTTGATAACCGAAGAGAGACATCTGACCTTAATATTCAAATCAACGTTTTGCACAAAGAAATTTTGTTTGAAGTCAGCATCAAAAACATCACCTTGGAACGAAATGTATAGCGACAACGTGACAAGAACTTTGAAAATAATAACAAGGTAGTTTGAATTATTATTGCTTGTTATGATATTGAATGTTACCAGACTATGATCCGTTAACAACATGACAATGTAGGGTTCTTTGCCTACAAAGAAAATATCCTGTTCTCTAAATTCAAAAATCAAGACAAAGTCAGTGAATTTCCCATTATAATACCCTCCTCTCTCTAGGAAAAACATTAAATCAAGAATATTTTCATGGCTGAACAATTTTGCATAATACATATTTGGAAATGAGAAATTTATTTTTTCAAATATAATTCATTAATGTTCCTGCTATTTCCTATAATGTTGATTATCTATAGAATATCATATATCAAGGATATAATTTAATTTTTGGTATAAAGTATTTACCCTCATTTTAATTTTTTTCATTGCTCTGTTAATCTATTTAAAAATGTTACTTTCTAATTCTCTGTATATCTATTTATGAATGATTTGGAAAGATACTTCCCTTTATCTTTAGAACTTGGGTGTTTAATAGTAAATAAGACGAAACCTTCTTTGAAATACACATTTAAAAATATATAAAATAGGAATGTAGAGTCATTTCTGAATGCCACTGGGCTACTCACCTCTATAAATACAGAAATCATTCCAAATACTTTAGTTTTTGTATCACAAGATATCATCTATAGAGAAATATATTCTAATTATAAGCTATTTAGAGTTATCGCTATAAAATATTGTGATATATCGTTTTGAGACTGATTACTATTTTAAATTTAATTTATAATTTAAAATTCTATTGTTTTCCTATATATCTTTTTGAAAAACAATTTGTATTCCAATATTCAAAATACCTTTTACTAATCATGTTTGACAGTCTTTAATGTATATCTATAGAAAATCATGAACCCAAAATATTTTTCAACTCTTCGATCGATTTTTATCGATATATAAGAGTCAATATAATGAATTAAATATATGAATATTTTTTTGCTTCCCGGAGCCGTTACATTTCCCATTAATACACCTCTCAATCAGCTTTAAAATAAACATTTCTTTAAATTCTCTCGTCCTAGTTTTAGACATATCTATAAGTTGTTATAAAAAATCAGCCTATTTAGCCATAGTGGAAGGCGTAAAGCTGAAACAATGATATGTAGGTATTTCTACCGAATTTGCAAATAGTGATCTTATAGTCAATAAGTTAGCTTAATCTTTACGTTTTAGCGATATTATTAAAAATATAGTGTTATATTATTTTTAGAGAAAAAATGATTTTTTACATATAAAAACCCTGTTCTACAAAATATATTAATTTTCAAGTACAAAATTGTCATATATTGGTGATATTATTGGAAATATGGTGTAATCTGATTTCAAGAGAGAACCTGAATTTTGTATATATCAATAACCCTCAACCCCGCCGCCCATATCCCACAAAATATATTAATTGTCAACTACAAAATTGTCATTAATTGGTGATATTATTGGAAATATGGTGTAATCTCATTTCAAGAGAGAAACTGAATTTTGTATATATCAATAACCCTCAACCCCGCCGCCCATATCCCACAAAATATATTAATTGTCAACTACAAAATTGTCATTAATTGGTGATATTATTGGAAATATGGTGTAATCTCATTTCAAGAGAGAAACTGAATTTTGTATATATCAATAACCCTCAACCCCGCCGCCCATGTCCCTCAGAACATATTATTTGTCAACTACAAAATTGTCATTAATTGGTGATATTATTGGAAATATGGTGCAATCTCATTTCAAGAGAGAAACTGAATTTTGTATATATCAATAACCCTCAACCCCGCCGCCCATGTCCCTCAGAAGATATTAATTGTCAACTACAAAATTGTCATTAATTGGTGATATTATTGGAAATATGGTGTAATCTCATTTCAAGAGAGAAACTGAATTTTGTATATATCAATAACCCTCAACCCCGCCGCCCATGTCCCTCAGAAGATATTAATTATCAACTACAAAATTGTCATTAATTGGTGATATTATTGGAAATATGGTGTAATCTCATTTCAAGAGAGAAACTGAATTTTGTATATATCAATAACCCTCAACCCCGCCGCCCATGTCCCTCAGAAGATATTAATTGTCAACTACAAAATTGTCATTAATTGGTGATATTATTGGAAATATGGTGTAATCTCATTTCAAGAGAGAAACTGAATTTCGTATATATCAATAACCCTCAACCCCGCCGCCCATGTCCCTCAGAAGATATTAATTGTCAACTACAAAATTGTCATTAATTGGTGATATTATTGGAAATATGGTGTAATCTCATTTCAAGAGAGAAACTGAATTTTGTATATATCAATAACCCCTCAACCCCGCCGCCCATGTCCCTCAGAAGATATTAATTGTCAACTACAAAATTGTCATTAATTGGTGATATTATTGGAAATATGGTGTAATCTCATTTCAAGAGAGAAACTGAATTTTGTATATATCAATAACCCTCAACCCCGCCGCCCATGTCCCTCAGAAGATATTAATTGTCAACTACAAAATTGTCATGAATTAGTGATATTATTGGAAATATGGTGTAATCTCATTTCAAGAGAGAAACTGAATTTTGTATATATCAATAACCCTCAACTCCGCCGCCCATGTCCCTCAGAAGATATTAATTGTCAACTACAAAATTGCCATTAATTGGTGATATTATTGGAAATATGGTGTAATCTCATTTCAAGAGAGAAACTGAATTTTGTATATATCAATAACCCTCAACCCCGCCGCCCATATCCCACAAAATATATTAATTGTCAACTACAAAATTGTCATTAATTGGTGATATTATTGGAAATATGGTGTAATCTCATTTCAAGAGAGAAACTGAATTTTGTATATATCAATAACCCTCAACCCCCGCCGCCCATATCCCACAAAATATATTAATTGTCAACTACAAAATTGTCATTAATTGGTGATATTATTGGAAATATGGTGTAATCTCATTTCAAGAGAGAAACTGAATTTTGTATATATCAATAACCCTCAACCCCGCCGCCCATGTCCCTCAGAAGATATTAATTGTCAACTACAAAATTGTCATTAATTGGTGATATTATTGGAAATATGGTGCAATCTCATTTCAAGAGAGAAACTGAATTTTGTATATATCAATAACCCTCAACCCCGCCGCCCATATCCCTCAGAAGATATTAATTGTCAACTACAAAATTGCCATTAATTGGTGATATTATTGGAAAATATGGTGTAATCTCATTTCAAGAGAGAAACTGAATTTTGTATATATCAATAACCCTCAACCCCGCCGCCCATGTCCCTCAGAAGATATTAATTGTCAACTAAAAAATTGTCATTAATTGGTGATATTATTGGAAATATGGTGTAATCTCATTTCAAGAGAGAAACTGAATTTTGTATATATCAATAACCCTCAACCCCGCCGCCCATGTCCCTCAGAAGATATTAATTGTCAACTACAAAATTGTCATTAATTAGTGATATTATTGGAAATATGGTGTAATCTCATTTCAAGAGAGAAACTGAATTTTGTATATATCAATAACTCTCAACCCCGCCGCCCATGTCCCTCAGAAGATATTAATTGTCAACTACAAAATCGCCATTAATTGGTGATATTATTGGAAATATGGTGTAATCTCATTTCAAGAGAGAAACTGAATTTTGTATATATCAATAACCCTCAACCCCGCCGCCCATGTCCCTCAGAAGATATTAATTGTCAACTACAAAATTGTCATTAATTGGTGATATTATTGGAAATATGGTGTAATCTCATTTCAAGAGAGAAACTGAATTTTGTATATATCAATAACCCTCAACCCCGCCGCCCATATCCCACAAAATATATTAATTGTCAACTACAAAATTGTCATTAATTGGTGATATTATTGGAAATATGGTGTAATCTCATTTCAAGAGAGAAACTGAATTTTGTATATATCAATAACCCTCAACCCCGCCGCCCATGTCCCTCAGAAGATATTAATTGTCAACTACAAAATTGTCATTAATTGGTGATATTATTGGAAATATGGTGTAATCTCATTTCAAGAGAGAAACTGAATTTTGTATATATCAATAACCCTCAACCCCGCCGCCCATGTCCCTCAGAAGATATTAATTGTCAACTACAAAATTGTCATTAATTAGTGATATTATTGGAAATATGGTGTAATCTCATTTCAAGAGAGAAACTGAATTTTGTATATATCAATAACCCTCAACCCCGCCGCCCATGTCCCTCAGAAGATATTAATTGTCAACTACAAAATTGCCATTAATTGGTGATATTATTGGAAATATGGTGTAATCTCATTTCAAGAGAGAAACTGAATTTTGTATATATCAATAACCCTCAACCCCGCCGCCCATGTCCCTCAGAAGATATTAGTTGTCAACTACAAAATTGTCATTAATTGGTGATATTATTGGAAATATGGTGTAATCTCATTTCAAGAGAGAAACTGAATTTTGTATATATCAATTACCCTTAACCCCGCCGCCCATGTCCCTCAGAAGATATTAATTGTCAACTACAAAATTGTCATTAATTGGTGATATTATTGGAAATATGGTGTAATCTCATTTCAAGAGAGAAACTGAATTTTGTATATATCAATAACCCTCAACCCCGCCGCCCATGTCCCTCAGAAGATATTAATTGTCAACTACAAAATTGTCATATATTGGTGATATTATTGGAAATATGGTGTAATCTCATTTCAAGAGAGAAACTGAATTTTGTATATATCAATAACCCTCAACCCCGCCGCCCATATCCCACAAAATATATTAATTGTCAACTACAAAATTGTCATTAATTGGTGATATTATTGGAAATATGGTGTAATCTCATTTCAAGAGAGAAACTGAATTTTGTATATATCAATAACCCTCAACCCCGCCGCCCATGTCCCTCAGAAGATATTAATTGTCAACTACAAAATTGTCATTAATTGGTGATATTATTGGAAATATGGTGTAATCTCATTTCAAGAGAGAAACTGAATTTTGTATATATCAATAACCCTCAACCCCGCCGCCCATGTCCCTCAGAAGATATTAATTATCAACTACAAAATTGCCATTAATTGGTGATATTATTGGAAATATGGTGTAATCTCATTCCAAGAGAGAAACTGAATTTTGTATATATCAATAACCCTCAACCCCGCCGCCCATATCCCACAAAATATATTAATTGTCAACTACAAAATTGCCATTAATTGGTGATATTATTGGAAATATGGTGTAATCTCATTTCAAGAGAGAAACTGAATTTTGTATATATCAATAACCCTCAACCCCGCCGCCCATGTCCCTCAGAAGATATTAATTATCAACTACAAAATTGCCATTAATTGGTGATATTATTGGAAATATGGTGTAATCTCATTCCAAGAGAGAAACTGAATTTTGTATATATCAATAACCCTCAACCCCGCCGCCCATATCCCACAAAATATATTAATTGTCAACTACAAAATTGCCATTAATTGGTGATATTATTGGAAATATGGTGTAATCTCATTTCAAGAGAGAAACTGAATTTTGTATATATCAATAACCCTCAACCCCGCCGCCCATGTCCCTCAGAAGATATTAATTGTCAACTACAAAATTGTCATTAATTGGTGATATTATTGGAAATATGGTGTAATCTCATTTCAAGAGAGAAACTGAATTTTGTATATATCAATAACCCTCAACCCCGCCGCCCATGTCCCTCAGAAGATATTAATTGTCAACTACAAAATTGTCATTAATTGGTGATATTATTGGAAATATGGTGTAATCTCATTTCAAGAGAGAAACTGAATTTTGTATATATCAATAACCCTCAACCCCGCCGCCCATGTCCCTCAGAAGATATTAATTGTCAACTACAAAATTGCCATTAATTGGTGATATTATTGGAAATATGGTGTAATCTCATTCCAAGAGAGAAACTGAATTTTGTATATATCAATAACCCTCAACCCTGCCGCCCATGTCCCTCAGAAGATATTAATTGTCAACTACAAAATTGTCATTAATTAGTGATATTATTGGAAATATGGTGTAATCTCATTTCAAGAGAGAAACTGAATTTTGTATATATCAATAACCCTCAACCCCGCCGCCCATGTCCCTCAGAAGATATTAATTGTCAACTACAAAATTGCCATTAATTGGTGATATTATTGGAAATATGGTGTAATCTCATTTCAAGAGAGAAACTGAATTTTGTATATATCAATAACCCTCAACCCCGCCGCCCATGTCCCTCAGAAGATATTAATTGTCAACTACAAAATTGTCATTAATTGGTGATATTATTGGAAATATGGTGCAATCTCATTTCAAGAGAGAAACTGAATTTTGTATATATCAATAACCCTCAACCCCGCCGCCCATGTCCCTCAGAAGATATTAATTATCAACTACAAAATTGTCATTAATTGGTGATATTATTGGAAATATGGTGTAATCTCATTTCAAGAGAGAAACTGAATTTTGTATATATCAATAACCCTCAACCCCGCCGCCCATATCCCTCAGAAGATATTAATTGTCAACTACAAAATTGTCATTAATTGGTGATATTATTGGAAATATGGTGTAATCTCATTTCAAGAGAGAAACTGAATTTTGTATATATCAATAACCCTCAACCCCGCCGCCCATGTCCCTCAGAAGATATTAATTGTCAACTACAAAATTGTCATTAATTGGTGATATTATTGGAAATATGGTGTAATCTCATTTCAAGAGAGAAACTGAATTTTGTATATATCAATAACCCTCAACCCCGCCGCCCATGTCCCTCAGAAGATATTAATTGTCAACTACAAAATTGCCATTAATTGGTGATATTATTGGAAATATGGTGTAATCTCATTTCAAGAGAGAAACTGAATTTTGTATATATCAATAACCCTCAACCCCGCCGCCCATGTCCCTCAGAAGATATTAATTGTCAACTACAAAATTGCCATTAATTGGTGATATTATTGGAAATATGGTGTAATCTCATTTCAAGAGAGAAACTGAATTTTGTATATATCAATAACCCTCAATCCCGCCGCCCATGTCCCTCAGAAGATATTAATTGTCAACTACAAAATTGTCATTAATTGGTGATATTATTGGAAATATGGTGTAATCTCATTTCAAGAGAGAAACTGAATTTTGTATATATCAATAACCCTCAACCCCGCCGCCCATGTCCCTCAGAAGATATTAATTGTCAACTACAAAATTGTCATTAATTGGTGATATTATTGGAAATATGGTGTAATCTCATTTCAAGAGAGAAACTGAATTTTGTATATATCAATAACCCTCAACCCCGCCGCCCATGTCCCTCAGAAGATATTAATTGTCAACTACAAAATTGCCATTAATTGGTGATATTATTGGAAATATGGTGTAATCTCATTTCAAGAGAGAAACTGAATTTTGTATATATCAATAACCCTCAACCCCGCCGCCCATGTCCCTCAGAAGATATTAATTGTCAACTACAAAATTGCCATTAATTGGTGATATTATTGGAAATATGGTGTAATCTCATTTCAAGAGAGAAACTGAATTTTGTATATATCAATAACCCTCAACCCCGCCGCCCATGTCCCTCAGAAGATATTAATTGTCAACTACAAAATTGTCATTAATTGGTGATATTATTGGAAATATGGTGTAATCTCATTTCAAGAGAGAAACTGAATTTTGTATATATCAATAACCCTCAATCCCGCCGCCCATGTCCCTCAGAAGATATTAATTGTCAACTACAAAATTGTCATTAATTGGTGATATTATTGGAAATATGGTGTAATCTCATTTCAAGAGAGAAACTGAATTTTGTATATATCAATAACCCTCAACCCCGCCGCCCATGTCCCTCAGAAGATATTAATTGTCAACTACAAAATTGTCATTAATTGGTGATATTATTGGAAATATGGTGTAATCTCATTTCAAGAGAGAAACTGAATTTTGTATATATCAATAACCCTCAACCCCGCCGCCCATGTCCCTCAGAAGATATTAATTGTCAACTACAAAATTTCTTAGAAATATTCATTTTTATTATTTTAAAAAAGGATATTATGCTTTGAATTCAACGTATCGTTAGGTCTATGGCATTATCTTATAAAAATATATATTATTTAAAAATGCCTATTTTGGATCAAAAAGTTTTATTTCCGATATTTCGTGTGGCAACTCGCCAAACTTCTTCGGGGAACAAGATTGTTTTGATAAGCTCGCGTATCAATTCACGAGTATGTACAACTGCTATAAAATTAAAAAAATAATAATATATATATATGATAATGTTTAATTAAAATCTATATGATTTTGATATAAAAAATGGAAATTATATATTTCACGATATGATCTTTATATATATTCAGAGTTTGTTAAGAGTATAATATCATCTACAACGAAAAAAGACCCTTACATTTATAATTAATGCCAAAATACACACAAACACCCATTTATTAAATATATCAAAAACTTATATTTATTTGATCATTCTTGTTCTGAGCACAACCTTTGTTAAATTCAGACAAATAAATCAACCTGAGTACCATGATATCAGGCAATCACCCTAACTGGACACCTTTGATATCACATCATTCTACAGGGAAGTAGTTACAATATCGGAAAAAAATCCTAAAGATTGTTTGGGCTCTAGGAAATAGCAGATGCGTTCCTAGGCAGAATATATAATGTGATTAATTATTAATTTGAGATAAATACATATAATATTGAATATTGAAAATATTTAAATCATTTGATCTACGCAAAAGGCGCAGTTGCGGAGTAATATTTAAGGTCCAAAACCATCTATCTCGATTTTGACAATATTCTACCTTGAATATCGTTATCAATTTTGAAAAGAATTATATATGTTTCAAATATTTCTATATATACGTCATGTTTCCGTGCTATAGCTTTAAATAATATATTAAATAACAAGATAATGCCTAAAATAATTTATAAATATAAAAATGTATCTGTATGTATAAAAATGTATGTATATAGGTTTATAAAAGACTATTGAAAAGTACATCGCCATTAAATCGATGAGGTTATTTTATTCATGAATATTCAAAATGAATTATTAGAAAACTTTAAATGAATTTTCATACTCTAATCCAATCTAGGACTAGAATAAAAAAAAAAGAGGAAGAGGGTGAGGAATGAACCAAAAATGACGTTAATAAAATTATAATAAAACAAATTTCATTTAATTTATGATGAAACACCATTTGATTATATATTTTCCAACCTATTTACATATCAACCCTATATACCTCAGAGTATTTTATATAATAATCTTGGCTAACAACGAACGACCTTACTGGGAAAACCAAAGTCCTCGATATTGAGCCGACCAAATCACCCAGTAATGCACAACTCTTGTTTCATAACTTACCTTATCGTTTCCTATATACATAAACTACAATATTCTCTTAGATAATAATATAATTAACTTATTTGGTTAATATAATATTAAGACACAGTATGTTTACATCGTATAATTTTGATTATAGGTAATAATAAAAATAATTATAAAATCAATTAAAGCAATTCACAGATATACATACGAATTTTGCTCTGAGATATAAAATATAAAATTTTTGTGAACCACAAAATAATTGTTAAAATAACGGAATCATAACCGATTTATGATCTAATTAAATAGAACACATTTTGACTAACGAAGGCCATATCCCAAAACTATGGTCTATAGGTGAGTTTTCTGAAAATATCATAGGTAATGTGACAATTTTGACAATTAAATAACTTTATTGACCGCTGGTCAACAATTACTCACGAGGAGTTAATAGGGCAAACTATGTACATTGGGCGGAGCCCTCACCGAGGGGGGCCTATGAGGAGGGCAAGGCTATCCTTAGCTTGTGAATTCCCCTGCGAATGGTGGGATGGTTGTTCCGAGTTCGCTCGGAAGCAGCGTCAAGGAAGCCCGCGAGGGTACTCCCCTGCTCAGGCAAGAGACCCGTGAGTAGATCCAATCTCTCTTCGCGGCATAAGACCGCAAGCATCACGGCATCCAGGCTAATTCCTGACTCCAGCAAGGACTCAAAGCCGGGTTCAATGATCATTTCATTTAAATTGCATCTAACTCCGGCATCAGATCGTCGTCGTCCTCCATCGGGTCAGGTGGTGGAAGCGGAGGTGTAGTCGTGGTTGGAGTTGACTCCTGGGGAGCGGGCGGCGCCGGCTCAGCAGGCTGAGGCGCAGGCAGTGAGGGTGTTGGAGGCACTGCAGTCCTCAGCTCCGCCTTTACCTGCCTTAAAATGTTATATATATTGCGGTGCCTCCGGGCCTCAGGTCTTAGATGTTGTCGATTAGGCCATCAAGAGCATTGCTCTGCAGAGGCGACAGGTGGGGTCCCTGCTGTTGCGCCCTGGTCTTCGAGGAGAGGAGGTCCAGGACCTCCTCTCGCCCAAGGCCAAGAGCGTCCGTCCTAGCGAAGGACACGCCGGGGTTTTTTCTCAGGTAGACCACAAGGTCGTCCCTGGTGTTTTTCTTTTTAGATGATGTAGAGGATGCGGTGTTCTTATCCGCAGGGGTCATCTCAACATCAGATGTGGAGGATGCAGGCCCGAGGGTTTCCCGGGTGGGCAGGGGGCAAGGCGGGGCGACGAGATCCGGCTGAGCAGGAGGCGTCGGCTCAGGGCATAGGTAATGTTGTGGCAATGTTACTTTTCAAAATATTCAGACTGGCGAATTTACCTTTCTTTATATAGATATATTTTTAACGGCAAAAAAGTCGATATATATATATATATATATATCAATAAAGGCATATCCTGACCACGAGCACATGGCTGAACGCCATGCTCTACCATGTGCTCGTGGTCAGTATATGCCTTTTTTATTCTAATACCAAAACCTTAACTTTTTAATTATTTTATTATTATTTTCTTAAACATATATACGTTTTAAATTTGCCAGCAAGTTATTGATCTATGATAAAAAGAAACTAGCTATCAAATTAAATTAAATGTGAAATAGTCTGCGCCATCTATCTCTGGATCAAGAAGAATCAAGTCGATGAAAAAGACACATCATCAGTTTGCATTTTCAGAATCCCTAACTAGAGACCATGGTTTCGCGCTTTGGCTCTCGCCAGTCTAAGGCGGACTTCGGGTTCATTTGATCCACAAGAAAATCGCGAATTTTTCTGATATTTCAAAAAAGGTGTTTAGCTTGGTAAATGGCTAGACATATATATAGTGGGTAATATATATAGATATGTGGGTCGAATAATTTGAATATTAAATGCGTGAAACCTCTAAAATGTTACATACGCTATTTATTGGCCGCCTGGATATGTCAGAGTTGCGGCGCTGTTACTGACTGTAGAGAGGGATCTTTATAACCCAGGTTACTGGAGCGCAGAACGTCAATTATTTTAGTGGTAGAGACACTTAATATATGGCTTATATATTTTGCGGCTTCTTCTATTTTGACAGGAGATAAATATTGTATTTTTATAATAATATGTTTGTATATGTGGATTTTTACTTGCGATATGGTTGTGCGACTTATATTTATTTTCCAGCTATTATTTAATATTTGTTTTTAAAATATATTTTCTATATAATTACTTTAGATATATATATTTATATCAAATATTTGCCACTTCTTTATCATAAAATTATTGATAATTATACTAAAAAGCTACAGTCTGTGTTGTCTCCTTAATAATATATTTATATATTGTGTTTTGTGGGATTCTCTGTCAAAATATAATGTTGCAATAACTTCCTTAGTTTTATTTAATCCTTCAAAAGATAGGTGTTCCATTTCTTGATGTTAAGATATAATTTATTCCCCGCCTTCCTTTAACTTATTGTTCTTAGGTACAATGATCTGTTTGAGGAAGGGTGTTAGATATACCCACGTTGTTCGACCCATTGGCATTGTTCTTTCGCACTCCTGCAATGGTGTTTCCTCGATTCCACCAAATAAATGTTTATTTTACTTTTACATAATATTTGATTATCATATTGAAACATCAACTATCTTCCATAGCCTTTATATCAAAAGCAATCTATCTGTTGTTGCCGCCTCTCAAAAGATTCCTTGCCTTAACCTGGCAAAATAATGGAGAAATATAGTAAAGTTAGTCTCTTTCAAAGGATATTGTAATTTGATTTATACATATAATAATTTATAAAATACATAGCCCTCCTTTTATTTATAAATTTATTCAAATATTATCTTAAATATTGAAATTCTTTTTTAACTTTAAAGTTGATATATAAAAGAGTTGTAAATATATAGGGTAGAATGCTTTGAATTCAACAATTAATTGATGGCCTACCGCTACTGACCCTACAGCGCCGTTCGCTTTCTCATCCGAAGGCCTTCTCCTTAATTAAGCGGCTGCCGTACATGCAGTTTTGGGTCTTTGCGGTGGGCTTCGAGGACCATACCATCACCATCTTCTCAGCGGCGAAGCGCGTGATCTAAGATTTACTTATAAAGAGCTAGTTGGGCTTTGTCGCTGGACATCATCAAACTCTGCAGCGATGGCAGAGGCGCCATGTACATATTCTTTGTAAACTGCGCGACACTGAATTTACCACACCAATAATTGTTGAGCAGAAAAATATGCAAGTTTCTGGGTGAATTTAGCTCACCAAGGTATGTAAATGATGCAAATTGCGCGGCTATCCCGCGCATTTTAATTATAAAAGAGGAACTTGTATATTTGCATATATTCGCACCTCTCTGTCTGACAGTTAAAGCATTTAATTTATTTTTTTATGAATCGGAGAAAAGTTAAGTAGCCGAGAAGGCCAGGCCGCCTCTTATGAGATAGTTCCATAGGCGAAGTTGATTGTGGTACAAGGAAATGTGGCACGATTGAGGGGTGCTGATGCGGAGTTCTGATGCGGAGTGACGTCAGAACGCGTGGACAGACGGATCCTCCGGATGGTGTTTGCGGCCCCACAGCTTATTCTATTGCCGTTTTGCACGATGCGTGGCAAAGTTCAATTCTCTCTTATCGACTAGAACCATTATACGCAGATTGGACGCCAACGGCCTACACTTAAGGCGCCTGTAAAGAAAACTGCTATCGACCCAATAGCACAGACACCTCCGTTTTTATTTTTGTCGGGATTAAGCCGCAAGAACAGCGAATAGGCATCTATTATCGTCATTTGATATTTTTATTAGCATTTTAAAAAAATTGCAGTTTGTGCATTTACTTATATTAACAAGAGGTCAATAAAATGGTCATTGCCAAAATTGCCTATCTCTCTCCCTCTGTCGAGCGAACGCTCCTCACCCAACGGTGAAGTCTTGGAAATTCCAACGGCATATAAAATAATTATAGATATAAAATATTTATTTCTATATGTTTTCCCACTCCTCAATCCAACAATGGCCGCGGCTGAAAGCCAATCGACATCCAAACCCGTTGATGTGATCAGCATGACTCAGGCCACTGTGGAATCTGATTTATTTTATTTTACATATGCAGAATCTGATGGGAAATATAAGAATCCCTGGCCTGGAACAAGAAAGCCGTCAACGAGATGAGCCAATCTCGTCGACCAGGACTAACAACAACCCATGAAGAAGACAATGCCGGATACATAAAGGTCTGCGCAGACCTGAAAAGACCTACCGACTCTGAGGTTTTAAGTCTGAATAACAAAAGGGGATGTTTTAAGACGGCACCCCGATAAAAAGAGGTAGAAAGCAACCTTCACACGCATGGCTCACTAATTCTCTATATATTATATAATTCTCTAAATCTCCAAAACGCTTTATAAGATGTAAAAGGTAAGTTTATCTACGAAAAATAATTGGTTTATTCGGCGTTTATTTGTAGATGAGCAATTTACATTGCACGAATGGTCAATCTTTTTATATACGAGATAAGTTTAATAGGTTCCCGGAATAAGACAAATGCTATATGTGTGATTTTACTGATATACCCTTTGACACTGCTATATAGAATAAAGAACTGATTACATTCTCAATCATATACCGTTCTCAAGATGCTAGATAGTAGGTAGTTCATATTTTTATGTGTGTTAGTACTATTGCTTCGGAATTGCTCATTGACTCTAATATTGAAACAAGGATTTAAATAGATTTTGGGTCAAATATGATTAATCAAGTATTTGCCAAAGACGTTCTTAAGCTACCCCCATATTTTTGGGTGGAATTCACGCTTTTAAATTATATATTTCTGAAAAAGGCCAGTAAATAGGCAAATGATAATTGAATCTTACACTATTACCATGCTAACTCACACAGGGCGCGTTTTATTTGGAGTTTATTTTTGTTTCTTTATTATTATTTTTCAATGAAAAATCTAACCCTAGCTATTCTATTTTTTTATTTAAAATTATTAATCTGATACCATTACACAATTTTACTTTTATGCTTTTTTTTCATATGAAATATATAAATACTTCGAATATATATTAAAAAAACTTGATAAACAAATAAAATCTTTCGTGTATATGCCAATTCACTATTATTACTAGATAAAAATGATATAAAAAAAAGATTTTTAAATATAATATGATTATATTAGAAGGTATATATATATGATATATAAATAATAATATTAATTTATATAAGAATTATGTTGTCACAAAAGATTATCGAGATCGTTCACAATTTCCAGAAAGTAATAATTCGAAATTTACGGGGGAAAATTCGTTCCAATTTGCTATGACAAATTGCTCTATGAAAATGTTTCGTCATTTCAAGTTTGATAGAAATTCTGAAAGGGAAATTGGCTCCATATTTTATCGATAATATTATAGTTGAATCGATCAAATATTTCTAGGTGAATCGGCATGCTTGGAATGTTACATTTGCCTCATTCTATATTTAATATATATATATATATATATATATATAATGAAATGTAAATAATAAAGTTTATCAAATAAAATTTTAAATCTTAAATATAATTTAAATTAAGTTGATATTATAGAGTGAGTTAAGATGGATTTATATATTGATATAACTATATTTAAAACTTTTAATAATAGTAATATTTATATATAAAAAGGAAATTCTATTAGATTAGCAAGCTAAATCTAAATTAATTATATAAGATAAAAGTTGATAATTATTTTTGTGTTTAAGTTAGATGAGATTAAAAAGTTCTTTATATGTATTATATTTATATCTTATTTAGGAGAGAAAAATGTAATAAAAGTAATTATATGTTAGAATAATATGTTTTTATTTTAGATAGAAAAAAAAAATTGAAAAATAAAAAGAAAATTTAACAAGAAAAGAAGATTTAACAACGTAACGTCTTTTAGCATCGGTTTTTACCCGTCATTTAGACATACTCTTAAAATAAATAGGAATAAAGAAGAGATTTATAATGATTATATATTTATTTTTTAGTAAAAGAGAGGAAAGAGATAAATAAAGAACCATACACTTTTATTTCAAACAGGTAGAGAATTGAAAGGTTGTTAGTATTTTTTTTTAAAGTTAATTAATAGTTTTTGTAATTTTTTTATATAATTTTTTTTTTCCTATATAATTTTAGATTTTTTTTTTCCTAAGAGTAAGAATAATATGAAATAATGTTTTTGCCTAGTTAAGGATAGATAAACATATTTTAAATCTTTGCCTATTAGAAATTATTTTTTGGAACCCTAATGGTAGACCAGGACATTACACAAAAGGAGATTTGGAAAATCTATTGGAGAGAGAAATCTGTGGTACCAGGGCTCTTCAGATGAAAATACCACAACCCATTTCACCCTTACTTCATTATGGATTGATTTCTCTTCGACCATTAAACTGTATAATCAAATTAATATTAGATATCATAGAAGGAGGCTGTTTACTTACTTATTCAAAGTGGCGTCTGCCGCTTCCTCGAGACAGCGCACATGTGTGGATGTAACATCTGTCTGTCTATTTATATATATATATATATTTTATACAAGAATATTTCAACTGTTCATATTATTGTATAATCAAAGTTTAGATATATAGGCTATAGATCCAATTGAAGAAAAACATCTAAGATATGAAAGGTCGGCTTAAAAATATTCTTTATGTTGAAAAAAAACTATTATTATTATTATTTATCAGATATATATATATATATATAAATTTATTTTAATAATCAGTAATTGATTTTATATTATACTATTTTCGAAAATATGAATTTAGAATAGCACTTCAATTTCCTTCTACAACATATAATATATTGCCTCTCCCGTCTGATAAAATTTAGGCCTCATCTATTGACCGTCTATGCAAACCAGCAAACTCAAGTGGGTGGCAAAGCCACAACACCAGCTTTTAACAAACATTTATTTTTAATAAAAACAACAGATTTCTGGAGATGAGTCTTTTTCCTTTTTAATAACGATATATCGAGCTTTCGAGAATCTCTGTGTGATCTTCTACAGGAGTATATAGTTTATGCGTTTTAAAAATTCCCATCTTCAAAAACCATCCAAGCATTCCACCATAATACGCCACGATACCATTCAATAAATAAACTTTCTGAACAACATTTATAACATATACAAAATCTTTTAATATACTTCCTTCACATAAAAAAATGCATACTAAATAATCTATGTACATCAAAAGATGCCTCCATTACACAATCAAGCCATATCTTGAAAACGTATTTCCACCCAAGCTGACTAATTGGTCATCTCAGTCATTTGATATCATCTCTTTGTAAGACCCGGGTAGGATCTTAAGGGTAGGATCTTATAAGGTATCGGCTCTAACCAATTGGAATATATGTGACATATACTAAAGGTGTCATTATTATACAGTTTAAAATATACGAAATATACTAGACGAAAGACCCGGCTTCGCCCGAGAATTCTCCCGAGTGCAATTTTCTTCATTCGAAAGTACATCAATAATAAATAGTAGAAGTGCCATAGAATAGCAATACAGAGGTAACACATAAACCACGGGGAAAAAGTGTGTGTGATGGCAAAAATTGTATTATATTAGTGTTTAGGTATTTGATTCAATAAATTTTGCAATCAATTCAGTTGTTCCAAAATCAATATAGTTTAATTAGGTGGCAGCTTTTCCACCCAACCCCCGAGGTACCCGCCCCAACGCATTAACCCTTGAAATTGCCTGATTTGAGTGAGTGACTGCGATGGATCTAGACTGCTATGCCTATCTTTTCAGTAAGAATAAGAAAAAAAAAGGTTTATAAAAAAAATAATACAAAATACTGGCATGTAAATATTTATCTCTAAAAATTAAAAGAGCACATGGAAACTAGGCAAACATATGTGTTTGCTAATGACTGCGACTACATTTTAAACAATTTTAAAAAATGAGATAAAAAAACAAAGGCCAGCTAAAATAAAAGTAACACTCGTATTAAAATATATTTCAAAAAGTACGCAAGCATTTGGAAAAAAAAAATTCAGAACGCTGATTGTTCGCTTAATTGGCCTCGTGTTGTTACTTCGCCTCGTATTTACTACGCGTAAAAAAAGTTATTCAAATTAAAAAATAAATTGCCAAAAATACTAATCACAATGTAGCCTAATATTTTCCTCAGGTTTATAAAAAACGACATGCAAAATATGGTACTAATTGGTTCAGTAGTGTTTGAGTTTATCACGAAACAGAAAACAGACATTGACTTTTATATATAAGATACTAGAAGAATGACCCGGCTTCGCCCGAGAATTCCCCAAGTGCAATTTACTTCATACTGAAAGTACATCAATTATAAATAGTAGAAGTGCCATAGAATAGCAATACAGAAGTAACACATAAACCACGGTCAAAAAGTGTGTGTAATGGCCAAAATGGTATTATAAATTTTATAAATATTAAAAATTAATTTTAAAAAATACGAAAGCCATTATTTACATACAGTAACGCTAATTTTGTGAAGTTTTTTAAAAATTGCATTGTGTGCACATACCGTAACATATTTATTAATATAAATTTCTCTCTCAATACTCAATACTTTTGTAAAAAAAGTAACACTTGTATAAAAAGATATTTTAAAAAAATTACGCAAGCAACTTGAAAAAAAAAAAGCAGAACGCTCATTGGTCGATTAATTGGTCTGGTGTTGTTACATCACCTCGTATTTACTCCGCGTAAAAAAATATTTAAATTAAAAAATAAATAGTCCAAAATACTAATCTAAAATGTAGCCGAAATTTTTCCTCGGGTTTATAAAAAGCGACATGCAAAATTTGGTACTAATTGGTTCAGTAGTTTTATAGATTATCGCGAAACAGACAACAGACATTGACTTTTATATATAAGAAGATATTTATATCGTTTGTAGAAATAGATAAATTCATATTTGAATATTTGGTTAATCAAAAGTAATATATTTGATTGAAACGAAAAAATTGCAATTGCCAATATTTTGTTTGGTTAAAGCCCAACTTCTGTCAAGGCATTACATTTTGTATACATTTTATATAATATTTAATTCAATCCAATATATGCCTTTTATTTACCTGAATAAATGTCCTAATATATAAAAAAAATTGTTATATATAATCTAGCGCCTTAACCATAAAATATCCCACCTCAACCACTTTTTATCCTATTTGTAAAAATTGTAAATGTGTCTCTACCTTATAAAAATTCCTACTATACATCCAATGTTTATAAATAATTTAACCGTGTCAATATTTAACAAATTAATGACTAAGACAAAATAAAATTGAGCGCTCTGAAAAAAATGGAAGTAAGTCGGGTGAAAAAACCTGTGTTTTGCACAGCTGAAATTAGAATATTCATCCTCATCCAAACGTGTCAGTCATTTTGCTATGAGGTATCACAAACTGTATCATCTGATGACCCTCAGTTCCAGGTCAGATGGGACAGGGGCAGCAGACATCAGTCGGATTTGACAACAGCCAATAGAAATCATAGATTTCACGGTCAGAAGAGAGTTGACAGCGTTTACAGAAGATGAGCAGGAAAGATCACAGTCCAGTCCCGACTTTCTGATAGCCAATCGCCCATCTTTTTCAGTAATTTTCGCCAACTACCCGCCATACAGGTTCCCTCCTCAAATCACCCATGGTTCAAGAACCAACTTATATTAATCAAAAAAGCCTTCAATTTTCATAATATTTTATTATTATTATTTTTTTAAATTTTTAATATATTATTATCATTAATTATTTTTGAACAATGCCACATTTGTTTTCATGTGATCTACAAGAATTTGTGAATTAAGTTTACTGTGCAATAAATTGATAAAGAAGGAGAAATCTCTCGAAATATTTTGAGAAAAAAAAATGTTTTTTTCTTCACAGATCCAGATACGCCCTATTATATAATCTTATATTAATCGTTTTGGTTTGGGAGCTTCTTGTTTCCGAAGTCCATCGTGGGTCTTGTCTTTTTAAACAAAGAAGAAGCCGCTTGACCACCGACTGCAAAAAATTGAGAAGTAGATCTTGAAAAACCGTCTGGTTGGAAGGGAAATATTTATCCTTTATTAGTGGACTTTCGATATTAACGATATATATATATATATATATATATATATAACTGCGCGAAATGCGTTCGTGGATGACTTTTCTTAATTTATCAAGAAATTGGGTTGGCCAAATATCAAGAACAGGATAAATCAATTTTTGAATCAATTGATGATCAATATATATTTTAGAGAGATACACCCCTAATTCTAGTATAAAAAAATTATTTCAAAAAGCCAACAAATTTATAGATTCCAAGAAATATATTATTTTTCTTTTAATTCATAACATAAGATTCTATTTTCAATAGTTTTCAATTTTAAGTCACGATCTGAAAAATAACAATTATAAACATTAACACACATCTTATATAGGTATTAAATTATTTCAATTATTCGTAAAATCTCGAGAGCGAGGAATATAGAAGTGAAGAAAACCACCAAATGTCGCTCAGTTAATGCGTATTAAATGACATAGCTGGTCGCATGTTGCAACAGCCGAATAATTTCCACGGCGCCAGAGAATCATTAGAGATCTCCAAATGGCTCTGTGTCCACAATGTTTCCTTTCAACGCTCTAAATTGAATTATGCATTTTTATAAATCACTTTGATTTTTCTCTCTTTTAGAATGGCTTTAAGGAAAATTTATCATTCAGAATATATAGCCCCGTTATTTGATACATCAAATATTTTTTATTTTATAAACTAATTAAAATTATAATATATTTTGTGTTCTCTCTTTACACCAAATATAAATCTATAAATTCTATAATATAAAATAATCTCTATAAAAAATAGAGATTAATATATTTATAATCAATAGTTAGCGAATTATTTATTATGAGTGATTTATACTAGTTATATAGAATTCTTTATAAGGTTTAGGAAAAAATTAGATTTTGAACTTGGAATGTAACAGAACCCCGATGAGTTTCTTGTACTTACTGGAGTGGTTGATCTAAATGTGTGACATTTAAGCATTTTTACATAAAAGAGTGCCGAATGCGGTCATAAATCCAGAAACATGGTTTTCGATAATTGGCTCCGTATGTTCTTATATAAAAATACATTAAATAATTATTAAATTCACTCTATGTATGTAGGTATCTACATCGGAGGGAGAGAGGATTCGAGTTTGTTATAAGCACTTTTGTTTCCATCTAGTTTATTATTATTTTTTTGCGAGAATCGCGTTTGTTTTATAACGGTAGTATATGTAAGCTATATGTATATGTTTATAGATAATAGGGTAATATATCACTATATTTATTTTCTGGGGTTAAAAGGTGTAGTATGCTAGAAATATAAAAGTAAATAGAACAAATTTACTTCAAAATATTTGTGCATTGAAATAATTTATAAATAAAGTATTAAACATTGATAGCGTGAATGGTTATATATATGTTATATTAAAATAATTTATTTAAATGTTAAATTAAAATATTTTATTTAGAATTATGTTAAAATGTTATTTTATTTAAAGTTATAATTTCATAGATATAAATACTCTGTTTTAATTGACCACCAGAGGTCGCTCTTCCCGTATAAAAACTCATTGTTGTTGTTCCCCGTTGGTCGGCTCAAACCTTTTGTACATTATGTAAATAAGTTATTCATTTTTTTAATTCTTACGCCTTAAGCCAGGCAGTACTTTTTACCAAATTATGTTTTTATATATTCCTTAAGCACAATAAAAGCAATTACTGATCAAAACCATTTTTATTATTATTCTATCAAGAATTTAACCACGACTGCATCACCAATATCATTTAGTACCAAAAAGAACCAGCAAATAATTCCATACCATAATCCTCAAGATGATCAAAAATTCAAGCAGAAAATCAAATATCATTTTTTCTTTATATAAGAATAGTCGACAGGATATTTACCTGTTTGTGCCAAAAGCAAAATATTCAACTAGGTAAATCCTTCAATCAAAAATATTCATCTACAATCAACAATAGACATCAACAAACAAAGCTTATTTTCAATTATGCAAATCAAACATAGCCTAACTCCAAGCAAAAATAACCATCTCCACAAGCAAACATAGCCTTCTCTACAGGCAAACATAGCCTTCTCCACAAGTAAAAATAGCCATCTCCACAAGCAAACATAGCCATCTTCACAAGCAAACAAAACCATCTCCACAAGCAAAAATAGCCATCTCCACAAGCAAACATAGCCATATCCAAGCAAACATAGCCATATCCAAGCAAACATAGCCATCTCCAAGCAAACATAGCCATATCCAAGCAAACATAGCCATCTCCAAGCAAACATGGCCTTCTCCACAATCAACCATAGCATTCTTCACAAACAACCATAGCTTCAACAAGTCATCTCCATCTACAGCCAACTCCAACCAGAATCCTTTCCAAGGTAATTTGTATCTGTCTTCCATACTACCATTCCCTGCTATTTTAGTTTTCGTATCCAATTACAATGCTTATTTAATTATAGTTATTTCCTTTTAATTAAATTATTCTTAGATATCATTTTTTGCCATGACTGTTTTTGCCTTTTAAATAGTACAACTTTTTATTCCTTTTACACCTTATTTTTCTCTGCCTAATTTGTACCTAAAATTATATTTCCCATTCCATATTTATACCTTTAAATATTTGAATTTAAGTTAAACCATTTATACCATAGCAATTTTAAGATAACACGCCATATGTAAAGCAGTCGGCCAGGAAGACAACAACAACAAAATATTATATTTTTCTCACATATTCAATCTTTAATAAAATTTAATCTTTGTTAATCATATTTCCATTATATATTTTCGTTAATGACGGCAATACCTTATGGCTTCACATTTCTATCTTATATCTGAAATTCCCAAACTTTTGATATTTTCTTATTTAATCTCATTTCATAATGTTTTAATTTTCAAAAATTTACATTTTTACCCCCATTACTTATTTCCTGTGTAAATATCTGAAAGCGTGCCTAACAAATATGTAAATTTAGCGATACCAACATATGTAAATTTTAACTTTTGTTTTTGTTCACCTTGATTCTTTTTTTTTTATGCCCATTCACTATTCTTACCATTACCTTTTTTAATCTTTACATGTTCATTCCTTGTTTTTGCATTTTGCCTTTTTTTTACATATTACCCTTGCCTTTTATTACTTTTTCACAAATGCTCTTTTTTCTTATAATGATCCAATGTTTTTTTTTTTCACAATGCTATCATATTAATATTTTTCATTCATATGCATTTTATTTTTCCTACCTCATTTTAATATTATATTTGTGCATTTTTTCTTGTATCTATTTCCAATCTATTGGTTAACAATAAACCAATATGATTATGGAATATCATATTTTTACTCTTTACCCATATTTTTGTTATCATCATTCATACTTTGTAATTTCCAATCTATTGGTTAACAATAAACCAATATGATTATGGAATATCATATTTTTACTCTTTACCCATATTTTTGTTATCATCATTCATACTTTGTAATTTCCAATCTATTGGTTAACAATAAACCAATATGATTATGGATTATCACATTTTTGTTCACTTTCCACCAACAATATTTATAATCATTCACACTATGTATCACTTCTATCTATCACTATTTCTCACCTTTTGATAGTCATTCATCACTCTCTACCAATAATTGTCATCATCTACATTTATATAATTTTGTATTTTCCTGTCTATTGGTTACCATCTAAAAACCAATATGATTATGGAATATCACCACCTTTTTTTTTTCTTTCTATAAATCATTTTATCTTTTTTTAACAATATTTTTTTTGTCACTTTTCTCTGAATGAACCCATATTATTTTCTTCACAGGGGGGAAATGTTATATTAAAATAATTTATTTAAATGTTAAATTAAAATATTTTATTTAGAATTATGTTAAAATGTTATTTTATTTAAAGTTATAATTTCATAGATATAAATACTCTGTTTTAATTGACCACCAGAGGTCGCTCTTCCCGTATAAAAACTCATTGTTGTTGTTCCCCGTTGGTCGGCTCAAACCTTTTGTACATTATGTAAATAAGTTATTCATTTTTTTAATTCTTACGCCTTAAGCCAGGCAGTACTTTTTACCAAATTATGTTTTTATATATTCCTTAAGCACAATAAAAGCAATTACTGATCAAAACCATTTTTATTATTATTCTATCAAGAATTTAACCACGACTGCATCACCAATATCATTTAGTACCAAAAAGAACCAGCAAATAATTCCATACCATAATCCTCAAGATGATCAAAAATTCAAGCAGAAAATCAAATATCATTTTTTCTTTATATAAGATATATATATTATTGAAAATAAAATATATTAATAAAACATTTGGAACTCTATCTGTAATGAACCTAGTTCACTTGATGACGTTTTTGGTAGAATCAAATTAAATTTCAAATTTGCCAAACAATATTATATATTTAATTAAAAAGGCATATATTGGATCAAAATATCATTTATTTTACCAATATTTCAGTTGGCTGAACGCCAACCTTTATCAACATTGATAAAATAAATGATATTTTGTTCCAATATATGCCTTTTTAATTAAAGATTCATTCATGGATTGTTCTATTTAAAAAAAAAAATATTATATATATATTTGTATTTTACACAGTTTAAAATATGCTTTAGTATATTAGTTTATGAATATTGTAAATTGAATATATTTGAATTCATTTTTGAATAAAATTATAATTTAAACAATAAAATAATATTTAAAAAATATATTCGTTGTTCCAAACTTTGAAGGTTGCAATTTTTTTTGGGGGGGGGGGGGGGGGGGGGGAGATAGTAGATTACAAAGAAAATAAATTTCAAAGGGCTTTAATTAAAAATCTTAATATTTTATATCGAAAATCATATTTAAATTGAAAGTTTCTCTCATGCTTGAAAAAAATTACAATAAAAAAATCCAAAAAAATAACTTTTACTGAAAACCTATTAAAATAGTATTTTCCAATCATATTAATGTGAAGATATTAAGAATGATATGAAAAATTGTAAAATAGAGAGAGAGCTCTTCCAGATTATTTCAGTAAAGGTTTATAAGAAAAATAACCCACAATTCCTAAAGTTTCAACAAGAATTTTTTTCTCAAATTAATGACCTGTTCTTCCAATATTGATTGGGCGGTGAAAGTCCTGGGAACTGCCTTTCTTAATGATGGAAAGTAGTTCTTTAAATTATTGCGATGCCATCTAAGATAAAGGTGGGCCAATTCATTTTATTAAAGACAGCTCGATCTCCAGGGAAGTAAGGTGGAAGTGAGATATATTTATTTTTGTTGAACGTTTTTCTTTCAAACCTTTAAAAGACGTTTTGAATTTAAACTGCAATAAAAAAGAGCTAAAACATCTAAATCATATCTCATTAAATATCCTGTATAAACGTTTTTATGTAGCAATTACTTTTATCGCACCATTAAATTGAGATTTACATTAATCTATATTTTTATTAGTTTCAAAGAAGCTAAAAAAGTTGTTACACTTTTTAAAATCTCAATTTATATGATAAAAAGTATCAAAGAATTTTTTATATAGAACAAATTTTCGTGAATTTAGAATATTTTGGAATTAAAATTTCGGATCCTTTAATTTCGAAATATGGCTTCTATAAATAAATTCCAAATAAAATATAATAGGTTGCCTATTTGAAGGAGCGAATATATTTTGATATTAAAGTGATATAGTGTGATAGTTATTATAATGATGTCTCCTCACTTCTCTCGTTTTTTCCTTAGCAAACCTTAATGTATAAGATTATTTAATAGGGCCTTATATTGGCTAAAGTCTCGAATATTAGTAGTACATAATATCCGGGCTTAAATACCCGTTTCTTGACTTCTCAGGAAGCCTCTAGGGCCAAATATTTGGTCGTAGAGGTACAGCTTGCATCACGCTGAAGAGGGCCAACAGCCCGAAACGTGGTTGGCTTTTTTAATTGACCAAGATATTATGTTGACCAAATATGATAAAACAAGTTAAATTAAGGTTTAGTTGATTTCTGTTCCAGTAGATGGCGTTGATTCCAGTAGATCTAAAATGCTCGTGTGAGCGGTCAGGATATGACTTATTTTGATTTTAAAATAGAAGGATATTTTATTTCGACTTAGAGCGCTATGTCCCCCTTGGGACACTTGCACTTTAAATATAAACAAAAATTTTGAAAGAAAAGAAATAAAGATATTTTAAATATGTACAGAATTATGATGCAAATTAGTTAGATGAAAAGATAAAAAAATATAATATATCAACACAATTTTTATATGTACAAAGGGTTGGTATGCAAATTTACTTTAATGAAATCAAATTGTAAAATATTGTGTTTATTCGAGAAAAGCAATTTACAGATAAAAAAAATTTAAGGAATATTTTATATTGTAAATATGCTAGATATTAGAGAAGTATTCAATTAAAACAATACTAGAAAGAGTTAATTTCTAAATAAAAGCGTTCCAATGGAATTTCGTAGTTTTTTTATAAAATTCAAAATAAATCTGCAAAATGAGTTGAATTTATTATATTTGTCTTTTGTTGAAATTAGACCATTGATATCAATAAATATTCACATATGTGTGTGTGTGTTCTCTGACACCCAATTCACTTTCGTGAAACTATGCATTCAGTTTATAAAGGAATATTTATAAAACGTTTATATATTCGCTATAAATGGCAAGATAATATGTGTATATGAGGCATTTGAAAATTTGGCACCTTTTCACAAATTTTAAAAAGTCAATCCTTTTTTACAGGCTTGGAGATTTAAGGGTAAAACGCTCTGTGAATCATCAATACTTAGTAATTTCCTGGCAGAAAAAAATTCCAAGAAATTTTATCGGAAATAAAATATATCACAAAAATAAATATAAATAAATAAGCAATTTCAGTCTAACATGGAACTTGGAAGATATCAATGGCCGTTACATAATATTGCCTCTAGCTAAAATTACCCGGACCATATCCCTATATAGATGTAATTCGAAATAGAGGTATTTGTTGCTCTTCTCCACCACAATTACTGATCCAATATTTAGAAAATATTACATAGAATAGATTGAAATATCTTCTGAAAGTTTAAAACTATTTCTATTGAAAATTCTAGAATATATTATGTAGTAATATAAATAAATAGAAAGCCAATTCTCAGTATTTATGCTCCTTATAACAAACAGATTGAAATAATAAATGAATCCAATGGCTTCAACTGATTAGCGGCTCTTGCAAAATGTGAATCTGATACAGTTTAATGATACTTCCAGGTAGGTCCGTCTGTTATATTTGGAAACTGTAAAGTACTGGGATGTGGTAGCTATGCTTGGTGCATCGCTACTCAATGTTTCCTTTTCTCTTTATATATTTATTATACTATTCTATATGTAATATATACGTATTATATATTATCTAGCTATTTATCCTCTGTGTAACATAATTGAATCAATTTAATCATTTATTTTATAAATCAGATATATATACATGAGTGATGAATTATAAATCAATTTAAATCTCTCTCTTGCACAATGCTAAGTTCATTGAAAAAAATGTAAACTTTATATAATTAATTAATTTCTCACAGAGAAACACTACATGATGAAATGATGTAATTTAAAATCTGGGTTATAGAGGCATTATTAGCTAAAACACCACCATGATATATGCTACATTTATAGAGAATATATAGATCAGTAAAGGGTCATTTAAAAAGATAGATTCACTCTCAAAATATTTACAAAGAAAGCCGCAATTGGATATCAAATAGTAATAGAATAAAGGTGAGGAAGCGGCGGTTATGCCCAAATCATCTTAATAGAATGCTTCACACAAGTTTACATAGTCCAGAGAAAACAATAAGGTTTATATAAATAGACAAATGTGCTACAAAATTAAAGACAGAAAGGATGATATGAACTCAGAAGTACCGTGAGCTGTATTCACAGTAGAGCTGCCCATTACACCGCCACAGAACTGCTGCCGGAATTAGCATAGCACCAAATTAGCAGAATTAATGAACCGTCCAGGTCATTATTAACATGCTAAATAAGATCCTGGTTTATCTACAACTCAGCACCTGGCTAATTATCTACTGCAGCTTGTATACTTGGCCTTCTACATGGGTGATGTGCTCACAAGCATCTTTTAGATTTCAAGCTGTTCAATCTTGTTGCTATCTTACAGAGATTTATTGAAATAATACACGCATTAATCTAAATTAGTTGGTATTTTTATATCGAATTTATAATTAGAGAATAAAATAGGTAATAAATATTAGGAATTTTCAAATATTTACGCTTTTTTCAATATATCCAATACATACAATTGCAATATAAGAAAATTACTTCCTAATATCGCCTCCTAGATCAATACATTTATATCTTTTATAAAAATATATAAAAACGTTATTTATAAAGACACTTATTGCTTAAGGGTTTAAGATATTTCAAAAAGTAAATCGCAATTTTTTATTATTTCTGAATTTATCTCTTTGTTATACCTTTAAATAAATAATCAATAAACTTTATAGAAATTTAAAATTTGAAATTGATATATAAATATTCTGTTCTGATAAACTCTTTTAAAATATTGCCTTAAATAGTGTGTATCAAATATATATAAATATATAACTTTCCATAAGTTAATATTATATAACTTATATAAATTATTCAATACCCATTATAACTTAAATTTATTCATGGTTATCACAATATAAGAATCTCTATGCTATCCTCTCTCTCTCCTTCTGATGCACATTTAGTTTCCATATATTCTGGGTCATCTAATATTTATTCTTTCTTCGTAATATATTCTGGATATATATATATATAAATATTTCCATTCATATTGAGAAAGAAAAGGATTCGGAGCCTTCGAAAAAAATATCTATAAAACCTTTCGGAAATTTATATAAACGATTATAATGCTAAAATTATATAAGACGTTTCAATTTCCAATAGTAAAAATAAACTTTGAGAATACTTCTTCAAGGCAGAAGTACATATAAGTTTTCCCTGAAAAAAAAAGCATGGTCATATATTCTAAATGTTTACCTTGTAGATTGAAGAGTAAATTGATAGAGATGATAATATATATTTTCTGAAAATAGAGCAATCCATACCTAATTCATTAGATAGTAAAAAGGCATATATTGGATTAAATAAAATATTTATTTGCCAATATTTCGGCTTGTTTGTGAATACAAAAATGTAATGCCTCGATAAAGGTTGGCTTTCAGCCAACCGAAATATTGGCAAATAAATATTTTATTCAATCCAATATATGACTTTTTACTATCTGATGATCATATATATGTGAAAGCATATCAATTTTTATAAATTGTTATCAGAATATGATCTGAAATTGGATATGTATGGTTCACAAATATAGTACATCATTATATCTCTCTCCATATCTAACATTTAAAAAAGGTTCAATATGGGGATATCAATATTTACATAAAATTTCGCGATTTTATATATTCTATTCCATGAAATATAAGTTATATTCTAAAGTAGTTTATACCTTCGTGTTTGCGAAAAGTGCTTATCATTTTTTAATTTACACATTTCTTTTCTTTTTTTAAATATAATGTATCTTATTCATATTCATATATATTATATTGCCTATTAAAATTTCCCAATTTATTTACATATGCAATTTTTCACTTATTTTTTCGTAAAGATAACGTCTGCCTGGCCAGCATTCAGGATTCTTAAAAATTGAAGATATTATGGCCAGTAAATATTGTTTTATTATCTCGACTTTTCCACCAACATCAGGAGCAATTGTCCTCATCAGGAGCAAATAAAATGTAAACATTTGGCAAGGTGTTAAAAAGGCGTTATTTACCCCTGTCGAGGACAAAATAATTTTGTCGAAACGTTTTGTCGAGAAAAAAAAAAATACTGGACAAAGTGTCTTCAAATTTTCAAGAATTTTTCTTGTTTATAATTGTAAAGCATTTTGATTGATGTCAATAGTTTAAATATGAATCTTTCTCTCTATATAATCTTCGAAAAACTTAAGAAAGTTGCACATTTTAGCATGTATTTCGGGATTCAGATAAATACTCTGAAACATATTTCATACACAGTGTACTTTATTGAAGAAACATGCAAATCGTTAAGTGTAAAAGAAATTGCCTCCGTCTCCTTTAAAAAAACAGATATCAATTACTTTCCACTTTCTCATATATTATCTATCGCAATTTACAATTTAAATTCATAGGCAAATAAAAGAGTGCTTTTTTCCTAAACATGCATTGTTTTGAAGCGTTTAAAAAAGGATATTAGACATATAATATGTCTGATTATTTTATTCAGGATGATCAATCATTTCTTTATATGCATTTCCTGCATATCAAATGAAATATTTTATAAAAGGATTAAATGTATTTCTCCATATAAAAAGTGAATTTTCCGCTAAAATAAACAACATTTTATTAAAGTTGGGGGAAGCGTCATATTAAATTTTAATATTGCGGACAGTCTAATGCCGTGTTAATAACACACCCAAGCGAAGTTATTAAAATAAACCTAGGTACTTGCCACGTGTCAAAGGTTATTTCAACTGTCACAAGCCATCTCTAATGTCTTCATAATGTTGACCATTCAACGGATAAATTAGAAATTCATTCATCATTGAGCTGCAATAAACCTTATGGTATCAAATAGCGTTATTTAAATAAATATTTGATATAGGGAAATATAAATATATAGGATTGTCTTTTGAAAAAATATAATTTACTAAGCCGTTTATAGGCATAACACTATACAAAAGGTATATGGCGCCTCTGCCACCGCTGTATAGTTTGATGAAGAATCGCCAGAGAGTCTCCAGTGACACCACGCATTTCGTGATCTACGAAGAAAACGTAGATCGCAAGCTTGGCCGCTAAAGAGATGTTGATGGTCTGGTCGCTGCAGAAAAGTAGCGGTGGGCCAGGCGCAAGCTATGCAGGCAGGCAGACTCGACGCCAGGTGCTCCGGATGAGGCAGGTCGCACAGAGTCAGCCGCATTGCGATGTCCGCCATATGGCCCCAGAAGCATGAGTTACGGATAGATGAGAAAGGAACACTGGAAGAAGGCACGTCCACCGAGAGTCGAAAATAGTGTGAGGGGGGAACGGCGGCCAGGCGGGGATGCTCCAGCATGCGTCGCGCCGTGCGTGTGCATATGCGCTGGAAACTGTTTATATCTACATTACATTAGAAAGCCTTCACTGATACTGAGGTAAATATAAGTGAACCATATATGTTTATTTAAAAACATATTTGTTTAAAATATTAATTCAAGAGATTCAATGTTTTTTATGCGGTGCAACAGAAGACAATTTTAAAAATCATGAAACATATAATTTGTTTAATGTCGAACCGATGGTATGTATTTTTATCGATACTATATATGTATATATTCTCTCTCTATATTTTTATATAGAAATTCAGGAGAACAAAATAGATTTGATAATTGTCCTTTATGCTCTTTCTCTCAGTTCTTGTTTATAGATATGTTGATGTAAAATTATTTTAATTTATACAAATATAGGTTTGTGCATGCACTCTCTAATATATCTAACTGTAATAAATCCCAACAACTGTGTGAGAGAGTGTAGAATACATTGCTATTGTATATGCAAGGTGGGATTTCATATCTCTCTCTTGCAGGATAGTCAATTATATTGACCAATTTCCTGTTGCATATTGGCCTCTAATTTGGAAGTTAATTAGAATTCTACTCTCTTACCATATAATTGATAGCGCGGCACGTTTTCATTATCTTGGAGAATAAATCTTTGACATATTCCCTCAGCCCAACACACACTATTTATATATACAACATTTAATGTTTATTCAAATTATATACTCAGCGCCTAATTTAAATGTGAATTTAGTTATTATCTTATTTCGCTAAGAAATCGGCCATTATTTTAAATGTCACAAAATAATATCAATTTTCATTTAATGTATGCAAATTATCGAAATACATACGGTGAGTGTATATTTTCTATATAAATTGCATTAGATATATTCCCTATTTTCACATATAATGCTTATTCAAACTAATTAATAATTTAATTTATAAAAAAGCAGAAAATGCATTTTTTAATTTTTAATATAACATATTTTCCTTTTTAATATATTGGTATACTAAATATAAATATGTTTATCAACTTGTAAAATTTCGTTCGATTTATAAACCGAATAAATGTTTGAAATATTATTATATTAAATATATATAATTGAAACCCTTATAATCTGTATGTAGCATACATTTAAAACGCATATTTGTTATGTAAAACCTTTACCCCACAGGAGGTTTATTCGACGGCTTCTGTACATAGCCTACCCGACAGCTGGGGTCGGGCATCAGCTACACGTGTAGCGGTGATTATTTCATGTAATTCTATTATAAAAGAACTTATAGTTATTCAATTTGAATTACGTTTAAAATATACCCTTGGCACCTGGACACTTCCTATCTTCAAATCACAAATAACACTTCAACCGCAAGCATAAATTTTGTTACAAGACCGTTCCATATATATTTGCATATATATTATGTTTCAAAGTGATGGATTTGTGAATATCCTGTTTAGCGCCATTTACAACAGGGAAACCTTAAATATAGTGGTAGATTTTGTTTTATCATCAAACAAAAATATATAATATATACTACTATCTTAAACCTTCTTTATAAAGTTATTTTTGAAATTTGCTCGGCATGAAATCTGATAATTGCCGATAAATTTCAGATTGAAAAAACCTAGCACGATTTAAGTTTCTAATGATATTCTGAAAACCAAATTTGTGAAGGTTATATTTACTATTTAAAAGTAAAAAATATATATATTAGTGCCTTGGAGATTTTTTTGTCTAGATAGAGGACAGTAAAATCGATTATCATTGGATAAATCCATACATTGGTTATAGAATATAATATCATTTATGTAACTATATATTTTTATCTTTTAATAAATATTAATATAAATAAATATAATTATATAATATAATTAATTAAAAATTTTGAACTTTAATTTTATCAATTTAAAGAATGAATTTAAAATAAACAAGTAAGCTGAACGATGAGTAGCGAAGTTTGAGAAAAAAATGTTTAGCGAGTGATACAACATCAAACAAAGAATTTTAAAGTTTTGTTACCAGCGTGAAAATAGTGCGCGTTTCGAAAGATAGTTAACTATTATCTTGTTTAACTTGGCGTCATCTAACTATTAATATTGATACACGTTTTTAAAGCTAAACAATAGATACACACAAAATGAAAAATACTATTTCTATAAACCTTATACTGCAAGGAGTAAAAATAGCATGTCCTTCCTTTCTCAACTTTTATTCCTTGTATCAAGAAAGTTTGTAGAAATAGTTTTTAAATCATATATTAACTCAAAATCCCTCATCAATAAATATAGACTTACACATTATATGACGATTTATTGTAAAAGATATCGTTAGAGATTATGACCAATCCTCATTTATGACTATAATTTTACATGGATTCACTATTTTGAAATTAAAGCTCGAAGTTTATAATCGGAGCACCTCATCTCCCCAACTCCAACACTTTAAGTCACAAAATTATGCAAGAATAATTAAGATCAAGATTAATTATTCTTCATTCGAAACAAAATGTAGACACAACATGGAAGAATTAATAAGAGTAAAACTATCAAAGATAATACTTCACCATCACGACAATGCACATTTCCAGGCATCGAGCATTCCGACCTCTCCAATCGACGAATTCAAATTTAAAGTCAATTATTTGAAGAAGAGAAATATGATAATAAATGGTTGATTCCGCTGTGGAACCTTAGGTAAACCAAGATGGAATCTTATATGAAAAGGCAAAGTGGAATTAGAATGTGGAGGGGAAAGGTTATAATGTTCAAAAAGATTAAATGTTCAACTGTTATAATAAAATATTTGGTTGAGATGAGAAATTAATTGATGGTTATTTTAATATATGATAATTTTATAATAATGTTCATTGCGGTCGTGGAAAATGAAATAAAATCAAATTGAAATCACATTTTCTTTATATCTGCTAATAAAGTATAAAATACATAATTTGAAAAAATACTACCTGACTTAAGGCGAATAGGATAAGAAATCGAAAGACGTATTTTTATAATTACAAAATATTGAGCCGGCCAACGAGAAACAACACTTAGGGTTTTATATAGGAAAAACCTCGACATCTGGTGATTGACTTTACACAGTAGTTTGAGTTACAATTGAAATTAAGTAATTTATATATAGCATATATGTAGTGTAGGCCAAAGCTATTTTTGTGACAACTTCCATACGATATATTTCACTGATAATTATTTGATAAAAGCGCATCATCTTAGGATGTATGCCAACTTCTCTTACTGCAATTAGAAATATATTGAGATGGCACTCAAACAGTCCAATACAATATTAGAACAGTATGGTATATTAACCTGGGACAACTGCTGAGAGCGCTCGCCACAGATGAGCCAGGCCCTCCCAATCTTTTTTTTTATTTCAAAGAGGATGGTAAAAAAATATTGTTTTTTTAAATAGTTCTAATATTGATTATTAAAAATAAAAATGACATATCCTGACCAAGAACACATGTGCTTTACAGAAGGCAGAGCGCCATCTGGTGGAACAAATATTTGGGAATAAATATTGATTATTTCCATTGCTTTTCATTATAATTATATTTTCGATGATTTATCTATACTAAAATAAGAATATAAATAGTAGCTATGCGATTATTTATTTGTGCAAATTGCAAGTTTTCGGATTTTCATAATCCTTCTACAAGCATGGCTATAGGTTTATAAATAAGGATATATATGTAGTATATTTTTGTGTGAGACAGTTCACAACCTTCTGATGTTTATTGTAATCCCATCCCTATATAAAACTATGTATCAACCTTGTAAGATGGATATCAAATAAAGCAAAGAGAGAGGTAGACCAACGACGCCATAGATCAAACGAACAGGTGCTATGATTTTGTGTCATATCCGCCCAGGTAGCCGGCCAAGGTCAGACTATAGCAACCAAAACCAATCTATCAAAACCAAAACCTGAGATGAAAGGCTAGACACCGAGGCGCGCCGTTACGCCTGAGCAAACAAACAGCTTGACCAGCAGCCAATGAGATTCAAGGCCAGGGTAGACGGCTGAGAGTTGCTATATATAGGGGTCGTTAGAAAGTTTCGTCAGTTAGATAGTTGGAGAGTTAGATAGATAGTTGTAGTTGTTTCCAGAGCGACCCCGTTACAGTCGGTCGGATCCCTCACCCCTATCCGCGATGTAGGGCATCCGTGGCGTCCGGGTCCGCTGTCTTCGTCCGTGGTCTACCTCTTCCTCTTGAAGTTACCACCTAGACCTGCCTCTGTCTCTTGTTGTCCCAGTGCGGAAAATCCCATCACGCACACACTACCACGACTGCACCCAGCACATTCCACATCGGGTTTACTACATATATTATAAATATCTTTACTGCTTTTGTGAAAATATATACCTTGGGAATAAATGAATGTATTTAGGGCAATGTGGTAGAGAGTTAAATGTCTTCTGGTATAATAAAGGAGGGCAGAATTAAGCCGTCGCAATGAACAGACGACCTTTGATTAAGAAGGATGGAGTTAATGAGAATCTCATCCAGGTTTGTAATCATGCAACACTCGCTTTGAACATAGGCTCTGCAATATATATTCATCTAAGACATTTCTGTGAATCCTTCCCATCTTATAGAATAGAACAGTTCTTGATTGTTTCTCCCTCTCAATTTATTTATTCTCAACATATGTATACTATTAAAATGAAATAAATATCGTATTATTAATTTATGCGTTTTTAAGAATTATTATTTAAAAAAGTGTATATATGATATTTTTGTTCGAATACACAATATATAGTTGAAAATATATATAAATAAAAAAATAAAAATGTCAGGTGATTTTGTATTATAAACAAAAAAGGCTCTCTGCCATCCAAAAAGCTCATGTGAGTGTGGTCAGAATTTTAAAAAATATATTTATATAGAACTGGTCACCTTTATGTTCAAAATAAAGATGAACACTAAAGCGCCGTATATTAATCGTCACCGCGAAATAGTAGAATCGATTCGGTGATAAAGCTACAACACCAACTCTGGAGAACACAAATGTCTGACTCGAAGACAATGTTTTCGGCTAATATCCCTCGTCAGGCTTCTGAATTTGCCAAAGATGATATTGTGGCTTTCTCGCCGATTCGATTCAACAAGTTATTGAATGCGCTTAGTTACACACTCTATTTTGTGTCCGTAGAGGTGACCATTTTATAGGTCAATATCCTTTCGGCAAATATATTTCCAAATATATATCAATCAGCACAAGGCAGTCTTCAAATATAATAGTCCATTATCACTCTTATAGACAATGCAATGAAACAAAGACACATACCAGATTTTTAAAATTCCAAGATATTGGACAAAAACATACAAGATAAACATGCAAGATTATTTCTAGAGAGCTGGACATCTATAGAAGACAAAAATATTATCAATAGAATAATAGATATACCCCAATCATACCTACAAATGAAACAGAATTAGTAACTATGGAATATATACAATAGTATTTTAATAATATAAAATTTAAGAAGTAATCATATTTTCATTGAACAGTTTGGCCAGACCGGTCTGCTTTATTCAAAACTCGCTACTCGTGCATCACGTGGATTTTTACAGGGTTAGAATCCCCGAGGAAGTTATACTAAATAATTTAATCCAAAATAAGCGTTAATCATTAATATATATATATATGTTATATTAAAATATTATTTTATTTAAAATTATAATTCATATATTCAAATACTCTACTGAATCGACCTCCAGAGGTCACGCTTACCCTATAAAAACTCCTTCTTGTTGTTTCCCGATGGCCGACTCAAACCTTTTGTAAATTATGTAAATAATATTTTATTTTTCCTTGTTCTACTCGCCTTAATACAGGCAGTATTTTGTCAAATTATGTTATTTCTATATCCCATAATCAAATTAAAGCAATAATGATTTGAACTATTTTAGCATTATTACCACGACTCCAAAACAATATCATAAAATACTCATGGATTCCAAAATCAAGCAACAGCTAATAATTCAATATAAATAATATTCAAAAAGCAGCAGGAACTCCTTTTTACATATTATATATATTTTTCTTTTCGTCTTTTTCGTGTGTTTTACTAAACTAAACCGTCCTCATTTATTTATAAATTCTTACCTCAGATCAAATATACTAACCTTTATAATAATTTTAATGGCTTAACGCAAATTTTCATCGGAGAACAAGGCTACTTTGAATGCTCTATAATCTAAAATTCGGTATATTTTTAAATTATAAAAATGTATATATTTTTAGGTGTCAGTTATTTTATATTTCATATCAGTTGTATAAAGCATGTGAAGGAATGGCGAAGGTCTCAAAACAGTCTTGTGCCCCCCGTGGGTGTGCAGCTATGCGAAATATCGCGGGAAAATATTGTTCCGGGGGATAAGCCTGTTTATGATAAATATATTATTCTATATTTTGTAAAGAAAGGAATAATTGGAATATTAAACCAAAGGGTATACGTATGGCACCTATGTATGGTAACAAAACAATTTATTAGATTTATCCTAAATGTATGTCCAAACTCTAAATATTGAAAGTGTACAATATTCTTTATTTTTTTCATTGTTCTTCATAAAATAACTAATAATATTTTTGATCTATAAGCCTCATTATATTTTGTAGAAGATAAATATTCGTTTGCACGGCAATTTAAACTGAATAATTATCAAACATGTGTAATGCTTTTTCAAAATATAATTAGAAAAACGCCCAAGTATGTCATATTATATTTTCCTAATCAATCCGTAAAATTACAGAAATTATAAAGAGAGTATATATAATATCTGTCCAATTAGTATATTATAAAAATATTGTTTCAACTATTTTATATATATATTCATATATTCAATTTTAAGTTACATATTTTTATTTTCGAGATATTCGGATTATTAAAAATATTATATTTTGCTAATTGCATCGTTAAAACTGAATTTTAATACTAGTATGGTTATTTAATTTGTGAATATTATTCGTGAATGAGAATATAATTCCAGAAGACCTATATATAACATTAATATATGCTATATATAGTGCTTCCATAAATAGGTTACTAAATGTACCCAATAGATTTACATATAGGAGATGCCTAAAGTATATTTTTGCGTTTTATGATGGATTATATATCCGTTTGTGATATTTAGCGATGTATACGGTGATTTACCACACACTATACATTTTGATAAAGAAGCGCTTTCAGTATTTCGACAATGTTTCAACAACCATATTTCGACGAGGAGAATGCTCTAACGTCTTAAAAAGGTATTTCGCTTAAACTCTTAAATTCGGCTCTTGTGAAGTTCTAAAGAGTCTTAAGTATCTCTTCAGAACTATATTAAATCTCTTTTCAAAAAGGTTAATCTCTAATTCTCTCTAGGCCGCGATATCTTCTTACACCAGTTATATTTGACGAAATAATAGAAATATCTAATGATAGAGACTTCTCTAGTTCCTCGATCTATCTGATTTCATAGTTTCATAGAGTAAACCTTTCTTGAATTTATTTATTTTTTGTAAATATATATTTATAACCTGCTAATATATTAAATACACCATGTAAATATTCTAATTATTTCAAAATTTTGTGATATTGTGATTAAAAGAGTTATTATTAAAAAATAACAACGATATTCATGGTTGCCCAAATATATATATTTTTTTCTCTCTTCTATTAATTATTTTGAGATTACGAGCTTAATAATCATCGGCAATGGAATTTAAAAATTGATATATTATTCTCAGTATTTCTCTTTATTTCCAATAGGAAATTGATAAAGAATATTATATATACATTAACCATTGTAAATTGAATGCTAAATAAAGCCTTTGTATAAATTCTATGCCTAAATAATTATATTTGCTGAATAAAACGGTTATTTGCATTTCCCTATTGGATTTATTAAATGTTGTTTAGGTTAATTATATAGTGCATTTGTTTGTATTACGACATTTATAAACTACTCGATCTATAATTCTTCTTAAGTAGAGGTATTAGTGTAGCATCAACTTACTGGGAAATCTCCTGTGTAGTGGAAGGTACAGATTAGTGTATGTATTACAATAAATAGGTCTTTATAGTCTTACCTTTCTGAAACCTCACCTTATATGCCAATAAGAATGACTTATACCTGTCAACATTCACTACTAACGCATCTCTAGTTATTAATAATGAAACTTTTCATTTTCACTTAAATGTATTCTATTTACTGCAAATATGACAATCAATGGGCATGTAAGCACTTACAAAGTATTTCCAGCTTCCAGGAGTCCTCGAGGGCCGAGCCGGGAATGAGCGGGTTCTCGGCGCGACACGACAGCTGCATGTCGGCTTCACTTTCGGTCGGTCGGAAGTGGAGCACCGAGGTAGTGACGTTGCCGTCCTCGGACAGCCACTCCCGACCGTGCTTCAGCCGCCCGTGCTCCAGCCACCAGCTGATGGTGGCGGACGGCCGGGAGCCGGAGGAGCGGCAGGTCAGCTCGGCCACCCTCCCCGCAGCCATAGGCCGCGGACCTCCCTCGATGTGCACGTCGATGGGACGGACTGCACACCATTGTGGTCAGTTATGTGGCCAGTGTTAGGGCTGCTATAATCACAGTGGATGTAATATAGTTCTTATATAAAACGTATATATTACTTAAAGTATATTGTTAATGTAATTATTTTTAATTTTACCTTTAAAAAACTTGTTCTCTAGCTGATTTTTGTTCAACAATAGAAATACAAGCGTTATAGTTATACTTAGTGTTCTGTCAAAACCATTTACTTAAAAGCTATCCTTCAAAATGTAAAATAAAATATATTCTCTCATTGCAAGTTTATTTTTAACACTAAAAAAATAAATATAAAATGTGTGTCTACACGGATGTAAAACATTTCAAATTTTTAAATACTAGTTTTAAGTTCTTTATATACACATTTAATATATAATGGATTATGAATTTTAAAAAATGTACTCTCATAAAATTGTGCCTTCCGATTATTGTTAAGGACGGAAATATTATGCTGAAATATCTTCAGTAAATAAACATAATACAATATATTTTAGAAAGGTACATGATCGAACTCGTCTTGTATTATATATACATCTATTTTTAAATATACGAAGTGTGTGATAGGCTATATCAAATATTTGAAAAGGTGTTATTGCTTTTAACGTTTTGCTACTCACAAAGTTATAAATATTATTACAAACTATAAAAAACGACAATAATTTTCTAATAAATTCCATATTTTGAAAAAGGCGACCGTGGGTCATTTTATTATTATACATTTTATAAAAAGGTTGGCGAAGTCTGCAATTCGAATTGATCAAATTCAACCTACAAGTATTGTTGTCTCTTTTAATAATTTAGATGTTACCATTTAGTGATCTCTCTAGTATTGGATAACTACTATACATATATACTGTGAACACACCTAATGACCACACCTGTTAAAGAAATATTTTCATCTTTCAACGAAATGTCATTTTGGGTTTATATCACTTGATGTTGGTTGATACCAGATTACTACTTGACAGATTGGTCTAAACACTACATCTGGAGATGCATTAATAAAATAGTGCATTGACCCAAAAGAATATTTAAAAATATATATATGTCTTTGTAGAATGCCTTCATTATCACTACTCCAGTAGAGAGCTTTTAACAATCTTACAGAATTCTATCTGAAACATTTCAAATTTAATCTCTAATTTATCATATAGTTTTGCTGAAATATATTCATCGAATGTCTTTATTAATATATAATTATTCTGTGTATTGTGCAGAAGTATATTGAACAATATCTAACTCTCAAATAATATAATAGTTTCTATCTTCTGGAATTGTCAAGACCAATTTAAATTTGTTTTGATCAACTATTCTAGAGGGCGAGCTGAAATTCTATAAACTTGTTCTACAATGAATTATATATTTGTCAGTAATATATTGGTGTATAACATTGTTACTTTATTGTACTAGTAATATATGAATATATATTGAGAATACCCCCTTTACCCTTTTTCCAAAATTGTTTTAAAACGCTAATAGTATTGATTATTTTATAATTATATTATATACAGGGTGATCCAAAAGTCCCGCACAACTTTAAAAATTAATAACTCCGCGAATATTTGCGCTAGAGCAATGCGGTAAACACCATTGTGTTCAGGATGCAATGGGATTTTTTATGGCAAATAATGAAAAATTCGAAATTGATTTTAGTTACAACTTTATTCGCTAGATGGCGCCCTACCAGAATCAGCGATTCAGCGGCCAAATTGTTTGATAAATTGAAAAATATAACTGAACGACAAGTATTTTTACTTTTTAAATACTAGGTAAGAACCCTAATAATATCAAATGATAAATTAATAAAACACCATTTCGCCAAAAGTTAGAAAAATTGGTTAACGATTTTTAAATACAATCTGAGATATGTAAAATAGGTATATGCAAATTAAAACATGTAGCAAAAAAAACATATTTTAGATGCGGTGTGCTGGAATCCTCTCAGATATTTATATTTCGAAAATAATAATTTTCTATTTTTTAAAATTCAACTCTCTCTCAGTATCGATTATATTTATTTTAATTCATTTGAAAAATATTTATCTATCTCTGATGATTTATTTTATTCTGGAATGCGCCGTTGTTGTTTTTGTCGTGTCCAATAAAGAGCCTCAGATTCTTTTCGTTTGGCCAACAAAAAATGTCCAATTTATATACACATATATTCTTACATAATGAGACTTTAAAGAATGCAAATAATCTTCATCTATTTACATACACAACACATCTCCCCCCTTAATAATACTCCAGTCGGTCTGGGGGTTTCCTGGCTCTCTAAGGTCTAGGACTGCGGACGGGCACTTTCACAGCGACAGCCTCCATTTTAGGAGTGCAAGAGGGCACGTGCACAGCAACAAGCCCTGGTATAGGAGTGCAAGAGGGTACGTGCACAGAAGCAGACTCCTCCTTGTTTCCTGATGTAACCTCTGGAACCTCCTCTTCACTTTATTTCTGACTTCCACCTACAGGCTTCTCTCCTGATGTTCGAGGAAGTATCAAATTTCTTGTCTCCACTTGTTTCTTTCTCACAGGTCGCAATTGATTGATATGCCTCTTATACACGACGCCCTCGCAACTTATAAGGTAGTGACGGTAGCTCAATAATTCCAAAATGGTACCTTTTCACCGTTTAGGTCCAGTTGCATAGTTGCGGAAATAAACCTCGCAACCTATAGTAAACTGCTCCTACCTTCTTACGGCCTCATGAAATACCTCTCGCGGATTTCCCATCTTGGTATTAAATTCGAGAATCTTGATCTTAAACTTCTCTTCATTAGCAGTTCCGCCGGGGAATTCCTTTATTACAGTTTGGGGGAATGCTCTATGAGCAAATAGGAAACTTTGTAGATTCGTCTCTAAATCATCCTTCCCATTATTCTTTCTCAAAAGGTTTTTAAACTCTCTTACATATCTCTCAGCTAAACCATTTGTACTAGGATTATACGGACTGGTCTTAGTGTGCCGTATACCATTCATTTTGGTAAATTGCTCGAATTCACCGGAGACAAACTGTCTTCCGTTATCTGTAACAAAAAATTAGGGCAATCCAATTCTGGCGAGAATTTCTCTAATATGACTTATAATCGTTTTTCTGGTAATATCTTTGATGATAAAAATTTCTATCCACTTTGAGTATGCGTCCACGAGAACCAAAAACATTCTTCCCATGAACGGACCCGCTATATCAAGATGAAGTCGATGCCACGGTTTTTCGGGCCAAGTCCATTCCGAGATGGTAGCCGGGGGCATGCTTGCCAATTCTTGGCATACTCTACATTCTCTAGTTAACTCTTCGATGATACTGTCTATGCCTGGCCACCAGAAAATACCGTCTGGCAATCATCTTCATTCTAACAATCCCCATGTGTATTTCATGAAGTCATTTAAAATTAAAGATCTTAATTTTTGGGGAATTACCACTCTTTCACGCCATTGAAGACAACCAAACTCCAAACTTAATTCCTCATTGAACTTATAATGAGGAGCCAGTGGGTTTTCCCTCGGTACACTTGTGAATTTCCACACACACACACAGTTGCCTTCTCTAACATTCCTTAATACTATAGACAGTATTTTATCTTGGGGCGTCTCATTAGCCACCTCCATAAAAGAGAACGGTACCTCATTCGACTTCCTAAAAAGAAGTACATGGTCTTCATCAAGAGACTCCCTGACACTCGATTTTAAAGGAAGACGTGACAATGCGTCAACATTGGAATTATCACTAGTTTTTCGAAATTCCACAGTATAATTAAATGCAGCTAATTTTAAGGACCATCTTTTAATTCTGGATGATGCACATATGGGAATTGGTTTATGAGGTGAAAATATATGAATTAAGGGTCGGTTGTCTGTGACCAATACAAAATTTCGTCCCAGTAAGTATTGTCTGAATTTCTCAATGCCAAAAGTTATGCTCAATGCTTTCTTTTCTAGTTGAGAGAAACGTTTTTCCGCTACAGTTAATGTTCTAGAAGCAAAAGCTATAGGGCATTCTTCCTTTCTATCATTTCTATGACTCAGAATTACGCCTAGTCCATAGTCCATTAATAATGATTTACATTTTTTAAATAACATTCGATATTTTTTCGTCCAATTCCATCTACAATTTTTATTTAAAAGTTGATAGAATAGCGCTAAAATGTTTGCTATATTCTTAATGAATCTATAATAATAAATTAAGAGCCCTATGAAAGATCTCAATTGCGAAACATTCTTTAGGTTCAGGCGCCTCTATCACTGCCTTAAATTTATTTTCTGAGGGATGCAGTCCATATTTATCCATTTTAAAGCCTAAATATTCCACCGATTTCTTTTTAAATTTACATTTATATCTGTTTAACTTTAAACCTTTTTCTAGCAATCATCTAAACACTAGATCCAACTTTTGTTCATGATCTTCAAAGTCTTTTCCTGCAACCAAAATAGCATCTATGTAGCAGGCCACACCTGGCAAATCAGAAAATAGGCCTTCCATAATCCTCTGAAATTTATTTGGTGCTACCGCTACGTCATATGGAAGTCTTTTATAAGAAAACAACCTCTTTGTTGTGTTTATATCAACAACAGCTTTGGCTTCTTCTGCTAACATTACTTGTAAGTAAGCCTGTGATAGGTCTAGAGTCGAAAGTACGGTGCTTTTATATAATTTTGAAAAGATCTCATCGATCGATGGAATGGGATACCTTTCTAATTCTATTGCTTTATTAGTTCTACATCTAAAATCACCACATATCCTTACACTACCATCCTTTTTTAATACTGGTACTATTGGAGCGGTCCAATATGCATAAACTATAGGTTATAAAATGCAAGAATTCACTAAACGATCAATTTCATTCTCTACTTTGTTTTTTAGAGAGAAAGGTAAACTTCTGGCCTTACAAAACAGAGGAGTCACATCCTTTTTCAAATTAAATTTTATTCTAACGTCCTTTAGAAAGCCCAAATCTTTGTTAAAACAAATCTGCATACATATCCATCAAATTTTTATATATTTAAATATATTTCTATTATATTAATTATTTAAAATTTTAATGCTAAACAATATTGAATAATCAAGTTTCAACTGTTTAAGCCATTCTCTTCCTAATAAATTTACCTGGATTTTTTCATTTACAACTATTAATCGTAAATATTGGTTGGCTTCTTTTACAAAAACATTTATTTAATCTATAATCTCTATTGATTTACCACAAAAGGATTTTAATCTTAAATTTGTTGGAAATAATCTTTTACCTTGCCAATAATTCTTATAAATATCTTTAGGTATTAACGTAACTGGACTTCCTGTATCTATTGTAAAGCACAAAGAATAATAATCTACTGTTAAATTTATTGTAGCATCAGTTTCGCCCTGTACAGAATATATAGAGTCCTCTTGTACAAATTTACATCCCCACATTCTTTTACTAGCTTTGCAGACCCTACTTAAATGACCCAGTTTATTACATTTTAAAACAAGTCTTTGTTCTATGAGGTAAAACAGATGCCACGTGTGAATGTCTTTCACCACATCTATAACACACTATTTTGCCTTTGCCACTTTGCCTGAAAGGCCTATACTGCGCCGTACTATTATTGTACTCACCCTTTTTATCCTTTCAATTCACAGGGGATATCTTGGCCACTAATTTATCTTGAAATTCTCTTGTATTTATCTCCGCCAATTCGAACGAGATCGCCACTGCAAAAACTTTATCCAGGGTGACATCGTCGTCCTCTTGTAATAGCTTCTTTTGCAGGATTTCCGACTTGATTCCAGCCACAAAACGGTCTCGCATCATGGTTCCCAACATATCGACGAAATTACAATTTATTGCCAAATGTTTCAATTCTCTAAGATATTCCGAAATTGATTCTCTTTCCTGTTGAATTATCTTTAAAAATCTGCATCGCTGTGGTATCACTTTCTTCTTTGGATCCAAATGCAGCTTAATTCTTTAAATTATAGTATCATAGGGTTGATATTTCATTAGACCAGGAAGAAAATGTCGTTTCCCTGCTTCAAAGTTTCAGAATCTGGTAGCGAGGTAAAAATCAGCACTTTAATCTCCTCCTTCAGATGCCAAAAAGAAAGCCTCATATTTTTGTACAAAAAGATCGAAGTGTCCTCCACTGGGCTATAGCATCTAAAAGGTACTATTAACTTTGAACTTGTCATGCTGATCTTTTCTACTCCTTTGTTTTCTTGATCCAGATAATTTAAAAGATGTAATCTTAACCCATTTTTTCTATTTTTCCTCTCCATAATCCGAGAGTCAGATTTGTTTAAAAGATGTAGTTGTTATACTTGCATAGACGCCGTTTTCCTCAGCCTTTTACTGGCTCTGTAGATCGCGCATCCTCGTCGCCACTTTTGTTGTGTCGTAATTAGACGTACAAGAGCTCAAACTTGACCATGGCCAACAACAAATGTCCAATTTATATATACATATATTTTTATATAATGAGGCTTTAAATAATACAAATAATATTCATCTATTTACATAAACAACAGTTAATATATAGCGAGAAGAGTAGAGGACTGAGCACAGATCCCTGAGGTACACCAGCCCATGTTCTTCGGTCCTTGGAAAATGTTCCATTGACCCGAACCTTTATCCTTCTTCCCCTTAAGAAGTCTGCAATCCAGATTAAGGTTTTTACTCTTACTCCGATGTTGTGCAGCCTTTCAAATAATTTCTACACTCGATCAAAAGCTGAGGTCATATCCAGGAATACGGCCGTTGTCTTCTCTGGCGGTTTTTCCTAGAAATCTATTATTGATTGACAGAAGTAGAACAGTTTATCAGTTGTACAGTGTCTAGATCTTTAGGCAGTTTGGTAGAAGTTTATTTTATTATTGTTAGTGAGCCAGACCATGAGCCTAGAGTGGATAATTAATTATGTTATTTTACAAAGTATGCTGGTAAGAGCAATTGGCCGATAGTTCTTGCATTCCTTAGCATCTTTGTTTGGTTTCAGTATTGGCACTATAATTGATATCTTCCAATTCTTTGGTAGTTTACCAGTTTGCCATGAAATGTTCAGTATTCGTAGGAGTTGATTTTTAGCTTCGTCTCCAAAGTGTTTATTCATTTGACCAAAGATTAGAGCATCTCCAGGTGACATCTTGGATTTAACTTTCCTATTGATGAATTTAGCTCATTCAGTGTGAAGTCTCTCGAGTAAATATCTTGTTGATGGTAATTTCTTGCTTGTTTAACTAACTTGTCTAAATTATTTTTTAGAGTCCTGCCTTCATTCGTATAGCTGAGTCTGGAAGTGCTTGAAAGATATTCAGCAATTATTTCAGCCATCTGTTTGTTCGTTCTCGCTATTCATATCGGTTAGAGTATTGGAGGATTAGTGTTGGTTTTGATTGTTCTATAACACTAATTATATTCCAGTGATGGCTTTCCTTTTTTGGATCCATTTTTTCGCAGAATTCTGCCCATTTTTCTTGTTTGAATATCCAAATTTCTTGTTTTATTTTGTGACTAATTTCAATGAGTTCCTTTATGATTTCTTCTGTTTTATTTGTTTTAAGAAGTTCATTTTCATCGTCTCTCTCTGCAATCATTGCCTCGATATTGTGGTCCTTCCAGTTAGTATTCACAGGTCTTTACGTCTACCTCTAGGTATCGATACTTTTGCAGCTTTGGATATGTTCAAAGAGAATTTTTCCAATTTTTTGTCAATCGTTCTGTGATTTAATTCTTCGTTGCACAGTTCTTCAAGCTTTTCTGTAAATTTTTTCCAGTGTTCTTTTATTCTGTTGGAAATTCTCAATTTTGAATTTTAGGGTTGTTAAAATTGGTCTGTGGTCACTGATTGCACTTTTCAGAATTTTCCATTGTGTTGTGGGTGCGATGTTGTAATTTATCGCTGTGATGTCTATTGCGGATTCTGTGCCTGTGGACTTGGATAGATAGGTGTTCTTTTCGTTATTTAACGGCATAAGGTCGAGGTCGGTTAGCATGTCCTCAACCTGCTGACCTTTATTATCCTGGACAGGTGATCCCCAAGTTGGTCTTTCGGCGTTAAAATCACCAAGTATGATTGCGATATCCGAAGACGCTTCGCTTAATGTCTCTATCAGGCCTGTATTGATGCTAGTATTATCGTGGTGATAAATATTTATGATTGGAATTGTTTTATCTGTAAGATAGATTTCTATTGCCTGAGCTTCTGTCGTGCTTTCTCTAGGCTTACTCTGATTATAGGCGATTTCCTTAAATTTGATTTCTAGAGTTTTAATCAAAACGGCAAGTCCTCCTCCGAATTTTCCCGGTCTGTCCATTCGTAGTGTTGTATAATCTTTGATATTGAATCTCAGATTCTGATTCAATTTTGTCTCCTGAGGACAATTAATATGTACATTGTTGTCACAGAGAAGACAAGTCAGCTCTTTATTTTCCTCTGGGTACCATTTATATTGAGTTGTAGTAGATTGGATTGTGTCCTCGTAGTAGATTTCTCATCATGAGCTCGAGCTGCAGCTCCTGACGCGGCGGTTACCCCGGACGCGTTAGCATTACTGGAGATATCAGTTTTGCTCTTCATTTGAAAATGGGTGCCGTTGCAACGTTAGTCATCTTGGAAACGAACCAGAATTTGGTCAAATATTCCAAGAGTCCAGGGGGGACCGCAAGGAGGTGTGGTCGAACTTCTCCCCTTCCCCCTGGAATGCCGTCACTACAGGATAAAGCACTCTTCGTGAATTTTTTAAATTGTGATTCAGAATCTGCCACTGAAGCTTTACGAGCGTTTCGTTCCTTTAAAGATATTCGAAGCGGTAAAGGACCAATGAGTTGCTACTATCTAAAGCGATTGATTAAAAGTTTTGAGGAAACTGGATCTCTGGAAGCAAATCCTCGGAGTGGAAGACCATCGACATGCAAGTCAGTGGCTGTTACGGTTTTGCAGAATGCTGAAGCTATTGAAACGTTATCCACGTATGGAGAAGTAAGTGCTAGACAAGTTTCTCGACAAACGGGGATTTCGTATGGAACAGTTTGGAGAGAACACACATTTAGAATTTTTCTATAAAAATATCCTAACAAAATTCAAAGTTTTCACGAGTTGAAAGTCAGCGATTTTGAGAAGCGTCAAGAATTCGCTGCATGGGTTTTCCGGCAAATTGATATTGATGAAAACTGGCTGTCAAATGTTCTAAGAACAGATGATGCTCACCTTTATCTGAAGGGAGAATTTTACATTCAAAACTGCCTCATTTTGGCAACTGAAAACCCTAGGATTTTTACAGAAATACCACTTCATCAGCACAGAGTTACAGTTTTGTGTGGGTTCATTTCTTCTTTTATTATTGGGACATTTTTCTTTGAAAAAATCAATGGAAGAACTTTTAAAACCGTTTTAGTAACTGGTGAACGTTATGTTCAACTTTTGATAGAAAAGGTTATTCCCATATTGCAGGACAGACAAGCACTAAGCGAAATAAAATTCATGCAAGATGGAGGACCTCCTCATATCTCCCGCGGTGCCAAACAATTGCTGAAGGATACGTTCGGTGGAATTCGTTGATAAGTCGCCACTTTATATACCAGTGGCCTCCAATATCACCACATTTGACGCCTTACAATTTCGGTTATGGGGGTACATTAAGTCGCGTTTTTATCGATGCCGGCCTACCACATTGGCCATGTTGAAGGCTTCTATCAGATGGCACGTTTTATAAATTTCAACTATTTAATTGTGACCATTCTGTCATCTATCGTCTGCAGGCGTTGTTTGAGAATGAAGGGCGCCACATTGAGAAAGGATTGTGAATTAATACAACAGAGAAGGCAGTTACCTCATGTGTTATATTTTGCAGCTCTTTGTTTTGGGTTATGGGAATAATAAATGCTGTCCTCATATCTTGACTCTTTTTTTCTGTAAACAGTAATTTTTTTGTTTGTCATTTGCCCACATTTTATATTATGTCGTGCAGGCCAAAGTGTTATAACTTCTCGAATAACACTAGTATACACAATTTTATCCCTTATGTTTAGTTTATCGCTTTTCGCTCATTAGAAGAAATAGCATAAGGAATAATCTCTGTATCCCCCCCAACTTTGGATATTTTGCGCAAAAATAATACAAAATGATTTTACTACCACGTTTTTCAACGCAAAAGGTCGATTTAGAAATGATTTTTTTTTGAGGGGATACATTTTCAAAATTATGTACAGTATAATAAACAATGATAACATTTGACAAACCCATAGTAAATTTGGAACGACAAATATATTTTGTCACTCCCCTCTATATTTCATTTTCGGATCATGACAAATATCCAGTTAAATAGTCAAGTGTCGACAATTAGTCAAGAAACTATACATTCCTTTTAGCACGAAATCCTATTAGTAGTGTCATCATAATTTTTGGTACTATATTAACATTTCAAAAATCGTGTATTGATATCAGTAGTTATTTTCAAACATTCAATTTATTTCACAAAACTCATCTAAAATATAAATATTTTTTGCTACATGTTTTAATTTGCATATACCTATTTTACATATCTCATATTGTATCTAAAAATCGTCAACCAATTCTTCTAACTTTTGGCGAAATGGTGTTTTATTAATTTATCATTTGATATTATTAGGGTTCTTTCCTGGTATTCAAAAAGGAAAAATACGTGTCGTTCAGTTATATTTTTCAATTTATCAAACAATTTGGCCGCTGAATCTCTGATTCTGGTAGAGCGCCATCTAGCGAATAAAGTTGTAACTAAAATCAATTTCGAATTTTTCATTATTTGCCATAAAAAATCCCATTGCATCCTGAACACAATGGTGTTTACCGCATTGCTCTAGCGCAAATATTCGCGGAGTTATTCATTTTTAAAGTTGTGCGGGACTTTTGGATCACCCTGTATATCAATAGAGATAATATAAGGAATTATCTACAAAATTATATTTTTGAAGAAAGATTTTCCATGTAATCTATCATAAGGCGTCAAATAATTGTTTCCTCAAAAATTTGAAAATGCGCCAAATATGCAGAATTTACTGCAATCCAATATTCATTTTTTAAAGAATAGTATTATTCTACCCCTTACTAAGAGACTTCGTAGTCATGCAAACTTTCTTTCCTTATGATATTCCGAAATACTTTCGACCAAACTATTATAATTCACAATTTATCACAGATCATGGAAATTTCAAGTTTTTTGTTAAGAAAATTCAGGCTGTGCAAGATTCGACATTTTTCTGTGGATTGGGGGAACAAACTTCAATACATCTCTTGCTAGAGTGCCCTGTCTTTAAGATTACAGAGTCAACAACGATTTAATAGCTTTAGGCCCTAGTGATTTAATTTCAAGTAAGAAAACATATATAAAATTTAATTTCCTTTGTAAATATATTTTGGATTTCATTAAGAAAAATAGTCTTTGATGTAACGATCTCAAGGAAATATTGGACATATTATATGGTTGTAAAAATATATATAGGTGTATGCGTGTATATGTGTGTATATATGTATATATTTTAAATTTAATGATGTAACTGTAAATAAAATTCAAAGAATATCTCTATATGTTAATAATATTTATGAATCTTTCTAAGTCGCCTTCTGTGTATCTTTCAATGTTGAATATACTCTTTGTTATATTTGTATGTACATTTAGCGCAAGTCTCCCTAGGGGGACATAGCGTTTTGAATTGAAATAAATAAATAAATAAATATGCAAAGGCAAATTTCAAAATTCCGTATGCCATTAACAATTATTAATATATATATATATATATATATATATATAATGAACAATAGGGATCATTTTATATTTTATTTCAAAAGGTGTATTTAGACTAAAATAAACGCAATATTTCGAGAGCCCGAACATCTTTCTTTTTCAAACACTCTACCACTCATTCCACACTTGAAGGTTTTCTCTCGAGGATAAACGTATTTGCTGTATAGATCCTTAGAGTTTATTATTTTTTACCTATAAATAGTTTTTATTTTCACTACGTGAGACAAACTTTCCATAAATAATAGGAATTTTATTGTATATGATTTATGTACTGTTCCAGTTTTGACGATGATTATTTATGAAGATCTGTACACGAGTGAAGAACATTTTCTGCTATATTTTTAGGTTACTTACACTTCGACAGCTCTACGGAGGCGATTCGTAAATTTCCTGGAAAATATTAACTTTCGGCCTCTTCAAATATCGCACTTATTTTGCATAAACTAAACTCTTCACCTAGATCCAAATTAAGCCATATAATTATAGAAATTATTTATTTTTTCCAGGATTTGCTTTTATAACTATCATTAATGAATCACTTTACCAATTATTTTACTTATTCTTCTTTGCTATCTGTATACATAGAAAACCTTTCTTGAAATTATCAATTATTGCCATTTATTAACATATGTAATTAATAAGAGCGTCGCGATATTTCAAACACAATGAAATAAATACAAAGTGAATAAAATTAATAAATAGTGAGAATAATATCCACAATAGAGGTAACAAATGTGTGTGTGAAAACAAAGTAAGGCTTTAGAACGCTTTAAGCTTTAAAAATCATTCTTCATTTCCCCCTCTGTTATTTCAATTCTTACCTTTATTGATCTCTATTAGGTATTTATACTATTTAGGTATATAAAATGTTGAATACTCATTATTGGTCATATTATAAATCTTTAAAAGGTTTTATACTTATCACCATAAATGTATATTAAAAATTATACTTTTGTACACTTATGAATATAAATATTTAAAAAAAAAGGTTACCACAAACAAATAAAAGGTAAATTATGGTATTTATTGATGTTACTATATTTTATGAAGATACACAGATCTATGTAACCTATAGAAAGTTTCAAAGTATTTAAAATTCAGTATTAAATTGGTCTTCTACCTCACCAACATTGAGTCTCAAGGGAAATATAAAAATGAGGATTTTTTAGACCTCATTTAAAAGTAGGGGAGCAGAAAAGAACCAAGAATTATCTAATAAGATTGCCCAAAGGCAAGCGGATAGTAAAATCCCCAACTTTCCATTTTATGGTATTCTAGGTGAGGTGAACTTTAAGGAAATTTCACAGTAGAGTATATCACCAGATTTCGGGATCAAATTGTGAGAATCCATCCTTCAATTCTTAAATTACTTCTGATAACATATTACTCATAATTTATTTATTTATTGTGAGATAATAATTCCCTATTGTGTTGTATATGTAAATATAAAAAAAATCCAATTTTAAATTTTTTATTTCAAGGAGATATGATTTATATATATTTTGAAATATATATTTTTTTATATTATTTTTTTATATTTCATCTTTCTTTTTTACAAAAAAATAAGATTTTGTAAAGCCTCTCGTGAGTACCCCCATCACATGAAAACACGTTTGATAAGATTGAAATATATTCTCACCATTTACTTGAATCAATTCATATAAGTTCCGTCAAACATGATTTTTCACAGCATATCCTGACCAGGAGAAAATGTGTTTTCATTTCTATTATATTTTTACATGTTATGCGTATTTACGCAAGTTTGGTCTTAAATACCCATTTCTTGGTTTCTCAAGAAGCCTCGCTTCTCCGCTGACGATTCCCAACAGCGCGAAACGCCATCGTAGATGGCTTTTCTTGGTTTATCAAGAAAGTGGGTTGGCCAAGCATCAGAGAACAGGTTATATCTATGTTTAGTTGATTTCTGTTCCACTAGATGGCGCTCTGCCATCTAAAAAGTACACGTGCTCCTAGTCAAGATATGCCTTCATTATTTTTAATATCAACAAATGACCTTTATATATATATTTTTTCATATTTATTTTATTTTATTTTTCTATTATTTTTCACATATAAATATATATTCTCCTCCTTTATTGCCTTCCTCCACTGAGGGTGGACCACATGGTCTCTTTATAATTCCCGGTCCTTCGCCATCCTTTTCATCTTCTCGTAGTTGTGTCGTCCAGTCCATTGTTTTAGACCGTCGACTCCTTCTCCATGATCTCATACCCTGAATTTCCCTCCAACACTGTCAGCAATGTCTCTCCTACTGATCAGGGCATCACATGTCCAGCAAACATCAGTTTTCGGTTTATGGATTTTATCAGCTGGCGTTCTGTAGCCATTCGATCAAAGACTTGAATAATAATTTGAGAGCTCTTCTGTAAAGGTGTATATATATATATACTATAGTTAAAATTAAATAAATACTTATTCTTTGAAAGTTATGTTGTGGAAGCTAAGAAGATATTTGCTTGCTCACGGTTTGACAATTCGTCATTCATCGACTAATTAATATTATTCGAAAAGACAAAAACAAAATTATTATAAAATATACACTGTATATTAATATAAAAAGACTAAAGAGCAAATTCATAATATTGAATAATCTCCGTTATTTATTTGCATTATTTCTTTATTTATTTATATCTGACTAGAGAGCAGAACAAAGTATTATACTCAAATATCATAAGTCAATATATACAATAATTTCAAATTGAACCTTTATTATAAGATCATCTATGATTTGTGTTATGGAAGGTATATTAAGAAGGTCAAATAGATATTTAACGCCGCATATAGAGCATTGTTTTACCATATAATTTATGTCAAAAATAGTATAAAACCAAATTTTACTGGAATTTACTTGGATCAATTAAAAAGGCCGATCGTGCAATTAAAGGTGCTGATGGATTGCGCCATCTGGGATAATCGATTTTACTTTTCCAGAATTGACCAAATACCATTCTCGATTAATTAAGACTAAGACCATCAACCTAACCACGTACACGTTTAAGGCTATTGACCTTCAACAATAACATATCATTTATATTCCTAAAAATAAATAAAATATTGCAAATATACAATAAAATATATTTCTGAAAGCTTAAATAGGAATTTCGAAGTGGTAGAGCGCCATCTTTAGATACTAAGCGTTGATTTAGATTCATTCTATACGCCTTCTGAATATTTGTCCTCGTCAGTGTGGTGTACGTATCCGACCTGTCTGAGAGGATCTAAACTTTACATTATGTAACAATATTTTGTGACCTGATTGGCTCTGTACGTGTCCAGCCAAGATACTTTGCAAAAAAATAAATATCTAAAATAACAAATATCGATTTATATCAAAACAAAATACAATAAAACATAGTCGATATTTGTGAGACTATTATAAAAATAGGAATGACAGTCTATTATTCAGGCGCGTGCAAAATACTTTGAAAAAAATACATATATTGAAATATACTTTAGCTTTGATAAAATTTCAATGATATCTCCTTGTGTAGCCTGCGTCTGAATATTCCAAGACATATATGCTTTAAGTTGTGTAAATAAGGTGAAAATAAAGAGAGAGAAAGATATATTCAGGTATTTGAATTGTTTAAATAGAAAATCCTAAAAACTCAAATGAGCGGTTGTCTCAATTTCATTTTTCTTATAATTAAGCAATTTTTCAGTTTTTTTAGAAAAAAAGAAAATTATTAGGTAAAAAACAAAAAGCAAAATTAAAAACAATTTATTTGCGTTTAAATTTTGAATATTATGCGTTTTATATTTCTTTAGTATTCTCAATATGAAATTTATAAACATATTGCAATATATATATTTATTTATTTATTATAGAATAAGATATGTAATACATAAGGTTTGTGTGAATAATCTACGTTTCCCAATGTAACACACACGTGGATATAAAAACGATTTGAATGAAAAATAAATTTTGGAGAGTTCCGAATACTTTAAAAGCGTGACTAGATTGACTGGTATTTTAAGAGGTAATGATTAAATCAATAGACGCAGTCTTAAAACGCACTTTAAAGCAAATAAAGGATGTCGCCCGCCAAGGGGCCGGTGATGGAGCACAGGGCTAAGAGGGATAAAGGAGCCCCCAGGGTGTGCGGTGATATAGCACGGTGCCGTCACCGTCGGGCTAATGGGATTAAGGTGGGTGGGCTGAATTTGTTCAATTGTTTGGGCACAACACTGTTGTACACCTTTTTTCTCTCTCTATACTCTAGCAATAGATCTTCTATCTGAAGAAAACCCATAACAATCTATAATTCTATTTTAATGCCTTTTTCATCTTACTAGGTGACTCTTTATAATGTAACTCTATATGTTGGGAAATTCCCTAGCGAAATATTACTTGGTTTATTCAACAATGCCTTATTTTTTAATTCTCTATTCTCTAGGAATAGATCTTCTATCTGAAGTATTCCCTAACAACCTATAATTTTATTTATAATGACAACTTTTTTCATCGTATTAGGTGGCTCTTTATAATGTAGCTCTATAGGATGGGATATTCCATTGCGAATTTTTTCTTGGTATATTTAATAATACCTTATTTTTATAGGCCCCACTATTTATCAAATAAAATACTCAGTGCCTTCAATGAAAACTCTTTATGGACATAATATTAATTACAGAAAATGTTCTCTTATGTTATATTACATACGAAGCGTTTTGCCGTATTTTAATATATAAACATTTGGTATTATAATAATTTTTGTCTAACTAGTTTTTGTTATATTCTGAAAAAATTGATTAAAACCACATTTAACAGAAAGTTTTAAATATATATATTAAAAGCATATTCTCAATAGCTACTACAAATACGAATTGTTCCAATGAAAATTAAAATTAAGACGATTCAAGCTAAATGAACTATATATTAATTGTAACACATTAATTGACGAAACACTTAGGAGGGTTCGCTACTAATGATCCAGGACCTTCTATTACAAAAATCTAATCTTTCTGTTTGATATGATTGTGGGTAGTTAATCGTTCCTTGAAAATAGAAGAAAATATAGAAATAAAAAATGGATATAATTCACATTTTCTCATATGTTTGTAGAAGAGAGGCGCTAATTCTCTCTCTAATTTTAAATTTATTAATGTAATTACACTAAACGAATCAATAATTGTTTGAATATGAATATAGACCAAAAAATAATAGCAGGTGAAAATGTGGTTTCTTTATTATCCGCCAACGAGCATTTGATCGAAAATTTTACTTTGCAATAAATAAAAATATAATCGTTTTTATAAATCATCATGATTTTCTAAAATATATGCGTGTCGAACCGTTCATAGAAATATCCGTAAGTGTCTGTCTTACTCTCTCTCTCCAAATACTTGTAATAAACAAACTACCCTATCTCATCAAATATGAAATTTCGACCAAAATGAACATTAAAAGGGCTCTTTGACATATTGGCTTCAGAAAATTAGATACCAATAAAATTTTAATTTTTTAATATTAAATAAATGGAAATTTCTAAAATAAATGTTAGTTATTCACTATTAAAAAAGCTGATTAATTCAAAAAAATATATATATATGTATATTGTCCTTTATAATATCATATTAACATATATTTAGGTATATATATGTTATATGAGGAATATATTCAGTTACAAAGGTAATATCTTAAAATATTTTCCTATATATGGGACAGAAGCAAAATATGCCTTTCGTAAGCGGCTTAGAGTTTCTGAAGCCTTTAGAATCTGAATAAAGGATTTTAAAAGGACATATTTAGAAATGACTAGCCTCCCCTATGTTTCATCCACGAATATTCTATTCGAATATCTATATTTAAATTTTAATAGCATATATGATTGATTTTATTCGCGATCGAACGTTGTGGCCCACTGTACGTATTACATCCCAAACACGACACCAGCCATCTCTGTCTTGAGCTTGATGTACCATCTCGTCGACCGTCAAACCAGTGAGTTCTTTTAATTGGTCCACGTAGCGTATCGGTGGACGTCTAGGTATGTGTCGCCCAGCCGTCTAACCGGTCAATATGGTTTACCTCATTCCCCTGCGTCGCGCGATGTGACCGAGGAATCTCAAACAACTCCGTTGTACACGCCGCAGAATTTAATAGCATAGAATATATAAAATGTTGTTATTATAGCAATGGGTATGTGCTGAACCCGAGGTGTTACTCACAGTTCATGTCCACGATGACGGACGTGGAGGAGGGCACAGAGACGTTGTTGTTCGAGGCCTGGCAGGTGAAGACGCCCATGAGATCATGGCGCTGCAGCGCAGGGATCTCCAGTTCGTTGCGCACCACCCCCTGCATGGAGACCTCATAGGAACCGTCCAGTTGCACGGACTCCCGCCACCATGTCACTGAGGGCTGAGGCTTCCCTGAAAACCATAGTATACTTTGTAAAGGCGAAATAGGAAACTATAAATGTTAAATGATTTGAGTGAGTGTAGAATATGTGGGAGGTTGAGTAGATGTTTCAACTTTTGTTCACTAAACTCAGGACACAGCTTATCTTAATTATTTGATCAAATTTGATTATCATTTTTAAACGCTTTATAATCACTTTAATCTATGTGATTTTTAATTGAATCATTTTGTAGATTGTAATATTATACTTCGATTGACGCAGAATATATAAGAGATTAGTAGAAAAGCACTTTTAAAATCAAACATTTTCAAAATTTCACAAGTATTTTATTTCATTCAAAATTTGATTGGGTAGACGTTTTTTTTTATAGAACTCGTAAGGAACTTTGGTAATTTGGATGAGTGCCAATTACCTTAACAAATTCTAGCAGAAACAATTCTCTTAAAATACTAGACATATACCAATTACGGAGGTAACAATAATTGAAGAGAGAGAAAGAGAGAGAAAATATTCAACATATAATATTAGTAATTTTAAAAATATATATTGAATACTAGTAATATATATGTATGACTTGGGGCATTTTTTCACTTTTCCAAAATATTGATATTAATTAAAACTTCAGAACCTCTAAACCAAGCCTTCTACCAAAATAATTAAACTCATCAAAAATAAAATACAAATTGCGTAGAGATAGCCGAATGTTATTATCAGAGAGAAATACTATAGCTATATATATTTTATTTAATAATATATTACTTTATATGAAGATTTTATAATCTTAGAAACATTAAAGCACAAACATTTTATGCTCAAAGAGAATATATAAGTGTTTAGCGTCTATATACGAATTAAACAATTATAAAGTCAATACTATAATTCTAAATAGCAAAATAAATTAAAATTGTGTAAATTTGATTTACATATAAAGCAGAAGAGAAATCCTAAATATATGTGTGGATAAAAATTATAAATTACATAGATAATAAAATGTTAGTGAAAAGTTAATTTGTGTCAATATAAAGGGCTTTTGAAAGTTTTTTCTCTCGTCAAAATTATATTGTTCGGAATTGTTTCTCTCGAGGATTAACTTCATTTGTGCCATAACTAGTTCTAATCGGATTACTCGAGGAAGTTACAAAGATCTCCAAGTGTGTTACGGCCATTTAATTCTATCTTCAGGTAGGTCTTATAATAACGGTTGAGTGTAATTGTTGAGCCTTTATATTTATTACTATTATGTTGTTGACAAATAAGTATATTGTTTTTAAGGTCTATACAAACTTTGGAAGGTTTAGTATATAATATATTATCTCTTTTAAATGTTTGATTTTAATTTATGAAGAGTTATATTGAATGTATATTTGTTGATATATAAGAGACGATGTGTACATATCTCTAAAGTATCTTAGAATATTCAAAATATAGTTATTTTTTTCTATTCAAGGCTCTATATATATGTATATGATTTCTAGACAAAAACTCTGTTAAGTCGACCGCCAGATGTCGCGGCTTTAGAATACGTATATAGGCTCATTGTTGTTGTTATTTACTTTAATCAGCTCTCAAATATTTTTTTAAAATGTCAGTTGTAGAGTCAGTTTTCATTATATTTTCAAAAGTCACGCCTAAACACCATTTGAATATGGTTCTTGTACCAAAATTAAATTAATAATTTATCTAGGCAAATATTTCACATAATATATATAAACGATTGAAATAAAATCACAGAGAAAGTTAGAGCCTGAATGTGAACAAGGTTTACATTTAGGATCTCAACAAGTTTTTAATTATACTCACAAATAAGAGATAATACAGGTCCACGCAAAAGTGGCTATGCGTCATGAAAAGAAGAACCTAAGAGAAGAAGTAAAAATTGAGAAGATAGTTAAAATTGAAAAAAAAAAAAAAACATGAACCATAGTAGCCCTCAGTCAAACTAATACATCGTGGAGAGAAAAAATAGTATGTAGATATATATTAAGTAACGAATAAATATGTATCTGACTGATAAATAGGTTGGCGTTCTGCCCATCGATAAATTGTTTTGAAATTAGACTTTGAATCGTTGTTAATTCTATTAAATAATATATATAATTATAAAAAAATACATTATCTACAGAAATTGATTAGGAATAAGGCATAGAATCAGATCGCAGAGTATGAGACAATACCTGCTTTGATAGATTCGGACAAAACACCAATCTGTGATGAAAAAATACTTTCATTTGAAGTATTAAAATAAAATTATTACTTCTCTAATGTATATCATTGTACTTTACGAAACCACTCACAATATATATATTCATACAAAAGTGTATTTGGTTTCTAAAATGTTAATTGATGTATTAATCAAATTAGAATTCTTAACTGTCTATTCGAATTACAAAATAATTCAATGATATATTACATTGATTATTTTAAGAAAGATTTTTTCAAATTTCTTCGCAAAATATACACAATCTTTTAGCGAAATATGTGTTAATATTTATAATAAATATAACGATATAAATGTATAATGTATATTTGTAGATGTCCTTCCATAGATAGCAAATCTATAAAATTGTAGGGAAAGGATCTATATACTAAAACTATTTCTCGATTTTACAGCTATGCTAACAAGGAAGAACATTACAGGTCCGAGGGCTAACCTCTTTACAATGACAATACCTGTTGTTATATTCCATCGTTTTATATAAAAATTAATTTGTGTTGAATATTTATTCCAATGTATAAAGTGGGAATATGATAATTAAAAATAGTTTTTAGAAATGATGGATGATTAATCTCAAAATATAGCCCTTTGTAAGAAAACACATGATGAATATATATTTTCGCCGAGAAACATTCATGTTAATATCTTTTCTGCGCGATCATAGGTATAAAGGCAAAATCTACTAATTTGACGTTACTATCTCCATTGTCAAATTGATGTATATATATAACTTTGTGTCGGGCCTTATATTCATTACAAAGACACTCTGGCTATTCCATTATATCCCACAGGAAGAAATTGGCCTAATCTACAAAAATGGTGAGGAGCCATGTTGTAATTATCAGAATGTTATTTTATGAGATGATTTAGAAATATATTGTCCTGACTATATAACCGAATATAATAGAATTTCTTGGATTGAAATCTATATTTTGAAATTATTAAAAATATATTTAAATATATAATATTATCTAAAAAAAGAGATGACTATCAATAAATCTTCAGAGATGATTTGAAATAATTTGTTAATATACACTGCCAGTTTAACAAGTTGAAACCGAACAATTAAATTATAATTTTTATACTGAATATATATATGTATATATGTTTGTATGTGAAAGAAATATATAATATAATATAAATATTTAAAAAATAAAATAATAAAAGAGACTAGAGGTGTTTGTTATTTAAATAAAAAAGGCATATCTTGACCACGTTCACATGAACCTTTAGATGACAAAGCACCATCTATTGGAACATACCAACTAAATATTGATTTAGCCTGTTCCCTGATATTTGGCCAACCCATTTTCTAAATGTTTATGTCAACGTGGTCAAGATATGCCCTTTTTGATTCTAATAACAAACACCTGGCTTTTTTGATTATTTTATTTTTTATTATATTTTCACAAGTTTAGCGTAGTTACGCAAGTTTGGCCTCTTAAATACCCATTTCTCAATTTCTCAAAAAGCCTCTGGGACCAAAACATTTTTGTTTTATAGGTACACCATGATCCACGCTGACGAGGGCCCACAGCTCGAAACGCGTTTGTGGTTGACTTTTCTAGATTTATGAAGAAAATGAGTTGGCCGTATATCAGGGAACAAGCTAAATCAACGTCTAGATAATATTTGTTCCACTAGATGGCGCTCTGTCATCTAAAGGTTCATATGAACGTGGTCAGGATATGACTTTTTTTTTGTTTTCAATATATAGGTGTACATATTTTCAAATATAATAGTAAGCGGAGGAAATTTTTAAAATATAAATATCAGAAAATATCTACTTTATAGTATACTAGACGAATGACCCGGGCAACGCCCGGGTTTACCCGATTAAATGTTTTATTCAAACACTATTCGTTACAATTATAAATTGGCGCCGTGGATGTCACTCTTGTGAAACGTCCCGCTCCAATATTTACAGTCAGATTAGAAATTATAGTAAGATTAGAAGATTATAAATCTTCAAATCGAGCGAATGTCTATAAATATTTCGATTTAGATCAAGTATTCTAATTATTAAGCGAACACATACTATTATCAATAAAATTTTGAGAAGATTTCGATTTTAAACGTATTTATAACCTTGATAGAGGTCGCTGTTCGTGAGCTAAGTAGAATAATTTGAATATATAGTTTTAATATTTAATTTATATATAATTTTAAATAGCCTATCGTTTTCCTCGTATTTTTTAAACCTATGTATGGAAACTTTGGTACTGTAAAAAAAACTTTGCTTCAATAATATATTAAAAAAAAACACCCAGGCTAAGTTTTGAACCAAGGTTGTGGAAATACGAAGCCGCACACCTAACCATTAAGCTAAGCTTGGCATCATAAATATTCGCACGTAAAGCTATTTCAGGCCTTACATATTTCTAACGACCTTTTTGAAATAGGTTTTTGAAACATGGAAATTATAATACTTCAAATAAATAGAAATAGAGCGAACACAAATAAAACATACCAAATATTTCGAATTAGAGCAGTTATTTTAAATGGCGAATTAGATCAGTTATATCAAAAAATGAAAATATATAAATAAATAAAACTTACCGAATATATCAAGAGCAGTTATTTTAAACGGCGAATTAGATCAGTTATATCAAAAAATGAAAATATATAAAAAAATAAAACCTACCAAATATTTCAAATTAGAGCAGTTATTATATAAATATTTATATTATATGTGTTATTAAGCGAACTATTATTAGTTATTTTAAACGGCGAATTAGATCAGTTATATCTAAAAATGAAAATATATAAATAAATAAAACCTGCCAAATAATTCCTATTAGAGCAGTTATTAAATAAATATTTATATTATATGTGTTATTAAGTTAAACGTATTTATAACTTTTTAGTACTTGATAGAGGGCGCTGTTCGTGAGCTGAGTAGAATAATTTGAATATATAGTTTTAATAATTGATTTATATATTTTTTAAAATATCCTATCGTCTTCCCCGTTATCTTTTACCTATGTATGGAAATTTTGGTTTGAATTAGTGAACTACTGCGAATTTGTATACCGGACATACAAACACACAAACATTCATTTATATATATATATATATTATGATTAGAATTTTTTTTTTGTGTGTTTGATTGTTAAAAGGAGGTGCAGTCGTGGAAAAGTAAAGATAATTATTAACCTTTCAAGCAGATTTTTATTTTGAATCTCTTGAAATAAAAATATACATTAAATTATTTTTATCACAGGAATATAGAATTTATTAAATTAATTCTATAAATCGTGAATAAAAGATAGGTAGGGTTAAATATACATTATTTACAACAATAATAATTAAAAGTGGTATGTTTTGCATCTATGGTCAAATATATATAATAGTCAATGAATGAAAATAAAATATGTTTTTAAAAATAAAATAATTGTAAAACGAAAATTGAAATTATACCGCGAATGTTTCTTTTATAAAAATCGAAATTTATTTTCAAAGAGAAATAGCGACATTTCTAACTTTGAGGATGAGGTATGGAAAGGTGAAACATGAAGAGTAATGGCGAACGGAAAAATAAAAAGTGACCAGGGGCGGGAATCGAACCCACACCCTTCTGCTTACCGGGCAGGTGCCTTGTCCACTCGGCTACCCTGGACGTATTTTTCCGTTCGTAACTAATACTTAAAGTAACAGTCCAGGGTAGCCGAGTGGACAAGGCACCTGCCCGGTAAGCAGAAGGGTGTGGGTTCGATTCCCGCCCCTGGACACTTTTTATTTTTCCGTTCGCCATTACTCTTCATGTTTCACCTTTCCATACCTCATCCTCAAAGTTAGAAATGTCGCTATTTCTCTTTGAAAATAAATTTCGATTTTTATAAAAGAAACATTCGCGGTATAATTTCAATTTTCGTTTTACAATCATCAGCCGCGTTATATTGTATTTTAAATAAAATAATTGTATTTTAGATTATATAATATATATATAGGTATATCCTGACATAATCAGGATATACCTTCTTTTTTCTTAATATCAACACCTGACCCACTTATTTTTAATTTTTTCTATTGTTTTTTCATATATATAGGTATATTGTATTTATATATATTATATTTTTATTAAAATACAAATACAAATAAAATTTGAAAATATCTGCTTCTTGAACTTATAATATTACACTATATGATTAATTATAATTAACTAATAAATTCAAACACACAACACTTTTACAAAATTAAAAAATGATTCATTATATTGACTTGAAATGTTTATATACTGCTATAATAATACAAACAGTTTGCAGGGAAAAGGTCACCTCTAACAACGAAATAGACGAAAAACAGCACAATCTAATTCCATCATTTTCTCAATTTCCCATTATATTTCATATTATATAGGTATTATATATTTATTTAACTGAGAGTCACCTAAAGAATCTAATTAATGAAATTAAATAAATTTTATTTGTTTAAAAATAATGCAATTGTTTTTAACGAAATTCTCAAAACATCTATATAATAATGTATTTATATAACTTCATACAATCTTAAAATTATAGTTTATTTTGTTATATTTACTTTATGATATAATATATTTAGACATTATTAAACTCTATTCAATTATAATATTTTTAAATGTAATATTAAAATCAAATTAACATTTACAAACAGGATTAGAGAAATGCATAGAATTTATTAATACAAACCTAAAATAATAAATTTAAGGACACAAAAAACCTAATCAATCTATAATTAAAACAAACACATTGGCGAAAGGCTGATAATTTAAATTAGACTCATAATTAACACATAAAAACAAATACGGAGTTATTTTTATCCGGACATGGTTATTAATTTAAGGAAGTAGAGGAATTTTCCAATAAAAAATGCAACTGCAGCTTCGGTCGCCTTTATCTTGAAGCATCCATAATGGCGTCTATAATTGGACAGGGTTTTCTCTCCAATCGTTACCACCTTGTAACAATGGGGATTATAAAAATGAGCTATTTAAAAACCCATAAAATAAATGTCTGTAAAATACTTAGAAAAAGGACTCGATTGTGAAAATTTTATGTTAGATTTTATTTCTACCAGACAATTACCATTGTGTTTGGTAACATGTAAATTATTTTTTTGTATATCTATAAAATTTATTCTTGCGTGTGTATACATTTGAAAAAGATTTAATAGTAGACGTAAAATATAGGATTTGTAATTATATGTAACTAGGGAAAATAATTTAAATGGAATTGAAAATAAGAAAATACTAATGCTACTTGTATTATATTTTTAGTTCATATATATTTATATTTTCTGAATATACAGGGTGATCCAAAAGTCCCGCACTATTTTAAAAATTAATAACTCCGCGAATATTTGCGCTAGAGCAATGCGGTAAACACCATTGTATTCAGGATGCAATGGGATTTTTTATGGCAAATAATGAAAAATTCGAAATTGATTTTAGTTACAATTTTATTCGCCAGATGGCGCTCTACCAGAATCAGAGATTCAGCGGCCAAATTGTTTGATAAATTGAAAAATATAACTGATCGACACGTATTTTTCCTTTTTGAATACCAGGAAAGAACCCTAATAATATCAAATAACAAATTAATAAAACACCACTTCGCCAAAAGTATGAAGAATTGGTTAACGATTTTCAAATACAATCAGAGATATGTAAAATAGGTAAATGCAAATTAAAACATGTAGCAAAATTATTTATATTTTATATGGGGTTTTGTGAAATAGATTGAATGTTTGAAAAAGACTGCTGATATCAATACACGAATTTTTGAAATGTTAATATAGTACCAAAAATTATGATGGCAATATTAATAGGATTTCTTGCTATAAGAAATGTGTAGTTTCTTGACTGATTGGCGACCCTTGACTATTTAACTGGATATTTGTCATGATCCAACAAATGAAATATAGAGGGGAGTGACAAAATATATTTGTCGTACTTTATTCCAAATATCCTATGGGCTTGTCAAATGTTAACATTGTTTATTATACTGTATATAATTTTTAAAAATGTGTCCCCTCAAATAAAAATAATTTTTAAATCGACCTTTTGCGTTGAAAAACGTGGTAATAATTTTTTTTTCACAAAATTTCAAAAGTTATTGGTGTACAGAAAATATTCCTTATGCTATTTCTTCTAATGAGCGAAAAGCGATAGACTAAAAAAAGGGGGAAAATTGTGTGTACCAGTGTTATGCGAGAAGTTATAACACTCTGGTTTGCACGACATAATATGTGAGCAAATGACAAACAAAATATTACTGTTCACAAAAAAAGAGTCAAGATGTGAGGACAGCATTTATTATCCCCATATCCCAACAAAAAGAGCTGCAAAATATTGGTAGATAATATAATACATGGCGGCTTATATAAAACATGAGGTAACTGCCTTCTCTCTTGTATTAGGTCACAATCCTTGCTCAATGTGGCACCCTTCATTCTCAATCACCGCCTGCAGACGATAAATGACAGAATGGACAGCATTAAATAACATATCTGTTGAAATTGATAAAACGTGTCATATGATAAAATCCTTCAACATGGCCAATGTGGTAGGCCAGCATCGATAAACACACGATTTAATGTACCCCCATAAACAAAAATCGCAAGGCGTCAAGTCTGGTGATCTTGGAGGCCACTGATATATAAAGTGGCGACTTATCACACGATTTTCACCGAACGTATCATTCAGCAATTGTTTGGCACCTCGGGAGATATGAGGAGGTCCTCCATCTTTCATGAATGTTATTTCGCTTAGTGCTTTTGCCCTGCAATATGGGAATACCCTTTTCTCTCAAAAGTTGAACATAACGTTCACCAGTTACAAAAACGGTTTTAAAAGTTCTTCCATTGATTTTTCAAAGACAAATGGCCCAATAATAAAAGAAGAAGTGAAACACACAAAACTGTAACTCTAGGCTGATAAAGTGGGATTTCTGTAAAAATCCTAGGGTTTTCTGTTGCCCCAAATGCGGCTGTTTTGAATGATAAATTCTCCGTTTAGAGAAAAGTGAGCATCATCTGTCCACAGAACATTCGACAGCCAGTTTTCATCAATATCAATTTGCCGGAAAACCCTGCAGCGAATTCTTGACGCATCTCAAAATCGCCAACTTTCAGCTCGTGAAATCTTTGAATTTTGTATGGGTACACACAATAGAGACATTAAGTGAAGCGTCTTCCGATATCACAATCATACTCGGCGAATTTAACGCCAAAAGTTCAATTTGGGGATCACATGTCCAGGATAACAAAAGTCAGCAGGTTGAGGACATGCTAACCGACCTCAACCTTACACCGTTAAATAACGGAGAGAACACCTATCTATCTAAGTCTACAGGCACAGAATTCGCAATAGACATCACAGCGATAAATTACAACATCGCACCCACAACACAATGGAAAATCCTCAAAGGTGCTATCAGTGACCACAGACAAATTTTAACAACCCTAAACTTCAAAATTGAGAATGTCCATTAGAATAAAAGAACATGGAACTTTAGGAAAGCCGACTTGAAAAATTCACAGAAAAGCTTGAAGAACTGTGCAACGAAAAATTGAATTACAGAACGCTTGACAAAAACTTTGAAAAATTCTCTTCGAACATATCCAAAGCTGCAAAAGCATCGATACCTAGAGGCAGACGTAAAGACCTGTGGATACCTTTCTGGAAGGACCACAACATCGAGGCAATGATTGCAGAGAGAGACAATATCAATGAACTTCTTAAAACAAATAAAACTGAAGAAAACAGAAAGGAATTCATTGAAATTAGTCACAAAATAGAACAAGAAATTTGGATATGCAAACAAGAAAATGGCAGAATTCTGCGAAAAATGGATCCAAGAAAGGACAGCTAACACTGGAATATGATTAGAGTGTTAGAAAACAATCAAAACCAACACCAATCCTCCTATACTCTAACCGATATGAATAGAACAGCGAGAACGAGAAAAAACAGATGGCTGACATAATTGTTGAATATCTTTCAAGCACTTCCATACTCAACTATACGAATGAAGACAGGACTCTAAGAATAATATAAACCAGTTAGTTAAACAAGCAAGAAACTTCCATCAACAAGATATTTTCTCGAGAGACTTCACACTGAATGAGCTAAACTCATCAATAAAAAAACCCAAGAGGTCACCAAGAGATAATCTAATCTTTGGTCAAATGATTAAACCATTTGAAGACAAAGCTAATAAACAACTCCTACGAATACTGAACATTTCATGGCAAACTGGTAAACTACCAGGGAAATGGAAGATATCTATTATAGTGCCAATACTGAAACCAAACAAAGATGCCAAGGAATACAAGAACTATCGGCCAATTGCTCTCACCAGCACACTTTGTAAAATACCTGAACGAATTATCCACTCTAGGCTCATAGTCTGGCTCTCTAAAAATAATAAAATAAACCTCTACCAAACTGCCTATAGATCCCAGCACTGTACGACTGATCAACTGTTCTACTTCTGTCAATCAATAATAGATTCTTTCCAGGAAACACCGCCAAAGAAGACCACGGCTATATTCCTTGATATGACCTCAGCCTTTGATCGAGTGTGGAGGGAGAAATTACGTGAAAAGCTGCACAACATCGGAGTAAGAGGAAAAACCTTAATCTGGATTGCAGACTTCTTAAGGGGTAGAAGGTTAAAGGTTCGGGTCAATGGAGAATTTTCCAAGGAAGGAAGAACATGGGCTGGTGTACCTCACGGATCTGTGCTCAGTCCTCGACTCTATCTGCTATATATTAACGACATCCATCCTTACCTCACTGAAGACACAAAGGTTGCCTGTTATGCAGATGATATAGCCATATGGCACACAAGTAACAGCATAGAAAAATCGTAAAAATTCTGAACACATCAATGAGAGGACTGGAGATGTGGGCAATGGAACTCCAAATGACCATAAACCCAATAAAACCAAACCTATGCGTCTTCTCCACTCACAGGGAAAAAGGCATAAATATAACCACAAAATAAGTATTAACAAACAAATAATTGATAAAATTAGAAATCCATAATACCTAGGTGTCTGGATCTTTCCAGTTGGTCTCGAGGACCACGCCATCACCATCTCCTAAGCGGCGAAATACGCAATCTAGTACGTATTCATCGTAGATCGCAAAATGCGTGGTGTCGCTGGAGACCCACTGGCGATTCTCCACCAAACTCTGCAGCGCTGGCAGAGGCGCCATATTCATTGTACATAGTGTATATAATGCAAATTATCTTTTTTTTTCAATAGAGTGCAGACTGTGCATGTATTGACTAGATGTCAACAAAATTATTTTAATTATTATTGATGAGGAATTGGAATTTTCAGAACACATAATTAGCACCTCAAATAGAGCTATCAGAAAACTAAACATTCTGAGAAGGCTATGTGGAACAAATTGGGGCGCAAAATCCAGAATTCCCAGAACAACATATACCACCTTAATAAGGCCGATAATGGAATATGCAACACCGGTCTGGGCTCCCTCAAGCTCATCACTAAAAGTAAGACTAGACAGTGTTCAAGCAAAAGCGGCCAAAATAATCACTGGTGCTGTTTCATCCACCAACAATGAGAAAATTCAGAGAGAATGTGTTCTAGACCTACTCGCTCGAAAGCAGAAGACAAAATAAAAACAACTTGGATCGACACTTCGGAAACGAGGAACCAGAGGACGAGATCTCTCTGGCCACTTGTGGTTTGGTGGATCCGCCCTTTTCTGAGAATGAGGTGAAACTTACGGCTTTCAAGTTCGGGAAAAGGAAATCTCTTGGTCCCAAAGGGATCGATAACACGGTCGTGAAAGCCCTGGTAAGGATGCACCCATCGCTTCTTTCCAGGTTATTCAAGAGGTACATTTCCTGAGGCATGGAAGGTTGCCCGAGTAGTGCTTCTCGAAAAGTCTGGTATAAAGGGTAATTCTCCTAATGATTATCGTCCGCTTTCTTTACTAGTGTGTTTAGGTATGGTCCTGGATAGCCTACTAGCTCAGCGACTGAAGCACTGGCTAGAGAGTAATGAGCTCCTTTCCTCTTTCCAACATGGTTTTAGGGAAGGGAAGTCCACAACCACAGCTCTGAACGAGGTGTTAGAGGGGGTTGAGATGGGCTTAAATAAGGGTGCTTGGGTTCTTTTCGTGGCCCTGGACATTGATGGCGCGTTCAACTCCATGAGCTGGAACAAGCTGATGGGAAATTTGATGGACATGGGTTGTCCTGATAATTTGTGTAGTTTGGTTCGTGACTTACTGAGGGATAGACGGATTAGCCTCAGTTTTGGTAGGCGGAAGTTGGAAAGAAACTGTGCTAGGGATTGCCCCCAGGGCTCTTGCTGCGGACCTATGCTGACGACCAGTTTCTCATTGTTGAGGCTGCTTCGAGAGCGAAGGCTGAGAAGTGTATTGAAACTTCTCTCCAAATTTTCTCGATCTGTGCCCATGACTCTGGCCTTAAGTTCAATGTCTCCAAAACTAAAGCCTTCAGCTTTAAGCCTAGGGACGTAAGAAATAAAAGGAAAGGGATCAAATGGGAACACAAGCCGGCTATCCGGATGGAAGGACGGAGGGTAGCGTTGTTCAATAGGATGACCATCCTGGGGGTGGTCATTGATGACAAGATGGGTTGGCAATACCAGGTGGAGGAGATGGTGGCGAGAGGCAGGGAGGCGTTGTGCAGGCCTGTCCTGGTTGGCTCTCAACAGGGGGGGGGGGGGGAGAAGGAGGGTACTATTTTTAGGAACCTCTGCCTCTCCTGTGTCGAGCCAATCTTGCTATATGCTTCCGGGGCTTGGTGGCGCCGAAACAGGGATCAGAAGGTGGCAACAACTCTAGAGAGAGTGCAGAGGACAGCGGCACTCAGAATCACAGGGGGATATCGCACTACCAGCAGTGAGGCCTTATTGGTCCGCGCTGGGCTTATTCCCCTGGGATTGAAACTAGAGGAGGAGACCATCAGACAGAAGATCTGGGAGAACAGGGAAGAGGCCCTGGGACTTGAAGCGGGGGCCCTGGAATCGAAGAGGGACCCAAGGAAGCCTCCGCAGTGGTTGCCAAAGTGGAATTAGAGTCCTGGAGGGCCGACAGGGATTGGAACGGAGGTTTTCACTGATTGTAGTAAGTCTGGAACCAATACTGGAGCTGGGGTAGTGATATTCACTAATGGAGAGCTGATCTTCCAAGAAATTTTAACACTCAGAGTGGACGAATTGGTCTTTTCAGCCGAGCTGGTTGCGATCAGGGTAGCCCTCAGAGTGTGTGCCGAGAAGAACTTCAGGCCGGACCGCCTCTATTCAGATTGTATGTCGGCCCTCATCGCCATCAATCTGGAGAAAGGGCAACTCGCGCATCAAATAATCCAGGAGCTGGAGATGATGTCGCGGGCTCCGGAGCTCCCTTGGTTTAGGAGACACAGCCTCATCGAAGGTAATGAGTTCGCAGACAGGATCGCTAAGGCAGGATGCTTTAGAGGTAGATCACTGAGGACCCCAGTGACCAAGAAAGAAGTTTATAGGAGGATCAGGGGGCACGTCCAGGACTTATGGTTGGACAGATGGAGGAACAGTGTGAAGGGGAGAGAGGTATTCAATGGGGTAACAACACCCAAGTACCTCTGTAAGGTAATGTCCCACAAAATCATTAGGGTAGTTCGGGACATGGGCTCTTCTCCAAGTCTCCACAGATTTAAAATTAAGAGAAACCCTGATTGCGTCTATGGAGAAAGGAATGTGAATGCACGCCACTACGTCTTGGATTGTCCAAGGGTAGTGGGTGTGCAGGAAGAGAGAAGGAGGGCGAGGGGCGCGATCGAGAGTAAGCTGCTGAGAAATCACAGCAAGCTTCTTGAGAAAGCCCACGACGTGGCAGCTGAGCTTTTCCTCAGCTGTGAGTGAACAGAGTCGACCGGGGGCTGCCTCCCCGCGGTCCCTGCTGGACACAGTAGATAGTTTCCTATTTTGCTGTGATTAAAGGCCACCGGTATAGAAATCCTTCCAGACAGGTTGTCTGGGAGGTGGTGTTTCCAGGTACAATGTCCAAGCACTATCTTGGATACCGTTACTTGGCTTATGAGTTGAACTGAATAGCAGCGAAGGGCATGCTTTGCATGCCGGCTTGTGGACCGAAAGGTCTGGGTGGCCATCTGCTTCTAGGGTGTACCAACTGTGCTTAGGTGAGATCCTCCAGTTCTTGTTTATTTTGGCTACTGTTTCTATTTCTTTAAAAGTAAGTTTATTTTTCTTTAGCAAGGGTTCTTTTGTGCCTTTCTTTCGCTAGCGCATCAGCAGCTTCATTGCCTTCAATGCTAACATGTAAGGGTTTCCATTGAAGGTGAATTTTTGAGGTATTGAGAGTTTTTGGAGATAACCAATTATGTTCCTGCTTACTTTGTCTCTAAGTTCCCCTGTGTGACTCAAGTGTTGTATGGCACTTCTACTATCAGTAAGAATCCATATATCGTGATGTTTAGTGTTTCTGATGGATTTTAAGACGTCCTAGATGGCTATAATTTCTGATCTGAAGACTGAGCAAAATTCTGGGTTTCCTCTGTTTATTTTCTCATTGCCATTTGTGGTTTTAATGAGAGAGCCACTGCCAGTGTGTCCCAACTCGTCTCTGCTACCATCGGTATAGATAGTTATTGCATTTTAGGAATTTTATTAATTATTTCTAATGAAATTGTTTGAGTATTCTGTAGTATGTAGTGTGTATTAAGTATTCTGGATTTTGGTATTGTTTTTTGGTGGGTTCATTTAAAGTGGCATTAAAAATAACATTTTGTTAGTGGTTCGCATGGAGATATTTTTTTAGCCAAATAATTATTTTCCACTTTATATTTTAAAAATCCATTTCTTTTGGCCAGGTGGAGAGGGCCTTCTTTTTCGAGACTTTTATTGGATTCTCAATTAAGTATGTTATTGGGAGTTCTGTGTTTGTTTCCATAACTCTTGATTTTGTTTATATATTTTGGCAGATTGTAGCTTATTCTATCCTTTAAGGGCATAATGTCTGCCTCGTAAAGTACAATATCATTAGGGCAGGTATTTCGAAGACCTGTAATAATTCTAGCTGCATTTAGTTGTATCCTTTCCAGTGTTTTTAGATTTGTTTCAGATGCTGTACCATAGATTTGATATCCATATTCCAAGATAGGTCTCATTAGAGATGTGTAAGTTAATTTTAGTGTTGTTGCTTCAGCTCCCCACTCTCTTCCTGAAATATATTTCAAGATTTTTAGTCGGTCTCTTCCTTTTCTAACACAACTCCTTCAATATGTTTACTGGAGTTAATTTCTCGATCCAGGGTGTAGCCGAGATATTTACGATGTTTATTATATTGCAATTGTTGTTCTTCCAGAATAATATTTGGTATTATTTTGTATAGTTTCTTATTGGTAGTAAAAAGATAGGTTTCAGATATTTGGGGGTTAAATTCTAATTTATGTTTATTAGCAAATTTTTCTAGGTGGAGAAGAGTCTTGTTCAAATCTCTTTCAGATTTTTTCCAGTTAGTGTTGCTGCTCCATAGAATAATGTCATCAGCGAAAAGTCCAATAGTGGTTTTATGTGAAACTCTTTCTTCTATGCCTGCAATAAATAGGGTGAAGAGAGTTGGGCTAAGGACTGATCCTTGTGGTAATCCTTGATACAATTTGAAGGTTTTAGATAGAGTGCCATTATATTTGACCCTGATGTATATATTTTTAAGGGAATCATTTATCCAAATTATAGCTTTTCCATCAATTTTGAAATGTTTGTATAATTTTGTAATTAACTTGTTTTTCCATACCTTATCAAAAGCTTGTGTAAGGTCTAAAAAGCAGCTATGGTGTGGTTAGTTGGTTTTTTGTTTTGTGCATCTTTTACCTTTTGTGTGAAAAATAAGAGTTGTTCTATTGTCCCATGTCCTTTCCTAAATCCATATTGTTCTTCTGGTAAGAGATTTCTTGTGTCGGGGTGGTAGGTGAGTCGTCTGAGTATAATTTTTTCCATTAATTTGCAGCAAATATTTGTGAGGGAGATAGGTCGGTAGTTTTTTGGGTCATCAGCAGATTTGTCAAGTTTTTTAATGGGAATTATTGTTGCATTTTTACAGTCTTGAGGCAATTTTCTAGTTTTCCAGGAGTTATTGAAAATATTAAGAAATATTTCTTTGCCAATTCTGCCCAAGTTTGATATCATTCGGCCATGTATTCCATCTGGCCCAGGAGTCTTGTTTAGGTCAGTGTTTTCTAATGCATTAAGCTAGCTCTTTCATATTGATTTTTTTTAATGGAAAATATTATGAGTGCTGGTGACATTTTTACAGTCATAAATAATCTTTCGGGCCCTTTTCAACCTTGATTCTACTACTTATTTGATATGAATTACCTAAAAGATTGGCAGCAATTTTGTCATTAGTTGCTGGTGTACCATCTGTATTCTTAATCATATTTGTGTTTTCAGTTTGTGGCTGGACTCTGTCAATTTGTTTTGCCAAATTCCAAAGTTTTGTATTTGGGTTTCTTGGGTTCAGGTTTTCACAAGTTTGTTTCCATTTTTCCCATTTCACATTTACGTATAATCTTTTTATTTTTGCAATCACAATGTTCAGTTCAGTTCTACAATTTGTTTGGTTTTGGGTGCACTTTTTGTAGTTCATTTCTTTTAGTGATAAGTGTTTGAATATTTTTGCCTGGTGTGTATAATTTGGAATCCATTTCTTAATATTACCTCTTGGTATTGAAACTTTGGCTGATTTTATAATGGTGTTTTCGGAAGATATCATATTAGCCTTTTTGAAGTTCCAGAATTTTTCTTAATTGAGCTGGTTCTGGTCTTGGTGATAATTTCTATCAAAATAGACAAATGATCATTTACAATACATTTTAATATTTGCCATTTGCATCTGTGGAAAATGTCAGGATAGTAAAACCTCATATCAAGGGCTTGTGCAGTATTATAGCTTGTAGGAATGATGGGTAGGATTCCCATCATTTAAGCACATGAAGGCATTGTCGTCAAATATGTTTGATAGTATTTTGCCTCTTGGGTTTGGCGTAGAACATCCCCATAGTTGATGTTTGGCATTAAGGTCACCTACAATAATAGTGTTGTCTGTAAGAAATTGAGCCATTGTTCCATCGTTAATAAATGTATTGTTTGGAGGGTGACACATATTGTATATGTTGATGGCTTTGTTATGATTGAGGTAGACTTTGATACCCCCTGGGCTTTGAGGTCTAATGTGTTTGGAATATTAACGGATATGTCCTCATAGTACAAATTCTTGATTTAAAATGCTAGGCCACGCCCTTTAACAACATATACAGATGGATCTTCAGACCTTACCCTGAGTAATGGAGGGGCCGGAATTAACATAATACTAAAGATGGAACAAACATCAAGCAGGACAGATTTCGTCAAACTTCACTTGTGAACTGACAGCTATCTGGAAAGCCCTTGATCTATGCCTTAACCAACCATCCCTGCATCAAGCAGAAGGAATTTCAATATACAGCGACTCCATATCCGCTCTAGAAGCAATTCAGAAGGGCAATACTAAAATCACACAGAATATACACTCGTTACTTACCCAACTGGAACCATTGGAGAATAACTGCATTCTACATTGGATCCCTGCCCATGTTGGGATCGGGGGTAATGAAATGGCATTTGAATTGGCAAAGGAAGCCAGAAAGTTGAGCCAAAGGAAAGAACAAATGTCATTATTTGACGCTGATTCTTTGTCAAAATACAAGATAATTAAACAAAGAAATAAGAAAAGATCAAAATGCGAAATAAACTCTGAGAGAAAAATTACAAAAGCTATAACAAGACTTAGAACAAAACACTATAAAGGAATGAGAATACATCCAGATGGCACAAGAACCTATAGGGCATGCAACAATTGTCCTGGTGTGGAACTTACACCTACCCACATATTCTCATAGCCAGCAATGGCCGCAGCCTTGCAGAAATTTGACATAGACCCAGAGCAGCAGCTTTACACACCCAAGATAGTGGACATTGCTGCTTCTGTGATGGAGATGCATGGATACATCTGAGGGTCTTTATTGGACACGACAACAACAACAGCATTCCAGAGTAAAATAAATTATCAGAGATAGATACATATTTTTCAAATGAATTAAAATAAATATAATCGATACTGAGTGAGAGTTGAATTAAAAATATTAGAAATTTATTATCTTCAGAAACAAACCGTATCTAAAATATCAATTTTCTTTTTGCTACATGTTTTAATTTGCATTTACCTATTTTACATATCTCTGATTGTATTTGAAAATCGTTAACCAATTCTTCATACTTTTGGCGAAGTGGTGTTTTATTAATTTGTTATTTGATATTATTAGGGTTCTTTCCTGGTATTCAAAAAGGAAAAATACGTGTCGATCAGTTATATTTTTCAATTTATCAAACAATTTGGCCGCTGAATCTCTGATTCTGGTAGAGCGCCATCTGGCGAATAAAATTGTAACTAAAATCAATTTCGAATTTTTCATTATTCGCCATAAAAAATCCCATTGCATCCTGAACACAATGGTGTTTACCGCATTGCTCTAGCGCAAATATTCGCGGAGTTATTGGTAGATAATATAATACATGGCAGCTTATATAACACATGAGTAACTGCCTTCTCTCTTGTATTAGGTCACAATCCTTGCTCAATGTGGCACCCTTCATTCTCAATCACCGCCTGCAGACGTTAAATGACAGAATGGACAGCATTAAAAAACATATCTGTTGAAATTGATAAAACGTGCCATCTGATAGAAGCCTTTAACATGGCCAATGTGGTATGCCAGCATCGATAAGCACACGATTTAATGTACCCCCATAAACAAAAATCGCAAGGCGTCAAGTCTGGTGATCTTGGAGGCCACTGCTATATAAAGTGGCGACTTATCACACGATTTTCAACGAACGTATTCTTCAGCAATTGTTTGGCACCACGGGAGATATGAGGAGGTCCTCCAACTTTCATGAATGTTTTTTCGCTTAGTGCATTTTTCCCTGCAATATGGGAATACCCCATATGAACATAACGTTCACCAGTTACAAAAACGGTTTTAAAAGTTCTTCCATTGATTTTTCAAAGAAAAATTGCCCAATAATAAAAGAAGATGTGAACCCACATAAAACTGTAACTCTAGGCTGATAAAGTGGCATTTCTGTAAAAGTTCTAGGGTTTTCTGTTGCCCAAAAGCGGCTGTTTTGAATGTTAGATTCTCCGTTTAGAGAAAAGTGAGCATCATCTGTCCACAGAACATTCGACAGCCAGTTTTCATCAATATCAATTTTCCGGAACGCATCTCAAAATCGTCAACTTTCAGCTCGTGAAGCCTCTTCGGATATCACAATCATACTCGGCGATTTTAACGCCGAAAGTTCAACTTGGGGATCATCTGTCCAGGATAACAAAGGTCACCGACCTCGACCTTACACCATTAAATAAGGGAGAGAACACCTATCTATCCAAGTCGACAGGCACAGAATCCGCAATAGACATCACAGCGATAAATTTCAACATCGCACCCACAACACAATGGAAAATCCTGAGAGGTGCAATCAGTTAACAACCCTAAACTTCAAAATTGAGAATGTCCAACAGAATAAAAGAACATGGAACTTTAGGAAAGCCGACTTGAAAAAAATTCACAGAAAAGCTTGAAGAACTGTGCAACGAAAAATTGAATTACAGAACGCTTGACAAAAACTTGGAAAACTTCTCTTCGAATATATCAAAAGCTGCAAAAGCATCGATACCTAGAAGGAGACGTTAGACCTGTGGATACCTTACTGGAAGGACCCCAACATCGAGGCAATGATTGCAGAGAGAGACAATATCAATGAACTTCTTTAAAAAAATAAAACAGAAGAAAAGAGAAAGTAACACATTGAAATTAGTCACAAAATAGAACAAGAAATTTGGATATGCAAACAAGAGAAAATGGCAGAGTTCTGCGAAAAAAATGGATCCAAGAAAGGACAGCCAACACTGGAATATGATTAGAGTGTTAGAAAAGAATCAAAACCAACACCAATCCTCCAATACTCTAACCGATATGAATAGAACAGCGAGAACGAGAACAAACAGATGACTAACATAATTGCTGAATATCTTTCAAGCACTTCCATACTCAAATATACGATTGAAGACAGGACTCTAAAAATAATATAAACCAGTTAGTTAAACAAGCAAGAAACTTCCATCAACAAGATAATTTCTCGAGAGACTTCACACTGAATGAGCTAAACTCATCAATAAAAAAATCTAAGAGGTCACCAAGAGATAATCTAATCTTTGGTCAAATGATTAAACACTTTGAAGACAAAGCTAATAAACAACTCCTACGAATACTGAACATTTCATGGTAAACTGGTGAACTACCAAAGAATTGGAAGATATCAATTACTGTGCCAATACTGAAACCAAACAAAGATGCCAAGGAATCCAAGAACTATCGGCCAATTGCTCTCACCAGCATACTTTGTGAAATAACAGAACGAATTATCCACTCTAGGCTCATAGTCTGGCTCACTAACAATAATAAAATAAACTTCTACCAAACTGCCTATAGATCCCAGCGCTGTACGACTGATCAACTGTTCTACTTCTGTCAATCAATAATAGATTCTTTCCAGGAAAAACCGCCAAAGAAGAGCACGGCTATATTCCTTGATATGACCTCAGCTTTTGATCGAGTGTGGAGGGAGAAATTACGTGAAAAGCTGCACAACATCGGAGTAAGAGGAGAAACCTTAACCTGGATTGCAGACTTCTTAAGGTGAAGAAGGTTAAAGGTTTGGGTCAATGGAGAATTTTCCAAGGAAGGAAGAACGTGTGATACTGCAGTCCTGGATTTTTCCAGTTGGTCTCGACGACCGCGCCATCACCGAGATGTACGCGACGAAGTACGCGATCTAGGTATTCATCGTAGATCGCAAAATGCGTGGTGTCGCTGGAGACCCACTGGCGATTCTCCATCAAACTCTGCAGCGCTGGCAGACGCGCCATATTCATTGTACATAGTGTATGTGATGATTTAAGACCATGGAATTGTTGTAAATAGTCCAGATATCTACTACCACATGTTCCACCACGTAATCTATATATATAAAATTGAATGTCTGTCTGTCTGTCTGTGTGTGTGTGTGTCCTCTATGGATTCATAAACCATACATCCAATCGCCGTGAAAATTTGGGATATTATTAGGTGTATCCCCGGAAAGGTTTACGAAAAATAATTTCTTGAATATCTTGAATATCCTTAGAGTTATTTGCAGATTTGTATATTTAACTCGCAAGCAGCGCCGCCATTGAGACGGAGATAGGCTTAGTTTGCTGCTTCTGATGACCTTGGGTCATCGTGTGAGTCACAGCATGATGCTACAAAAACACTCTCTCTGGGGATTTTACAGCGTCGACAACCTGTAAGATTGCCTCTCTCATATATTATACTTTAAACATCTGCTTAATTAAAGCATTTTTCATTTGAAAGAGACTGCTCTCTTAACCCCCTTTAGACAACATTAAATGATATCCAGTGTCGATGATTTTGTAATGTATAGAATTAGGAAAGACAAGATTCACGATGACACGGCTCACAGGGAACGGTAAAAAATGTTCACTTTATCGAGGAAATACAAAATTCGGGATGACACGGCACACAGGGACCGGGAAAAAATGATCACTTTATCGAGAGATTCACGACCATGATTTTATTCAACTTATCGAGTATTTATCAAGGGACCGGGAAAATATGTTCACTAGATAAAACGATGATTTTGTAATGTAGAATATTATGAAAGACAAAATTCAGGATAACACGGCACACAGGGACCGGGAAAAAATGTTCACTTTATCGAGAGATACACATTTACGAGTTTCAAATTATCAAAATATATCTCTTTTTTTTATAAGTTTATAGAGAATTGTTTTAACAAATGTTCGTTAGACAAACCTTTACTCGGGTAAAACCTCGGGCGAAGCCGGGTACGTCCGCTAGTTGTATATAACTTCTTATTTACTGCAAATAGAAAGCCTCAACTAACATCAATCTGTACCGCGTAAGAATCTAATAAAGTATAGCAACTGTACAGATAGAAGTAATGGAGACTAACAGGAAAAATTAAAATTAAAACTAATCAGGCTTAGGTGAAAATAGGAGAGAAGACCTAGCAAACCCAGCCCAACTTTTACAAGGTCGTGGCCCTCCTGGATAATAAAACTTCCCCCCCTGTTTACGTCAGAAAAGAGCAGTGACCTGTTCGGACCCAGCTCAGCTATAAAAGGAGGCCCCGATCCTCAGTTAGTCAGTCCTTAGTTAGTCTTCGTTCCAGTCCCTGTCCACCGGACGCTCCGATAAAAGGTAAACCCTTTCCTGCCAGAAATCTCCTCGTCCCATTCCTTCTTGACGTTCAGACGCTTCTAAGTGGAATCTCTATTTGCTTATTTCACCTTTGGCCCAGCTGTGTCGCCTTCCACCACGACTGCACGGTAGAGTTGACATCGAGGTTCGTCTAGCATCAGGTAACACTGGTCCCAGAGGTCCCAAGATATCACATGTATATAATGCATATTATCTTTTTTTAAAATAGTGCAGACTGTGCACTTTGTATGTATTGACAAGATGTCAATAAAATTATTTTAACTGTCATTGATGAGGAATTGGAATTTTCAAAACACATAATTAGCACCTCAAATAGAGCTACCAGAAAACTAAACATTCTGAGATGGCTATGTGGAACAAATTGGGGAGAAAAACCCAGAATTCTCAGAACAACATATATCACCTTAATAGGGCCGATAATGGAATATGCAACACCGGTCTGGGCTCCCTCAAGCTCATCCCTAAAAGTAAGACTAGACAGTGTTCAAGCAAAAGCGGCCAAAATAATCACTGGTGCTGTTTCATCCACCAACAATGAGAAAATTCAGAGAGAATGTGTTCTAGACCTACTCGCTCGAAAGCAGAAGATAAAATAAAAACAACTTGGATCGGCACTTCGGAAACGAGGAACCAGAGGACGAGATCTCTCTGACCACTTGTGGTTTGGTGGATCCGCCCTTTTCTGAGAATGAGGTGAAACTGACGGCTTTCAAGTTCGGGAAAAGGAAATCTCCTGGTCCCGAAGGGATTGATAACACGGTCGTGAAAGCCCTATTAAGAATGCACCCATCACTTCTTGCCAGGTTTTTCAATAGGTGCCTGGACACTGGTACTTTTCCTGAGGCATGGAAGGTTGCCCGAGTAGTGCTTCTCGAAAAGTCTGGTAGAAAGGGTAATTCTCCTAATGATTATCGTCCGCTTTCTTTACTAGTGTGTCTAGGTATGGTCCTGGATAGCCTACTAGCTCAGCGACTGAAGCACTGGCTAAAGAGTAATGAGCTCCTTTCCTCTTTCCAACATGGTTTTAGGGAAGGGAACTCCACAACCACGGCTCTGAACGAGGTGTTAGAGGGGGTTGAGATAGGCTTAAATAAGGGTGCTTGGGTTCTTCTCGTTGCCCTGGACATTGATGGCGCGTTCAACTCCATGAGCTGGAACAAGCTGATGAAATTTGATGGACATGGGTTGTCCTGATAATTTGTGCAGCTTGGTTTGTGACTTCCTGAGAGATAGACGGATTAGCCTCAGTTTTGGTGGGCGGAAGTTGGAAAGAAACTGTGCTAGGGGTTGCCCCCAGGGCTCTTGCTACGGACCTATTATGTGGAATATCCTGGTAAACACTGTTTTCCAGGAGGAGCTACCTGAGGGAGCCTGGCTGGTTCTCTATGCTGACGACCAGTTCCTCATCATTGAGGCTGCTTCGAGAGCGAAGGCTGATAAGTGTGTTGAAGCTTCTCTCCAAATCCTCTCGAACTGGGCCCATTACTCTGGCCTTAAGTTCAATGTCTCCAAAACTAAAGCCCTCAGCTTTAAGCCTAGGGACATAAGAACTAAAAGGAAAGGGATCAAATGGGAGCACAAGCCGGCTTTCCGGATGAAAGGACGGAGGGTAGCGTTGGTCAATAGGATGACCATCCTGGGGGTGGTCATTGATGACAAGATGGGTTGGCAATACCAGGCGGAGGAGATGGTGACGAGAGGCAGGGAGGCGTTGTGCAGGCCTGTCCTGGTTGGCTCTCAATAGGGGGGGGGGGGGGAGAAGGAGGGTACTATTTTTAGGAACCTCTGCCTCTCCTGTGTCGAGCCAATCCTGCTATAACAGGGATCAGAAGGTGACAAAAACTCTAGAGAGCGTGCAGAGGACAGCGGCACTCAGAATCACAGGGGGATATCGCACTACCAGCAGTGAAGCCTTTTTGGTCCTCGCTGGGCTTATTCCCCTGGGATTGAAACTAGAGGAGGAGACCATCAGACAGAAGATCTGGGAGAACAGGGAAGATGCCCTGGGACTTGAAGCGGGTGCCCTGGAATGGAAGAGGGACCCAAGGAAGCCTCCGCAGTGGTTGCCAAAGTGGAATTGGAGTCCTGGAGGGCCGACAGGGATTGACACGGAGGTTTTCACTGATGGTAGTAAGTCTGGAGCCAATACTGGAGCTGGAGTAGTGATTTTCACTAATGGAGAGCTGATCTTCCAAGAAAGCTTAACACTCAGAGTGGACGAATTGGTCTTTTCAGCCGAGCTGGTTGGAATCAGGGTAGCCCTCAGAGTTTGTGCCGAGAAGAACTTCAGCCCGGACCGCCTCTATTCAGATTGTATGTCGGCCCTCGTCGCCATCAATCTGGTGAAAGGGCAACTCGCGCATCAAATAATCCAGGAGCTGGAGATGATAACGCGGGCTCCGGAGGGTTAGGGGACACAGCCTCATCGAAGGTAATGAGTTCGCAGACAGGCTCGCTAAGGCAGGATGCTTTAGAGGTAGATCACTGAGGACCCCAGTGACCAAGAAAGAAGTTTATAGGAGGATCAGGGGGCACGTCCAGGACTTATTGTTGGACAGATGGAGGAAAAGTGTGAAGGGAGAGAGGTATTCAATTGGGTAACAACACCCAAGTACCTCTGTAAGGTAATGTCCCACAATTCATTAGGGTAGTTCGGGACATGGGCTCTTCCCCAAGTCTCCACAGATTTAAAATTAAGAGAAACCCTTATTGCGTCTATGAAGAAAGGGATGTGGATGCACGCCACTACGTCTTGGATTGTCCAAGGGTAGTGGGTGTGCAGGAAGAGAGAAGGAGGGCGAGGGGCGCGATCGAGAGTAAGCTGCTGAGAAACCACAGCAAGCTTCTTGAGAAAGCCCACGACGTGGCATCTGAGCTTTTCCTCAACTGTGAGTGAACAGAGTCGACCGGGGGCTGCCTCCCCGCGGTCCCTGCTGGACACAGTAAATAGTTTCCTCTTTTGCAGTGTTTAAAGGCCACCGGTATAGAAATCCTTCCAGACACGTTGTCTGGAAGGTGTTTTTTACAGGTACAATGTCCAAGCTCTAGCTTGGATACCGTTACTTGGCTTATGAGTTGAACAGAATAGCAGCGAAGGGCATGCTTCGGATGCCGGCTTGTGGACCGAAAGGTCTGGGTGGCCATCTGCTTCTAGGGTGTACCAACTGTGCTTAGGTAGGATCCTCCAGTTCTTGTTTATTTTTGTTTTGGCTACTGTTTCTATTTCTTTAAAAGTAAGTTTATTTTTCTGTAGTAAGGGTTCTTTTGTGTATTTTTTCGCTAGCGCATCAGCAGCTTCATTGCCTTCAATGCTTACATGTAAGGGTATCCATTGAAGGTGAATTTTTGAGGTATTGAGAGTTTTTGGAGATAACCAATTATGTTCCTGCTTACTTTGTCTCTAAGTTCCCTTGTGTGACTCAAGTGTTGTATGGAACTTCTACTATCAGTAAGAATCCATATATTGTGATGTTTAGTGTCTCTGATGGATTTTAAGGCTTCATAGATGGCTATAAGTTAGGATCTGAAGACTGAGCAAAAATCTGGGTTTCTTCTGTTTATTTTCTCATTGCTATTTGTGGTTTTAATGAGAGAGTCACTGTCAGTGTGTCCCAACTCGTCTCTGCTACCATCGGTATAGATAGTTATTACATTTTTAGGAATTTTATATTAATTATTTCTAATTATAATTGTTTTAAGTATTCTGGATTTTGGTATTGTTTGTTGGTGGGTTCATTTAAAGTGGCATTAAAAATAACATTTTGTTAGTGATTCGCATGGAGATATTTTTTCTGCGCTAAATAATATATTTTTCCACTTTATATTTTAAAAATCCATTTCTTTTGGCCAGGTGGAGAGGGCCTTCTTTTTTGAGTCTTATATTGGATTCCCAATTAAGTATGTAATTGAAAGTTCTGTGTTTGTTTTCATAACTCTTGATTTTGTTTATATATTTTGGCAGATTGTAGCTTCTTCTATCCTTAAGGGCATAATGTCTGCTTCGTAAAGTACAATATTATTAGGGCTCGTATTTCGAAGACCTGTAATAATTCTAGCTGCATTTAGTTGTATCCTTTTCAGTGATTTTAGATTTGTTTCAGATGCTGTACCATAGATTTGATATCCCTATTCCAGGATAGGTCTCATTAGAGATGTGTAAGTTAATTTTAGTGTTGTTGCTTCAGCTCCCCACTCTTCCTGAAATACATTTCAAGATTTTTAGTCGGTCTCTTCCTTTTCTAACAACTCCTTCAATATGTTTACTGGAGTTAAATGTCTGGATCCAGGGTGTAGCCGAGATATTTAGGATGTTTATTATATTGCAATTGTTGTTCTTTCAGAATAATATTTGGTCTTATTTTGTATAGTTTCTTATCGGTTGTAAAAGACAGGTTTCAGATTTTTGGGGGTTAAATTCTAATTTATGTTTATTAGCAAAATTTTCTAGGTGGAGAAGAGTCTTGTTCAAATCTCTTTCAGCTTTTTTCCAGTTAGTGTTGCTGCTCCATAGAATAATGTCATCAGCGAAAAGTCCAATATTGGTTTAATGTGAAAATTTTTCTTCTATGCCTGCAATAAATAGGGTGAAGAGATTTGGGCTAAGGACTGATCCTTGTGGTAATCCTTGATACAATTTGAAGGTTTTAGATAGAGTGCCATTATATTTGACCCTGATGTATCTATTTTTAAGGGAATCATTTATCCAAGTGATACCTTTTCCATAAATTTTGAAATGTTTGTATAATTTTGTAATTAACTTGTTTTTCCATACCTTATCGAAAGCTTGTGTAAGGTCTAAAAGAGCAGCTATTGTGTGGTTAGTTGGTTTTCTGTTTTGTGCATCTTTTACCTTTTGTGTGAAAAATAAGAGTTGGTCTATTGTCCCATGTCCTTTCCTAAATCCATATTTTTCTTCTGGTAAGAGATTTCTTGTGTCGGGGTGGTAGGGGTATGGGAATTATTGTGGCATTTTACAGTCTTGAGGCAATTTTCCAGTTTTCCAGGAGTTATTGAAAATATTAAGAAGTCTTTGTTTGCCAATTTTGCCCAAGTTTGATATCATTCGGCCATGGATTCCATCTGGCCCAGGAGTCTTGTTTAGGTCAGTGTTTTTTAATGCATAAGCTAGCTCTTTCATATTGATTTTTTTCATGGAAAATATTATGAGTGCTGGTGACATTTTTACAGTCATGAATAATCCTTCGGGCCTTTGTTTCAACCTTGATTTTACTACTTATTTGATATGAATTACCTAAAAGATTGGCAGCAATTTTGTCATTGGTTGCTGGTGTACCATCTGTATTCTTAATCATATTAGTTTTTTCGGTTTGTGACTGGGATCTGTCAATTTGTTTTGCCAAATTCCAAAGTTTTGTATTTGGGTTTCTTGGGTTCAGGTTTTCACAAGTTTGTTTCCATTTTTCCCTTTTCACATTTACGTATAATCTTTTTATTTTTGCATTCACAATGTTCAGTTCAGTTCTACAATTTGTTTGGTTTTGGGTGCTCTTTTTTGTAGTTCATTTCCTTTAGTTATAAGTGTTTGAATATCTTTTGCCTGGTGTGTATAATTTGGAATCCATTTCTTAATATTACCTCTTGGTATTGAAACTGTGGCTGCTTTAATAATGGTGTTTTCGAAAGATATCCAATTAGCCTTTTTGAAGTTCCAGATTTTTTCTTAATTGAGCTGGTTTTGGTCTTGGTGCTAATTTCTATCAAATTAGGCAAATGATCACTTACAATACTTTTTAATATTTGCTATTTGCATTTGTGGAAAATGTCAGGATAGTAAAAACTTATATCAAGGGCTTGTGCAGTATTATAGCTGTATGAATGATGGGTAGGATTTCCATCATTTAAGCACATGATGGCATTGTCGTCAAATATGTTTGAAAGTATTTTGCCTCTTGGGTTTGGCGTGGAACATCCCCATAGTTGATGTTTGGCATTAAGGTCACCTACAATAAGAGTTGTCTGTAAGAAATTGAGCCATTGTTCCATCGTCAATAAGTGTATTGTTTGGAGGGTGATACATATTGTATATGTTGATGGCTTTGTTTTGATTGAGGTAGACTTTGATATCTTGGGCTTCGAGGTCTAATGTGTTTGAAATATTAACGGCTATGTCCTCATAGTACAAATTCTTGATTAAAAATGTTAGGCCACCCCCTTTAACAGCATATACAGATGGATCTTCAGACCTTACCCTGAGTTATGGAGGGGCCGGAATTAACATAATACTGCAAGATGGAACGCACATCAAAATCAAAGAAGGAGCAGGACAGATTTCGTCAAACTTCACTTGTGAACTGACGGCTATCTGGAAAGCCCTTGATGTATGCCTTAACCAACCATCCCTGCATCAAGCAGAAGGAAATTTAATATACAGCGACTCCATATCCGCTCTAGAAGCAATTCAGAAGGGCAATACTAAAATCACACGGAAAATACACTCGTTACTTACCCAACTGGAACCATTGGAGAATAACTGCATTCTACAATGGATCCCTGCCCATGCTGGGATCGGGGGTAATGAAATGGCATCTGAATTGGCAAAGGAAGCCAGAAAGTTGAGCCAAAGGAAAGAACAAATGTCATTATTCGACGCTGATTCTTTGTCAAAATACAAGATAATTAAACAATAAATAAGAAAATATCAAAATGCGAAATAAACTCTGAGAGAAAAATGACAAAAACTATAACAAGACTTAGAACAAAACACTATAAAGGAATGACAATACATCCAGATGGCCGCAGCCTTGCAGAAATTTGACATAGACCCAGAGCAGCAGCTTTACACACCCAAGATAGTGGACATTGCTGCTGCTGTGATGGAGATGCATGGATACATCTGAGGCTCTTTATTGGACACGACAACAACAACGGCATTCCAGAGTAAAATAAATTATCAGAGATAGATACATATTTTTCAAATGAATTAAAATGAATATAATCGATACTGAGAGAGAGTTGAATTAAAAAAATATTAGAAATTTATTATCTTCGGAAACACAAGCCGTATCTAAAATATCAATTTTTTTTTTTTGCTACATGTTTGAATTTGCATTTACCTATTTTACATATCTCTGATTGTATTTAAAAATTGTTAACCAATTCTTCATACTTTTGGCGAAGTGGTGTTTTATTAATTTGTTATTTGATGTTATTAGGGTTCTTTCCTGGTATTCAAAAAGGAAAAATACGTGTCGATCAGTTATATTTTTCAATTTATCAAACAATTTGGCCGCTGAATCTCTGATTCTGGTAGTGCGCCATCTGGCGAATAAAATTGTAACTAAAATCAATTTCGAATTTTTCATTATTTGCCATAAAAAATCCCATTGCATCCTGAACACAATGGTGTTTACCGCATTGCTCTAGCGCAAATATTCGCGGAGTTATTAATTTTTAAAGTTGTGCGGGACTTTTGGATCACCCTGTATAAAGCAATCCATATTTAAATATTTAGATAATAAAAAGGCATATATTGGATTGAATAAAATATTTATTTGCCAATATTTTGGTTGGCTAGACGCCAAATTTTGTAAAGGCATTATAATTTTGTATAAACAAACTCAGCACCGCATAGTGTTATAATATATATATAAATATTTATATATATATATATATATATCATATTTCAACTGTTATATTATAACACTACATTATCTATATATATATTCTTCTGAAATATAATTTTGAAATAATAGTGTTTCTTTTTTAAATGATATCAATCTACATATAAAAATACTCAAACTTGACTCCATATTCCAAAAAGACAGCATCCACTGAATGTTTGGGTTGTCGAAACACCAAGAACAACAACAACGCTCTCAAACTCTACCAATATTTTATTCAGAATAACAAATCAATAGGTATCTGCGGGAAACATTGAGGCATTTAAATATTCACATCTATTCATTTCCACGCAATATCTAATACCGCATACGTAATACCTGGTGTAACAATTTTGAATAAATACAGAGATTTTCTATATATATTTATAAGATTTTATATCTAACAGATTCATAGCCAAAATACGAATATAATAATATATAGAGTGATGTTAATAATTGTTAAATATATTTATTCCATTTATAAAACATATGGTGGTAAATATTTAAATTCTAGCTGATGCCACCTTTAAAATTTGATTCATTTACAAAAAAGATGTTATCCAGGAAAGTAAATCAAGCTTTCTTATTGAACCCATCTTGTCAGCAATATAGGAACTATTGGTTCTACAGAAAATATTTAAGAGGGAAAGAATATCAATATGATTCGTTTTTCTTCCTTTTATTACCAGGTTTTCAAGTCCCTATATATTAAGACTATGGGCTATCGAAATGAACGCTTATCGATATTTGGATAGATTTTTTTTTTTTTACTATTCAAACACTTTTTTATCTGAATATTTAATTCTTCGGAGTATAAAACAATACCACATTTAGATGTTTTTTAAACAATCAGATTAATTATAATGGTATTTTCTATTTGAAAAAAAAAGATTTATAGCTAAAATTATGACATTTTGATTGTTAAGATAAATAATAATTTTTATAAATTAAAAATGTAGAAAATATTGGAAGATACTCGCTAGAGATCACGTGTCAAACGACGTCATAAATATTTGTTGGTGACATTTCAATCGTTTATCTTAAGTTGAGGAAAGCGATCTAAGAAAGATAAATTGATTTACCAAAGGTGTTATGTGATATTCACTGCCTTGATATATAACTATTTCATTTACATGAAGTGCTTAGAATATATTCATATATAGGGAAATATAAATATGTATAAAAAATAAAAATCGCCTTTCACAGTAATGAATATCCTTTTGACAAAAGGTCCATCTTTATATATGTAAATATATATAATCCTTTTTTGACAAGTTCAATTTTATTATAAAGAAAAATGTAAGGCTTTAAAATATATAATATTCGAAAGTGTTCTTTAAAACTATTTAAAATATTCAATCTGGAAATTAGTATATATATTATATATTTAAGAATATATATATATATTTAGAACATTCGACGATTGTCAAAATTATTATATAATAGAATGGAGGCTCGGCTATACATAAGTTTCATGTCTTATATTCATATTAAAAAAAAAACTTTTGGCAGCCAAATGCCCAAAACCCTTCATATAGAATATAGCGTAGGGACAAATATGTATTATATTTTTATCATATTTAGCTTAAATATTAAAAGGTATATGATAGAATATTCCAGAATATATTCAGAAAATAATCTTTTAAAAGGAACTGTTGCGTTCAAAGAATCATAGAATTTCTGTACCAAGACACAAAAGCTATCGATAGCACAGACCTGATGTACTGAGACCGCAAATAAAACGGAAAACGTGCTGATATCAGTAATTTAAAATATATAATTGTTTTCTGGGAGGTCGGGCGATCACGACAGATGTATTCTAAAAAGAATGCAAAAATATTGATTTTAATATTCTATGAGTATGTTTGAAAAAATAGCATTCATACATTACCTGCGGCAACAATTGCTAGTTCTTATTAAAATTTTTGTCTAATTGAAGGTATTATTTTTTCTCCCAACTTGATTAACAGCTAGACCCTTAAATGACCTTGTCTTTTAGGAAATAGTATATATAAGAAGAAGGGATGATCATAAATTAGCATATTAAGGTAAAGAAAAATGTGAATCATTCAAAAGTTCTATATTTGAATTTGAAATATTGAATTTCGTAGTTTGATTTTAAAAATATCATATAATATGTTATAAACATTATATATGTTATAAACATTCGCGTCTTAATTTATTCATTCGTTATCAAATGTATGCTGTCATAAATTTTCAATGTTATAAATTCAAGTCATAAGCTGTTCTAATTAGGTCCTTCTAGGATAATTAGAAATGTAATTATGTTCGGGTTATAATGACGGTCAATAAATAACTCAAATATTTTTTAAAGGTATAATTTAATGATATTTCGAGAATAAAATTGTATTTTGTGGATTACTCAATATATTTAATAAACCATAATCGAGAAGTGTATTCCTAATATAATTATATTTACTTTAGTTTATTTATATTTTGATATATTGGATGTTTAATAACAAAATAAATATGACATTTTTATATTATTTTTCTCCAAATGTTGATTAAAATTGGAAATTATATACAATATTATGTAAATGATTTTGTAGTATATATATTAATAAATATTTCAATATTTATAAGCTTAATATTAATTTTGGAGATATAAAACGATGAAATGAAATTAATATATGTTTGTCAAAAAATTCTATAAAAGGGAATGTTCCTGAATATAATATTCAACATCAATATTCAGCCCTGTTGAAGGAAGAGATTACTGTAGTGAACACGACTTCCCCCAGCGGCTAGAGGAGCTTATGGCATCTCAACTCTAGGTTTTATCTATTGGATGTCATGAATTCACCCGCGGATGGGAACAGTTCGGGCTTTGTTTCTTCTCTCTAACAGTCCAGTACGTGTCCGCTTTCAACCAGTTGAATTCAGAAAGATCAACCTTTTAATTGTACTTTTTATGTCACTATTAATATATTTATTGCGTCAAAATATACGGGAATTATTGAATTAGGCATCATTTATTGTTTATCTCAGCAAACTAGCGGACTTGGGTATCTGACAAATCCGAAAATAAATATAGCTTCGACAAACTGTGAAGGGCTCATATGTCTAATGGCCTTCGTCAGTCCAGGGCGTTATTTAATTTCATGCGTTTTTCAAGGATTTAAATGAAATTTTTACCCTTTTCTGAAAAGGTTTTTAACTGTTAAAGTGGGGTCGAGCCATATCTATGGCTTTATCTAGGTATTATCTATGAAAATAATGAATACCTTTACAGTGAAAAAGAACGATATATATATATATAATTGAAAATAGTGAAGTGAAAATAATTTAAAAATAAAATAAAAAAGTTCAGGAGTTGTAATTAATATCAAAATAGATCGACCAAATATCGAGAACCAGGCTAAATAAACATTTACTTTATTTATGCTCCACTAGATGGCGCTCTGCCATATAAAATGCTCATGTGAGCATGGTCAAGATATGCCTTTTTATGTTAATATATATATATATATATATTAACATAAATATATTATTAAAAAAAGAAATTATTATATATATAATAATTATTATTATATGCTTTTTTTTGCTATAAAAAATGCTGGGGAATTTATAATTAATTTGTGAATAGTTGAGTAAATCTTCCATCAAAGGTCATATGATAGATCTAAACAGAATAAGCGAGAGGAAAAAGATTCAAAAAGAGAGAAGGCAAAGATAGTAACTAGAGATCCGCTTAAATATGTTTTTATCATTATATTTATAGGTTATACTTGTGTATATACTTGAATTACTTATGAAATATATTTATATATAATAACTGAACTGAGAATAATTCAAAAAACTGCATTATATGATGATATTCAAAAAAAATATTTATATATATATTAATAGTTGTTAAAAAAGAAATTTCATGGTTTGATAATTATTCGTTCTTAAATTTGAGAATGAAAGAGAACATAATTTATTCATCCTATATAAATATTTGCATATATCTATTTTTTTCAATTGCATTATTAATGAATATATATACATATATTTCTAATAACAAATTTGGCATATCCTGACTAGGAGAGGCGCCCTATGTTTTATATTTATTTATATATAAATAAATTATAAAAATATTTTGGTTCAAATCAAAATGCACTATTCAGGCAATATTTTAAAGAATAAATATATTATTTTTATGGATTACTTCATCTTAATCTTTATATATAAAAATGAATGTTTGTTGGTCCGTCCTTAAGTGATAATCTTCTACATCGCTCAACCGATCGTGATGAAACTTTGGGAAGTTGTTTAGTATACTACCGGGATGGATTCTGGCTAATTACTCTTTAGAAATAACCTTTCGTTGCATTTTTATTTACAATAAAACGTAAATTCACTCGCAATCAGCGCCCCCTCGCGGCAGGCGTATGGCCTGAAATAGCCTCGCATGAGCGTATTTGTAACGTCAAGCTTAGCCTATAGGTTAGGTACACAGCTTCGTACCCCCACAACCTAGGTTCAAGGCTCAGCTTGGGTGTTTTTTTTTTCATTTCTTTTATATTATTGTAGCAAATTATTAAAAATATTATTTTATTTAAAATGTAGGCTTTTTAAAATAAAATTAACATAAACAATTTTTAAATAATATTTATAACAAACCTAGGTTCTAGGCTCAGCGTGGGTGTCTTTTTTTTATTTTCATTTCTTTTATATTATTGTAGCAAATTCTTTTTTTACAGCATTATTATATTTTAATTGGTTTATTTTAAATATGTTTGTTATGAAGGCTCTATGTAATACTATTTAGAGTACATTTTACATTTTAAACACCTAAGCACCCCTCTTTTTAATATTGTAGCAAAGTATTAAAGGTATTATTTTATTTTAGATGTTTGCCATGAAACTTTGGGAAGTTGTTTAGTATACTACCGGGACGATTTCTGGCGAATTATTTTAAAATAATATTTATAACAATAATTATAGCAAATTTTAAGACATATTTTTAAATTCTGTGTTTGTGCATATATAAATATTTTACAAAAATTGTGAGAACGTTCTATTAGAATATCTCAAAAACAAAAAACAATACATATAAACAAGTTCACTGACATTTATTAATGCAGTGATTATAAAGGGCTATATTATCTATATATATAAAAATCACTTTCAAATTTTAACGTAACGTTCCATTCTCAATCCCGTAGGGCTTTAGATCGGCTAAAACATTTTTATCTTTATAAGTGAATATTAACTTTACTGTACTGAATAGTTTAGTATAATATTAATTTAACATATTACAACTTAGCCACAGCAACGCGTGGCCGGGTTCGCTAGTATATATATATATTTATATTGAAGAAAGAATAAAGCTAAAGACTTTCACGCCGTGTATATCGTCAATTCCACTTTAATGGTGAACATAAGACACAGAATTACTAAGACCTTCCATATAGACAGTATTCTACTATAGCGAACAATAAGAATCTTCATTTTGTGAATAACCTCTATTGATAATATTTGAGTAGGGAAAACCAGAAAGGGGTCGAATAACAAATCCTCATCAAAAATTTGTATTTCTAATTGTCGCTTTGTATGGAAAGTTGAAAAAACGATTTGAAATCATATACCCCAATACTTAAATATAAATTTGATTTGAAGAATTGGGGAGAATTTGTATACAACATGAATGGAATGTTTCTTAATTAATATACTGCTTTAAAAAAATGGCGCTCTGCCATATAAAAAGCACATGTGCTCGTGGTCAGGATATGCTTTCTTTTATTTTTTTTATATTATTTTTTAACATACTGCCTTTTGTCATTTATTAAAAGACTCATCATTCATTATTATTATTATTATATTAAAAATATTTATACCTTTTATTTTTGTTGAAAAAGAGGAAGATAGGAGAAGGAATTAATCACCGGAGGATTTTATTGAACGGTAAACAACCTCACACTAAAAGGTAAAATAGCACAACAACAACTACACCAAGACATCTATTTATATATAATGTATCATAACAGAGTAACAGGTCACTGGTCAATACCAATATTTATTATATTGTTTTATTTAGAAATCTGAGAGAATTTTCATTTCAACAATTTCATTCAATTCTATTTATTCATTCAATATTACTCTTATTTATTAACTAATTCATTTTCTGAATTTTGTGTTTTTTTCAAATAATGTATGTATTTACTAAAGAACATATATTTGCTTGATTCTCACATGATTAAATTTATATATCATTCAACTATCTTTTAATAAAAATATATAAATTATAATATAATTTTATTTTTCCATAATTATTTTTCAAAAATATAATCAGATATTTTTCAATTTCTGATGAAATTTGTATAACCAATGAATATAAAACATTTTAATGATTTCGTTGGTTTTAATATTTTACGAAATATTTGTCAAAATATTTCGAAGTTTTTCTTATTGCGAGACCAAGATAAAAGTTAAAAATCCTTTTAAAACTTAGGAAGTCGATATAAATCCAATGACCTATAAAATGCGGCTATAGGAGATTCACCAAGTATTAGGAAGGTTTCGAAATTTCCAAGATATTATCGGACCTCATATTTGACATTATATCGACAGAAATAATAGCCAGCCGAACTAAATTCAACCCGGATTAAGCAGAAGATTGTTTATAGCACACACCTATTGGAGAACGATATCGTATTTTAGGCATTCGTGCAACGTTTCAAACATCGTATCCATCGAAAATGGATAATCAATTTTCTATCCATCCCATTCCATTCGTTCCAATTCTAAATTCCTTTCGAATGATTTTAGAGATCCATTTCACGCCAAAATTAGGGATCGAATTACCGTTAGTCATCTAATCAATCACAATTTTTTCTAATTCAAATATTTGCCTAATTAATATTACTTAAAATTTATAGGAAATCGTGCCGCAATAATTGTTCATAGGCCTGTTTTCAAGGTGAAATTAATATTATTTATATTAAAATAACATAATTTTTGGCGATGATATGTTTTGAAATATAGATTTTATAAATTTAATCTCAAATTATTTTAGAAAATAAATATAGCTTTATTATATTTATTAATGTTGTGTGTGTAAATTCATAAAATAAATTTCTCCTTAAAATCCAGAATATTCACAATACCTTGTTTTATAAACTTTAATAATGTGTGTGTGCTTTCAAATAATGTAACTTTTAAAAATATATTTTCTATCGGCTCACCTGAGCATTTTTAGATGGCAGAGCGCCATCTAGTGGAACAAAAATTCAACAAAACGTTGATTAAAGCTTGTTCTATAATTTTATTGATAAATCAGGAAAGTTATCCAAAAACGCTTTTCGGGCTGTTGGATCTCTTTTGCGTGTGGCACCCTTGGGTACAGCGTACCTCAACGACTGAAATTTTTGTCCAAGAAGCTTCCTGAGAAAAATAAAGAAATATATAGTTAGAACTAGAACTAGCCTAGAACTAAAAATTGTATGTAAATGCCATATGCCATTTTATTTTTAATATCAACACCGGATATTTTTCTTTTTTCTCTTTTTTTATCAAGCGTAAATCAACATTTAGTTAGTTTTCGTGGAACTAGATAGAGCTCAACCATTTAAAATGTTCATGTCAGCGGTCGGGGTATGTTTTTCATTTTTAATAGAAATAACACCAGTGACCATTTATATATTTTATTATTATTTTCAATATATATTGTCTATTCTTCCCATATTTCTACCTATATATCTTAGAAATATATAAACCGAGAAGTATATCCTCTATATCAATAAAAATGATATCTAAATCGATGTTTGTTATCGCGTTGCGCATAATCTACAGAATCAATCCCTATGAAATTTCGCATGTAGGTAGCTGAGGATTTTGTTTAACATATACGCTATTCAAAAAACTAAAAAGGTTAATGTGCTTTTAAAAAAATATAAAACCAAAAAGCGTTATTTCCAGCATTTTACCGCTTGGCGCAACACTGGTCGCGATGATAAATGAATTTGATTGATTAATAATTTTACACGTTATTTGTTTACACGTTGAATGCTAGTTTGTTTTCACGATGAATGCTTTTAAAAGGTAAGATTATCCAATCGCCGTGAAACTTCAGGAAGTTATTTCCTATACTACTGGAAAGGTTTCTGGGGTTTAAATTAGATCTGAAATAAATATTTGTTGCAATTTTATTTGCAAATTTTCTACTTTCACTCATAAGCAGCGCCTCTCGCGGCATCTAGTGAAATCCCATTTATAAATTGTAAAAATGCTTAAATGTGTTCCAATTATGAAAATTTTAATATTTAATTTGAGGATTTAGTAATATAATATTCCAATGACGTTGCAAAAAACTTGACATATCAATATTAATATATATTTAAAGAAAATATCTTATTTAAAATTTAATAAATGTTTTCAAAATAATATGTGTTTCAAAAATAAATTTGAACGCATATAAAAATATTTGTATACGTTTATAAATCTATATATGGGTAGATGGGATGTTTTCTAGAATCTTTTAACAAATGTTCGTTAGACAAACTATTACTCGCGTAAAATCCGGGCGAAGACGGGTACATTCGCTAAATAGTTATTTACAAATGTTCGTTTGTGGCAAGATATTATTCCTTCAACTTCAAATTACCGAGTGGACCAATTAATATTGATTATATTCAAATTCTCAAGTATTTTTCAAGGGGGGGACCGGGAAAAATATTAAATTATCGAGAGTATAGACAAGTATAGATTCAGTAGGGATTAGATGTTTGCTAGAATAGTTTTAACAAATGTTCGTTAGGTAAACCTTTACTCGGGTAAAAACCGGGCAAAGCCGGGAACATTCACTAATTTTCTATATATTCATACATCATAATTTCGAAATGTACACTTAATATTTTTCTCAAGATCACCCCCCTGAAGAAGATAGTGACAGGAAGTAACTGAATCGTCAGAAGTTGAAATTAACTAATGATTATATTTGCTGTGTTTTATGTAATATGTGTTTCTTAAAATAATATATTATAAATTCTTTTTATTTTTCAACTTCTATATTTAATTCACAGTTTAAATAACCAGAAATAAGTTTAGAAACAATCTATAGATATATTCTATTACGCATTTTGAACAGAGTCTACCCAAAAGAATTATATCAAAGATCTCTAAGAAATTTCGCTGAATGGTCACAAAGATGGAGCTTTAAGTTCAAGAAAATTCTCTGCACTACTTTATTGAATACGTCAATTCTATTCAAACTGAATAAATTCAAGCCTTTCAAAGTCACAGAGGTATGATAAAGTCTTATATAAAACTGAAATGATATATTTGAATATTTATTTATTTATATTTGAATATATCATTCCAGTTTTAAGATTCTTTAATGTATCTACGGTTTTGATAGATTTATTTGGATATAGGAATAGATTGACGAATCGTAATTAGATAAGTTAAATATTTAAATTAATAAATACCTATACCTTTAGTAGAATATATTTGCTAGAAAACTATATAGTTAATTTGTTTATAACTATATTTCACTTTGAAAATTTTACGATTTACTTTTCTGCAGGATTCACCCTTTCAGTCAAATATATTACTACTAATAATAATAAATATATATTCTTCAATTTATATAAATGTACATTTTTGAGGTATTTATCTTAGGAATATTTTAATGTTTTGATTCATAACATATACCCACGCTTCAGGTAAGCCCCATTGGCTGAAAACTATTGGGTAACTATTTTGTCTCAGGGTAAATATGAATTAATAATATGGCTCAAATATATTTTATAAAATATATTATTTATTAAAGGATATTATAGTTCCTATCTGTCTCTCCTCCAGCTATATACATTATTAGGCAGACATTTTTTTTATATAAACGAGAATATATCAATACAAATTTATAAATATTTTGATTGTTTATATAATATTGTAAAAACATATTTTTTTCATTGTTCTTGTGTGTAGCACTGTTGATAAAATATTTAAATATAAGTATATTTATAAAATAGAAATTAAATTCATCTCTTAATATAACGTAAATCGCTTATTTTAAATGAAAATAATAACATTTAGATTCGCGATTATGTCTATTTATTATAGCAAATAAGTCGGCCAAAACACCAAATTTCGTTAAAATTAAATCAGATAAATTAATAAATAAAATAATATCAATACATTTTAACGAATTCATTCATAGAATATCCAAATATGTCAATATTTAGTATATTAGTAGAAATGAGTATACGTACATTAGCCATAAAAGGTATGCTGCAAAGTACTGTTGTAAGAAAGCAGAATGTATCTGGACCATTTCTGAACACCCTGTTTCCCAGATATTTTCTGATTTTAAGAAGATATGGAACATGATGAGGAGATATATTTGGCGTTCTTCATAGCCACTTATTCTTTAACAGCTACAGCAACAAATTAAAAGCTTGGTCTAGCATCTAACAGCAATAAAAAGAAATTGTATGAAAGTATACTTCATAGTCTAGATGCGTGTATATGTGCCAAGGGAGAACATACCAAATTTTTATAAAGGCTGTGTATATCAATAGATGTATAAATTAAAGTATATATATTTAATTTTAAATAATTATTCTTCACACATCAACATTATATTACACATCTATATTCAGATAATTTGCCTGAGTGTTTATAAGGGGTGCCTTTTTTGGTCAGTATATTATAGAAAACATTTAAAATATTATTGAGAGCATAAAATAAATTCCTCACACAACTCTTAAGCCTATAAAAATTGAATTAACATATATTAATTTAATAAAATCTATATAATAATTAGCAATATTTTTCCCAAAAGTCTTATTCAGAAATATATAGGAAACTAGTATATCCTAAATTGTACCTCCGTTTCTAAAAAGGTCAATAATAAACGAAATTAAAATTTCTCTGTTTTTATATTATAATAAAATTATTATCCAGAAATCCTATTCTATATTTCAAAGTCAAACTTTCTTAACATATCTAGAATTATTTCACACATATAAAAAGGAAAAAGGATATTATGGATTGGGAAAGATAATGTCCAAATGCATTATGATAAATCTCCGTTTATTTTTGGCCCCAAATCCTCGATACAATTGGCGAACATCCAGAAATGCATTACACGAAACCAACAAAAATATAAGTTTTATTCTCAAAGTTCATTTCAAATTTATTCTGTAGAGAAATAGTTAGATATATAAGTAAATGTCAATCGATTTGATTTATGTGATTTTCTCTATTCAAATAAAAATATATTAAATATTGATATGAGAGAAATTCTATATATTAAATATTTTCATATTTAATATAATCAAAGTGTTCGATATGATTTTTAAAACAGTTTGAATTGTATCATGCCCAAGGGAGTTAGGTTTATTATCAATATAATAAAAATGATCTGTAATTAGTTTAAACACAAAGCCCAAGCTTGAGGGCAATTTGAGGAAAGACCAGTCGGAAAACTATGTATCAAGTAGTCGATATGTTGTTCTGTAATTTTCAATATGAGAGCTGATAACCTAAAGAGAAAAATATTATTTAAAAAATAATCATAATATCTATTATATATCTATCATTGAATTTATTATATTCTAAAACAAACTGATTTAGGGAAATCTCTCTATGATAATAATATTTCCAAAAATTATGATTCTTATTATCATTTGCTATCCAGAATAACTCTCTGCATTGCCATCCATAACAACAAAAAAATAATAATAATAAACTACCAAAAGCAAAGAATATTTTTCTTCACAATTTTTAGGCTATACTTGGATAATTATATCGAGAGATTTTTACATAAAAAATATATAAATATGATAAAATAATAAACTAAAGTTCAATATATGAAAAATAAACAAATATAGATTCAAATAATATAAATTCTTGGTTACTAATGAAGACAGCGTAGAATATTCTGTAATGAACATTTAAAAAATATATATAGGAATAATATTTTGAAATGATAAAATTGATGTCTTTAGTTTTCAATATATTCAAATTTGAGTTGATTTTACGTGTGCATAAATATTTACCATACAGAATGAGAAATTTCAAGTTAGTTCTATCTTTTATATGATCAGTTAATATCTCGTTTTGGAATTTATAAAAGGATTAAAACTTAGGGTTTTGTAATTAAATTACATATATATATATATATATAATATACAAACAATAGATATCAAATTTAATATATATATTTCCTTATTTACCGAGAGCTATGTTATTGGTGTTTCTATTTCTCTCTTTCTCCGTATAAGGAAGAATAAAACCGTTAAATAAATACTGCTGTTATACCTTTAAAATACATAAGCATTGTAGATTTGACAAGTGATGCATAATATCCTTTTTCCGGGATTTATGATTACTTTTATAATTAATATATTTATATTTGTAAAAATAGTGTAATTCTGATACTTTTTAATAAAATGCCGGTTAATTAATGGTGATTCAAATTGAAGATATCCAGAAGGTCATTGTTGGTTGTTTATTAGCAAAAAAAGGTAACCAAGATTCGGCATCTACGGTTTAATAATTTTTGTCGAAGGCCTCTGTGAAACAGTTATTTATACCTGTTCAAGCGTATCTTAAAATGTTCAATACAGTTATTCTTCTGTTAAATCTTCCTAAAGCTGTGTACTTTTACCTAAATTGATAAAAAGATGCTGATATCCTTGGTAGCGTATCAGTATTAGAAAGCTATCTAAATCTATAAAGGAACTTATTTTCTAAAAATAACTTAATATTATATTTTCTTGGATGTTTTTCCATAAAGAATAGTTTCGATATCAACCCCATAATTTATGTTAATTTACCTACATTTCGGCATATATTCAACACCTTCCTTAGAGGAAGACTTCCTTAGTGTTCCTGAATTGTATTTTTTATTTATGTACAGATATTTTGAATGTGCAAAGTATTGTAAAATTAGTTCTATACAATAAAAATCATTAACTGAATATTTCTCTCATTGCATAGCTTTTTAAGGTAACAAAATGGTGATTGTTTTGATGGAAATGAATAGGTTTGTCATTCCGTTATTCATACTCCATTAATAACCTAATTAAATTGGGTAGAGATGATAGTATGGAATTATAAGAAGACCTTAATATCTATGACCAGAGATATTAAGAAGCAAGAAGAAAGTACGAATGGTATAATCAACTAAGATGCCAATGTAATCCTTATCCGAAACTCTTCAAAGCAACGTTAAATACAAGAATATATTGATGTAATGGATTTTGGCTTCTCTCTTTAGGGAAATAATTTCATAACATGAATATTTTCACATCAACAAATTATCAAGTATAAAAATAAGTAATTTTTGTTAAGCTTTTTATATTGTCTCATTTCTGATTTTTTATGCGAATATGATTATTTTATCTGATTAGAATAAAACTATATATATTCATATAATATATTATATTTATTATATTATAATATATTATATATATAAATATATATAATACCCTCACGTTAGGAATCCCTACTATTATTTACTAGAAAGCGATAGCAAATATACATTTACCTAATTAATGGAGAGTAAATTACACAATACTGTTTTTATATATTTAAACACAATCTATATTTTGATGGCTTCGTTTAGTTTGTTCGAATTACCATCCAATCAATAATCATTATACTTACTATGGAGCGTAACTAATTAAAAATGTATTTAAAAGAAACAATAGAACAATGCCTCAGTAGTAGATTATTGCTATTCTTAAAACAATATTCAAACACAAGTTAATTAAACAATACCTGCTAATTAAGAAACACCTTCTAACTTCGTTTTCATCTAAGTTGATTAAGTCTAACAATAGAGCTTTTATCTCCTTTCACAAATATTTATCTTAAATATTTACATATTTTCACAAATTCTCTCTATATATAAATAAATAAATTTAAAATATGTGGTTATATTAATATCTATTTATAAGCACATATTATTTCATTATAAATGTGTTTGTAATTAGTTATATAAAATATATATATATTCACACTCAAAATTGTGTATACTTCTAGATAAACAATTACATACAGGCCATATCATCGCTATGAATGAACTATTCTGGCCATCCTGTGGAGAACCATCATTCTGTGATTACTGGTCGCTTGACAACCAGAAGAGCCAATGATGTCGCCACTGATTGAGAGTGGAAAAGGACCCTTAGTGGTACGTGAACCAACAAACAAGATGTGAATATAATTCTGGTGTTACGCTTAAAGACAGCTGAAAAGACTCTTGTTATTGTAGCCATTCAGGAGTTTAAACGTCCTCCTGTTGACTGGAAAGGAGGTTTCCCCTTTTTGAGAATCGAACAATATTTTATAGAGGGAGTAGTCGAAATTTGTAAAAGAGGAGTACCGTTACGACGAAGCTTTCAGAAAGTTTCGGCGTCGCCGTGGTAGCAAGCAGGGTCAGTTCGACCACATGTTTGGCGCCAAGAATAGCTGAATGGGGTGACGGACCAGTCAGAAAGAAAGAAGCCCATCACACAAACAGTGAAGTCGTTCTCTTTGCTGTTGACGGTGGCTGTAGGATGATGCTATCTGTATGTTTACTGTTTTGTTCTCCACAATGCACCAAGTTGAATAAAGAGGTGTCGAGCGTGCAAACAGATATACCCTTTATTTATGAAAGAAACATTTACCACATTCTGTTTTCATTTGCTTTATATATTGATGTATAGATGGCGCGTTATTGCTTTATATTAAGATATACCTTTACCGATCCCGATTACCATCACCATCCTTAACATAGGAACGGCGTAACAATATATCAAAGAAGGATATGAAGATTTTGCAAAAATATATATCATTTTGTATTATATAGTATAATTGAAAAATAGCAGATAAAATAAAATGAACGTTTTCTTAGAAAAAAAACTGAGATTTTTAACATTTAGTTTTTGATGTATATAAAAAAGCAGATTAAACTTAGAATTCGCTCAATTTTGAAAATTCATCTCGGAAAACATTTTTCTATTGACATTATGTAACGAATCTATTCCTCAAGTTTTTCTTAAAATCTATTTTTAATGAGAATTTAATTCAAGCGTTTTTTTTACAATTTCATTAATTTTAAATTTTAAAAATTATATTATAATCAAAAGATAATAGTTTGTATGTTTAATCAATCCGTAACTACATAATTAGCATATCCCTGTTTCGAATAATTTATAATGAATCAATAAAATATTTAGAATATCTATATGTGTGTTTTTAGAAAAATACAAATTATTTATCTGTTCCAAAATATTTAGTAAAACCTTTTATTGTTATATCCTACATACATAACATACAATTTATGAACATAATTCGTCAAAAATAACTAACATATAAAGAGCGAAAATTACTATTTTGTTTTAATATCAACACCTGACCATTTTTATAATTTTTCACACGAGCATATATTTTATATTATGGAGGATAATAGTGAGTTGTGTGTGTATGTGAAAAAAACTAAATGTTCATTTTTAAACAAAGAATTGGAACAATTTATGTCTAGAGCCTATATTGAAATAAAACATAGATAAGAAAGACACCGGGATTCGTTTAATTAAAATTTCTAGAACAGAAACCAGCCTCAAATCTTATTACAGTTACCTTAATAACGCATAAATCTTAAAGTACATTTTAAATATTTTATTAGTTATATATAAATAGTTGAATATTTGTTCAATAGGCAATCCCATTTGATATATATATTATTATAAATATCTCTGTTGGTCCCAGAAGTATAAAGTTTTAGGATAAATTACATATTCTGAGTTTTGAACTGTAATATAGTCATTCCTTTCATCTCTGCATTGCGACAAGGTTACTTACACACGTCAAATATTTAAACTTTTAATGTATCTAATTTCTCACCCTGGTATAGGTATAATAGGTGAAATAATCCGTTGTCGACCCGATTTTGAATTGACATATATACTTTTTTTTTTCCATTTTACCTATGTTTGAGAAATATCGGTAAACTCGAGCAATTCGTTTAGTAACGAACTCGCAACGTAAATATATACATACCTAAATAAATTATAATGAATAAATATTATTAAGGCGAATTTTTGCAATAGTTCACAAGCGACAAAACTAGCTTAGCCATATTCCCTAATGCCAAAATGTTTATTTATATGATACTAATTAGCACAAAGATAGTATGATTTCGTTGACTTTTCATTGATTTGGATGCCTCGTACAAAGAATAAATGTACTGTCCCTTCCATTTTTTTATTTATTGAAAGGCAATTATGTCATTTTCTAGCATATGTATACATTGTCTTCATTGATAGAATATATTTTTATAAATGGCATACTTTTGATTACATCGATGTTTAGACAGTTCGATAATTCACCTTCTTCAGAAATGGTTTTGGACATGATTTTTATGCAATAAAATACATCAATTTCTTTATATTTTAAAAATAGAACGTCACCTTAATACAGATCATATATACATATTTTACATAAAATATATTCCAATAAACACAATATTAAGGCGGGTGAAATTCATATAGCTAAAGTGGTACCTCTTTCTACAAATATGATTTGAATAAGGCATTTTGGATTATTACCCCGGTATAAAACGTAGACTTGCTCATAATTAATGAGACCCAACACCAATTTTAGAAATTTCAGGCAAAAGGACCAATTTGTAAACCATTGTTTCGGGCTTTAGCTCTCATCAGTAGAGTGGCGGCTTCGATTCCATAACATCCTTCGAGGGATGTTATGAAATTGGTCTAATTGGCTAAAAAAATGTGTTTAACCTGTTGAAGTGGTAAAGTCGATTATCAATCTAGAATTCAACATAGAGTTGCGTGAGGATGACATTAATGTTCCAAAGGTAGAACCTCGCCCTGTAAATATGTATTAAAGCAAAACATCTTGGATTATAAGCCCAGTACTAAACGTAGAGTCGGTGATAAAGAGTGTAATTACACCGAAGACGCTGTTGTACTGATGAGGGCCAAACCCTCAATCCATTGTATATAATTTGAATATTTTTGTCTGAATTTTCCAAACCTGGTGTTGTGATTCTCATCAGTTATCACCGAATCTACAATTTATACTGGGCTCATATTCTGAACTGCGTTGTTTAAATGTGTTTTTTAAAGAGAGATGTAACACTTACTAAAATTTTAAATTTAAAAATTATTCATAAATGATTGAAAATATATTAATTTTTTAAATAAAATCTACGTTTTTAGAAAAAAAGATATTTTTAAAATATATCCTTCTGTCTCTCTCTCTCATTAAAATATTTTCTCGCATGACCTACATTTTACTAATACATATTTGAAATAATAATAATATTTGAAATAATTATATATATATCAAATAATGTAACTTTGAAAATTTACCTTTATCTGTTTAGCACACATTTGATATTAGGTTAGAAAGTTTTTAATTGTAATAAGTCTGTAGTGATTGAATATAAATTACAACACACGCAATTATTTAAATATAAAATAATAATAAATGTTAGGCTGATGTGATATATGTGTGTGAGATATTAAGATAGTGGTTCCCTCCCCACATTATAAAATAAAGATATATCTATAAAAATAACAGTTTTGAAAGAAACAATAAAAATGAAAAATTGTAAAGAAAGAATAATCTTAAAATAGAGTTCAAATAAAAAATGTTGTATAAAAATGAAATTACCCGAATTTATTCTTTATACAGGCGAATATATCAGTAAATCTTATACAATCATACGATTTCATCATGTATTTCCACAAGTTATGAGCATCACGTCTCCCCAGAGCATCCTCCCATAGAATTTAATACTGTCATCTCCCCAGCAGGAAAGGTGCTGATATCAAATAAATCCCCACTTGCCTACAATTTCCTTTATTCATGATCAATATCGAAAAATATTTGAATTTTTCTCTTTTGAAAATCTCATATATTTGTGATAATTGAATATATTTTCAGCTTTTCTCTCTGTATTATTATATTATTAATGTGGTATAGGCCTGTATGCAGTGTTTTAGATTATTATACTGAAAGGAATTTAGTTTGACTTTGGCTTTCTTGCTTATAAATGGAAACCATATTGTATGACCATATGTATTTGTACTTCGGAATTTTGTCTTGTATAAAATAAAATTAACGCATTTATATATACAAGGTAAATATACTTGTATATAATTTGCCCATTTTAGATCATTTTAAAAGTACCTCTATTCAGGAGAATATACTATGATATTTTATATATAGTTATTACGTTTTCCCTTATGAATATATTTTATATATATTCTATTCATATACCTGAAAAGCGAGTAAAGCAACACAAGTCACCACAATGAAAAATTGAAGAACATTCCATGCTAGTTGAATATACTGTCATAAATTACCATATCCTTAACAAGTCGGCCCTTAATAATTGGAAAGAGCATTACAAGAAAGCAAAAAAGTGAAAAGATATGCTAGAGCCGACATAATTTCTATATCAGAAATCCTGTCTCAGAACATTGAAAAAAAATTTACTTCGCCATAACTAAATAGATGTGCAGTCTTACAGGTGAAAAATTGGTTACAAATGAGACGTTCACTTTTTTAAAAATTGGGTTTATTTTGTTAAAATTAGGAAATTTAATTTCTTAGGTTATTTCAAAACTGGACATATATTAAAAACAGTACCGTATGAATACTATACTGATATCTGATCAGTGATGCGATACGGATACTAAACTGATATATAGGTCATTGAGACGATATGAATACTATACTGATATAGAGTCTCAGTGGTGGAATTTGAATGATAGAATTAAACACATACATAATGAAAACAAAAATATTGAACCGCGGCATGTGCAAATATTGATAAATTACAAATAACGAATGTTTTTTTTTTAACAGAATAGAAACAAACTTTATTCTGTTCTTGCTGCGATGATTAACATTGGGAGGACTCATAGAACCAGTGGGGAATACTAAAACTACACAGATACAGAGTCAGCGGTGGGTTTCAATTTATACATTGACGTAGATTTAGTGGTGAGATATGAAAATCTGACTGGTATGGAGTCAGTGGTCTGTTACGAATACTTTATTGATATAGAGTGTGAGTGGAAGGATGCGAATACTAAACTGATATAGAGCCAGTGGAATGATGGGAATACTATACCGATATAGAGTCAGCGGAATGATGGGAATACTATACCGATATTAAGTCAGTGAAAGGTTGCGAATACTAAACTGATATAGAGTAAGTGGAAGGATGCGAATACTACACTGATATAGAGTAAGTGGAAGGATGCGAATACTAAACTGATATATAGTTAATGGAAGGATACGAATACTAAACAAAAAAAGAGTCAATGGAAGGATGCGAATACTACACTGATATAGAGTAAGTGGAAGGATGCGAATACTATACCGATATAGAGTAAGTGGAAGGATGCGAATACTATACCGATATAGAGTCAGTGAAAGGATGCGAATACTAAACTGATATAGAGCCAGTGGAATGATGGGAATACTATACCGATATAGAGTCAGTCGAAGGATGCGAATACTACACCGATAGAGAGTAAGTGTAATGATGCGAAAACTAAACTGATATAGAATAAGTGGAAGGATGGGAATACTACACTGATATAGAGTAAGTGGAAGGATGCGAATACTACACTGATATAGAGTAAGTGGAAGGATGCGAATACTACATTGATATATATTTAATGGAAGGATGCGAATACTAAACTAATAAAGAGTCAGTGGAAGGATGCGAATACTAAACTAATAAAGATTCAGTGGAAGGATGCGAATACTAAACTAATAAAGATTCAGTGGAAGAATGCGAATACTACACTGATATAGAGTAAGTGGAAGGATGGGAATACTATACTGATATAGAGTAAGTGGAATGATGGGAATACAAAACTGATATAGAGTAAGTGGAAGGATGCGAATACTACACTGATATAGAGTAAGTGGAAGGATGCGAATACTATAACGATATAGAGGCAGTGAAAGGATGCGAATACTAAACTGATATTGAGTAAGTGGAAGGATGCGAATACTACACCGGTATAGAGTAAATGGAATGATGCGAATACTAAACTGATATAAAGTATTTGGAAGGATGGGAATACTATACCGATATAGAGCCAGTGTAATGATGGGAATACTATACCGATATAGAGTAAGTGGAAGGATGGGAATACTACACCGATATAGAGTAAGTGGAATGATGCGAATATTCAACTGATATAGAGTAAGTGGAATGATGCGAATACTACACTGATATAGAGTAAGTGGAAGGATGCGAATACTATAACGATATAGAGGCAGTGAAAGGATGCGAATACTAAACTGATATTGAGTAAGTGGAAGGATGCGAATACTACACCGGTATAGAGTAAATGGAATGATGCGAATACTAAACTGATATAAAGTATTTGGAAGGATGGGAATACTATACCGATATAGAGCCAGTGTAATGATGGGAATACTATACCGATATAGAGTAAGTGGAAGGATGGGAATACTACACCGATATAGAGTAAGTGGAATGATGCGAATATTCAACTGATATAGAGTAAGTGGAATGATGCGAATACTACACTGATATAGAGTAAGTGGAAGGATGCGAATACTATAACGATATAGAGGCAGTGAAAGGATGCGAATACTAAACTGATATTGAGTAAGTGGAAGGATGCGAATACTACACCGGTATAGAGTAAATGGAATGATGCGAATACTAAACTGATATAAAGTGTTTGGAAGGATGGGAATACTCTACCGATATAGAGCCAGTGTAATGATGGGAATACTACACCGATATAGAGTAAGTGGAATGATGCGAATATTCAACTGATATAGAGTAAGTGGAATGATGCGAATATTAAACTGATATAGAGTAAGTGGAATGATGCGAATACTACACTGATATAGAGCCAGTTGAATGATGGGAATACTATACCGATATAGAGTAAGTGGAATGATGCGAATACTAAACTGATATAGAGTAAGTGGAAGGATGCGAATACTATGCTGGAATAAAGTAAGTGGAAGGATGCGATACTATTCTAATATTGGTGGGATACGAATATATCATATATCTACGAAATGATATATTACTTTTTTAGCATTTATAAATTTTATTCAACGTAATTTTCTAAATTGAATTGATAAATGATATATTATTTAGATAATAAAAAGGCATATATATTGAATGGAATAAAATATTATTCGCCAATACTTTGGTTGTTTGAACGCCAGAATTTGTCAAGGCATTATATTTTTGCATAAAAAAACTCAGCGCTGCATAGTGTTATAATATTAGAGTTTAAATATATTTTTAAAATACAAAGGAGGAAATTTCTGTATGAAAAATATAATTAAAAAATTAAAACCATAATAAGTTATATATACCATAATATGCGGCGCTGAGTTTGTTTATACGAATATATATTGCCTTGGCAAAGATTGGCGTTCAGCCAACAAAAATATTGGCAAATAAGTATTTAATTCAATCCAATATATGCCTTTTTCATCTGAATATGGATTTATCTATATTCCGAATAATATATATATATAATATAAAGTATTAAATTGATATAAGTCTATAGAATATATTTTACAACGTATATTAATTTTTTATTCGCACAAAAATATATAATGGATAATGGTATTGTGAAGAATATTTTTTAACAAAATGTGTGGCACCTACATCTAATATACTAAGGCTTATTTAATCTAATATTTCACATTTCTGTATTTCACATGAAATTGAATTACAAAAATTCAATTTTGTATTGCTCAGTCCCTTAAAATATTACATTTAAAATATGTAATTCCACTATTAAAATATTCGTATTAAATTTTATTTTAGAGACATTTTGTCGTATCTCGACATAATGAAAAATTCTATATCAATTGTTAGATAGTCCTAAAATATTTAATTTATGTGATAATTTAAAAAGAAGACGCAATAGTCAAACCCCATCTTCCTCTCAGAAAGCTAGTAGGCTCAGGTCGGTTATAAAGTCGCACCACCAGTATTTGAAGAGAACCCACCTGGTATTATATTAAGTTCACTTCGTGTTTCGATTTAATGGAATATGCCAGGGATCGATGACAATTTCAGAAATTGTCAAAGATTTTTCAGCTGAAAAAATTACTATGCAAATCTTATGCCTGGGATATAGATGTACATATTTACCAGTAAGATAATCATACATGAAAAAATAGTCCATGTATCATTCAAATTGACGTTTAAATTGAACGTTTTATATCATTGGGACTTTGTTAAACGACCGCGGCTTTGTGGATTCGGCCTAGTTTTAGCGCCTATTTAGACCTTGAAAGTGGCATTTATTTCTATATATGAATACCCAACGATATTTCACTTTAATGTTTTAAAAAATATCTTGAAACTTTGTTCCGTGCGAAAGAAATATATCATTTCAGCAATGGTGAAAGCGATGATGGACTAAGATGTGACTGCGCGGCTAAAGGGTAACTAGTTCCTGCTGCCACCATTAGAGATTGCTCGCTGCTGAAGTTAACGACGCCACCACCAGGGTGAGCTAAATTCAGTAAAAGTAGTCGCCTACCTCTACCCACCATGATTATCATGTACAATAATTCTTCAAATTTAGGTAATATGATTAGAAACCCACTAACAAAGAATCGATCCAATATTCCACTTAATAAAAAGAAGCTAACTACTCCATATCTTGCAATAACTGTAGTTCTAAATATGTAGGGGAGACTGGGAGAAAAATACATAATAGAATAGCCGAATATAATAGGAATATTAACAATAGCGATCCAAGATCTTTGAAAGATCAACACATAAAAGAAACAGGCCATACATTTAACTTATCTCAACCGATAGTGTATTATGACCATATTCATAGTAAATACCGAAGACCTTTAATATAATCTATGATAACCAAAGAGCAAAAAAGTATAAACAGATGTATTGAAATATCAGAACCATACGAAACAATATGGTCCAATACTATTCCATAGATGTAAGAATTCTTCTCTACATAACACAATAGTTCACGAATTTATAAATATTAAATTTGAAGTCTCGAGATATCATTCAACCAGCACGTATCATCCATCCACCACGCATGTATATTTCCAATAAAATTGATTTTCAAACAGAAATAATGTAGTATATTTTTATCTCATTATATAGTAGGTATTTAAACTATGTATATAATAACGTGTATATAAAAAATGTATTTAATATTAGATCGTTAAAGTGATAATCCTATTGAAGGACTGACAAGTCCGAAAGCTTGAAAATAAAAGTTGTACAAGAAACTTAACCTTGGAAGTTTCATTTATTTTATAAAATTAAATGTATACTTATCTCTCTCTCGAGTTCAATTGGAAATATTGGTACTAGCGCCATGAGAATTATCTGCCATAACCATCGATTGTCATATGGGGCCTTTCTTACCAAGGTCTATTGAAGAATATTTTCACTTTTAAAATGAACTTGTAAACCGTGACTCTCTCTCTCTCTCTCTCTCTTAATATATAAAAATTCTAAATGTTCTCTTTCGAAATTGTTTTGTAAAATAATATAGATAGCAGTCATCTATACTATGAATATTATGGGTCTTCTTTTCCAACAAAATATTTATCTTCTCAAATGAATTTGCAGATTCACTCGCTACCCAGGGAAAAATCCAATTCATGATACCAGCGGAATTTATTTGTTAAAGTGTAATCTTTATCTCTATCATAGCAAACTATGGGTAAGAAATAAAGTGTGTTTTATCATTCATTACTTCACACACAAGTTCCTCATATCAAAGAAAAATTCATGTTTTCTCAACATATATGATGATAAAACATTCTCTCGGCAATTCACGAGGCTCCAAATGTCACATTATGGTCAGCTAGGGGGATTCTTTGCTTATTTATTTCTTCAGAATATTTTCACATCACCAGCAGGAACGTAATGGCAAGCATTTGCTACTTCCGGATGATTTCTTCGAAGAATTTCAAATCGATCATCTATATGATTTATGGCCCATTGTTCGAAAAAGCAATGGCCGAAAAACTTGCCGTTTTTTAGAGAACATATGTCTCAACTTTGACCTTTAGCAAACAGAATTGGAGACTGTAAATTATTTGCTCCTTCTTTTTTAACCACTTTCTTCGCTGAATTCTTCATACGATGGAATATTTGATGTTGTCGAAAGGTGGAATGCTACTTTCAAAGTGGAAGTAAACAAGAAATTAAACATGGATTTAGATGATTAGACTAATTAAATATGTTTTAAAGAAAATTAAGCACGTATCTCTATGAGATACTTTATACATAATCAGAACCCAATCTCTTTCCATCTTCACGCCACCAAGTCTGGTAAGTTTCAAGTGTTGCTACTAATACTGCTATGATATCATTGACGATGATATATGTGATGGACGGGTCTATAATATAAAAAAGGGAGAGCGGCTCAGGTATTGTCGGGTTTACGTGTTACGCGCCGTTGCAATTTCGTGCACACATTGGCTAATAATTAGTTTAACCCTTAAGTGCTCGCGCGGGGTCTGATAGACCCCAGACACACTTATTTCATTAAATATCTAGAATTCTATAAAACATTTGGAGATCAAAACTTTAGTAGCTTAATTTTATATGACAATGAATATGTAAACCTATATCAACTTTATTTTGTTGCCCTATAATAGACAATACAATGGAGATGGGGTCCATTGGCCCCGCGCGAATGTAATAACGTAACTTTAATTTTCAAGTATGGTGAAATAGGTAAGCTGCCTTATAGCTCGGTAACACTTTATATATTTTTTCTATGACTATGACTTAGTTTTTTAGAAACAATTAAAAAAATAAAAACGAAAATTACGCACAATTCTTTGCTACAAAAGCTACGTTCAACTCACTCTTCCATTTTTGGTTTCAAGGAAAGAGAGAGTACAATGGTTTCATATGTACCACAAAAAGTCCAAAGCATTTATTCTAATTTCAATCATGGACTACACGAAACAAATAGATTCTGAATCTGGTGGAAAATATTGTAATGAAACAAAATCAGATGTAGTTGATCAATTGTGTACAATTACACGGTAAGTAAGAGGACAAGGAGATGGCCATTGTGCCTCCTTATATTTCATCAATGTTTAAACAGAAGTTATATATAAAATGAACAAAAATTTATAATCATTAAAAAGAAAATCGTGTTTGAAGAGATAGCAATTGGGCTAATTGATTCAAATATAGAAAAACGGGAAATAAATGTTTTCCCCTAAAAAATATACCAAAAACATATCTACACATTCTTCTACGGATAGCCACAACATGTAAATCCTAAAATGTTATAAATAATTGACAGATATAAAGTTCTTGTGTTTATTCAGGAGGAAAATCAGCCAGGGTCATCGTCAGCGAAACGGAAGCGTTGCCAATTTTGTGATCGCTTCAAAACTGAAATTTTCAAATTTATATGCTTTAAATGCGCTAAAAATATTTATACTGAACACGCAAAAACACTTTACAAGAATTGTGCACAAGAATAATTTAGATTTTCATTCATATATAATTCGTTCGTATATAATGATAGTTTAGAATTTTGCCATATTACCAGTTTTATTAGATAAAAATAATCAATAATGTAATTTTTATCATTTATTGATATATTTGTAAAGTAGAGACTGCATTCTTCTGGATGCAATCAAAAATAATATCAATATATATTTTTTAAATATTTTATTCATTGTAGAATACTGGGGTCTGCGAGACCCCGCGCGAGTACTAACGTCAGTAAAATAGGCGCGAGTAACTAAGGGTTAAAAAACAAGGGAGTAAATTATCTGCATTTATGTCTGATATAATGAATCTAGGTTGTGAGAGTGGAATCATTTGTAGTCGCTCATATTACCTAGTAATTATTTCTTCCTTTCGTGATCTGACCAATCAGCGGATCTATCTCGACCATATTCATCTGAAGAATAATTTTTCCTTACTCAACATTTTTAAAATATTATAAATGAAATAGGTATATTCTTATATATATATAGCTAACATGAGAACTTAAGATAGTAGAGAGCGCTATCTAATAAAATAACTAAACGTTTTTATTTAGGTTATTCCATATTATTTACCTAAATCATTTTCTTAATGAATAAAGAAAAGTCAACCATGTACTTATTTCGTGCTGCTGACCTTCCTCAGCTTGTTGCAGGCTGCACCTTAACGACCAAATAACTGGTACAAGTGACTTCTAGAGTGATCAAGAAATTGATATCTAAGGTCAAATTTGCGTAGAAAGGGGTACGCAAAAATATTTATATATATATTGAATTCATTATCATTTTTGTGTATTAATACAATGTTAAAAGTGTGGTACAAATGGTATCATTTCATTAATAGATTAATTCAACAAGAAATATATAATTTTTAATTTTAAAATTTTATTTTTACTTTACTGAATGTTTGATAATATAGCCTCTCTTTAGTTTTTCAAAAAGGTCAGCTATGTAACAGCTCAAAAACTGAACAAGTGAAAATCAGAATTGAATGAATGATTTAAAAGAAGAATATTGTTAAATATTAATGGTATTTCCATAACAAAATAATTCAAATTTTATATCCACTTAACTTATTCCCTCATCATATAGATACCAACTGATATAAAGATAAACAATTGTAAACAGGAACATAACAGTCTTATGTGTATAATTCCGGATGAAATGAAACCAGATCTGCCAGGTGACATTATTTATTATGATGTCTCGGTGATTATTATTTATCTTCACTCCACAATCGAAAATAAGGGATTGATAGAATGCATACAAAATATTTGTGTTATTTCCTAATGTAGATGGGACATTTTCATAAAAACTAAATAGAAATTCTCATCAACAGAAGTTTCATTCTACCACCTATATTTCCAGTATAATGGCAAAGAACCTACCTCCTTCCACCTCACAGATCAGGACCAATCGGTCCCCCTCGTTGTAGGGTCCAATGAGGGACTCGAGGATCTCTCCCGTGTGGTCGGTGATGATGGGTTTGGCAGGTGGATCTGGACACATACAATAATACCATTGTAAATCCCATTTCCATCTTTCGATATAGAAGAATAAACACAAGTCAGGGACAAGAACTTTTTTATATCTCTACTCCCCAACTTATTTATATTTCTTAATATCATCAAATATTATCTCTAAAACTTACTGCAATGATTTAAGATATTGAATAAGAAATCTTGGCTCATTAGTGATGAATACAATAGTAATTCCAATGTATGAAGGGCGCATATTCTACATATAGTGTCCATATTTTACAAATATATAAAAAAAACTATTCCACTGATAATAAAGTTACTGGTATTATATAAAATTCATAATTTATATCAAATCAGGCATTCCCGTGAGCGAGAAAAAAAAAAAAAGAAATATCAGAGATCAAAAAACGAGTAGTTAAAGCCAAATTTTCTCTTTCGTTAAATGTGCTCTGACGTACGCCTTTGAAAATGTTTAGTTAGCAATTTTGATATTTCTAGTTATTTATTCAACTGTATGTCTTTCGTTTATTATGTTTTCTTATTTATATATTTTTTTTTCACTTAAAAATAAAACATTTTATTTTTAAAATACCTTTTATTTAGTTTTTTATCCTTTGTATATTTTATAAAAACATTTTTATCAATATTTTCATAATTTCAATTAATTAAATTTAAAAAATATATATTTATACAATATAATCTAGTGAACATTTTTAAATATCATAAAACGCCCTAATTTGTATATGTTATGCATGATAAATGCATTTCTTCTGTGTAAATTTTTTTCCCTCCATTTATTTTCTCTTAAGAAAGTCATATATGTCCCCAAAAACCTTGTTTAATGGTTTCGTTATTTGAAAAGACGAGTATCCTGCTCGTCTAAATATTCGTATACTAGCCCGTAAATTAGATCTGAATACAATATATCTCATATTAAAAATGGAACGTAGGCTGACGAAGGCCATTAGCCAAAACCATGGTTTCTAGGTGGACGCTTTTCAGTTTGCCAAAGCTGGTGTTGTGGCTTTATCACCGACCCGAGGCCGCTAGTTTGATGCGACGGTCAATAGATGGCGTCTGGTTTTGACGTCTATTTTGACGGGAGAGGCGACCCTTGTCTCTTTAGATTTAAATGGTTTGTAATGATATTTTAGACACTAAAATATCTTATGTTAAGTTCGGCTGAAATAACTCTAATGCTAATGTGACGATCGTTCTGTATCATCTCGTCAATGTCCCAGGTGGTTGCAGGTTGCATCATCACTAACCTTGACCGGGGCGCCAGGTCGCGGTGCGTCATCCTAACTTTCTATGACGCTTTTGAATTTTCTAACCCATTAAAAATTTCGATTTTGAGATAAACATTTATCACCGTAAACAACTTTCATTTTGGAGTAAATTTCAAATGATTCAACTCCTTCATGATAAAGAAAACGTATTACTGCTCGCATTTTATACTTGGTGCCACTGTTTGTTCTGGGCGCCATTTTTATTGGAAAAAAATGTTGTCAGACGGTTTCTTTTCTTTTTTGAGATTTAAAAAATAGTATATACATAGATTCATTATTGAAATATAATAAGAAAATAAATAAATTCCCCACCTCATCCGTATTATTTCCTCGAAATATCTCTTTTTTGAAGAATATAGAATGAATGTCAAATGGCGAGAGAAAATCTATGTATTTATAAAAATAATTTATCATCATAATAATTTATTACTAAACTTAAATTTATGCTGAGCGAAGCAGGTGCTTAGCAGTTAATAATTCTATAAAATTATTTTTTGAATAAATTGAATAACACAATTCTATGTTCATAATATTTTATACGAGGGCCATCCAATAAATAAGATTCCCTATTTTTTATCAAATAAACAAAATTATTTACAGTTATGCAGTTATTTTATTTTCATTATACAACTCATAGACTACTTCTCTACATAATCACCATTTCTGTCCAGACATTTTTGGTACCGTTGTAGCAATTTTTTGATTCCACTGTTGTACCAAGCCGTGTCCTGTCTTCGTAGCCAGTGGTTCGCCTCCGCCTGCACTTCGTCATCATTCGCAAAGTGCTTGCCTCCAAGGTGCAACTTGAGTGCTGTAAAAAAGATGGAAGTCGCTTGGGGCAAGATCCGGAGAATAAGGTGGATGTGTGAAAATTTCCCATTTGAAGTTTTCCAGCAACGTTTGGGTCGTTCGAGCTGCGTGAGGGCGAGCATTGTCATGGACGAGTAACACTTTCTGAGACAAAGGTCCAGGACGTTTCCATTTTATTGCAGCTCTGAGTTTAGTGAGGACTTCGCAGTACCTCGCAGCGTTAACCGTAGTGTTGGGGGGCAGGTAGTCAACCAATAAAACACCCTTACAGTCCCAAAGGACGATAGCCGTAACTTTGCCTGCAGAGATTGTGACCTTCGCCTTTTTTGGTGCACTTTCCTCAGGCTTCTTCCACACCATACTTTGTCATTTTGTTTCTGGAGTTGAATGATGCACCCAGCTTTTATCTCCAGTGACAATACTGGAAAACAGTTGATCTCCATCTCTTCGATGCATTTCCAGGCAAGCTCGGGCTGCCTCCATCCGTTGTTGCTTGTGATTTTCCGAGAGAAAACGTGGATCCCATCTTGCGCAGACTTTGCGAAAATTCAAAACATCTGACATGATTGTTCCAATCGAAGAGCGTCTAATTTCGATTCCAGGAGGCAGTCGAATCATTATTTCGTCAATGGTGACGCGGCGATCTGCTTCCACCACATTCCGAACGGCAGCAACGGCTGCATTGTCCGTAGCAGTAACAGGCCTGCCGCTTCGCTCGTCATCATGCACGTTTTGCCGTCCTTCCAAGAACCATGAACGCCATCGGCGAACCATTTGGATGCTCATACATCCTTCACCATACACTGACACTAAATTGCGATGAATATTGACCGCAGTTTCATTTTTCGCCGTGAAAAAACGAATTACAGAACGGAGTTCGCAAGTGGACACGTTCACCAGTGGTAGCTCCATGGAAACTGAAGCGCTACGGACTTGCGCGTACGAGTAGCGTGATTTTGAAGATAACGCGCTTCCAACGCATCCTTAGTGACCATTTCTTACACTACTTACTAATTTTTACATCGTTTCGTTCGCAGAAAAAATAATAAGGAAACTTATTTATTGGATGGCCCTCGTATTACTGAAATATTCGAAGATATAAAACTTCAATTTGAAAACCAAAAATAAGGTGTTGTGTGTATAAGAAATTATAGGGATTAATGAACAGAAAATACATATATGCTATAACCTTTGAGAAATTCAAATTCTTTTTTAAAAGTTGGTATTTATCGATATATAAATTTTCAATAAAAGATTGATCCTCTGACAAAAAAATGCAATAATACGATGAATTTAGTTTATCATTCTATTACAAAACTAAACGGTGGTGATAAATAATCAGCCACAGCACCAGAATTTATAAAATAAAATAAAAAAAAACAGAAAACAACTTCTAAACCATGGCTTCGGGCTTTGGTCCTCAATAGCATAGGGTGGCTTCGATCAGAAGATTCTTTTAAAACATACTCTGTAATATTTAAAATATGAAAAAATATTTTCAATCATCAAATATCATCGAAATAGAGCATATACTATTTTATTCTCCTATTTTATTCAATTTCTACTAAAAGTACATAGTAGAAGTTTTAGACCTCAGATATCCAGGTTAAATGAATTAGACGTGTTAAGGCCTTGCTATCCAGATTGGCACGCGCGTTCCATTTCCAGATTATATCTCACGACGACCACAAAGCCGGATAAATTAAGACGGCCCGATTGATTATGCAAAGGGAAGGATTAATTTTGATGTATGAAAGGCAATCCAATTTAGTGCGAGGTGGGGATTACTCCACTCAATCTCCAGGTGCCAAGCTGTTCCACATACATATATTAGGTGGGGTTTCCGCGGGGAAAACATGGTGTGTGGTTAGAAAAAAACTCCACTCAAACATATTAAAAATTTTACAACTCTCCTCAATATTATAATGGCTCTGAACAATGGCTTATCATAGTTTCATTATAATATACTTATCTATTTATATAAAGCTACAGGCTCTCTGTATTATTTGGGGCTCTCAGTTTAACACCGCAAAAAATTACACTTTTAGGTTAACTTATTAGTCTGAAACCTGGTGTTGTGACATAGTCTTTGATGTAAATATGCGCATTCTGCGCCAAGAATATCAACAAAATAAATTGTTAGATTGCATTTTTATGATGAAAAAAAAGTGCCTTTTTTGCTATTTTTGTAACTCGGTTAATACGCCTATTTATGTATTTTTATCATAATTTATAATATTATTTTTCATATATTTGAAATTATAATTTTATATTTATTCGTTTCTATATAACTAGATTATTATTATAAACATATATTATGTACACTATAAAATCATCAAAATTGATAATAATATGTTATAATACCTTGATAAAGGTTGGTGTTCAGCCAACTGGAATATTGGTGAAATAAATGATACAATATATGTCTTTTTAATTAAAGTTTTATTTATGGATTATTTTATTTCAAAAAAAAAAAAATATCAATTAATATCAAAACCCTAACATTAAAGAACTCGCCTAATAAAATCTACAGAAATTATTCACGCAATAGTGCTGAATATGGATTCACAGATACACAGGTATTGTAATAGATAAATATTTACAAGGTAATGGTTGTTCCAGTCCATAGTGTCGAGTCAATAATGGCAGTAAAAGAAACGGAGTCGACGACAAAGCCAATGAGATGAAGGTGTTTATCAAATAGGCTGTTAGTGGATCAATCAAGACGCTAGGTTGATATTGGCTCCCCTGGGTGGCCGAATTGATTGTGGACCTCCCAATCGACACTCCCTTGATTAAGTGGCAAAATGGCGTCGAATTTCGATCACCGTTAGCCAATCAATATCAGACCACCTTTAATTAAAAGTGTCAAAGATAACTACCAAAATAAACAGTCCGCGTTCACTTCTCAACTTTTATAAAACTTTAATTATTTTATTGACTCCACCATTTCGATTGAGGACATACTGTCGATTATGATTGGAATTGGGAGAAACTTCTTTCTGGAAATTATGTTTTACTTTTTATAATCGAAATTTAATCATAAAATATTTTTCTATAGAACCATTAAAATTTGATATAGTACTTTTTTTTCAAATTTAACAATTGATCTTTCTATATATATACATTTACTAGAATTTTTCTGTATGAAATTTAATTGGCACAAATTTGGGTTTATTTAAGATACTAAAATATATATGACTCGATTAAAATATCAGTTATGAAAAACCTTTATATTTACATTATTTGCATCAAATATTTGCTTTAATTCGAAATGGAATCATAACGCCATTTTGAGCAATAAGTTCGCGCATGCATCCTGATATCCAATAGGCATAAAAAGTGTAGCTTTCCGTCAGTCGTACATTTATATTGACTTCATGACCTGTTCGAATGAACCGCATACATATTATAAAGATATCGCTGAGAAGCAGAATAGGATCAATCAGCGAGAGGATATAGCAAAATATAACGATTGAAGAGGAGTGTCTTACAAGAACTTTATTCGCAAGTTTTCGGACGTCCTTCTACAGGCTTTAAAATGAATAAAATAAAGAAATATGATTTGAGTATTAATAGAACAAGATATTTTTGCAAATGAGGAAATATAATATTCATAAAAATAAATGAAAGTGAAAACGTAAATTTCGTATATACAGAATTAATATGCAAAATTTTGCTGAGAAAGTTGAATTTATTAAATTAAAAACATCTTCACTATTACACCTTCAAATCGCTAAATATAATGCCAAATAAACAACTGAGGATGGACCTATAAATAAAAATTGCTAAAAAGATATAGAATGTGAGTGACTGTCTACAGAAGGAGTGGTATATTCCGGGGATATCTATTTTCCGGTTTATAGTTGTGCTTTATGGAAAGGAATGATTCTAGAAATAGTCTGCTGTTTATTATTAATGTGGTGATAATGTATTGTTGGGGAATTTAAATTAAAATTATGGCCTGTTTGAGATATATGTTGAAAAATTAAAGATCTAAGGTACTCTCTTGTTGATAATACTCCTGTTATGCTTTGTCATTCTTTATATTTATAAATAGTATATTTTTCTCATATGTAATAATATCTTCTTCTATTAATACTCATCTCATATTTCTTTCTTTTTTCCATTATAAAGCCAGTAGAAGGACGTCCGAAAGCTTGCGAATAAAATTCATATAAGATACTCATTTTTAATCGTCGTAATATTCTGCTATTTTTATTCGAAGAGTTTAATTTAGTCGATTTAACTGATGCATTATGTAAATATATATTTACATATTTTTATATATAGATGAAATTTTTTCGGGTGGAAATTGATTTCTGAAAATTGCGTTTTCCAACAAACTAGACGTTAAAACTAAACACTATCTATTGGCCGTTTCCGCAAATTAGCGGAATCAGGTCGGTGACAAAGCCACAACACCAATTTTGGCAAACGGAGTAGCCTTCACCTACAGACAAAGGTTTCGAATTGATGGTCCTCGTATGACAGAAGAGGCGACTTCTATTTTAATACTTAAATATAGGAATTAAGACGTGTATGGCGGTGATATTGTGTTTAACGTAGCACCTCAATTCTCTACGTCACCACAGAGTCGATAAACCTTTGCCTGTTGATTGGCTGTGTAAGTAATTGCTGCTTTACTAATTAAGGTCAGGTGACAGTCGAGAACCAATCGAAGTGACAATAACCTGGAAAACATCACGTTTAATATGTTTACTGTAGTAACAAGATATCAAACACATGCATTTTATGTGAGTCGTGTTTCGATCTAATTATAAAAGCACATGTGCTCGTGGTCAGGAGAGGCCTTCTTTATTTTTAATATTAACACCTGACCCACTTATCTTTTATTTTTTCTATTGTTTTTCGTGTGTTAAGCGTCTTTACGCAAATATGGCCTCAAATATCCATTTCTTGATTTCTAGGGAAGCCATTGGGACCAAAACATATTTTTGGTCGCAGTGATTACAGCCTACTCCACGCTGACGAGCGCCAACAGCGCGAAACGCGTTCGTGGATGGCTTTTCTTGATTTATCAAGAAATTGGGTTAGCCAAATATCACGGAGCAAGCTAAATAAACGTTTAGTGTATTTTTGCTCCACTAGATGGCGCTCTGCCATCTAAAAAGCACATGTGCTCGTGATCAGGAGATGCCTTCTTTATTTTTAATATATATATAAATATACAAGTAATAAAAAATAGTGCAAAAATGAAATTATACTAGGAGATCAGGTGAATAAATTAGGAAAAAGGCTTCTCCTGATCTTGAAACTAAAAGTTACTTATGGTTATTTGGCCAATTCTGGAAATATTAAAAATCAACGAGTAGTTCATATTCATTCCAAAAGAAGGCGCAAGTAATCAGCAAATTTAAACTGCACGATCAGCGGATGCCATTTTCTTTATATAGATAAGTCTAAGTATATACATTTTAATATTGAAATGTTCAAATCATATTTATATGGGTTTCAAAAAAAGGTGAAATATTATCATTTTCTATAGTGCGCAGTGTAATGGATAAGAAACAACTCATAAGACATTTTTTCAACCTAATAATTAATATTGTTCACGTAAACAAGAGAACACTTCAATGAATTCAACAGAGTTGAATATAAAAATGTTATTTTTATCAAATAAAATAAATTCCAAAAAGATGGCACCTATATTCCTCTTATATAGACGAATAGAAGCAAATTGTACAATGCCATACTGTAATGATAGAATGATTTATATGAGAGGATTGGCTTATCTGTCGTGACCCTCTCAACGGTTCTAATTTCCATGAGAGAAACAATTATTCGAGAGACAGCGTGATGAAAGGAATATATAGCAAGGCTTGGTTAATAGAGATTAATTTGAGGAAATTGCTACTGGGTTCACCCCTGATGAACTACATACACGCACTCTCATCTATTTGTTACTTTCACTGCAGTAAGTTCGGTTGAAGAGGTTTTTGATTATTTATATTGAAATCCCATATATCAGCAAGGCTTCAAACAATGTTCAAGATAAAAGTAGCACTGGCCTTTCCTAGAAACAATCTAACAATGGAAACTCAATTTCAGCTGATAATGGCTTGTGCTAATCCATCGGCTAAATGCTGGGACCATGTGGGGTTTATCACTTTATACCCAGTAATATGTTTTATAAACTGCTGTCTGTGACCTTTTCTGTAACCATCTCACAGAAAATTTTCTTTAATTTCTTTTTTATTTTTTATACTATTCTGTATAAAGGTTTCAAATAACAGAATTGAAGATAAATCTACTATATATGAATATATATTTATGAATATTAGGTATTATATATAGGTAAATAATATCTTGCTGAATAAATACAGTTATCATTGAATGATTTTATGAATATATTGAATTTAGATTTGATTTATATAGTAATTATTGTTTTTAAGAAGTTTGTAATAATATCTTGATATACTTTTAAAACAAATATTTCACAATATTTTTGGAATATTCCAAAGAAATTTGCGTTTTCTCAATAAATATAAAAGTTATCTTCAATGTCACTTGAACCTAAAAATTGTTTTCTATTTCAAACAAGAGTTTTCTTTTAAAGATTTTTTCAAGAAAATGTGAGCATCACTTTTATTTCTCTCTGCCCTACAAAACAAAGCAAATCCATATCTGACCCACAAAAGATTTAAAATGCACCAAAATGGATTGAAAATCCTTTTTATTCTTAATAAAAAAACGAGATGCTTTTCAAGACTTTACAAACTTTAAAATTTCTTGCCCCCTTTATTTCTTTTATCTATTTAAAGATTTCGTGAAAAAATATACAACTCCAAAACATTATCCAACTGCTTAGTTTTTATAAATAAAACATGTGAATGTTTTTATTATATATTTATAACGTACATTTTGTGGGTAGAATAAAGTTTAGAATGTTAAATAATTTTTTCCGGTAAATATTTAATGTCCTCTGAAAAAATGCTTAATTTTCAAAGTTTTTAATATATTCCTGCATATAAAAGGAGAGGGGGGTGTTTAAATTGCTTTTAGGCCAAAACTTTGCGGTTATTCTGCTCTTAGAATATTTTGAATGCCTTTTAAATATGTTCCTAATTTAATAAATTATATATAAATAAAGTTACATTAAAAGAAACTACAAACCGTATTTACTGAATTTGTATAATAAAAAAGGGAAGATATAGAAAATCTTGCAAATTTTCCTAAATATTACAACAGATCGTGTTTATCTATCCATTTATCAATAAATTGTTAGGAGAATTGCAACTCTTTGAAGACGTTCATGAATATTTAGGCTATTATACAAATATGGAAATATAAAAATGGAAATACAAGCGGGGAAACTTGAGAGTATAGAGATTTGCAAAGTTTTCCAAAGAATTGTTTTGCTTTTTCTCATATAATATAAGGTAAACTCGATAGCGCCATTTTCGCAAACATATAGGAATTAACTTAGCTATTATTTGAATGTGCTCGTAAGCTCTGATATGTAGATACTATTATTTTTGGTTCAATAATTCATAGATTCCTTACTCGAAATTTGATAATATATTAATCACAGTTATGGTAATAAAATATCTAAAAATAAACGCAACCCCAGTTTAAGAAAGGTATATCTATTAAATTATTGTTTTGGGAAGAATTTTCATTTTTCAAATAGGCGAGAAGTGAAAACTGATATTTCTTCTATGATTAACGCTACGTTGAACATATCGGGTTATGTATAGTTTCAACATATACTCCACCTTATATTAACTAAATGGGAAAATTTAGGATCAGGCATACTTTAGCCACGTTTTAAAAGTTAAAGAGAAAACGAAAATATAGCGTGGTGAGTTTCTTTTTATTAAAATTACAAGCTTTCAAGCAAAATGCTTTTCATCAGGTAATCCAAAAAAAAAAATATATATATATATATATATATATAAATCTTACTTAGGTGGATGTATTTACCTCTCCACACACAGGTAAATATATCCACCTAAGAAAGATTTGAAAATTAAAATTAAAGTGGAATTGCCACGAACAAGCACGCATCAACACACCCAGAGAGCGAGCGAGAAATTCAGTTTAAAATAAGTTTAAAACAAATAAAATATATACATAAATCGGGAAAACATTTGAGGTTAAACTTTCCTATGCGGGGTCCATGCTATTACAAAAAGCTATGTACTGCGGGGGTAGTTCTATTTTTCTATTGAGGCTTGGAATTTTATTGGAAACCAAAGCCTCCAGGACCAGTCGTTGATATTTTCCGCTTATGTTACTGTAAATACATTGGGTGTCTGTGAAATCAAATGAATGCTGTGTTTCTGCCATGTGCTGATAAATCTGGGAACGGCTGTCTTTGTTCATGATAAATGGGAAAATATTAGACTAGGGTGTGTTCTCAGGCCTGAAAGTCCTTTTACCCGATAGCATTTTCTTCATGAGTAAGTATATATAAATTTGCTTATCTATTATATCAATTATGACTCAGCTTCACCCAGAATCTCTCAAAGCAAATGTTTACTCTACTCTTACTCTCGTCGCTGTTAGAATTTGTTTCCTTTTAGCGAAGAAATCCGGCGAATCCTACTATTGTAATTAGAATCATTATAATGAGAATGGTGGGCTCATCAGTCGTGAATCATCTCAGAAGTCTCGTCAATTTAATCTCCAACCGTTCATACCATTAATTAACTAGATAAATCACAGTACAACACGATAGTAGAGTGATCTGGAAACTGATTTGGCAAAACTGCTTAGGGCAGGGATCGGCTGGCTGCGGTTCTTTGGGTGTGAAGCTGCGGCTCTTTATATAGTTCCATACGCAAATATTATTTATGATAGTACTATTTATTGTTGGTAAGAGAAATATTTTTGGCTCTGAAAAGACTTTGAAAGTTTGTAAATTGTAATTTTTAGCTGTTCCGACTCAAAGGTTTGCCAATCCCTGGCTTAGAGGGTTAACCACTGATAGTCAAGCCATCTCATTTAAAATTTAATATCATTACAATAAGGTTTGTAGAAATATTATTTAATAATAAATATCATAAGAAACATATTTCTACATATAATAATTATGAATTAAACACAAATATGTCATTATTACACTGATATTTTATGATTTAAAAATATATATTAAAAATAGCATAGAGATGTATTTGAATATGTTGGTAGGTTCGTGAAAATTAATAAAGGTGAAAATAAATTATTATATCGTATTTATAGAAGAATTAAAAAAAAACTATTTCTATAGAAAACCTGTAATTATCCGAGAGAGTCTTATTTCGAAGCCAGGACAAAAGATTACTAATGGGTAACCCCAGTGATAATTAAATCCCGGCTCTTACCGATAAACAAACGGCCTCATAACTCTATTGTCTTCCACATTTGTGAGGAGATAAATTAAATCTGGGTGTGCGTCATTTGATGCATATAGCTCTCTCACTGTAGATTTGATTATTTTACACACATCCGTAAAATTATATTTAGATCTATGGAAAATGCACTATGAAGACTCAAACCTCTTATTGTTCTATACAAAGAAATATGAATTTATTCAATTAATGTCGTCTTTGACGACATATATCCATTTATAACTGTGGAGCAGTCAAAATTAAATCTTTCGTAATGAATGATGACATTTTTGTATTTGATAGTATATTAACATTTGGAATAAATTAACACAAAGCAATAACGCGCCATCTATACATATAAAATAAAAGGATTTAAAAGCGCGAATGTTTCTTTTATACATAAAACGAACTTCTACTGTCCTTACTGCGATGAAAAAATATATTGGGAGGGCTTGGCTCATCAGTGGTGAACCCTCTCAGCGGTTTCGCCAATTTAATCCACCAGACCGCTTCTCAGAGCTCTAATATTGTATTGGATCATTCTGCTTTTATATGCTACACTGAAGAATGGAATCTTAGAAATGGTTTTCAAGTAAACTATGGACATAAGCTTATAGGACAGTAGAATTATATTCAAATACTTGCTTCGAGCAATGCTCTTCAGCAAACTATAAAGACAAGTTCATTAGGAATAAATTAACACAAAGCAATAACGCGCCATCTATACATATAAAATAAAAGGATTTAAAAGCGCGAATGTTTCTTTTATACATAAAACGAACTTCTACTGTCCTTACTGCGATGAAAAAATATAAAAGAAACATTCGCGCTTTTAAATCCTTTTATTTTATATATATTAACATTTGTTCCTTGGAACATAATTTTAACCACATACCGCAGTAAGGACGTTAGAAGTTTGCTTTATGTTTAGAGGAAACATTCCTGCTTCAAAGCTTCCATTTCTCACATATAGATGTGTTCAATATAGTTGGTTCTTGGCCTTTCTCTTTCTTATTATGGTAAGGATAAACGTTGCGTGGCATGATATATTGGAAAGCTGTACTTATCCTCATAATTTAGTTAATGATAATCTAGAAACGGTAATCTTCTTTTTATTATTGAAAGCTACTTCTATAAACCTCATTGATAGTGTAGATATATTATTTTGCAATATGTTCTGTTAAAATATTCAATCATAATAATAAAATAGAGGGTTTCCTATTTAAAGTCTTGTTTCTAATGCCCTCAACTAAATATTCAGATGGGCTTATTTGATTAATAACCCGAGTGGAAGTAAAATGAATACTATATAGTAATAACAATATATATCTAACATGTAGTTCAAAATTAACAAATATAACTTTTATATGACTGAGGTATCTAATATTTAGCCATCCAGCATCAAACATAATATTTTTATTTAAAGAAAGCAACAACAAAAGGTAAATCACGTAATAAATCAAATGAAAAAACAATCTTTTTATCTTTAAATATTTTAGACGTGTAAATACGGCGAATCCTGTATGGGGCGGAATGCCCTAAATAAAGGCTTTTGTTGTTGTTGTTGTTGTCATTAAATATTTTAATATTCGTGCTATATATCGGAATAAATATGAAATATATTTTGATATTTATTTTTTTCTGAAAATATATATAAGTTAGATGCCCTTTCTCTTTAAAAACAATAAAACCACAATGTCCGGCTTCACGCTAGATCTACCCATTCTGTGGGAGAGAACTCTCGCAGTCCATCGGTGGCGGAGTCTTGCCCGCGGTGGGCGCCACAGATAAAGAATTTGTATATATATATATATTTCTATATAAAAATTTATACTTTTCAATTATTTATATTTACATATATTTAATAATATATTTATTAATATTTATATTCTTTCTATATTTAACCTTATATAATCTTATATGTACATAGTAATAAATCAGTTTCAATCTCAATCTCTCTCTCTTTTCCTTGAATAATTACATTATATTATAAATTTTATCAATTGACTTAGATATACTATCTTAGTTGAATAGGACTATATATGCTTCTATATAATATATATAGTATTACATTTTCTATATATATTCTTGTTGAAAAAAAGTTATGGATTCGTAGAGGGAGAGAAAGATCATTTATTACCTAAAGGTATAAAACAGTAAAAGAAGGACAAAAGATCAAATTATATATACATAAGCTCACGCCGGCCTGCCCTATTCACCTAACCACTAGCCTACTAAAGTTCTATGCAAATATGCAATATATTATATATATATATATATATTAATGCATATTTTATAAGGCAGAGAAAGATTATATTCAAATTAGATAATTACCTTTGGCAAAATATTGTGAGAATTGAGGGTCCTTCCCTCTTTATTTTATCCAAATGGAAAACATAAATTATAATTTTTATCTATTGGCACGCCATCATTTTGATAATAATATATGAAAACTTTGAAGGTATTATGTAATATTTTCACATGATTTTCTGTCTTACCTTTTCTAAAATATATTCAACAAACGCTTCTTATACAACATTAATTCTTCAAGATAATCCTTTCTTTATATATTTTTATGAATTATTTATTGTATTATATTTATCTCTATCTCTCTTGTTTAATATTCGATTTAAGAATAAATGAGTAAATTCAAGTCCCCATATAACTGAAGATAATAGAATATAATAACACCTCTTTTATTTTTTCTTTCATCCTCAAACATATTGTATTTATTCAAAGGAATTTTTATTTTAAAGAATTTATATTCGATTATATGAATATATTTTTGAAAAAAATCTCTCAAAAATAGTAATACAAATTATTTATAAAATATTCTAGTTTATTTTTCGTTGTTGTTTATGTTTAAGTAATTTCAATTTTCTACACTGTTATTACCTTGGTTTAGTACCTAAATTTCCTCTCATGGAAATAAATTTTCGTTATTATATCTTCTGCCTTCCCACTTATTTACATATTCCTGCGTTGTTTATTATTATCTAGGAAATATATTATAGAAAGTTATTTCTCCACAGTATAAAATTACTTCATAAACATTTTCATTGATACGCCTTACAATCCATATAAAATATTTAGAATATTACCAAAACCTTTATGCGAAAAAATATTATTCTAATAGTTATATATTCATATATATATATTTTTTTTTGATAACCGTTTTCCTTTGAAGAATATTATCAATATTAACCAAACTAGCTTGAATTATAGTCAAAATAGTAATTTTAGTACGGGCAAATGTAAATCTATTCAATAAATAATACAAAGATATATTTTCATCATATACTATGTGATATATTTAAAAATCAAAAATATATAACCAGTGCAACATTGATCAAATATCCTTTTGATATTTTTCGATCTTTCAACGAGGTTGTTCGCTCTATTTCTTCGAGGCACAGGTTTCTTAATACATTCTAGCCATTGATGTGTGTATGAAAAATGGTGTGAAAAGGGATAATATTACAGAAGAATCGCTCCTAGACGAATATAGGCGATCTGCCTTGTAGAAATACCGAGGATATCACTAATATATTTGATCCAAGATGATATTGTCTTCATTAATAGTATTCTCTTTATAATTGTAATTTATTATACGCGGGTTAAAGGTTCTCGGCTGGAAATGACATTACAATTGGCCAACGTATACATTTCGCATGTCATTAGTTCGTAGGACAAGTTTCAACTACTTCGCTTTTGTAGTTTGAGTAAAATGATATTTTACAAGTACAACGCACCAAAAGTGTGTTGGCAATGAAAAACCTGCGGAATTTGTAGTATGATTTGTTTGGCCACCATCCCCCCTCCCCCTCTCGAATTTCCCGATATGGCATTCTCAGATTTCCATCTCTTCCCAAACCTAAAAAAAATTCTGGAAAGCGATTTGTGTTAAATAAGTTGAAAGGGCTGTGTAGATGAATATTATAGCAGCCTTTAAAATATAATTTTCGGGAAGGAATACGGATTTTGAAGAAAGACCAAGTGTATCAAGATAGATAATGAGGAAAAATATAATGTTTTTAACTGAAAATTATTGGCTAAAATATTCAATGACAAGAATTGTCAGGCCTAAAACATTTCACCTTATTAGATAATTTGATACTAAGAAGGCATATATTGGATTGTATATAAGGTTTTCTTTTTTGCTATTATTTCGGTTTGCTGACCTTTTTAATGGCATTACATTTTTAATAAACAAACTCAGCGCCGCATAGTGCTATAATATCACAGTTAAAATAATTTTAAAAAATACAAAGAAGGTGGAGAAGTTATTTGCAAATAAATATTTTATTTAATCCAATATATTCATTTCTATTATAATATATTTAAATAGGGATCGCTCTATTTGAAAATTATTTAGGTATGTGATCGTATTTAAATATAAATGACATAGTTATTCAACTAAGTATTTATTTACTTATTTATACTTTAAATATTTCAATGTGAAAACATTTATATAGGTTTTTTATTTCTATATTATTATATATATTTAATGCCATGAAAGATGATATTTGGATGATTCAGAGCCATCTAAAATTAAAGGGGGGAAATATTTTGCAGAAAGGTGTCATATTCTTATATAGGTGGAAATAGTACTTTGTTTTTTTTTATAAATAAGAAGAATTGTCAACAGAATATTCAAAATAAAATACTTTTCATTTCAAAATTATTTATGTTAAGAAAAGTAAGAAAGGTTAGAATGATTATGAATTTCTTCCCTCTTATATATAATGGGTTTTAAATACTTCATGATAAGATATATCAATATTCCAAAATATATAATTCATTCAATTTTAGCAATGTTCATATATTTTTGGTGTTGCTGTGTTTCACACATTTTAAAATAATGCGTCAAATATCGAACAACTAGCCATAGGTATAATTAGGAGAGAAGTTTTCTATTTGAAAATAATTTATTTTGAAATAAATCATGATCAGATATTGTCGTATCATCAAGAGAATAAAATATAGCTACTGGCAGAAGATTTTTTCAGGAAAAATTGGTTCTATATAATTGATGAGGTTTGTTTATAGGGCAACGATACCAAAATCCCTACAGGAATAAATAATTCATTAATCCAAGGATACAGGACGTGAAAGAAAGGAAATTTGAATAATCGAATTGACATGGACAAAGTGAACAGAAGAATAGTGAGGCCTGCAAATCCAACATATATCTCCTGTCTCTTTTGTTTATTTCAATAGGTATAGTTGATATATAATTATACATTCACTAAAACTAGATATCTTTTTGTTCCAGGTATTTTATTGTTACTTGAATATCTAAAGAGCCTTTTCATTGATTTTATTTAATTAAATGCAGAGAATTATTTGAGATTAATACAATATACTTATTTTACAAAGCATTTTAAATTTATATATATCCGTTTTAGAGTAAATTCTTCTTAGTTTATATATAAAATAGGTCAAATCCTTATACCCTAAATTTCATCTGAACCGTCTATAGAAAAGATAAAAACTTTAAATCTTACTTATTTAAATAAGGGTTTCTGAAAGATTTCAAATAAAAAAGGTAAATTTTTATTCACGCTTTAGAATGAATAAAATAAATGAATTGAAAAAAATGAATAAGATAAATAAAGAAGCAGCTGAATAAAATAAGACAAACAGAACTAATAGTGCATATTTTATTAGTATATATGAATATATTTTGAGAGAAAATATTTTTATAGATTTTAATTTTATTTTTCAAAACGGTTTTTTGCAATATATATTTAATATATATATATATATTATGGAAAATCTCTAGAACAAGCATATAATCTTAATTTATCATTTAAATATTTTATAATGCTGTTTTATGTTTATATAAATCAATATGAGGTTTCTATTGAAAATTGTGGACATAGCTTTTTCAAAAGGGCATAAGCATTTATACTTATTTATTGCATTTATTTTATATCGTAATGAATGATTTTTTCAAATATTTATAAGAATGGTATATAAATATATAGAAATAAACCTATTTTTGTCTCTTAATTTGCTTAGGTTCAGAAGGACTTTTATATAGGCTAACAGCAAAACTCTAGAAAGGAAGCAGCGAAAGCTACGTTCAGACAAATCAGGTGTGGACTCATTCTTGTTAAGAACGAGAACATAACTTGATTAGTTATAAAATATATTTATATTGAATTATAATTAAAATAATTATTGTTTGAAGTTAACTTTAGGGTTCTAGTATGCAAGCCATTCGGAATTAATTTAAGAATGAATTATCCTTAAATTCAATTTTGATTAATTAAAATATTCTGATAGAGTAAAAACAAATCACTTGCGTTAATAATTGCAAATATTGAGAAAAATCTATCACTAATATATCATATTTATTTAATACACTACTCAAGTTGTGTATTACCTCGTCGTAAATGCAACGGATATATTGGAGAATATTCATTTTGCTTTCTTAATTCAACCCGTGCATAACCTGTTGGGAAAGAGTGAACGAAGAGGCAGGTGAATATGAATAATAAACCCCTTTGATTGGTTATTTATAGCTGTTTGAAAGATAAATTTGAGCGAATGTTAATTTTTCCCGATAAATAGCAATAGATCATTAGGAACATTCAGTTGTACAAATAGCAGGTTTCTTTCATTAACACTCTGATCCATTTTTTTTGCTTTTAACTTTTTAACCATTTGCAAACTCGTCGAGAATATTACGGGATGCTAAACCTATATATCAGATCGAAGGGATAATTCATACGACATTAAAATCACTATATTGTTTATTATTAGATATTGTAAAAAATTCATTAATATTTAAAATTATAATCATTTGATACTTATTTTTTTTCTTTATATATATTCTTGGAACCCCAATTATTTCTTAAGTTTTATGTGAAAAGAGATATATAATACTATTATAAATATTTATATAATGTTATGTCGCATGTAATTCCAAGGTATTATTAAATCCTAACTACCAAACCTTGACTCCAAACACATCCGAACGCTCTGTTTCTAGTTAAGCTTGATAGAATTAGAAAATAAAAATATCTTTACCATGAATATGTTGGCTTTGAAGCGCTCAATAGCACATTACGACGGTGTATAAATAAAAATTATTCGCAAATTTGACCTGTTACTACAAGTATCTTTGATATAAAAACTTGAAATTTTCAATTTAAGATATAAATTCCAAGCTTCATCTCCCAAACGTTCACAAGTTGAAACCGTGCATTACCCCGATAGTCAGACAGATGTGATATTCCTTTAGATAGATTTATTTACATAGTTCTACATTAGTTGCAAATATTATGTAGTATATATCCTTGTGATAATTTCCTTTTTTTTAAATGTATCTGATTTATCATTTACAGTTTCGGATTCTGTCCAAATTTGATAGAATTTGTATTTTTGAAAATTTAATGGTCAAATTGTTAGATTTACAACATATAATATTCTAACACAAAGCAATAACGCGCCATCTATACATATAAAATGAAACGACTTAAAAGCACGAATGTTTCTTTCATACATAATACAAACTTCTACTGCCCTTACTGCGATGAAACACTATATTGGGAGGGCTTGGCTCATCAGTGTGAACCCTCCCAGCGGTTTCGCCAATTTAATCCACCTGACCGCTCCACAGAGCTCTAATACTTCTACAGAATCGTCCAATACAGTAATAGAGCTCTGAAAGCGGTCTGGTGGATTAAATAGGCGAAACCCCTGGGAGGGTTCACCACTGATGAGCCAAGCCCTCCCAATATAGTTTTTCATCGCAGTAAGGGCAGTAGTAGTTTGTATTATGTATGAAAGAAACATTCGTGATATCAAGTCGTTTTATATAATATTCTCGTATGATATATAATTTATAAAATGATTATCAATTAATCAATTTATATATTATATATATAATTTTTATAATAGATAATCCTTTATACTATTAGTAGCAAACCTTCAATTAGTTCTATATATTAACAAAAATATTAAAACACTTATATATTATAATTATTCAATATTCCGAAAATAAACCAATTATCAGTGTAATCTGAGATATTTAAAGTTGAGAAAAGTGGTCCAAATATATAATGCAATCATTCAGGGTGAATCTCGCCTTGGTACTATTTTAGATCCTTAATGCCCCATGTTGACAATGCCGCCGTGTTGGTTCAGTGAAATGAGACATCTGTATGCATACTCCTGGGATAGTTTCTATTTTTGACGGAAAGAATATTTCTGTGCCTTCACTCGAGTTATAACTAGATGTACCTTCTATATATAAAATTTTCCATTAAAATTCGAGCATTCCATATATTATAAAAATAATTCAAACATATTTATATTCGCAGATGTATATAATAAAGCTTATTATGTAGTCTATATAAGATTTTCAAATAATAATAACATTTATAAAAAGTGATATTAGATAATAAAATCTTAATATTTAAGATTTTTATTGTTTAGACCCTGTCTCAAAATATCTTAAATAATATTAAGGATTGCGTGATCATTAATGACGCACGAAGATTTTTGAAACGTAACATTTTGAAAAGTAATAGGTCTGAAAACAATTTTGTAATAAGTTCAGATCTCACGACGAATATGCATGTTTACTCTAAATATGTGATAATATCATGACACCTTTTATGTTTTAAATATATTTTCCTTTATATATATTCTCGAACCTCTCTATGAAATTAGGGAAAACTATATCTGAGTAGAAAATACAAATTTAAGAAAAATCTTTAAAATAGGCTTTGACGTTACCTGAAAATATTAAAATCTAGGATATTGTATGCTTTAATTTTTTTTTTCAATGTTAGAACTATGCTTTTGTAATAATTTCTTTTTGCATTTTAAAAATTAATTACATAAAATAGCGTTCAAATTGTGAATTATAAAAAAGGTGTAATCCACGAAAGAAAAATATATATTAATTTTTCTTTATTTCAACATATATAGAATACAAAACAGATTAATAATCTAGTTTTATGTATTCGAATATATATTTAAATTGAAATAATAGAATAGATTTTAATTTAATTCGAATTAATTTTCAAATATTATGACGGGTATTTTGTAATTTCTAGTTAGAGAGTAAACAAATCAAGAGATTTTTCAATTGATATTCAAATAGAAATTTTCATATTCGACTATGAATATCGACACTGCAAATGTGCAGTGTCTATCCAAAATAATCAATTACCTTCAAATTGTAATCTTTATATCGTATGGTCACCCAAAAAAGGCTTCAAATAGTTTAATAATCCATTGATGAACCTCATAGGTGTTTTTTATTTGGACGATATATGTAAATGTTACAATAAAACGCAGTCTACGAATATTAGGTTCTTATTTATAAGGATTTAAAAATAAGAAACATATCATCAGAGGCTTCGTTGTATTAAAATTTTATAGCAGTCGCTAACTACCCACCATGATTATCATGGTCTGTACCACGTGTACTAGGGATAAGCAAAAAAAAAAAAATAATATCAGAGGATTCTTCCAATTCATGTATATGTTATATTGAAATAATTCAGATAAGAGGAATCATTTGCTTATTTCGGGATACATGAATATTATGATATTGGTATTTTGTTGCAGTCATAAGCTTAAATAATAAACAAATAATATCACAATTTGCTTCAATTATGCTAATTAAGTATAGAATACATAATTTGAGAAAGTACTACCTGACTTAAGGCGAGTAGAATAGAGAAAACAAATCGCATTTACAGAATTACAAATTTTTTGAGCCGGTAAACGGGAATCTACAACAATGATTTATATAGGGAAAGCGGCAACATCTGGCGGTACTTTGTACTTAAGGTTATAATTTTAAAATAATATAATTTTTGTTTAACATATAAATTATTTAGAGATGTTGATATGAACGCGGTCAAGATATGCTTTTTTTTAAATATATAATTAAAAATTAAGATACATTAGCATTATTATAGAGATTTGAATAATGGCCTAAATCGTCGCTTTTATCGCGGTATTCTTTCAGAACCAATATCCATGGTTAAATATATAAAAATACTTAAAATATCATATTTTCAATATATATATCGCTTAAAAGGTCCATTTTTCAAAATAAAGAGAGTAATACGATTTCAATTTATGTTATATTTGAAATAGATCAGTACTCAATATCAACACTTCATATATTAATATGCAACATGATGTTGTGGGAAAATTATATTAATGTACCAAAGAGACCCTTTCTCTTTTATTCTGCATCAGAACGTCTACGTATCTCGAACGACTACTTTCTCTCTCAGCCAATCAACAACTTTATTAGTGATGATAAAGAAAAAGCCACAAAAGCTGTTTTCGAAAACTCAGAAAAAATTACATCGTGTATACGATGGGTTAGGATATTGGCTCTCATCGGTACAGGACGGCTTCGAATTTAAAATATACTAAGAGAGGGGTTATGAAATCTGTCGTATTTATCAAACAGGTCTTGAACTGGTGAAAAGGCAAGGACGAATTTAAGGATAGAATAAAGTTGCAGTAGGATGACATTCAAGTACCAAAAATGCACTTCTCTTTGGAATACAAGTTGGTTTTTTTTGTCTGAATTTCTATTTAACCTGTTGTTGTGGCTCTTTATTTTTTATTACTACTCGAGTATTTCACTAATACTCAATAATAAAACACAATTATTCAAAATAATATACGATTATTCTACCAAAATATAATTAATCTTATGTTTGTATTTAGCTCAGCGTAAATCTATGATTATGTTACAGAGATATCAAAATTCCCGTTAGAAACGTCAGCATATGATAAATTTGAAAGAGAATGTCTAATTAAACGATTAAACACACTAGAGAAAACCTTTTTTGTTCTAAAACATTTCTGAAGTTTTGAACATTTGATCTAGGATACTTATTTTAAAGAATATCATAAAATATAAAATAAAATATATTTATGGTAAATAATATCTATTTATGTTTATTTTATTTCGACACCTATACAGAGTTTATATTTTGTTCTACCGATAGAAATCTGAAGAAAAGCCCAAGAAAAGCTTTGTAAAGTCTTATTGAATACGTGGGGGGATTATTGAGTTGGTGAATTGATTCAGAGGGAAGAGGAAAAAGCTTTTTTTTCTCGGAGAAATTGATTTAGAAATATAGGAATTCAGTGGCATGGGGCGAAATATTCATATATTTATATTTAGATCATTAATCCATAGATATTTTTGTATATTTATAATATTATTATTTTATTATTTTTTATATGGAAATTTTGCCGGGAGGAAAATGATCTAAAGAGACAAGGGTCGCCTCTCCCGTCAAAATAGACGTCTAAAACAGACGCCATCTATTGACCGTCGCCGCAACTGTTGTGGCTTTGTCACCGACCCGAGGCCGCTAGTTGCGGCGACGGTCAATAGATGGCGTCTGTTTTAGACGTCTATTTTGACGGGAGAGGCGACCCTTGTCTCTTTATTTTTTATATAAAATTTTAAAATATTTCTAATTAATTAAAATAAATTATCGTATTGATTTAAAAATATATATTATAAATATTTTTTTACAAATTTAATTATTCATATTTATTTTGAGCGCTTATACATTGTACTCTTTTAATTTTACATTGATCTATTACGTAATAGGCAAATATAACTTGAAAAAAAAAATTATCTCTTATTATATCTTTTTTTTTTTATACTTTCAAAAATATGATTTTTAGCATTCGATATCAAATGTTTTTTAAAACATCTTCATATAAACACTAATTGATATTTTTGCGATTGAAATATTTGTATTTAATTAATTATAAAACAAAAAGAAAAAGTTTAACACTTGTTCAGAATAAATTTGAGCAAATCACCTATCAATTAGTTATTAATTTATTGCAGATTATTAGCATCACATGTAATGGCATTATCTATTATATATTTAGCCATCATGTAACTCCATTTAACCTTGTTATACCCTTTTCACTCTGCAAGTTAAATACACAAATTCCAGAGGTTTTTATTATATATTAAACCAAGCTTTTCTTGATACTTCATTTCTCAGATCCCTATTTCAAATCTTTGGGATATATGAAATAAATCTTTCGATTACTTTATTTAGAAGTCTGTCATTCATTCAAACTTTATCCAATGTATTTTCGTTTATTATATATTCTTCTCTACCTTTTCCCTTAATTAAATATTTTTCTAAAATATCATTTAATTTTCGAAATATGTTGTTAATATTAATAAGGGTAGAGATTTAATTGTATATAGAAGATGACTCTATCTTTATATTATTTTATAAGTAATATAATATTTTTTTTTTATTTATATTTCCAAATATCATGTTTAGTAGAATACCATTTTCTACTAAACATATAGGACTTAATTAATTAATTTCAAACTCGATTTTATTGTTTCTCTGAAAATACAAGAGACTATAATCTTATATTTATCAATACTTTTTCTATAAATTTATATTTGTGGAACACTTTTCATATTACTTTGGAATAATCATGATGATGAATATACAATTATATTAATTGAATAATAAATGAATTATTATCCACCTATTATTTCATATTTATATAGAAAATATCCAACAAATATTCCCAATTTTTCCCATAAGCAATTTCAAAAGATTATATCACAGGAGAGAAATTGACAGAAAAAAGGTGTTGAAACTATAATGGTTTCTGAACTGAAAAAATAATATTCTCATAAACCCTTTTTATTTTATACTTCAAATGTTAAAGTTGAAATCACAAGAACCGATGTTGTAAATACAAACTTATAGAAATAATATCTTTGACGATGGAGAAGTGAAATACTAAGATTCCTCCAGGCATTTTGAAGAGATGAATACATCAATTGTCCTTTTTCATATTCTATGAATATCTGTGATCAATAAATATTGAAAACCTCCGCATTATAAACATACTACTTTTGGCTTATTTCAAATTTTAAATCATGGAATTCCTTTATTAAAATAAATTACTTTACAATTATTGTACAAAATTTTATAAAATATTAGTAGAAGAAAACTCGTTTTACAAGAAAAAAATGAAGAAAAATCGTTGAATTTATAAAGAATAATCCGTTAAAAATTAAGCTTGACTCTGAAAGAGTAAAATATTTTTTTTTAATAAAATATTTTGGCAAAATAATTTCCAAAATGATACATGCTTGAAAAAATATATTTTCAATGTTTAAAACAATTTATTACTTCAGAAATTAATAAATGGTAGGAAAATAGATTTTTTTTATTCATTGTGAGTCTGAATTGTGATACCTTTCACGTTTCTAACTAAAATATTTAAATATCATAAGCTTATTTAGAAGTCTGTCATTCATTCAAACTTTATCCAATGTATTTTCGTTTATTATATATTCTTCTCTACCTTTTCCCTTAATTAAATATTTTTCTAAAATATCATTTAATTTTCGAAATATGTTGTTAATATTAATAAGGGTAGAGATTTAATTGTATATAGAAGATGACTCTATCTTTATATTATTTTATAAGTAATATAATATTTTTTTTTATTTATATTTCCAAATATCATGTTTAGTAGAATACCATTTTCTACTAAACATATAGGACTTAATTAATTAATTTCAAACTCGATTTTATTGTTTCTCTGAAAATACAAGAGACTATAATCTTATATTTATCAATACTTTTTCTATAAATTTATATTTGTGGAACACTTTTCATATTACTTTGGAATAATCATGATGATGAATATACAATTATATTAATTGAATAATAAATGAATTATTATCCACCTATTATTTCATATTTATATAGAAAATATCCAACAAATATTCCCAATTTTTCCCATAAGCAATTTCAAAAGATTATATCACAGGAGAGAAATTGACAGAAAAAAGGTGTTGAAACTATAATGGTTTCTGAACTGAAAAAATAATATTCTCATAAACCCTTTTTATTTTATACTTCAAATGTTAAAGTTGAAATCACAAGAACCGATGTTGTAAATACAAACTTATAGAAATAATATCTTTGACGATGGAGAAGTGAAATACTAAGATTCCTCCAGGCATTTTGAAGAGATGAATACATCAATTGTCCTTTTTCATATTCTATGAATATCTGTGATCAATAAATATTGAAAACCTCCGCATTATAAACATACTACTTTTGGCTTATTTCAAATTTTAAATCATGGAATTCCTTTATTAAAATAAATTACTTTACAATTATTGTACAAAATTTTATAAAATATTAGTAGAAGAAAACTCGTTTTACAAGAAAAAAATGAAGAAAAATCGTTGAATTTATAAAGAATAATCCGTTAAAAATTAAGCTTGACTCTGAAAGAGTAAAATATTTTTTTTTAATAAAATATTTTGGCAAAATAATTTCCAAAATGATACATGCTTGAAAAAATATATTTTCAATGTTTAAAACAATTTATTACTTCAGAAATTAATAAATGGTAGGAAAATAGATTTTTTTTATTCATTGTGAGTCTGAATTGTGATACCTTTCACGTTTCTAACTAAAATATTTAAATATCATAAGCTTAAAATTGTATTTATCTTTATTATTAATGAATATTGAACATTCAAAAGAATAGAAAAACTTAATCGATCAGTCAATAACAAATTACTTGAACCAGTTATCGGTTATTAAAAAACTAACCTCTTCACTGAAATCTAGTTTAGATGTTTGTCGGGAAAATATATTAGATATGAAAGAATGAACATTAGATATTATAAAATACTTGCGAGTTGAATATATATTTATACTTGATATCAAACCCGCAAATATCCTTCTGAATGTAAATATTTTTGAATTATAGAAAAAGTGATTTTAGCGATTTAAAAGAATGAAAATAATATATAAATAAAAAAGGTGAATATTTCAAACCTGCGTGGGAGTGAAAATGATAATAGTAATAATTATTAATAACTTAATAATTGTGTTTACCAGAAGGAATAATATTTTAAACCGAATTCTCAAATAAATCTCAAATCTATTGAGAATCTCAAGAGGCATCTTTGGAAAATATATTTAGCCAAATAAAACAAACAATTTGAAGGCAATATAGAAATAAAAATTAGACTCTACTTAAAAAAAAACAAGCCACTAAATATTCTTTAGTATCATTAATTTTTTTTTAGGTTTTTAATATAACGTTATTGAATATCCAATATATGATATCAATCCATTAGCTTTAGGAGAAATATCTCTAATCTATTCAGACATATAGACAATGCATATCCCGACGACTAAAGTAAGTTTTTTTTTTCTATTTTTTCACACTCTCTCTCATACACACACACATATATATATATTAAAAATAAAGAAGGCATCTCCTGACCACGAGCACATGTGCTTTTTAGATGGCAGAGCGCCATCTAGTGGAGCAAAAAAAAAAAACTAAACTGGCGCTCTGCCATCTAAAAAGCACATGTGCTCGTGGTCAGGAGATGCCTTCTTTATTTTTAATATCAACACCTGACCCACTTATCTTTTATTTTTTTCTATTGTTTTTTCATATATATATATATATATATATATATATATATATATATATATATATATTAAAAACAAAAATTGCATATCCTGGCCATTCAGGTGATATTATTATATTTATTTTCTTATTTTCTTGAGAATATATTTGTTGAAATATATATTTAATTATAAAAGATATATGAAATAATAATAGTAAAATTTTATATGGAAACTAAGATGGGTTTATTGTTTGATATTTCGACGATTAAAACGTTCATATTTTTCAAATCTGATCGTCGACATATAAAATAAATCACGTATAAATTGAATATATTGATTAATAGAGTTTTTTGACGCGAGTACCAAATTCTATATTCATTATAAATACCGTCATTATACTGTGTTATTTTTATTAACATCCATTGATTAACCTATAGATAAATATATATAAGATGGTATAAATTTAAATCTATTATATATATATATATATATATATATATATATATATATATATATATATTGCAACAATTCTCTCAATCTTGTTTATTGATTTAGTTTAATGCGTATTATTGTATAATTAGTTCACATTAACATTTAATATTTATATATTTTTCTGATGATTCTCTCTCAATATATATATATATATATATATAATTATAAATTGTTGAGATTAATATATTCATTAGAAAATATATTCTAATTATTTTTTATATATATATCTATCAAATTATGTTAGGTTTATAAAATAAATATGTGCACAAAAGTTTCAATTTATTAATTTCTAGAAGCATATGTTTCGTAAATCATTTACAAAATTGGAAACCTTGTTGTGAATTTTGAATATCTTTTTCAAAAGAAAATATTTGTAAAATATTCAATAAAAAATCACCAAGTTAGAAAACTTATTTTTCTATGGTGTTTTAATTCCTATTTGTGAAGAAAAAGGAATTCTATTAAAATATTTAAAAATCAATAGCAAGAAGGCCAGAAAAACATGAAATTCGAGAAGCAAGTTGGTAAACTTTTTACCCCGTTGTTTTCATATAATTAAAAACGAAAATACGAAGATAGGAACTTTTACTTTTCGAAGATTGTTTATTTTCTTTAGCCAAATATTCTAAAACATTTTTTTCACAAATTCCAAGCGAAATACTTTAACTCTTAAATTATTAGCTGAACAAATATTTTAGTTTAAAAAAGTAATTCCTTATGTTAATCTTAGTTTGCTTCTCTAGCTGATTGTCGATTAATTTTAATATTTTTCTATATATTTATAAAGATATTGCGTATGAAAGGTGTAAATATTTTTCATCAATCTTTAGGTTGGAATCCGTTTGAATAAGAATATATGTATCAAAATCAATATTTATATTGAATTGTTGAATAATATGATAATAATAGTAACTAAAAAGTAATAGTTCTTCTCTCTCTAGTGTTTTTATTTAAAATAACAATTTAATTAATAAATACCTATATATTTACTGCTATATAAGATATGGTCAAAGTATTCTAAATGTAAATCTGGAAGAGAATAGTAAGAATAAAATGGGCTGGAAAAATTAGAAACGCAGAAGTATTGAGATGATTGAATAGAAATTAAGCCTATTGGGAGATGTCATAAGAAAGAATTTTAAAAAGGTATTAGGGGAACTATTGTATATATAAATTAGAATTAAATATAATTTATATGAAAGATAGTTGTATTTGAGAAGGAGTAATGATAATTAAAAACAAATTATAAAAATATTACTTTTAGGGTATCAAAATGGCATTTTTTTATTTTAAGTAACAACATAGTGTTATGACAAAAGTAACAAGTATATATATATATATATATATATATATATATATATATATATATTAAATATCAATTGATGAGGAATGTTTCTGGACGATCCATTTATTTGAGAGCATCTGAAGCAAAGCAGAATCCAACTCAAGTACCGATTGTGAAGTTAAGAAGAAAATAAGTGTGTCTAAGGAAAAGGCTTTCGTCAATGAGATCTCTACCTATAGATCAATCTATAAATAAACTGAAGAATAAAATCACAAAGAAAAATAGTTATAAGGATTACTATAAATACGACGATAGAAAATACTTTTACTTTATTACGTAGACCTAAACAAATCAATTATTAAAAGTTAAAGCAAAGTTTATATTAAATTTATTTAAAAAATAATTATTAATGGTTGTAAATTAAATCACAGAAAACCTCAGGAAAGCCATAAAAGAAAATTCATGCGGTAGCTTAAACTTGAGTACCTTGAGGGGCATGTATAATCTCTTTTCCAATTGGTCTAAAGCAGGGGTCGGCAAACCTTTGAGTCGTCAGAGTCAAAAATTACAATTTACAAAATTTCTAAATATTTAAAGAGCCACCATTTTTTCCCAGCAATAAATAGTACTCGCAGGAATGATATTTGTGTATGTAATTATACAAAACCGCAGCTTTACATTCAAAGAGCCACATGTAGTTCGCCAGCCGCAGTTTGCCGGACTCTGGTTTAAAGTATATCATTTATTTTATTCTATTTTGCGCATTCAGAGATTTTAATTTACAAATTGTAAAGAGAACAATGTTCATTGATTGAACAATAAATTTCCAGAATCCCTTCAGTCATGTGCATACCTGAAGGGATTGGACCTTCATAAAACGAATATTATAATAGAATTGGAATAATTTGATTAGAAGAATTAAATAAAGCTATTTTTCGATTTTTATGGACCTAAATAGAGAACTTTGTATATTCTTATTAATTTTGCTGTTTAATATAAGCGGGGTGGAAGCACATATATGATGCATTATTGAATTAACTTATACTCATATTCTATAAAATATTTTATAAAATATTAATAAATAACCGTATTTGATATTATCAGTGTCAAACTTAAACCAAAGAGAGAGAGAGGTTATAGATTCCAACTCGAAAATATCTTATTATTCTCATTATATTAAAAAATCTTAATACCTATACATTATACTTCACTACCTTTATACTCAGCTTTGAAGCGTTCATATTTGCTGTTTGTGTTATTCTTCCTATTTTATCTCTCTCAACGACATCTATATATGTCTCTTGCGCAGTTTATTTAATTTTGTCACCGTTCGCGTATGTGTGTGTTCGAGTAATCGGACGCCGTTTCTATACAAATCCGTAAGCTGACGATAATGTACACCGTTTGCCTCTTATTGGTCGAAGAGACGCATGCGCGATAACGTTGAGCGATTTTTCAAAAAAATTGAGCTGAGCAAATAAAAAAAGTGTGAGTTTAATCTAGGCTTCAAAACTGAAGTACAATTTATTGGTAAAATATATATTGGTATTTTGGCATCTAAATATATGCACGAATTTGAACCCAAGCTAAAGTAGAATATTTTTGTAAAATAAAATTCAAATAATTATAATTCAGATAATTAGTAATTTAATTTTTGTTTATATATATACATAAATTACAATGAAATTAATAAAAACAACGTATTATAAAACAAATATAAATAAAATATGAACATAGAAGTATATAAAGTTTTCTCTGATATGATATTTGTAAAATATTATATATATGGTTTATAAAATATTATTAAAAATTTCAACGCATTTCATACATTTTTATTTATAAAAATCAAAGTTTTGGGATGAAAACATTAATTTTAAAACTGATTTTATTATATTCCCTAAATCTCCCAAAGGGTATGAAACTTTTTTTATACAATTTTAAAATAAGTCGTAAATTTCAGCTATCATTTTTCTTCTTTTGATGTCACTTTTAGTTCGGTGGGACAAAGAAGGTTCTATAAGATTGTAACCTCCGAGTTCTGCTCGTCTGGAAGCTTTTCAGATAAAATTTCTTCTAAGGGGAGGGGGGGGGATTAAATGATCAATAGTAAACTTGAACAAAACCGATGTGTCTCTCTTCGGGGTGTTATTCTTTTTAAATAACTAACTTTTTATATAGGTAATCTTCTTTTAGTTGGGCAATCTTTTCACCATATTATCATAGAAATAAAGGTAAATATATTGATTATATATCTAATAATCATATAAATGATATAATATATATATATAAATGAATAAATATATAAAATAAATAAATAAATATTTAATTATAAAACTATTTTAGAGGCGTAATATTCTTTTTTTTTTTTTTTAATAAAGCAATTTCTACTGTCCTTACTGCGATGGAAAAATTAAAGGGAGGGCCTGGCTCATCAGTGGTGAACCCTCCCAGCCCTCCCTTTAATTTTTCCATCGCAGTAAGGACAGTAGAAATTGCTTTATTTAAAAAAAAAAAAGAATATTACGCCTCTAAAATAGTTTTATAATTTGATAACAAATAAATATTTATTTATTAAATACATATCATTTGCTTTGTCTGAAATGTTCAAAATATTGAAAAGGTCTTTCTGTTTAAAATGGAAATTATTATTTTTTCTAGTTTCAAATCGTTTATCACTGTCGAGAGAGAGAAAGAAAACATATAAAATGTATAGATTAATAATATATATTCTATAATTTATTCATTATTTAATTTATATAACATAAAAAGAGAGATATAAAATTATTCATAATTATTTGTTCTTATTAAATAATAAATTTCAATCTCGATTTTCCAAATACTGATTATGGGAAAACGAAATGAACCATTGTGAATTAAATTTAGTGATAAAATATTAATAATATATACATAATTATAAAATGACTTTTGAATTAACCTATTTGGAACATTAAATATTCTATTTGTTTTATTCCGATTTTCAAATGGACCTTATATCAATATTTCCCCGTGATATTTATATTTTGTTTTCGAGTGTTTCAACCTTATGTCTCGGTTATATGATCGTAATTTCTCATCTAAATTCGATATATATATATATGTATATATGTTATAAATAATAATGATGAGTGAGATTTTCTGCTTGATTTTGGAATATCTTGGGAGCATACTATGTTAATGCAGTCGTGGTTGAAATCTTTAAAGTATAATAATGAAAATTAGTTTTGATCAGTATTTTAATTGAGTTAAAGGAATATATAAGAAAAACATAATTTGATAAAAGTAATGTCTGGCTTAAGGCGAGTAGAATAAGGAAAACAAAAGATTATTCACATAATGTACAAAGGTTTTGAGCCGGCCATTGGGATAAAACAACAACGAGTTTTTATAGGGGAAGCGTGACCTCTGGCGGTCGATATAACAGAGAATTTGTATCTATGAAATATAATTTAAATAAAATAATATTTTAATATAACATATATATATTTATAATATGCTTTATATGTATATAGGAAAACAAGCAATATGAACTATTTAAGACAATTAAATAAAATGTTGAAAACAGTGAAAAAATAATTATTGTCGATAAAAATATAAATTTCACAAACTCTCTCTCTATAATCCAAAAAGATTAACCTAACTATTTTTTTTTATTGAATCAACAAAATATTCATAAAATAATAAGTATATAAATATTGTGTTCAGACTCAAAATAAAAAATAAAAGGTTGAGGAGATACAACCAATAAAATCTACACTAGTTTTTCAATAAATATAAATCAAAACGGTTATTAAGAATATTTATATTCTCAAAAGGTATAAAGAAGTAGATATAGAAAAGTTTATTCCAATAGGTCTCAAGTCAAATCTACTGAATTGCCTTTTCTTTGATATTGCGGTCATAAATTTTTAAAGAAGAAAAGAAGAAGTCAGAAAGAGAATTGTATAAATGCATTCTGGATGAAAACCCTAGCGGAAGATAATGGACCAATAAAAAGAAATTATGGGCTTCAGCAACAGGGACTGGCTTCATCTGACTGATTATCTAGAATACATTCACTCACATTTCTGTGTATGAAAACTATAATAATTTTATTTAACAAATAGTCTTTGTGCAAAGATAATAGATAAAACTGTGAAAAGAATTCTGTGTTTAAGTGTATATATATATTCTTCAAATAAAAAGGCATATATTGGATCAAAATATTATGTATTTATCCAATATTTAGGTTAGCTGAACGCCAACCTTTATCAAGGTGTTATAACATATTCAATGTGTGTCAACAACAACACCTTGATAAAGGGTGGCACTCAGCCACCTGGAATATTGGCAAAATAAATCCTATTTTGATCCAATATATGCCTTTTTAATTAAAGATTTATTTATGGATTGCTCTATTTTCAAAATTATATATATTCATATATATATATAACAAAATAGGAATATCCTGACCGCTCACATGAGCTTTTTACACACACACGCATATATATATATTTTACAATAAATATTTTCTGAATATATTATGAAATAATTTTAACAGCAAGCTTTTATGAATGGTTAGTACTATTCCACGTAAGGAAAAAAGTAAATATATAGTTGTATATAAATAAGAAGCAGTAAATAGTTAAATTTATACAGGGTAATAAATAATATTTTGTGCAGAAACTTGAGATATTTAAAAATGCGTGCAATATCCCATTTAAGGTGTATTTAAAATATTGCTTGATATTAAAAATAATAATTTTCGACGTTATTTTAATCGATTAAAGATTGATTCTATTCTAAAATATATGTTTGCTTTTTGTATTATTACGGATATCAATTCTCAGGATTTTCAAATTTCCATATTGGTAGAAACTCTTTTTTAATCATGAGAAACTATATACTTCAATCTTCATTGTGAAACTTGTACTGAATATACCAATGAAAACATGTTGCAACTATATTCTTATTTTCCTTACTCGTCTAAAGCAGCTCGTTTTTTTTTTTTTTTTTTTGGAAACAATTATTCCTTCTCTTGAACCTTTCCTATTACTCATTAATTCTCATTCCCATTTACTCTGTCAGAAAGCACAATTTTTAGAAAATCCTGGTTAATTCAAACTGTTTAAATGCTACATTTTTTTAAAGGTCGAGCTTATTTAACATGTGGTATAAATACAATAGCTAAGGTCACTGATCTTATGTGTGATCATATGTTGATGTTCAGTAGTGTCCTTCTATACGTTCTTGTTCTTTTTATATCTTCGTTATTTATTTTTATCATTAAGTCTATGAGTCGAAACACACTTATTTAACATTCAAAATTAGTCATATAAAATCAATATCCATTCTTTATTTGTATATATTTACTAATTTTAATTGTTGTAGAATCAAATTTGATTCAAGTAAAACATTCATTTTGATAAGTAATAAAATATTTTACCTCTCCAAATATCGATATATTTTGAAAGTAGGGTGTTATGTGACAATTGATTATTAGAAATTCGATGATATATCGTTCCTATTAGTGTGTATTTGATTATGTTATCAATAATTATTTAAGGTATGAATTAATGATTATTCGAAATAGGTATATACATAATGAAAAATATTTCAAAATGTCAATTTAACTGATGGAGATAGGCACCTTTATGGAAGCATGCGTCGAATGGAGTTACTGCCGTATTTCAACCATAATATACCCTGATATATTTTCAAACTAATTTACATATTAGTAAATTACTGTATTTATCAAATGTATTTTAGGTAAATATAATTTTATATAAAAATGTAATTATTATTGACTAGCATATTCTCTCTTATTACAATGATAATAATCATTATATTGTAGATTTCTATATATTGAAATTGAAGAAAATTTAACACCTGAATGATTATTAACTTTCTTGGTTAAAATGAATGTAAATAATTGTATACTAATATAATATATCATCAAATATGCGCCAGTATTTCCAATTCCAGAATAGCACTGAATTTATCTGACATAAGATGGAAAGACAAAATATAGCAGTGTCACTTGCTTATCATCAAACAAGTTAAACATTCCACAACCCCTCTTATTTAAGACGTTAACCCATGAGAGCTTTGCCATCTTATACTACCACTTCTACAGTTACTAGCCGAATGACCCGGGCAACGCCCGTGTTTTACCCGATTGAATGTTTTGATTCAAATACTATTTGTTACAATTATAAATTGGCGCCTTAAATAAATGCATATGTTAGTTAATAACTATAGCCTATGTGCTTTATCTGTCTATGTACTGTTGGCTTCCGTAGGCGTCTCTTACTGGGAAAAAAAAGAGAGGATTCCATTTGGTTATTAACTAATATATGCATTTATTTAAGGAGCGACCCGCTCCAACACAATAGTTACAAAAAGGAAAATGCGAGTGGGGGGGGCATGATGGGGGGGGGGGGGGGGGGCAAAGGTGGCGTGATCGTAGCCGACCAATAGGAGGGCGCCATTCCAAAAAAAAAGCAAACCGTGACAGAGTTGATTGATTAGGAGATTAGGAGATGAAGAATGACGCTCGTAACTGTATATAGAATATGAAATAATGATGATGAATAAATATCATGAATAGTATACCGTGTTTTCCCTATATTCATATTTTACTTGGAAGTTTCGATGACGTTTGGATAATTATTGTTAGGCTCATCTACTTTTATTTATTATCTACTAGCCGAATGACCCGGGCAACGCCCGGGTTTTACCCAATTAAATGCTTTTATTCAAATACTATTCGTTACAATTATAAATTGGCGCCGTGGATGTCATTCTTGTGAAATGTCCCGCTCCAAACTTTGTGTCTGAGAAGCGATATTTTTATAAAGAGATGGTCTGGCTTTGTGTCTTCTGCTCGAATGAATGTTTTTCTGTTAGAATTTTGTTCCTGCATACTAAAAATGAACTGGCTTCATCCGTGGTCTCTGCCTTTTGGAATTTTTCCGGATATAATTTTGTATCTGATAATCAAATATGATAGAGCAATATTGTCATCATCATTTTCTGAATAAAAAGCAACTATTTTTTTTTCCCAGAACCTGTCAATTTATTTTTCTTGACTAAAAATCCGAAAAATATCTCTTCCAGATTTTTCTCTATATCCTGTTAAAACACGTTTTACATGTCCATTAGGTCAGCTGATATTACCTCCCATCTTCACCGCTAGAGGCGCTGCTTGCGAGCGAAAGGGCAAATTTGCAACGCAATTTGCAAATAACTTGTATACATACTTGTATACCTGTGTACATAGACCATAAATCTGTACATAGACAGTAAAATCACATATATTTTAATAATATAAATGAGTTTTAAAAATTGTAAAAAAAAAAAATGCATCGGCCGAGAATCGAACCCGGGGCGCCCGCGTGGCAGGCGAGCATTCTACCACTAAACCAAAAGCAAACGGTGACAGAATTGTTGATGACTCTGATACTTGTATATTTTTATATGAAATATGAAATTTGAATCACATTGTTTCTCATATCATTATTTACAAAGCCATAGAAATAATTAATATATTTTGAAAATTTTATATGTCTTTTTTTTTTCAAATCTCAGGAATCATCTTTTTCCACTTTGGATATCTTTTATCTATATAACATTATTTTTTATATTTATCTCCTTTGTATTCCCATACCACACACAACATAGTAAAAAGTTAAATAATTCGCATTTATTTTCACAATGCTAGACCTAAATATGGATGCAAAATTGAAATATTATTTGGAAAAATCAAAGAGTATATATTATTTAAGGCAAAGTTGATGTAAAATCCGAATGAGGTAGCATCCAAGTAAATATAGGTCGAAATAAAGTCAAAACATCCAGGTACTGCAAAATTATGGAACTCTATTGATAGGTAGTGCGTTTTGTTTTCAGGGGAGGTCTATGTGCCTTTTAAGTTGTATTCTCAAAATTGCAATCATATCTAATATTTCAATGTGAATTATAGTTTTGAAAAGTAAAATTAAATTTGATAGAAAGTGATATTACTGTATATACACTAGAATTGAAAAGCACTCTTGCAAATTCAGGGCACTGCCCGTGATATGCGGATTATTTATCAATCTATGATACTTTAATAAGCATGATTCAAAAATGATAATCATGGTTTGCAATTGAATTTGTTTCAATGTTAACTATGAATAAATAAATTGCATTCTAGTATACTTATAGGGTAGTAAAGCGTGTTTTTTTAATAATGCCATTTAATAGTGGAATTGAAAATGTGCAATCCAGTGATATATATTTCACAAAAATTAGCAGAATTTGAGATTCTCTCACATGTCTCAGTTATCATAATTATCAATCATTTCATACTATCATACCATATGTATATAATATTCTAAAGTGACAAGGGTCGCCTTTCCCGCCAAAATAATATATATTAAATAATTATATATTTACAGTTTGTGTGAATCAATAGGTGTGTTTTGATCAAGATCTTTCTAAATATAAACAAAATATTCATCTATAGTGCAAAAGGTATAATAACAAATTCGAATTTCTGACCTTTTTGAAGTTAAGCCATATCATATTGATATGAAACAATCCGTTCAGCTGTGAATTAATAAAGTCTGTGCTATATTAATCTACCCGGTCACATTCCCCACATTTTAATACGCCGTATTTAATTATCCAACTCTCCCCACTCAATATGCCAGCTATTTGCATTCAGACGACGCCCGCCTGACCTTTTTAAACTATATATTCTTTTAAAATTTAACTTTTAAATGTTCTAAAAATAGTTTGAATTTAAAAGACTATTTTTTATATTAGTGAAAACCTTTTCTAATTTCACATTTATTTTAAAATTTAAAGTTCTACTGTGGTTTGGTTTTAAAATAATATATATTTATAGAATAATAATCATAATATACCATTTAATAATATATGTATAAAATAGTTATAAAAGGAAAATACAATTTATAAACATAATAAAAACTTAGTTAATGTACTCATTATATAGGTTTATCATAAGAAATAAGTAAGTTTTATAAATGGGTGAAAATATTTATTTGAAAATTATATATAATGATATAAACTAATATATGATTGCAAAGGTAAATTTCGACACAAATTATTTTTTCAATGCAATATTTTATTTATCTCTTGAGATAGCTGTAATTCTGATAAACACAGTGTATGCTATACATTAAACCCTATAATGCCTAAATATTTGCCAATATTTATACACATTGAATTGAACGATTCCTATATTTTAAAATATAAAATAGATGAATTTATTGTGCAATACTTAAATTCAACCATTACTTTAAAACCGGATTAAAATATATAATATAGGTCTTGTGGTCAAAGCGATCACTAGGCGAGTGTTTACATTTGATATAATTAGAAACGTCTATTTATGAATTTTATGTTTTAAACCTAATATTTTATGAGCTGAAATTGTACGTACAATGAATATATTCATTTTATTAATGCATTAATGTTCGTGCAAATGAAGGATTTATGCTGGTTTGGAGATCTCAATTGGAATGAATATTAACTAAAATAACTGAATTCTTTTATATCATGTATTGAGAATATTTGAAATTTTTGCACTTCATTCCCCAAACGGCGAATTCAAGCAACCAAACGGGGCCCTGGCAAGTTTTAAAACCAAAATTCTAACTGTTTTCTATATGAACAAATATTTTGGGCATTTACAGTAAAGGCGTTAGCTAACTGCCCACCATCATTATCAAGGCCCTCGTGTACTTGGCTGATCTAACAAACATATTTTCTTAAGGGCTTATATTTCACGACGCAAGATTTTATTATTATTTGAACACGCTTAACTATAATATATAAATTCAATATAAATTCAATTTGATCTTAAAATATAAAATTTGAATTAATCATTTGTAAAATCGTTTCCAATAATTATAGTGTCAATAGTTGGATTTGAGACAAAATAATTGTAAAGAAGGGTAAGTGTGCTAATTTGGCTTAATTCCAAGTTGGGTAGAGAACCAGTTAATTTAATTAATTTAATGTTGAATTCATACGGTTGAGGAATTTTTAATTCCAATCAATTACAAAACTATGAAGAAAATTGAATAAGATCCATTATTAATTGTGACAAAACCTAACTAGATTATTTTATATTATTTATATTCGAGAATATGGTATGATTGATAGACTAATTAAGTGGGAATAATATATTGATAATTAGGTAATTAGCTATATTATTTATTTCGATATCTCACTAAGTCATATCTTTTAGCATTATTTTTTAAAAATATATTTGGTTGTCCTTAAATTTCATAATGAAAACATAAAGTGTGTGTTGTAAACCATTTTAAATTTTAAAATTGAAATCCAAACTCAATCTCTCTCTCTCAATATGGAAAAATTAAAAATATATATTATAAGGAGTCTCAACCGTTAAAATTCATAATAATAGAATATTTTATTGTTTGATTTACCTAATTATCCAATAAAAACATCAAAGTTTAAATAATTGAGCTGAGAAGTTACTCTATATAAAATAAATCAATTTATTTTGTCTCGGAATAATTATTAATTAAAAATTTCGTTAAAACGGTATAACACCTTTTTCAGGTTAAAATAGGATGGGTATATGAAAGGCGAGAAAAACAGATAAACATCGAAATCTATGGTTAATCTAAACCTTTCTTAAAACAACAAACGCAAAATTAGAAATGATCTACGATTTGTTATTGAGATATTATTCGGATATGGATTCTTATTATTGGAATATAGCAACCTTTGAATAAAAATTTCGTCCTTAGTTTATTTTAACTTGAGGTATAAACGTTATTTGACTTGTCTACAGGTCTAGATAATATAATTTGATCTGCACTCAATGTGATAATAACAAAATAAAATTTGAAAAAATCCTTTTTCGAGATAGTATTATCAATATTGAGTTTTTTACCACCAAATATAATATAACACATAAGAAATTTCATTATCTCGGATTTTATCTGGATATATCAATTAGCTGTTTTGTCTTTAATACTATTACACTTATGATAAAAATATTATATAAAAATCTAAATATTTTTGTTAATTAATATATTGTATAGGAACATATTAATTTCGGAAAATTTCGTACGAAGCCGTGTTCCTCACAGTTTTGTTTTAAATTTCAAAAAATTATAACTTTCTCAATGGAAGAATATATAAAAAGGTCTGGAATTTCAGCAAGGAACCCACTCGGTAGTTTCGTCAATTTAATATTTATACTCTATGGCTTACTGTTGTGTTTGACCGTGATATTTACATAGGTGAAATCTAGAAGCTACATCTCTAAAATATTTAAACACTTTAGCATAGAAAATGGTAAAGTAATATATTGATATACATATATTTGTATCAAATAATAATTTGAATAAATATTTCGCACATATTGAACAATATATAAATGTGGAAATATCTCAATGTGCCTCTTTCAATTATATAATCTAAAATGTATACATTATTATTAATGAAAGCAATTCTCTACAATCTATACCATGCTACAAAGAGATAATGCGTAGATGGGGATATTACAACAGTTAAGAAACCACCTATAATTTAGGTAGCTTACAAATCTACAGACATAATATTATTTTAATTTGAGTGTGTAGTTTATTTATCTATATATATAAAATTGAATGTCTGTGTGTGTGTGTCTGTCTGTGTGTCCTCTATGGATTCGAAAACCATACATCCAATCGCCGTGAAATTTTGGGATATTATTAGGTGTATCTCCGGAAAGGTTTACGAAGAATAATTTCTTGAATATCTTTAATATCCTTAGAGTTATTTGCAGATTTGTAGCTTTAACTCGCAAGCAGCGCCATATTGCAACGGAGATCTGCCCCTCCCCCCCCCCGTCCGGCCGCTGGCCCGTTGGTTGGACAGTCCAAGTTCCCACCGACCAAACAGAGGGATCAAGAGCCCCCTCCCCCCCCCCCCCCACCCCCCCGTCCGGCCGCCGGCCAATCAGAGTGATCAAGAGGTCCTGGCGCGCGGGGGGCGGGTGACCTTCGGGAACTACCTCCATCTTCCATAAACGACCATGATTTTATTCAACTTATCGAGTATTTTTCAAGGGACCGGGAAAATATGTTCACTAGATAAAACGATGATTTTGTAATGTAGAAAATTAGGAAAGACAAAATTCAGGATGACACAAAACACAGGGACCGGGAAAAAATAATCACTTTATCGAGAGATTCACGACCATGACTTTATTCAACTTATCGAGTATTTTTCAAGGGACCGGGAAAATATGTTCCCTAGATAAAACGATGATTTTGTAATGTAGCAAATTATGAAAGACAAAATTCAGGATGACACGGCACACAGGGACCGGGAAAAAATGTTCACTTTATCGAGAGATTCAAATTTACGAGTTTCAAATTATCGAAATATATCTTTTTTTTTTAAGTTTATAGAGAATTGTTTTACCAAATGTTCGTTAGACAAACCTTTATTCGGGTTAAACCTCGGGCGAAGCCGGGTACGTCCGCTAGTAGTTTATATTAGGCCCATATTTTTTAATTGTGGAGAGGTACAGATTAGGACGTTGTTCTAAAAAGATATATAATGATATAATATTTTAAATATTATTTGAGTTGATGCATTTTTATAAGCTTATATTATATTGTCTGTTATATATAGTAGATGATTTATGTAATGAGCGATAATAAAATTTACAAATTTAAAAAAACAATCAGTTCTAATTTCTCAAAACGAAATAACATCGTAACCCTCGAAATTTAATATTAAAAATACATAATGTGATAGACGGTAGAATGTCAAACAGATTATCGATGCACCTAAATACAATCTAAAATACGTGTGTAAAATAAATCAATATCTGAATATATTTATCAATCACATCGTTGAAATTACAATGGGAAATATTAATTTAAAGACACTTGGTTGTTATTTAAAAAACAAAAGCTATATCATCTAGTTATACAAGTATAGAACTTAATTTCAATTCATGTACCAAACATATATAAAATATCAATATTTAATGTGAAAAAATCAGGCCTATCAATATCAATGTTTGTTAGATTTTGTCAATAGTCAATAATATCCGTTCTCCTTATTGTAAATTAAAAACAGCTTATTATCAATGTTGTGAAATATGAATAAGATTTCCAATAAATTTGTTTTTTCGTTTGAAAATTAATTAAGCTTTCAAATATTTGAATATATTTATTATTAGTTTATAATATTGTTGCACCAGGTTGCGGTTTGGCAGACTCTTCAGTCTTGATTCTCTCCTCAGACGCCTCTTGCATCTATCCAAAACGCGTCTCAACCATCCTACAAGGTTAAACCAGTCAATAATAAGACAACTATTTATTTAGGTAGCACCTAGAATATCTCTTTATTTATCACATCAAAGTTTAAAGCAGGTTGGGTATTCAGTGTATCAGAATACAAATGATTTTATAGTACATATTATTTCATGTTAATATTCTGTTTTATAAAAATAAATAAATATATAATTTAAATTTGAAATATTTGAAAAATGATATCAAAATTAATTTTAAAAATAGGAGCATTAATCATGATGCAACAATATTGTATGTCTTCGTGTGGTAGACATCAGGAATAATTAATTCAAGAATTTATTTATGAGAAATTGGATTTAGAACCTGTGGATGCATTAGAAATTATAAACGCCTATTGCTTCACTTATTACATTAAATATCTTTAATAGAGCAGAAATAATGTAAAGGTATAGTATATAGCGTGTATATACACAGATGTTTATGATATATTTTATAATATAACAATAGGTACAAGTACAATATAAAATACTTCTGTTTCAAATGTAAACCGACGCAATTATCCCTAGCCGAGATATCGCGTTTTTCGTGTTAATATAAAATGAAATAAAATAAACAATGAAATTCAACTGCTTCTAAAATATTAAATGTATAACACTCAATATAAAATGGGGTTACATGCAAATCTAAAAAGGAATAACAGAAATTTTAAAAAAGGTTAAATTGAGACTTAATATCTCAACTCTAAGGGGATATTACTTTAAAAAATATAATCTCACAGAAAGATATATTCACTAAAGACCCGGACTACGTCATCAAGTAGGACGTTTCTATAAAAACCCGCCATCTTGGGGAGTAGTAGGCAGTTTATTTTGAGATCCCGTGTTTAGAGAACGAACACCTACCGCTGGAATCGTACTTATCAGTTTCGATACCTGTCTTTCTATGGAGTTTAGAATTCTCTATGCTTAGCCCCACCCCACATCATTCACAATTACAATTAAATTTATATTATTGACATCTTGTCAATACATGCAAAAAGCATAGTCTGTTATATTTTAAAAATATGATTATATGTATATATATAAATATATGCATGTACAATGAATATGGCGCCTCTGCTAAAGCTGCGTTTATATATATATTTCCATAATTATTATATTATATCAGTATAGAATATGAAACATAAAGGCCAATATATAACAAACCTAGTGAAATTTATATCACTATACAATTTTAGAAATATATTTCTTTTCTGCAATTTTTTGACACACAAATTAGAATTAAATATTTTCATTTTTATTTATACCTTGTTCAAATATTAAATTCTACCATTTCAATTCTAATTAAATCTATTATATTTTAGGTGCATTCATTTAAACATTTTGTTGAGAATTTTTAAAATATTCTGAGAGAGAGATATTGTGCTATTATATTCAACCTAATGAGGTTCTCTCATGCACAAATATTATTTTATCCTTTTCATAAAATATGGCCATTTATTCACTATCTTGAAAATATCTTACAATTTTATATAAGTTTTACACTTATGTGAAATTTATTTCCATTATTACTTCCAAATGTTCTCTTTCAATCAGAAAATCTAAAAGTGTATTTATATTTATAGCAATGTTACAAGAACAAAGGAAGAAGTTAATCAACGCAAAGCATTCAATTTTAAGATAGAAAAATATATTATTACCATAAAATATTCTATAACAATAATATCTGATAGCTCGCCTTTCAATAAATAGAATTTATAATTGTAGTAGCATATAAATAACAAATATATAAAGCATGTATTGAATGCGAAACACATATTTAAGAGTGAAGGATATATATATATTTTTCTTCATATACGTAATGAAGTAAAAATAAACACATTGCCAAATGATTGTTTGTATTGAAGAAAATTTCTAGTTGTTTTTGTACTCACGTATGTTGTAGTTACGAGGACATCCTTTTAGATAAAAACAAATATATATATATATATATATTTAAGTAACGACTTGTTCTATTACAATTGTTAAAACAAGCTAGCGATAAACATAACAGCGAAGTTGAAGGTAGAAGTTGGAAGTGACGTCAGCATCGATGATGATTAAAGTCAAAGTTTGCGTAACATATAGAATCATATTTAAAAATGGTATTTTTATTTATTTAGAGAGTGTGACTCATATTGTATTCTGCAAATAAACAATAAAAATTTCCTTAATAATATTATATAGAACTTTATATAGGAAATTTATTTGGCTTTCACTTTATACATTCTGTATATTTATATTTCAAAGACAAAAGCTAATATTAAATCAACTCTATGTGATGTAACTAAATTAAACAATTTAGTAAATAAAAATAAACAATATTTAAAAGAGAGTCAAAAAAATATTTAAAATAGAATATTTAAATTTGTGTGTGTGTGTCAAAGTAATCCAAATTTATTCAATCTTATAAGATTTGAATTCCTTTCATTTTCTATTTAAATGCGTGTAAATGGGCTTCCAGAATAGAACTGGCCCGCATTCGATGGAATTGTCTGGAAGAAAATCAAAAGAAATCGATTATAGAGAGACCGACCCACCCAAACAAACAAACAAACCAACCACGGCTACATTATTTAAAATGTATTGTTTAAATTTTGGATGCAGATTATTGGAAAACTTTGTTTTTTCTCATTGTGACAATATTCTCCATAATGGAAATTCAAATATTTTTCTTGAAAACTTCTTGTCATTTTATTTTAATTAGCGACCTTTATGTTTTTCTATTTCACATGGTTTATTTGTTCAATTTATATATAACTCTTGGAGCAATTGAAATTAAAATTATGAATATATTTAGTATTTTTCATAAAATATATATTTTTAACTTCCATAATATATATTTGGAGGTACTTATTAATTTTTAAACTAAATTATTTTATATTTATATAATACGTGGTTTTTTTCAACTATTTATATTACACACATCTCTATATTTTTGAAAATAGAGCAATCCATAGATAAATCTTTAATTAAAAAGGCATATATTGGATCAAATTATTTTTTGATCCAATATATGCCTTTTTAATTAAACATCTCTATATATTGGCCTTTTGCTAATTAGACTTTTGATTTATAATGGAAGGTGTATAATTACACAAGATTAGAAATTTAAACATAAATATATGTATGAATAAAACAAAGCATCAAGGGCTGCGTTTCTTTATTAAAACAAATATATTCGAGCTTTCGGGTACATACGCCCTTCTACAGGAATTAATAAACAATAATCCAACTAGTTTGAAATAAGATTTATATTTAAATTTAACGTGCATATCCACGATACACGTGCATTTCAATTTGCAAGGTATCCCATCAGACATGTGATATCTTATACTGTGAATGAATTATTTTTATCTTATTTTATTTAAGTCTATTGAATTATATGCTTCTGGTAAATCAATTCTGCGATTTATACTGTTATATTGTTTGGACACTATTGCTTCAATTATTAATCTTTGAAATTTATTATTAATATTGTTATAATGTACTTTAGGTTCATTTAAGTTAAATGTGTGTCCTGTTGAATTGGAGTGCTGTACTATTAATGATAATGGGTCATTTCTGTTTATGTTTCTTCTGTGTTCAATGATTCTATTATGCAATTTTCTTCCCGTTTCTCCTACATATTTGGCATTACAATTATTACATTCTATAGAATAAATTACCTCTTTTCTGCTTGATATATATTCAGTTTGCCTGTTTTTTGTAATCGGGTTTCTTAAGATATCTGATAAGTTGGGAGAGTTGCTATAAAAGGTTTTTATTCCATATTTATCTAGTGTTCTAGAAATGTGGATGGATTTCGGGGAATATGGGATGTAACAATTCTGCCTATATATTTTAGTTTTTTGTGCTGACATGTTAGATGTGACCTGTGCCTGATAGAAATGTTTTAAAATAAATGTTTTGGGATAACCAGCTGATGTCAAATTATTGATAACGGTTTGCGTTTCTTGCGTTTTGTATTGATTTAAAGAACAATGAGTATAAATTCTTTTAGTTAATGTTTTCACTGTGTTAATTTTATGACTAATGGGGCAGAATGAATAAAATTTTATATAATTGGGGGTGAATGAAGGTTTGTAGTAAACTGTTGTTTGCAATCTATTGTCTATTTTAATTATTTTAATATCTAAAAATGGCAATGTGCAATTATCTTCTTTTTCTATAGTGAAACGTAAGCTATTGTTATAATTGTTGAGTGAGGCTAAGATGTTGGGAATCTGTTTTTCTGTACAAATGCAAAATATATCATCTATATATCGTCTGTATAATATGATGTCTGCTGGATATGATGATGTTATCCAATTGTCTATTTATATCAAGCAGAAAAGAGGTAATTTATTCTATAGAATGTAATAATTGTAATGCCAAATATGTAGGAGAAACGGGAAGAAAATTGCATAATAGAATCATTGAACACAGAAGAAACATAAACAGAAATGACCCATTATCATTAATAGTACAGCACTCCAATTCAACAGGACACACATTTAACTTAAATGAACCTAAAGTACATTATAACAATATTAATAATAAATTTCAAAGATTAATAATTGAAGCAATAGTGTCCAAACAATATAACAGTATAAATCGCAGAATTGATTTACCAGAAGCATATAATTCAATAGACTTAAATAAAATAAGATAAAAATAATTCATTCACAGTATAAGATATCACATGTCTGATGGGATACCTTGCAAATTGAAATGCACGTGTATCGTGGATATGCACGTTAAATTTAAATATAAATCTTATTTCAAACTAGTTGGATTATTGTTTATTAATTCCTGTAGAAGGGCGTATGTACCCGAAAGCTCGAATATATTTGTTTTAATAAAGAAACGCAGCCCTTGATGCTTTGTTTTATTCATATATAAATCTTACAGGGCTTTTTCAATTGATAAATATATGTGATATTCTTATGTATATTTTTTTCGAAAATAGAGCAATCTATAAATATATCTTTAAATAAAAAGGCATAACGTTATGTGAACCTGAGTTTGTTGTTGACACACATTTAAATGGTATAATATCTTGATAAAGGTTGGCGTTCAACCATATTGGTAAAATAAATGATATTTTGATCCAATACTCGTATATTCCTTTTTAAAGAAATAAATAAATAAATTTATATATATTGAAAAGTCATAAATTCAATTGAACCAACGATTCATTTGCTAATATTTCGGTTGGCTTTACTCCAAACCTTGTCAAGGTATAACAACGTAAATATATATAAACAACGTATAAAAATATTAAATAGAATGATATTAATTTTAGAAATGTATAAGTTCCCCATTACAGAAAACCTAGAAATAACTTTATATATTTAATTATTCTGTTCCACAAAATAACTTTGTTATGTACCGATCAAAAACAGCAACCTATCTTACGTTATTTACAATAAAAAATATGGACAGGTTCTTCACAAAAAAAAGTACAATGAAGGAATCGATCCCGGTTCATGGCTGTTGGAAACCGACGGTACATACCGCCAGCCACCGACTTAAGGTTTTATTTTAATTGTGTTCCAATAATATATAAATATGAACAACATATTTTGTTACGGCAGAATTGTATTCGTGTGCAAAAACATGCATCTAGTTCATCATCCTATTTTATATGCTTAAACAATATGTAGAAATTGCGATCTATTTCATAAACTCTCTCCTAGGATGCTATGAGAGCGAAGCTTCCCCTATATTGATGAGAGCCGAAGCTCCCGACCATGTAATACATTTTTACCTTTGTTTATATATTGGAAAATATGTGTGTTGTAGATCATTCTTCAAGACCAACTTTACGTTTTCAACTAGGGCGATAGACCAAATTCATCATTTTACGTTTCAAAGAGAGGGTAGCAATTTTCGATGTATATATATCTTATATAAAAATGAATAGAGATTTTCTGCTTGTATTTAGATTATGTTAAGGATTATGGTATGGAGTTATTTGCAGGTTCTTTTAAGCACTATATGGTATCAGTGATGCAGTCGTGGCTAAAATCTTGAAAGTAAAATAATAAAAATAGTAAAGATTAGAAATTCCTTTAATTGAGCTAAGAAATATAAAAACATAATTGGATAAAAGTATTGCCTGGCTTAAGGCGTAAGAATAAAAAAAGAAAAGCTTATTTACATAATGTACAAAAGTTTTGAGCCGACCAACGGGGAAGAACAACAACGAGTTTTTATAAGGGAAGCATGACCTCTGGCGGTCGATTTAGCAGTATTTGTATCTATAAAATATATTTTTAAATAAAATAATATTTTAATATAACATTTTAAATAATACCTTTATATAACATATATATAAATAATGAAAAATAAAAATAGCATCTATCAACAAATCAAACGATAAGACTAAAAAAAATACAGATTGTCTACAGAAAACTGTAAGTGATGTAAATGAGCATAATTCAGATATTGAGAAAGTCATGAATAAATTATCTAATTTTTATTTTTCAATTAATAAATAAAAATCTCTGTTTTCTGTTGATGAAATCAATTATCTGGGACATAAAATAAATAAAAATGGAATCTATCCCCTTGAGGATAATTTGGACAGTATAAAAAATGTCCTAAACCGAGTAACATTTCAGAATTGAAATCTTTCTTGGGCATGTTGTCATTTTACAGTAAATTCGTTAAATATTTATCCCCACATGCAAATCCTTTGGGCAAAGCCCAATAAATAAATATATCCACAATTTAATTATTTTTATACGTCTGCGTAACTCTAAGTCCATTTACATCAGTAAGATTCGGGTTGGTGACAAAAAGCTTTGGTGAACTCATAAGACCGGCTAGAAGACGACCAATAGATGGGATTAGATAACGACTATTTTGATGTAGAGATTACATTTATTTTCATGTTACCTGTTTCAATGTTTGTCCCTCTGTTAGTTTCTTTGTTCACAAATATTGTAATAACTTATTGAAGTACTCAAAATGATCTATAGAAGTCCAGAATTTGGTATATCTTCTCACACCTGATGACAATACAAGTTGACATAATATTGAGGGGGTCTGGGAAGCACTTATTTATATATTTCTATTCAAAATGATGATCATTTAATATACCTGGAGATGCCACAAAAACGAAAAAAAAAAAAATTGTATCCTCGCACAACATAGTTAACACTATTTATAAATAAAATTTCGTAATTATGAATTGTCGGGAAATATATTTTATATATATATCGATATAATCTGCATGCTGCAAGCTCTTCTTAAAGCTTTTCAGTCCAAAACTATATTCGAGAAACACTTAGTGCGGTGCTAGAGAAGAGTTCAAGAAGGGAGGAAAATTGTTACAGGAAGGTGGCGGCTTGGCTAAGAAACAGTTTGAGGAAAGTACGGGTTCTCTCGGAGGTTCGACGTACAAACAAACGAAGTACATAAACAGTTCCAGTTGCAGAGCAATTAGGTTTAGTCACATTATGGCTCGGTTGCGGAATTCAGTCTAGAGTCATACATGTTCAATATAAAGTCAATGTTCGAATAATAGGTGGTGGATCCGTATTTCATTGCGCGAAAGAGGGTATCAAGGTAGCAGGTAGAAGTCCGAGCTTCGTGGTTGGATAGAAGAAACTTTGGGATTACAGTGGTCGCACTTCAGAGTACTAGGGTCGGAGAGGGAAGTTCTGTTGATCCATCGTGTTCTCAGGAGGCACAGTGGAAGCACTTGTAGATTGGCTGGTGCAACTGGAAGAGCTGTGACCGAAGCAGCAGCACCTGAAGCAAATCCCGAGGGAAGTCTAAAAATGTATGGATGACGAGAGGTCAACCGACCACGATGACCAAGGGTACGGAAGGTGTTGATCCATTTCCATGAAGGCGGTGAATGAACCGTTGCGAGGTAGGGGCGGTGGAAGGGAGGTTCTGAGGCCAGGGAGAGCAGCAACAGCAAGGATGGACATTTTGGGGTCCACCAGATTAGAATCAGATGTGGCGTCGGCCACTCTAAATATGTAGATGCGAGGCAGAAATGTGATAGGAACGCGCATTTTGAGTTTTGATTCAGCTTGGTGGAAAAAAAGGCGCACACAATTTTTTACATTTTTTATGATCGATTTTTACTAGACATTTAGACCATATAGAAGTATAAAATTTGGTTTACCTGCTCAATAAGGTTAACAATGTGAGTTTAAATTTTTAAGACTTCTTGATTGTCGGAAAAGAACTGATCCATATTTTCCTTCAAAATTTGAAAATTTTCCAATATAATTATAGACCTCGTATATAGATGACTGAAATTCAACAAATTCACTCAAACCGCCCTATATTTGTACAAAATATAACACTTTTAGATTGCCATGATGTGCGTGTTCTTGAATAGACTATAGAATATAATTTACCTGTGTGTATATCAAAATTTAAAATAGTGCTTCTCGGCCTTTTGGCTAAGAACAAAGTGTCAAAAGGAGAACTAGTCAAAGCCGTGTGAGGAATTTAGCGGATGGCGAAAAAAAATAATGTGGTGTTAGAGAGAAAGAAACAAAATATATAAAAATAATTGGGACGATATTTCCAGAAATGTCCAATCCAATTAATAGATATTTAAACTTAAATTTGAATACTTCAAAATAAAACAAAAAATAAATAAATATAATATATTTAAATACATTTATAATTCAAACTATTTTTTACGCGTATGTTTCTCTTTCAAAACATTTTTCCATTGTTATTATGTTATTGATAAACTATTGAGAGTTATTTCATCAGTGGTAAACCATTTAATCGGTTTTGACAGTAATATGTGATATTCCCTAATTGTATAGTATTGAAAACTAGGAAAATGTATTTTAAATCAATTATGATCGTAAGGTTTGAAGACAATTTATACAACGTGCTTCTAGAATATCTCTTCCGCAAATAGCAAATATAAGGTTTTAAAAACAAAATATTAGCATGAATTATACGCGCGCCATCTTTTATATGAAATTTAATCTATTTTCGACATGTATGTCCTGACAAAAATGAGAGGATGAATTTAGCTGGCGATGCGAAGAGAGGAACTCACCAATGAGCTGAAGGTAGATAAGGTTGTTCCGTGTCCGGGATTTCTTGAAGTCCACGCGGCACCAGTAGTCGCCTTCGTCTTCGTCCGAGATGACATCGAGGGACAGCACGAGAGGGTTGCCCGCGACGGACAGCTGGGTGCGGTGGCGGTAGGAGTCCGAGGACTTGCGGCGGGACTCTCGCAGTCCGCCATGCCGAGCATCCACGCTGAAGATGGGGCTGGCAGCATCATCCTTGTACCATAGGATTATGGCCACCTCGTCGTCGTCCCCATAGGAACTGATGTTGCAGGGAAGCCGAGCTTTGGCGCCGATGACACCGAGGACGGTCACCGTGGCGTCTGCACAGAGGCAGCGTCTCATTCACCTCGCCCTCGCTACCCCGGGCATGCATTAGTTTTATATCTTTGGACGCCTTCTACCGCGGTCCGAGTTTGATACCCCACCTCGTATACATTTAATGTAATATTTATTAACATATTTATTTCTCATATTATATATATAATATAATGAATTGCGCGCTAAAATTTAAAAATTATATATATATAAAATAACGGGTATATATAATATTATCTCTAATTATTTAATTATATATAAGAAAATATATATTTTTAGAATAAATTCAAAATTAATTTACTTCTAAATGTACTCTGAGACAGACACATTTGGATAAGATTATAATGTTCCAATATAACGCTTGACAATATGCCCATCTCAATCTAAGAAGAATGTTTTTTTTTTAAAGTTCCTTTTTAACTTTTGAACCCTTTATGGGAAACCGAGCTTTCCGCATAATTGAACAATTGATGGTTTTTAAAATTCTAAAAAGATCCTCTTGGAAATAAAAAAAAAATACATAATGATCAATCAATCAATATTGATAAAATTTATATACATATATGTCATAATATATACTCTTCCAGGATTAATAAAACAAACCTACAGCCAAAGAGAGAGAGATGGGCAGCTAAAGCGAGACACTTCAGACATCACGACATTCCAAAAAGGGGGAAAAAGGGACCCGCCCGTCACCACCTGGCGACTATTTTGGGGGTCGGGTGGTGGCCACACAAGCAGTCGTTCAGCGGATAACCTCTCGCTCGCTCTCTCTCGGCTGGCTGCATGGATTATTGCTCTACCAATTCGTCGTGTGATTATTTCTCACCTCACCACATTATTAGCACTATATTGCCACATATATATATAAAAAAGTTTGAAAATTTTAAAATGTTAGGTATTGATGTTATATATATGAAATGGCAAATTCTGACCGCTCACCTGAGCATCCCAGATTGCAGAGTGTAATTTAAATGCTCACGTAGCGTTCATGATATGCTTTTTATTTTTCTATACAAATTTATATAAAATCGGATTTTTCAAAATATTATCACAAACACCTCTCTATGAAAAGTATATCGTATATAAATATAATTATAAATAATTTATCAAATAGCGAATATCAAAATATATGTGTGTAGTATAAGTAATCAGCCGGATATTGCTCAGCGATGATATGGGGAAATCAAACATTTAATAAACATGTCTCTCATTCGGGGTGGAGACAATAAAAGTGTCGTAAACCCGCTGGAAGAAACATTGTCAAAGCAAACAATGGCATCCCCAATAAACTGGCCATAATAATAGACATCTCACCCACCCATGTCTGAGACTTTTTATTGATTTCTTAACTCCCTTGTGGGAGGTCGGGTAGAAAACTTCAATTTTAGCTGAAATTGTTTCTTAAAACTTATAGTTAACTAGAAATATTTACCAATTTTAATATATACAAACACAGTTTTATTAAGACCACCGGTTTTATACAGATTCAGCACAGGAAGAAAAGAAACATAGATGGAGCAACTATACTCCAGGCAGCGTAGCACCCAACAACAGACTACAGGACCGGCGCATGACCAGTAGCTACACGTTCCTTCGTGCATACGTCAAGGTTATCGTATCAATCAAAGGGTAGTGTTGAATCATCGCGCTCTAGTTTTCGCTTTCCTCATCCAAATCGACCACGACATTCGGCGATTCTATTAATTTCCTCCGAATGGTGACTGCGGCCTTGTAGAATTTATATAAACAAAAAAAAAAAACCTTGGTCAAACATCTTTGTAAAACGACACTTTAAGTTACACCGCATGAGTTTCTTTTTAAACGAAAAATCAAAATTTCATTTCAAGGTGAAATATCGGCTATTTCAATCCTTTTTGGATGAGGTATGAAAGGGTGAATTATGAAGAGTAATGACGAACGGAAAAATAAAAGTGTCCAGGGATGGGAAACGAACCCACAACGTTCCGCTTACCGGGCAGATGCCATGGCCACTAGGCTACCCTGGTCGTATTTTTCCGTTCGTAAATGATACATAAAGTAACTGGACACTTTTATTTTTCCGTTCGTCATTACTCTTCATAATTCACCCTTTCATACCTCTTCCAAAAAGGATAGAAATAGCCGATATTTCACCTTGAAATAAAATTTTGATTTTTCGTTTAAAAAGAAACTCATGCGGTGTAACTTAAAGTGTCGTTTTACAATCACAGGCCGCAGTGTATTATATTGTATTTTAAAACATCTTTGTATTCATCCAGTTATATGACTATCGGTTTAAAACATGGATAAATCACCCGAATTCCCTCTTTCTTTTTTCAGGCAAAATCAGCCAAATATTGTATGCATGATTTCGACTTGTATTCTATTATTACATATATCAAAGGTTATGGGACAGTCAATCTTCCAGCACTTTGGTCGATTTTATGAGAATAACACCCATAGGAGTCTCAGTTGCGCAATAAGTATTTTAATTACCAGCGGAGTATTCGTGAGTATATATAGTTTTACTGTTATTTAAATATCAAAAGTATTTAACGTGACTATAATGATATTATCTATATAGATAATACCGTAACAGAGTTTTCCATTGTAAAGTCCTGAGCTATCTCCTCCGAAAATTCTGAACTACACATAACGATCTATATACCAAAATTTTCGTTATTTTTTTCTTCGTATGATAGACCTGTTTTTATTTTCCTAATTTTAACAGTTATTTTTATTTTTTAATTTAATCTATTTTACAATCGTAGATTTTTGCATTTATCATAATCAATTCCTTTGTTTAGAAATACGTTCTTTTGTTTACCTTTTACTAATTCTTATTTACTAATTTTTACTAATTTCTGATTCATTTGATTATGATTATAATTTGTAAGTACTTTGTTATAGTTTTTCATTTAAATAGAGCTCAATTTTTGTGTATGTTTCTTATTTGCATTATCTTTCCTAATGTCTTTGGCAACGTTTTTTTTTTTCATAAATAGGCTGAGGTTATATTATTTTTCGAATTGTAGATTGAAATATTTATTTATGTCTTTCTTTTGCTTAATTATTTCTTCTTTATATTTGTTCTTATTTATTCTTTTTTTTTACTCTTTCACAATCAAATTTTGAAAATGGCTAAATGGCCCCACTTCTCCCTATTTGCTTTTGCAGCTTTTCTTATAAAAAAAATATTAAAACTTAGAATTAGGCATTGCTTTTTTATAGACATGTTTGTTACACATTTAGCAATACTTTCTCTTTATATTTGTCCTTATTTATTCATTTATTTACTCTTTCACAATCAAATTTTGAAAATGGCTAAATGGCACCACTTCTCCCTATTTGCTTTTGTAGCTTTTCTTATAAAAAAAATATTAAAACTTAGAATTAAGCTTTGCTTTTTTATATACACGTTTGTTACACATTTAGCAATACTTTCTCTCTATATCTGTCCTTATTTACTCATTTATTTACTCTTTCATAATCAAATTTTGAAAATGGCTAAATGGCACCACTTCTCCCTATTTGCTTTTGTAGCTTTTCTTATAAAAAACTATTAAAACTTAGAATTAAGCTTTGCTTTTTATATACACGTTTGTTACACATTTAGCAATATATATACCAAAATATTTTTTTGAATACTTAACTCTTTTAGTGAATTTTTGTCAGGGGGCTGCAAAAGTGCCGTACTTATGCAGTATTTTGATGCTTTTCCTGTGACAAGGATAATAAAATTTAAAATTAAGCTTTGATTTTTTATATACATGTTATTTACACATTTAGCAATATATACACAGAAATATTTTGGAATATTTAACTTTTTTGGTGAATTTTTGTCAGGGAAGCTATGGACTGCCGTAATCATGCATTATGTTGATGTTCTTCTCATAAAAAAAATATTTGGGTTTGGAATTGGGCTTTGCTTTTTTGTATACATGTTTTTTACATATTTAGCTCCATTTTTGTGTCTTATTTTCTTTTTTGCAGTATCTTTCATAATGCCTGATTTGATTACTTGATCTGTTATAGTTTTTCATTTGAATTTAGCTCCATTTTTGTGTCTGTCGTTTTTTTTCTTCTCATAAATAGGCTGATGCTGTATTTGTGTACTCAATTGTTGCTTTTTGTGTCTGGTTTCTTTTTTCCAGTATTTTTTTGGAATCCTTTTTTTTTTCTTCAATTGTTTCCTCACATGCTTGAAATTTTCTTTTTATGCCTGTCCTGGCTTTCAGTTTTATAGTTTTCCTCTGCTTGGTTCTTATTTTACCTTTTTTTTTTCAGCGTCTTCTGTCATGCCTCGAAAAGGCCGTGGAAGACTCACTCCCCTAACCGCTAGGCGTGCTAATATGACTCGCCGCAGGAACAAAACCACGATTGCTATTTCTCCAGTTTACTTTTTCACCAATGTCTATAATTTTTCACCTGAAATGATTTTTTATTTTATTTGTTATTCAATAAACTATTATCACTTATTTTTGGTCTTCTTTTTATTTACTTATTTTACTGGGGGTTGGTGGAAGGATG